>CM076577.1:601240104-601857357 GCA_034641835.2 Pinus albicaulis
CATATGTAATCCTTTTGGAAGAACTTAAAAATCTCTAGGATAAGAAGTGTCCATATTATATGTCTAATATAATATATAAGTTGTGGTTTTTTTTAAAGAAGAAATTGGATATTAAACTTTAAAACCTTTGAGTTGATTATTAGAGTCGAGAGTGAGTGGTTGCATAAAAAATAATTAAAAAAATTTCTTATGAGATGGAATAATTTTTGGAAGATTTCAAATACCTATGAGTTGAAAATTTTGTGTGCTTCCATGCCAAATTAAACCCTTAAGCCAACATTTTTTTGGAATCAATTTGAAATCCTACACTCTTAAGATTTATATTAATGTTATTATGGTTAACTGGTAGCATTTTATTATTTCTCTTATGTATTTTTGATACAGGGATATGTATAGAAAATCACTTATTTTGTGGAAATTCGACCCCACCCTCACACACTGCTAACAATGCGGGTACAAGTACCATGCTAACCCTCATGGACCTTTCATTCATCTTGCTTAGAATTTCTAGATGCAAGGTAGCTTGATTGCTAGTAGTATAGATAGTTGGTAATCTGAAAGGATGTGATAAGAATGATCCAATACCTTTGTTGAATTCAAACCTTATGCTCTCATGCATCATTTCTAAAAATGCATAATAGGCAAGACAATATGTTTGAAAACGGAGGTTATTTAGCACAACAAGAAAATTATGAAAAACTAAAATAAAAATTCAACTTTTGCAAGGATCATTCATACATTGGGTCATGTTTCATCATATTTATTTGGTATATCCCCAAACAAATGGCGCAAAGGTTGAGATATGTGGCCATAGGTTCCCACCCATTGTTTTCTTATTTGGGCTAAAGGAGTTTGTCCACCATAGAAACAACCAAGGCTACTGATCATTCGATTAAGGCATTTCATTACTTTGAAAAAATAAGTTCCATCTCCTCACACATATAATATAGCTCCTTATGTATATAAATAAATGCAAGGAAAAGAAAAACCTATGAAGTCACTGGAAGGAATGCATAACTATCAAATGCTAGTTAGTTGAATTTGGGAGCTAACTAGAACAATTGTTTGGTTAGCTTTGGTGTTTTCTATCGAATAATGAGCTAACGAGAACTATGTAGATTCAAAAATCTAATTTTTCATTTTACAAACACTTTTAAACATTTAAAAACCTAACGTATAAAAGGTAAAATAAATGTACTTCCAATAAATTTAGGTGCAACAGATCACACAAAAAAATAATTTCATGAGATATACCACAAAGGAGTAAAATATTGGTCAAGTGTGACATGTCATAGAGATAAAAAGTTTGTGACAAATAAAAAATGAAAAGAAGTTCTTTTAGGAAGTGAAATGTGAAAAATAGAGAATTTTTTAAGTGATGCAATGTTTTACATGGAAAGAAATTTTAAATGCAATGTGATGTGCCACAAAAAAATAAAATTTTGAGTAATCTAATATGTTACTAGCATAAATTGACAAGGTGTGATGCATGTTGTGTCCAAATAAAGAGAAATCAGGGGTCATGCATATTGTGTCATGGGAAAAGTGATTTTAGATGTGATATGACACATGGAAAAATATTTTGTGTGTAACACAATGTAGGGAAAATGATTTTTTAGCGCAAAAAATGGAACTATGATTTGTTGTGGGTCGTTTAAGCTTTGCATGTGAAAAATGTAATCATGTGCCATTTCACATCACCTAGAACTTTTCGTGTGATGTGTCACACCTAAAATAAAATTTGGACATAATATATTTCTCCTCTAGAAAGAATGGTGACTCTTTCCTAATAGCTAAGAGGAAAAATTTCAAGAAATAGTGTATGTGAATTTTCTCTTCTAAGTCAAACTTTAAAATTCTTATCATACATTTCCACTTATGGGTGTGGTTGATTATGTAGTGGAGGTGTTTTGATGACATGTGGTTAAGAGTTAAATTCTAGTGTCATTTCAAACAAATATTTGAAAAAGTTAAGGAGACCTTAGGTATAGACTCAAATTCTTACGAGGGAAAATTTCAATAAACAACTTAGATGAAATTATAAGTTGACTGCATTGGAATAGTATAACCCTAAAAATATCCTTGATTGTGCTATTGGAAGAATAACATGTGGGAGTTCATCATGTGGTATAAGGGGCCCTCTCCACCTTGACCTTCAAATTTATAAACATTAGAAAAACTCTTAGTAGGCATGGTAGGAAAATTTGGGCCATGAAGGATGGGCTCGTTAATGGAATGTAAAATGTCTAGAATTTTGAAATTAGCCATAAACATAGAACTACTACACCAAGGGAAATTTTAAGACATCTTTTTAAATACAAAAGAAATCTTTTGTCTTAAAAATTCACTTTTTATTTTAGTTATTTTACAATAAATTTTAATATCAATTGAATTGTCTTAAATATAAAATTTAAGACAAAAACAGTGTGAGACAAAAATAGTTTAAGACAAAACTTTATATTTAAGACAAAAACATTTTAAGAAAAAAAAAAATTTAAGACAAAACTTTATATTTAAGACAACAAAGTTTGAGACAAAAATATTTTAAGACAAAACTTTATATTTAAGACAAAAACAATTTAAGACAAAAATATTTTAAGACAAAACTTTATATTTAAGAAAAAATAGTTTGATAGAAAAAAATTTTAAAAAAAAAATTTATATTTTAGACAAGAACAGTTTAAGACAGAAACATTTTAAGAACAATGGAAATTAAGATGAAACTCATTTAATACAATTGAAAATTAAGACAAAACCATATCAATTTAAGACAATATTATCTAACAACTTCAAAATTGACTCTGACAGTGTGCCCTAAGTCCTCGTAGCTTGTAGGTCGCTACACTCTCGCGCTTATATCGAAGCTGCTATTTCACTTACCATTCACGTTATCTTATAAAATGATAACAATTTGTTGGACTCTTTGTTTTTTTGGTGTAGTCGACTCTAAAGAACACGACAACTTTTCCTGGGAAGATTTCTTGGACATCAATTCCTTTTTGTCCATTCGATCTCTGATGATACGATTAGAGACAACTTGTCTGTCACTGCATTCAACAATACTAAATAGAGGGGGCTTTTAAGATAAAAGAAATCTTTTGTCTTAAACTTTAATTTTGTCTTAAAATATTCAATACGAGACACTAGTAAAAAGGGTAAAGGTAAAGGATTAAGGGTTTCTCTTTACACTATTGATGGGTTTTTCTGGAAGCAAAGTGATGGAGGCCAACAACAACTGATGCGATTTAGGGAGATGGAGGCCAAAAAAAGAGGTGTGCTTGGTGAGAGGAGTGATGGAGGCACTTTCGCTAAACGTGGATAGACGTTAACATAGTTGTAGTACTTTTAAAGGTCTCCATCGATTGTGCTTTAATATGTGCTTTTTCACTGTTTCATTTATTTTGAACGCTACTTCTATCCGATGGTTTCTATTATCAACACATTGTTGTGATGGAACTCCTAACGGTCATCAACAACATGGATTAGATTCACCTGAAGGATTGTTGAAAAATGTAGCAAGAAATTATCAATTTGATTTTTCCTTTATTAAATTGAGAAAATTTGAATTTCCACATATTTAGTAAATTCAGCAAATTCGAGTTGGAGGTGCTAGAGTTCAATTAAGCATGTGTGATTTATAATTTGTCGCAATCAAAGTTAGATATCTCAAATTATGTTAGTTTTCAATCTTTTGTGGTTATCTTTTGTAAGATAATTATCCAGATTATCTACAATGTTATAAGAATTATGTCTACGTTTTTAATCCCAACGGGGATCCATATTAAGGACTTTCTCTCAAATTGTTTTCCGTTTAACTAGTTCCAACTGTTGGAAGAACTAGTGGAAGGTCAGTTGTGGAGTGGGACTTTAGTCAACATCAATGATCATCCAGTTAACTGATCAATTAGCCCAAAATAGATAGTGCATGTAGAGAATTCGAGTTCCCCATCTATGGTGGAGATTCCGAGGCAATGTAACATTAGTTGTAGACTAGTCTTGAGTGTACAAGTGTTGCATGGATTCAGGTGATCAACCTTGGGAATTGCACAATCCATTTTGGAAAAATTCCTAAATAATAGGGGCCTAATTTCTCAAGGAATTGTGCAAGGAAATAGGGTCTCAAGAAAAAGTAGAAATTGATTAAGTTTTGGTCATAGCTTCTCAGTGAGTAGAGAGATAGGTTATTCACTTGCAGGTTGTGTTCAATTGAGATAAGAAACTGTAATACATATCTATTAATCATATTAATGTAAGAAGGCATTGGGGTTTTAGCATATTTCTTTTCCCAGGAAAAAAATATTGTGTGCATGTGTGTTAATTCTTATTGCATGTTTGAAAATTTTGTTCTAAATTATGAATTAACTTTCACAGAGTAGTAGAGTAGGTTTGTCTCTTGTGATTTTGATTAAAAATTCATGAGTAGTTGCAAATGTACACCATAATTTCTACAAGGACGGTGGAGGAAAATTACAGAATATCTGTTGCCAGATAATATACCTACTTCAAATTATCTACGACAACTTTTCGTCGAAGAAAACACTCAGGATAAAATATTGGATTGTGGAAGCATTAGTCACAAAATTCACAATGGCAGTAATTTTGAATGCAAGTGTGGAGGTAGATGGATTAAATGTAGCCTTAACTAGTGAACTTGTTGGTGTTGTTGGTTGCAATACGTATAAGCATAATTATCTGAACTAGATTCAGTTTTTATCCTGATTCCGGATGATATCAAGGATCTCTACTGTTTTTTTTGTTTCAAGTTACATTAATAAAAATTTGTTTTCCACTCTACTTGTTGGTATTCTTTTTGGTCTATCTCAAACACACTAGCTGGTTTTTTGTGTGGTCTTTCTTCTGAACCTTTTCTCTTGTGGATCTTTCTGCTTCTTCTCTAGTTTGGGAAATTTGGTCAATTGTGGGATTTCTAAGGATCCTAGTTGTTACCTATTGGTCTTATTTTTGGTCTATCTGAGACACACTTGGTTGTTTTGTGTGGTATTTCTTATGGACCTTTTTCCTTGTGGATCTTCATGCTCCTCTCTGGTTTGGTATTGGTCAACGAGGGGATTTACAAGGATCTTTGCTGCTACGTAAGTGCATTCGTTTTGGTTGGTGGAGTTGGTAACATATTTGAATTCTGAACTCGATCACGAAGGGGTCTCCTAGGGTCATTAATTGGTCCAGGGGGATATTTATTTTCCAAGTTGTCCATTAATTATATGAGGGAAAATCCAATAATGGTTTTCTTTCGCTATTTAATATCTTTGTCGATTGTGTGCTTGATGAGATTTTATGAAGGGCATTGGTCAGTGGTGATTAGTCATTATATTATATTTTAAGGGGTGTCCTAGTGGATTGAGTTGGTGACGACCTACATCGTGTGGGGTCTATAATTGATAAGTGACATTAATTTACCTTGTCTGCATATTTTATCGAGGCTTTTTTATACACTACTACATAAGGTATTTTTTGGTAATGCTCCCTACTTTGGTGAACATATAAGTGTGATTCTAGAGTGTCAGTGGTGTTAGTTGTATAACTTGCCTTTACATCTATCGACGGGATATCAATTTACACTAAAGGAAACTGGGGTGGTGACATGTCATTAATTGATGCATTGAGACATGCGACTATTGAGGCAAAGAGTAGTGGTTTCCCCAAGTCTGAAGTCCATCCTTCTGGGACATGTTCTCTACATGAAAATATACATGTGGATTCGAATGTTTCAGTGTCCCCATCGGTTATTGAACCTGAATGTGGTAATCCATGGAAAATAGTTTTCCATCGTTCACAGAAAAATAAGACAGTTAAGGTCGATCTGGATTATCAAAAACTCATTTTTGGTTTTGATGCTTTTTGGGAACAGGTGGTAGGATTACAACATGAGCTTTGGTGGATAAGTTCTCCTGTCTTCTAATGGATGTCTCTTAGAGAACATCTTAGGTTAAAGAACACTGGTAATCTATCTTAATTACTCTCCTCTCTTCAACATTTTGTACAATCAATGGTTCTCCTTCCACTTTATTAATGATGATGATGTTGCGATGATTTCGGGATCCTTCTGGGTTCATGGTCGTGGTTTCGTCTCTTTACATCACTAGCATATGGGATTTTATTGATACTTCGTATTTCCATCAAAGAACTTGGTTTGGGCTAAACTCCCTAGTTTACCCCTCGTATTTTAGTCACATGAATCATTGATGATGATCAACAATTCCATTGGTAAATTTTCTTTCCTAGAGGAAGAGAGCCTGTTACAGAGAGATAAACATATCACATGTATTTTGGTGGAGGTGGACTTCATTGCTGAACTTCGTACAAAGGCAGAGCTCAATTGGGGTGGCTTATATATTAGGAGGTGTATGACTATTACACAATTCATTTTCACTTCCTAGGTTTTCATAATGTTAGACATCTTATTGTTGAGTTCCGAGATAGATTTGGAAATTTGTCACCTAGAATATCAAAGACTGTCTACGATGGGGGTTGTCCATTGACATTTGTACACTCTTTGGAAACTCAAGAGATCAGTTATATCCCTGGTGATATTAAATCCACTTTCATTACATTTATTCCTAAGGTTTCACATACATCAACTTTTGTTTATTACAATCCTATCTCTCTTTGCAACACCCTATACAAAATTATTTCCAAAATCATTTCTAATAGGCTGAAACCTACACTGTGGGATGGTATCACTAAAGAAAAATTCATGTTTCTTCGTTAAAGAAAAATTTAAGATGTGATTTCTATTGCTCAGGATATCGTACATAATATCAAATATAAGGTGATTATTATGAAGATGGACCTACAAAAATATTTTTATTTTGTATATTGGACCTTTCTTCAGCTGGTCCGACACAAAATTGGCATTTCATATCAACTTTCAAAATGGATCATGTTCTGTGTATCTACTGCAAACTTTGCCATATTGGTTAATGGACTTCCTACTAAATTTGTTTCTGCCTCTCGGGGTCTCCAACAAGGATGCACATTATCACCCCTTATTTTCATTATTGTTATTGAGGGACTTAGTAGATTTCGCTTACAGGCACATATGTATAGGTCACTGACAGCTATCTTTATTACTAGACAAGTCATAACTACTCATCTGATTTTTGTCGATGATGGGTTACTATTTGGTGGATTATTTTTTATGGAATGGAGAAAAATATATGGTATTATAAACCTATTTGGATCTGTCTTTGGAATCCTTAAGAATAATACTAAATCTCATATGATTCATGCTTACCCAAATGATGCACTTGTACTAGATATTTCTCAGATTTTTGGTTTTATTTGCGTTCCATTGGATGCACGTTTTAACTATCTTGTATTTTTTCTTAAACCTAATTTGTATGGAATTAAGGACTACAAATATCTTATAGATAAATTCCACCGTAAACTTTTATCATGGGCACATAGGTGGCTCTCCCTAGGAGGGAGGCTGTCTCTAGTTCGAGTAGTCCTTCAAAGCATATTTGTATATTGGCTTCATATTTGTTAGGATATTCTGACACATAGGAAATACTTAAGTATAGCTTGGTCTAATGTAGAGTTAGGTAAAGTGTGTTTCTTTACTATGTACATTTGTAACTTATAATCAGACGGTCACGATATGTAGTGATGTGATGGTTCACTCTCCTCGGTATTACCAACACTTCATTTGTGGCTTAACACCCGATTGATACATGATCTCTATTTAAAGAGCATGGAGGGTCATTTGTCTGGTAACCGTTTATGAGAGAAGATTATGTAAATTTGCGTTCTTCATATTAATAAATTTCCTGAAGTGGCCGCATTGGCTCAGGCCGTGGACTATTTCCCTCTTTGAGGGTTTTATCCACATCAAATATTGATGCATTGATTTGTGATATATTTGTGAGCGGTGACCTCTGGTGTTTGATCTGTATAAATTATACAAACAATATGTATATCAATGAATTCAATCCGATCAAGAAATTTACTAAATCAATATATTGAATCCTTCTACAAATCAATTGCAGAAAAGAAACACGATTTCCAATCACAACAAGTAAAGAATGAAGAAAATAAAACCACAAAAAAAATATTTTCCTGGGGAAAGCTTCGTTTGCTCAAAACCCCCTCTATTTTCTATTATATACTCACCCAAGAATCATGAAACAATTACAATGCACTCTTCTCACAAGAGACTCTTGCACTCTCATAACTATCTCACACTCGACCCTGACAAAAATGGACCAACACTTAGCCAATTTCACGCTCTAATCGGCCTCGCATTTCTTGCACAATTCATGTGGAATAAAATTAGACACACCAACCACCCTCAACTCGAAATTCATGAGCTATCTGAGTTTATCACACTCAGTTAACTATTACAAGTGATTATGAGATAAGATTACATTTTATTGTCCAATTTAATTAAGGGAAAATTAAATTAGACACACATTTCTTGTTGACTTTTCAACACTCCCTCCCAACAAGAAAGGGAATGTCTACCACCCCGATCTTGACTTTGTGGTATTCGAATTTTCTCATGGAGAGTGCCTTCGACAGAATATCTGCATCCTGATCTTCCGTGAGAATGAACTGAAGTAACATAATGTGCCTCTGAACACAATTTATAAGATGGTGATACCAGATGTCTATGTGCTTGGACCTATCATGGAATATTGGATTAACCGAGAGTTTAATGCAACTCTAGTTATCACAATGTATCACTGTCGGATCCATCTAAGAACCAAACAAACCAATCGAAATCTTCCTCATCTAGATGGCTTCACATGCAGCCTGACTTGTTGCCATGTACTCTGCCTCAGCTGAACTGAGTGCCACAATTCGTTGCGTCCTGTTGTACCAAGAAACTGCTATTGATCTCATGCTAAATATCCCTCCTGATGTGCCCTTTCTGTTTGATGGACTGCCCGCCCAATCTGCATCAGTGAAGCCTTAAAGCTTCACTCCCTATGTCCGTCTGTACCATAATCAATACTCTGTAGTGCCCCTGAGATATGTGAAGACATGCTTCCCCGCCTTCCAAAAGAGCTTGGTCAGCGTAACCATAGCTTGAATCAGTTGCCTAACTACATAGAAAATGTTTGGTCTGGTGTTCACCAAGTAAATTAGTGAACCCACTAGCTACATGTAAATAGTATCGTCCACTACCTCACCTGAAGTAATATCCTCCTTCCTCAATTTTCCTGGAAGAGGAGTCTCCATGGGTTTACAACTCTCCATGTGAAACTTACCCAGAATATCTTTGGCATACTTGCCTTGAGAAAAAAATATCTCACCATCCCGCTGCCATATTTCCAAACCAAGGAAATAATGAAGGAGTACCATGTCCTTCATTTCAAACTCTCTTGCAAGATCCTCTTTTCAAGAAGTTATCAGCTACTCATCACCTGTCAAAATTAGATCATCAACATAAAGTATGATAATAAAGAGCTTACCATCAACCAAAATCATTACGGAGTTCGCAACCGCTTCACTTTTGGTTAATCCCAACCCGATGAAATAAGTGTCAATTCTAGTATACCAAGAACGAGGTTCTTGCTTCAGCTTCTTACAATGCTCTTTTGAGTCCGCACTCATGTGATTCACTCGTCAAAGATCTCAAAACCTTCGGTTGCTCTATATATACTTATTCCTCAATAACTCCATTGAGAAACGCAGTTTCACATCCATCCGATTTATCCGCCACCCCATCTGCGCCGAGAGTGCAAGGATAGATCTAATCGAAGAGTATCTTGCAATCGGTGCGAAAGTCTCCTCACGAAATCAATCCCCTCAACTTGTGAGAATACCCGAGCTACAAATCTAGCCTTGTACTTCTCCACACTCCCATATTCTTCCTGCTTCACCTTATAGATCCATCTAGATCCAACCACTAATTTTCCGACTAGTCTTGGGACAAATTCCCATGCATTGTTCTTGACGATGGAGTCATACTCCTCAACCATGGCGTCAACCCAAATTGGTTGCTGCACTGATTCCTCAAAGGAGGCTGGTTCTGTCACAATACACTTTCTCATAAGAGACATGTATCCAATAAACATGTTTGGAGACTGTATCTATCTACACAAATGAAGTAGGTGCTCCTACATGTTCCGCCACACCAAGTCTCAATCTATCAGCCTACGTGGTGCGCCTTCTACCATTTTTGGTGGATGGCTTTGCATGAGTGTTTTCCGCCACTCCATGATCCTCTCGCATGTGGCTACTCCACATCTTGAGTTTTATTCTTTGGAACCAAGAGTTCCTAATCCGCATGCAAAATCCAGCTTCCCTCTCAAGGGACAATTGCATGGCTTTCTACTCATCAAATTTTATATCCCATCTCACAACAACCATTTTGTTGTTTGGAAAATACACCCAATAGTTGTGGAGAGTATCAATGTACCCCACAAATATCCCAATCTCACTTTGTTGGTTTAAGATTCTTTCTGGGAATCTTTGGTCACATGGCAATAGACGAGATGAGACAAAAATTTTAAAATATGAAACATCGTGCTTCTTACCAGAAAAATCCTCCTCTGGTGTACTCATGCCAAGTATCCAATAAGGACTACGGTTTTGTACAAATACCACTGTTTTGCATGCCTCCACCCACAGATTCAACAGTAGGCCCTAATCATGCACATCGCTTGTGTCACCACAATTATTTTTTTCTTTCTTTCCGCGACCCCATTCTGTTGTGGGTTATGAGGCGCAATCAAATCTCTCCGAATTCCTTCTTTGCTACATAATTTTTTGAATTCCTTGTAGATGTACTCACCACCATTGTCTCTCCTAAGAGCCTTCACATGCTTCCCCATGTCTTTCTCCACCGGTGCTTTGAACTCACAAAAGTTTTAGAACCTCTAATATTTCTTCTGCATGAAGTAGATCCAGCACTTTCAAGAAAAATCATCAACAAAGATCACATAATACATGCAATTTGTTGTCAATGCTATAGAGAATGGTCCACACACATCTGAGGGAACTCTCTCAAGGATTCCCGCTGCTCGGTTCTCCTTCTCGTGAAAAGTGGCCTTTGCATACTTCCCCATGGTACATCGCTTGCATGTGTCTATCTGTGCAAGAGTACCCTTTGAAAGCCCCGTAGAAATCTATTGCATGACCTTCAAGGATTCGTGGTGTAGATGGCCCAATCTCCGGTGCCATAACTCACCCTAATCCTGACTGACCACTTTGTCTACCTTACCCATCAATGCTGCACAACCATCTACATCAAGTTTGTAGATATTCTTCACACGAACCCCAATCTTCATGGCTTGTCCTATGTAATATTCCCAATTAGCCATGAGCTAGTTGGAATATTAATTTTTGTTTTTGCTTCCTTGTTTGATGAATAAGAGGATATGGAGATCCATAAATCTCCTTAATATGAATAAAATCAATGATAATGTGAAAGAAGGACATCTTAACAGCTTAATTGAGCACCCTTGTGTGTGAAAAGGGGCTGGAACACCTAGATTGGGTCAACTTTGACCAAATCAACAACGCTGTCATGGAGTAGTGGCATTCATTGAGGGACAACGCCGTTTTAGTTGGAGACTCTTTGCATGGAAGTAGTGTCTTAAATGAGTGGGGCCTAGGGTTAGGAAGCTCATCACTTATATAAGGAAGAGGATGATAGCCATATTGAAGTCATGTTATGTTATGATATTTTGATTTTATGGTATGTTTAGACATATAGCTTTCTTCAGCTGTTTAGCTAAGATTGCAGTGTTGTTTAGCACGAGGTGTTCCCGAGCAGGGACCTCTTTCCTTAATAAGCCTCTTAGAAGAGCTTTGAACTGCATTCCACATTTAAGCATCAGAGCCAAGGCTTCGGTCTTAAGGTACAACGCAGTTCCTTTTTGAGGTTTTGTGTTGTGTTGTAGGGCGTAAGTTGTGGAGGGTTGATTTGGGTGATTTCCGAGCTAGATATCATTGGAGGGAGGGTCCTTTCTCTTGGGAGGCTAGTAAAGGAGGCCCCGGAGAATTATTGATACATTTGACACCAGGACATAGTGTTTTTATCCCCTATAGCGTAGTTTCATTCTGGATCTACATTATTTTAGGGAGGAGTTGCAGGGCTATTTGCAGTAAGTGATTTGGGAGGTGATTTCTTTAGTGAAGGGGCTAGCCTTTCATCTGGAGGATCCATTGGAGGAGAGAAAATTCATTTTCATATCAGCTTCAGCCATTGCTCTTATGTTACTTGTTGCAGCATACTTTCAGCCCTAGGGCTGATGAACTTTCATTTTGTATTATTGGGTGTTTTTCCCTGAGATCCTCTTGGGTTCTTTTCTAGAGGTTTTTTAGAGCCTTGATCTTCATTGTACATTATATTTGAGGCATATATCAACCCTTTATCTTTTGTGTACTCATTTTTTTGTAGCAAGTGCTTCTATGACTACGTCGTAGCAGATGTCTCTGACATTTTGATATAGTAGCAACACCTCATTCTTGAGGGTTTTCTTCATTGGAGGCTTATTGTATCTTGTTCTATGCTTTTTGGACCATTATTTTATACGTATGTGCTATTGTTATGATGAATGGAAAGACTCCATATTTGTCTCATGTTTTTAAGTGATGTTTTACACTTCTATTCCAACATTTTGTTCTATATTTCTTCTTTCCCCATTTGGGAATATTACAGTGGTATTAGAGCATAATCTTGGCTCAGCCTGTTCATCTTAAGCCAATATGTCATCAGAATAAGGAGATCCTCTCACAGATAGAGAGAAGAGGTATCTTAGAAGAAGAAACCAGAAGTTTGACTATATGGATGATAAAGAAGACAGGGGTAAAACCCCTTTAACAGAAGGAGATGAGGAGAAAGAGTATCCAAAGCTACTTCTTCGAACTATGCAAGACATTGCTAGATAAATAAAGGAGATATGGATGGATATATACAAGGAATCCCCTAAAGGGTTTCTACATGGTGATGGCTCTGACATTTCTCATCACTGGAGTGATCAACTAGTGAAGCAGCAACAAGTTTCCCAATGCTTTACAATGCCTACGTTCTTAGTAGTGGGAAATGAATGGTTTCAAGAACAAGAAACTCTTGAAGACAATTTCATGGAGTATGAGTCTCAATCTCGAAGATTCAAGGATCACTTGTGTTTTTCAAGAATTTTGTCAGATCAAGGATAATAGGAGACCCAGGCATCAAAATAGAGGTGGAGGATTCATTCAGAATCATGATCCACACCAAACTATGGGCAGATTTTTCTTACCCAACTTTGATGGGTCATCTAAATGCACTGCCAAATCATGGGTAGAGAAGCTTGAAATATACTTCTAGCTGAACAAAGTACTAGATATGGAGGCCATCAAGATAGCAGCGCTGCACCTTGAGGGTGAGGCACATGATTGGTGGTTTCATGGCTTATTTACATTGTTTCATGCCAATGTGACTGCATATTCAAAGTTCACAAGGAGGTTGGTGGAGAGGTTTGATCGGAGAGATCCAGAGGCACCATTCATGGGGCTAGCAAAGCTCAAACAATCAGGTAATCCAGAAACTTATATTTCTGAATTTCTAAAACGTTTTGTTATGGTTCCTGATTTATCTGCATCAAGAAGGGTCTATATGTTTATTAATGGGCTAGCAGAACCTCTTCATGGGTTGGTTAAATCTACCAAACCCACTACCCTACAAGATGCCATTGAAAGGGCTAGAGATCTACAAGATGCCTTGCCAAAAGCAAAGGAAACATTTCAGCAAAAGCCCACTTTTCTATCCAAGGGAAAATATGAGAAGGCTCCTCTTTCAAAGGAGAGCCAAAGTAAAGTACCTCTTAGTGATGATGTTCGAAGAGATTTGAGGAGAAGGAAGATTTTCTTCACATGCCAAGAATCATGGGAACCCAGACATAGATGTGCAGTAGGAAAGGAACACTATATAGAGGTCTTCTCAAATGATGAGGAGGAAGAAGAAGGAGAACTAAAAGGGGGTCACAATGCTGGAATAGCAGGAGATGATCCACCACCACCAGGAGGTGAGGATAAAGCAATTGCTCGAATTAGAGGGACTCTTGCATCAATGAGAGTGGTACCCAATTATCATGAAACTTCCACACAGGAAACATAGTTAGATTTGTGTAGTGGAAGCAAGGACATGGTAGTCCCATCTATTGTGCATATGAGGTTGACCCATGAGACATCATTTTTTTATGGAAAACCACCTAGGAGGCCACTTGATCCCAAGTTGGTGAGAGATGTCTCACAATATGTTGCACCCCTCATAGATCCAGGAGGAGTGGGAACATTGGATGGTTATGATACAATGCAGAGAGTCCTGGGTAGACTCAAGGAGGAGGGATACATTCTCCCACTATCATCATTACCCACTCTCACACCCCAATTTTCATTGAGAGAGGATACCATAGGATTGGAGGATGACACCAACATGGTGCAAGGAGACTATTCCTTGACTTTGGAGGCTCATAAGATTTTCTCACTTGGGGAGAAGTCTTCCACATATAGAAGAAGGTGGCCACTCATACATGCTTTGGCCAAACTCAGGAAGTTTTGGATATGTGATAACTTCCCATGGAAGACTAACCTCCAAAAGCTTCAACCCTTACTTAAGCATGAGAAGCTATAGGAGGAGTAGCAGAGGAAGAATAGCAGCATCTTGGTAAGGTGTAGCAAGGTCCATAGAAAGTATGCAACATGGCTACTCCTTGGATGAGGAATCAAATTATGCATCCAACGAGTGCTCCTTCTCGAAATTTGAGTAAACCCATAGGGATATCAGTTCAAAATATGAGTTGAAAAAGTATTTTTTTGTTTTTTCCCTCTAGAATATGATGATGTAATCTAATCTTACTTTATTCTTTTTCACTATTATTTTATAATTTCCTTAGGAGGCCCATTTTAGACCTCAAAATTCCCCTAAAGACATAATTGTAGTTCCCTTGATCAGATGTACAAAATACCATGGAAAGAAAACCATCATGCCCAAAACCATGTTCAAACTCATGCACAAAACCATAGGTAGCTCCGCCCACCTAATATAGTGTCGAAAACAAATTTCCTGGAACTTTCCTCGGACCCCGTGCAAAGGGGCTACTGATCCCCTGCAAATCCCTTGACAGGGGGGCCTACCGCCCTGCTCTTATCCCCACTTTGTCTGTCCATATAGTCATGGAAAAAATATAACACACACCCAAAAGGAACAAAATAGGGGGCTGAATCATCATGATTTGAGCAATCTTCCAAGGCATTCAAGTTTACGAGATGCACATTTTTCACATTCCTCAAGCTATAATTAAAAAAATTGAATATATCGTGTCAGCATTTCTAAGGTCTAGATCAAGCCCCAAAAGAAATACCCCCCTTATTACACTTAGTCTTATTTCAAGACCAATTAAAAAGGTGGTTGGGGTCTAATGAATTTCAGAAGTTTCAATATATCAATTTTGACTCCAAATTTATGGCGCATATTTGGAGAATGGTGCCTTAAATGGAAAAATATCAAGAAGGAAAAAATATATTCCACATCGATGTTTGGAGGACTAGATTCAGGTTGGTGCCCCATCACAATCATATATATCTACAACATAAAGGAGCTTGAATTCAATTATTTCATGGCTATTTAGTAATATTCTATAGGCTATTGAAGATGGACAAAGGATTCAAGTGGGATTCAAAACCATCGAAGTAATGTGTGGATGTCACCTTCTCTCAGTCCTCATCATAAACTTCCTCATTCAATGAGGTTTTTCTAATCTAGCTAGTATTGGTCAGCCTTCACAACTTCTTTGACGCTCTCCTATATCGCCTCATGCCAGGGATATTTGGATTCAAGACTACTTGCAAGACGAATGGGAATCTTATCGTGACAACCTCTGTTAGGGGTCTGGTATATGTTTGATCTCGCGGTCGGATAGTCTTGTATGGGGCGGTCATTTATTTGGAGGCGAGGGATCGTTGTCTCGGAGGCATATGGCCATATCTTTTTCCCGCATTCGAGTATCTACCATTTGCTAATATTTTTGCATGCTTGTGGATCCGGGAGGCTCCTCTCAAGGTCATATGTTTTAATTGTCTTTAATCGCATAATCATATCTTAACTTGGGAAACCCTTATAAGGAAAGGTTTTACGAGTCCTTGAAGATGTTCACTCTGCAAGAATGCACTTTGGAGGATTGTTCTCACTTATTTATTTTGTTTCAATTTGTGAGAGATATATGGAAGCAAGTGCCTTTGTTGTTGGGAATTCAGTGTGATACTAACTTTACTTCTATCCCTGCTCTGATCTGCTCATGGGAAAGTAGACATAAATCTTTTCGGGTTGTTCCCCTCTAGGTCTTTTGGGGAATATAGTGTTCTAGAAATGAATTCATATTTGAAGGTACTTCCCACGATGCATTTCTAGCTTCCCTTCGTATTGCTGCACATTTATGGAAACAAGTCCATGGACCCCTAAGGAACCCTCCTAAAGGGACAATTCAGTGACAATTCAGTGAATCATATAAAAGAAGTTTGTGTAGTAGCTTTCAAGTACAATTGCTAACTTATGGTCTTCTAAAAATCTATCATTTATAATGAAAATGTTTCTGTTTTTTTATTTAAAAAAAAACAAAAGGAGGAAACCTGATACAATAGGGCTGTAGCAAATTGTGATTATACTAGTGATTTTCCAAAGGAGGAAACCCGATGTAATAGCGCTGCAGCAAATTGTGATTATACTAGTGATTTTCCTTTTTTCACTAAAACCGTATAATTGAATTGCCACGTTTTGAAGATAAGGTGCAGAATTGGACGTTTTTAATTCGATATGCATGGATTGTACAACACCCACATTTGACAAGTGGGAACTGTTGACTATGTTGGAATATTTGAAAATTCCAGAACAAACAATGGAGAGAGTAATACTCTCCTCTTTAACACAGAGAAATTAAAATTTCTTGACAGGAGACAGAGTTCAACACTTTGAAAACAAAATTCTATTCCATTTAATAACAAAAAAAACTATTACACTTCTTCCTCACTGAGAGGGATTACAAAAATGTGGCTGCTGCAAAATGCAGTGCATGAACCAACTCTATGTCTCCGTAAAAATTAAAACGCATTGCTGTGCACTCAAGAAACTTACGTTATGTATTCTATTAAAAAATGCACTGTTGTGCAAATAAAATTAATCTATCAGGCTCTCGGGATTCTTCTCTTTTATAACCAAACAAAAAAAAAACTAAAATTAAAACATAAAATTATGTCGGGCATAAATTTAAAACACAATCTTTGACCGCGCATGACTTCAAAACCAAAAGCCTTAAACGTGGACCCCGCCAGAACTCAAACAAGAATTAAACTGGCTTGCATAACCATTTCGGGTTACAAATCTGGGTGCTGACGTTAGCCCAATTGTGACCCGAAATCTTATTAACTCCGCCATATGAAAACGTATCGGGTCCGTTTTGGGCCTGCTGACGCAAGCAGAAGTTGTGACCTGAAATCCATTTAAATCCACCTCATAAATATTTCAGGTCCGGTTCTTTGCAATGCGAACGACCCAAAAGCAAAATCCGCTCCAATGAAATGCTGCCACGCGTCTGCTGACTGGACGGTTGACTTGGCGTTGGGGACCACGGTTCTGTGGGACTGTTGACTGCTGTTGTGGCCGTGGGGACCACCGAATTTCAAACCAACTCCCGCGTACTTGAAACTAAACGCACCTGTGTTTAAACAAAAATACCTTGTTTCATTTTAAACGCTTTGTTTTTGACTGTACAGAGACCTGTCCATAATACTTGTGAAAGGACTGTAAGTGGTTTTTCACAAAATTGATTTTTCACCATTTTAGAAGGCGGCTTGAGTACAAAGAACCTGGAGATTAAAATAGAAAGCGGCTCTGCACAGCTAGTTTTGAAAGTAACATTTCAACACTCCCCATTACTTTCAACTGCTGGGTTATCATTCATACCCAGAATTTTCCTCAAAAACTCAAAACTCTTCTGTCCCAATGGCTTGGTCAGAATGTCTGCAAACTACTCCTGAGTTCTGCAGTGTTCCATTACAATTTCACCATTGTTTACCAATTCTCTGATGTAATGAAATTTTGTGTCTATGTGTTTCGTTCTCTTATGAAACACAGAATTCTTCGATAATGCAATAGTTGAGCTATTGTCACAATAAATCACTGTTCCTCTTGTCTGCTCTTGGCACAAAATTTTTAACATCCTCCTCATCCAAATTGCTTGACAAGCTGCTGCTATAGCTGCCACATATTCTGCCTCTGCTGCAGACAACGCTACAATAGGCTGCTTTTTAGAAGCCCATGAAATGGCTCCTGAACCCATGTGAAAAACATAACCGGAAGTGCTCTTCCGATCATCTACACTTCCAGCCCAATCACTGTCAGTGTACCCAACTAAATCTGAATTTTCTGAAGCAGTATATAAAATACCAAACCTTTTAGTACCTTTAACATACCTCAGAATTCTCTTCGCTGCCTGCCAATGTGCATCCTTTGGCTTCTCCATGAATCTGGAAATCAAACTAACAGCATGCATTATGTCCAGCCTAGTTGCAGTCAAATACATGAGGCTGCCAACTATGCTCTTGTATAAGCTAGGATCAAAATCCTTGTTGTTGTCCTCTCTGCTGAGTTTTAATCCCATCACTGTGGGAGTGATTGCTGCTTTGCTCTCCTACATGTTAAATCTTTCAAGCACTTCATTAACATATTTTTCCTGTGAGATAAAAATCCCATTTTCATCTTGTTCTACTTCTATTCCTAAGAAGTATTTCAACAAACCCATGTCAGTCATTTCAAATTCTTCTTTCATGATTGTTTTAAAATTTTCAATAAGGTAATCATCATTACCTGTGAAAATAACATCATCAACATATAAAACCACTATCAACATTTTACCATCTTTTTCTTTGATGTAGAGGGTGGGTTCTCCCTCACATTTTTCAAATCCATTTTCCAGTAGATAGGAGTCTATTCTACTGTACCACGCTCTTGGCGCTTGCTTCAGCCCATAAAGAGCTTTCTTTAACTTGCACACTTTGTGCTCTTGGCCTTTATTTTCATAGCTGAGAGGTTATTCAATGTAAACCTCTTCCATTAACACTCCATTTAGGAATGCTGACTTCACATCCATTTGGTAAAATTTCCACTTGTTTTGTGCTGCTATGGATAGCACTGCTCTCACGGTTTCCATTCTGGCAACCGGTGCAAAAGTTTCCTCATAATCTATTCCATGCTTTTGCTTATATCTCTTGACAACAAGTCTAGCCTTGTGTCTCTCTATTTTGCCTTCAAAATTACTCTTGGTCTTATAGACCCATTTAACTCCAATGACATCTTTACCTTTTGGGAGTTCAACCAAATCCCAAGTCTTGTCCTCTCTATGGCATTAATCTCCTCATCCATAGCTTCTATCCATTTTCTATCTTTAATAGCTTCCTCAAAGTGGATAGGTTCTTCAACATGACAATATAAAGAAAACAAAGAATTGATACCTTCATTTGCTGCCTCTTGTGCATAAATGTCATTCAAATTTCTAAACTTCTTACCTCTTTCATTAGGTGTACGAATGCGTGAAGAAGCACTTGAATTTCCTCCTTGTGGTGTGCTTGGAGAAGCACCTTCATTTCTCCTCAAGGGTGTGCTTTGTTGCTCTTGTGTTGGAGCTGCTGTTTGGGGATGTATTTCAGCCAACTCATCATCATTTTCATCATGAGATAAACAGTGTTTAACATTCACTGTTTTCTCTATGCTTCCATCCCAAGCTTCCTCTTCAATAAACTGAACATCTCTGCTCACAATAAACTTCTTAGTGGATGGGTTGTATAACCTGTAAGCCTTGGATTTCTCACTGTATCCAATGAAAGTGCATTTCTCCCTCTTGTTGTCCAACTTAGTTGATCCGGAATGTGTGCATAAGCCACACATCCGAAAACTTTCATGTGTGTGACACCTTGCTTTGTGCCACTCCATGCCTCTTCCGGTGCTTTGTTCATAACTACTTTTGTAGGGCACCTATTCAAAATGTACGCTGCACAATGTACAGCTTCAGCCCAATAATCATTAGGCAAATGCTTTTCCTTTAACATACTCCTCACCATGTCCATTATGGTTCTATTCTTCCTTTCATCTACTCCATTTTGCTGCGGAGTATATCTAGTTGTAAACTACTTATGAATACCATTTTCTCTACAAAAACGTAGAAAATATTTAGAGATATACTCACCTCCTCTATCAGTCCATAGGACTTTGATGTGCAGCCCACTTTGGTTTTCAACAAGTGCTTTGAAATTGCAAAATCTTTCAAACACTTCACTTTTGTTTTTCAAAAAGTAAACCCAAGTTTTTCTTGTAAAATCATCTATGAATGTTAACATATAGTGGCTGCTAGCAAGAGATGGAGTTTGCATTGGTCCACACAAATCTGAGTGGACAATCTCTAAGGGTGCCTTTGCCCTTATGATTTTCCTGGAAGGAAAACTTTCTCTGTGTTGTTTCCCCAAGATATAACCTTCACAAAGGCTGTCTGGTTTCTCTATCAATGGTAAACCTCTTACCATTCCTTTTCTATTCAACAAGTTAAGACCTCCAAAGTTGAGATGTCCAAATATCAAGTGCCACAACCAATTTTCATCTTTTGGTTCGCTTTGGATAGCCTCTTGTGCCACTGCTACTTTCTCTTCACCATTCTTCAAATCTTCTCTTGTTCTAAGAGGGAACATCCTGTTCCTTGTCATCTTCACTTCAACAATACATTGTTTGCTGAGCGGTTTTTCCATGATGGTACAAACATCATCCTCAAAAAAATACATTATACCCCTTTTGAACAAGCTGTCCAATACTTAAGAGGTTACACTTCATTCCTGGAACATAATAAAAATCTTCTATGGATTTCTTTGCACCTTTCCTTGTTAAAACATTTACATTTCCTTTTCCCATAACAAAAACTTTGCTATCAGTTCCTAGTGTGACTTGTGACTTCACACTCTCATCTAACATAGAAAATATTGCTATATTTCCTGTCATATGGTTACTGCACCCGGAGTCTAGAAACCATAAATCCTCATTCTTTTCTTTAGCCATATTACAAGCTAAAAATAAATTATCTTGGCTGATATTTTCTCTAGTGAAATTTGCACTAGTTCTATTTCCCATATCATGTTGCTTCTTTCTACATTCATTAGCATAATGACCATATTTTTTACAATAGTGACATTAGACATTGGAATTATCATACCTCTGTCCTTGAGCATTCTGCTGACCACTTTGCTGGCTGTTGCCTTGGCCTTGATGTTGATTTGGATTGTTGCCCCTTCCTTGAGCATTGGTTGGACTGTTCCTTCCACCTCTGTTTTGGCTTCTGCCTCTTCCTCTCTTGTTTCCTCTGCCTTGCCCTCTTCCTCTTCCGAAAGACATCTGGGTCTTAAAAGCATGTTCAAGAGATGAGTTTTCACTCCTACCCAATCTCTGTTCATGGGTCATCAGTGATGCATGTAGTTCATCCACTGAAAACTTTATGAGATCCCTAGTCTCCTCTATGGTGGTGACAATCACATCGAATCTTGAGGGTAAACTTCTCAAGAGTTTTTCCACAATCCTCTTATCTTCAAGAGTCTCTCCATGAGATCTTATTTGTGTGACCATTCCAATCACATGAGTGAAGAATGAGTCAATAGTATCTGACTCTTTCATATAGAGAGTCTCAAAGTCTCTCCTCAGCAACTGAAGTTTTGTTGTCTTCACTTTTTCCATGCCTTGATAGGCTGTCTTGAGAGTTTCCCATGCTTCTTTGGATCTTTTGGCTGCTGCTATCCTCGGAAACACACTCTCATGCACTGCTTGATACAATAAGAAGAGAGCTTTGGAGTCTTTCTTCTTATTACTCTTCAGCAACTCTTTCTCTACCTGAGTTAAATCATCAAACTCTTCTTCATCTGTTGGCTCTTCAAAGCCATCCTCAACAAATTCCCATAAGTCTTGGGAAGCAAATAAAGCTCTCATAGTTATTGACTAGTAGTCATAATTTTTCCTATTAAATTGTGGGAGGTGGATATTTCCAATACCCATGCTAGTGCTGGCTCCAGCCATTCTTGCACTCTTAACTATGATTCAAAAAACACTTGACTGTGTATTTAAAATAGCTGACTATTCTGCAACAGTAACACAATAAACTGTATAGAGAAATACCTTGAATTCTTTTTGGCTGAGTCTTCACACTGCTGGAGAAGCTGCTGCAACAAAGAACTCCTTCCTTCATCTTCTTTGATCTTCAAAGAGCCTGGACTAGCTCTGATACCATGTTGGAATATTTGAAAATTATAGAACAAACAATGGAGAGAGTAATACTCTCCTCTTTAACACAGAGAAATTAAAATTTCTTGCCAGGAGACAGAGTTCAACACTTTGAAAACAAACTTCTATTCCATTCAATAACAAAAAAAACTATTACACTTCTTCCTCACTGAGAGGGATTACAAAAATGTGACTGCTACAAAATGCAGTGCATGAACCAACTCTATGTCTCTGTAAAAATTAAAAAGCACTGCTGTGCACTCAAGAAACTTACGTTTTGTCTTCTATTACAAAATGCACTGCTGTGCAAATACAATTAATCTATCAGGCTCTCGGGCTTCTTCACTTTTATAACCAAACAAAAAAAAACTAAAATTAAAACATAAAATTATGTCAGGCATAAATTTAAAACACAATCTTTGACCGCGCATGACTTCAAAACCAAAAGCCTTAAACGTGGAACCCGCCGAAACTCAAACAAGAATTAAACCATCTTGCATAACCATTTCGGGTTACAAATCTTGGCGTTGACGTCAACCCAATTGTGACCCGAAATCTTATTAACTCCACCCTATAAAAACGTATCAGGTCCGTTTTGGGCCTGTTGACGCAAGCACAAGTTATGACCCGAAATCCATTTAAATCCGCCTCATAAATATTTCAGGTCCGGTTCTTTGCAATGCGAACGACCCAAAAACAAAATCCGCTCCAATGAAATGCTGCCACACATCTGCTAACTGGATGGTTGACTTAGCGTTGGGGACCACGGTTCTGTGGGACTGCTGACTGCTGTCGTGGCCATGGGACCACCGAATTTCAAACCAACTCCCGCATACTTGAAACTAAACACACCTGTGTTTAAAAAAAAATACCCTGTTTCATTTTAAACGCTCTGTTTTTGAATGTACAGAGACCTGTCCATAATACTTGCGAAAGGACTATAAGGGGTTTTTCACAAAATTGATTTTTCACCATTTTAGAAAGCGGCTTGAGTACAAAGAACCTGGAGATTAAAATAGAAAGCGGCTCTACACAGCCAGTATTGAAAGTGACATTTCAATAGACTAAATCATTGGCGGAAAGAAAAAATCGGTGCATAGGTACAAAACGTCGTTTTTCAAGGGAAGAAATTTCAGAAAAAATGGCTATGGTTGCTCCCACATGCTAATTTCAATTGTTCCTCCAACCTTCCACTTCACAAGGCATTAAAAAGGGTACAACCCCTTCACATTTCTACGATTCATTGTGCTACTTACCTCATCTGAGCCGAGAGTTTCATGCTGCAGCTGAGAGTTTAGCATGATGTCAGGCAAAAAGGAGCTGCGCGAGAATAGGAAAAGAAAGGAAACAGTGTGCATGATGGGAGCAGGGGGATTCATTGGCTCATGGCTTGTCAAGTTGCTTCTTCAAAGAGGCTACAATGTTCGAGCATCAGTTCACACCAACCCAACTGGTATATTAATTATTGTTCACACGATCTATTAATTTAATTATTATTATTATTTTAATGAATAGGCTACATCGGTTGTATATGTCATAGTTTCTGCTCTGGAAAATGTCACCGTGTATGTATCGATGGAGTAGTCCAGCCGTGTGGTGTTGTTTTGTTTTTGTTTTTTTCTAGGTTTTTTAAAATGATAATTTTAACCCAAAAATTTTCTAATGTTAGATGCTAATCAAACCAAAACTTAGGAGTTATATATATATGTTATAAAATACAAACTTTTTTTGATAAGTAAGATTTATTTGAAATATTGAAATTGTACTTGAGTTGAGTTTCCTCTTGTAAGAGTAGTACTCATTATCTTTTCTAACAAGATTTGGCAAGTACAGACGATGGTGGAAAGTATAAACATCTGAGAGAGTTGGAAGGAGCAAAAGAGAGGCTTCAGCTTGTGAAAGGTGATATTCTACATTACCAGAGCTTACTTACAGTCATCAGAGGTTGCCACGGTGTTTTTCACATGGCCTCAGTTCTCAATGATGACCCTGTAATTACTTCATTCAACTCTATTTGTAATTCCAAATCCATGCAGCTATTTGGGGTTTAAAATCACATTAATCAACCATGGACCATTGTCATAACTTTAGATCTTGTTAAGCGTTGTTTTTTTTATATAGGTTTGATGGATGTAGTTAATATTGAGTGCAGGAGCAAGTGATAGAACCAACAGTGGAAGGGACGGGGAATGTGATGGAGGCCTGCGCAGAATCAGGGGTGAAGCGCGTTGTCTTTACGTCTTCCATCTGTGCGGTTTACTTGAATCCTCACAGAGACCCACTTTCCATAGTCCATGTTAACTGCTGGAGCGATTTGGAATACTGCGTACAAACCAAGGTTTTAATTCACAACATTTTTTATTCCAAATATTAAGATAGAGGTCATGCAAATCATAGACTAATAATTGGTTGGCCTGACTCGTGCATTGTAGAATTGGTATTGCTATGCAAAAACCTTGGCAGAAAAATCTGCATGGGATATTGCAAAGAGAAGGAATTTAGAGTTGGTGGTGATTAATCCAGACCTGGTTTTGGGTCCCTTGTTGCAGTCCGCCATGAACCCTAGCACTGCTCATATCATGAAATACTTAACAGGTGAGCTATATATATATATATGTGGGGTTTTAAAATAGATGATCAGGGATTTATGATAATATGCAATATATATGGTTTGTAATATACTTTATGGATTTCTGATATAATAATTATGAATCATGATGATGATGATCAGGGTCAGCGAAGACGTATGCAAACTTAACTCAGGCATATGTGGATGTGAGAGATGTGGCATAGGCTCACATTTTAGTGTATGAAACGCCCTCAGCGTGTTGCCATAGATATCTATGTGCAGAATGCAACCTGCACAAAGGAGAGCTCGTTCATATGTTGGCCAAACTATGCCCCTCACTGTCCCCTCCCTACCAAGTATGCACCCACTAACCTCTATATATTTATGATAATATTACTAAAAGATGTCCATAAATGAAACCAACTTAATGTACACAGGTGTTCCGATGAGAAAAAAATCCAAGGAAGCAACCATTCAAGTTCTCCAATCAGAAGCTGAAGGATCTGGGACAATCATTCACACCTATAAATAAGTGCTTGGTTGACACTGTGGCCAGCTTACACGACACGACATTTCTTCAACATCACCTATCAGGTTGGACTGAGAGCGATAGCAGTCACGCAATAATGGCGAGGATGTAATGGCTTCAAATAACAACAGATTCAACATCAACAATCTCTGCATTAGCTACTATATATATAATTTCATTTTCATAATTTTTGTTACTCCATGTTGGAGAACAATGGGGCCTTCTGTCATTTATTTTGAAAGTTCGATAGACTGTTTCGGGCGATGCTTATTTCCACTACAACATAAAGGGGGGTTTTAAGACAATATTTAAGACAATTTTTGGGTAAATTGTCTTAATTTGAGACAAAAGAAAATTTGTGTATTGTCTTAAATATTGTCTTTAAATGAGTGTCTCAAATTAAATCGTCTTAAAATGAAATTGTCTTAAAATATTGTCTCTATAAAGACAATATATAACACAATCATTTTTGTCTCTCCAGAGACAATTTCATTTTTGTCTCTCCTAAGACAATGGTTGCACTACAACACAAAGGGGGGTTTTAAGACAATTTTTGGGTAAATTGTCCTAAGTTGAGACAATTTAATTTTTGTCTCTCCAAAGATAATAGTTGGAATTAAAGACATATTGTCTTAATGGAGACAATGTCTTTAATCCTATCTATTGTCTCTATAGAGACAATATAAAACAATGAACCCAGAAAAATATCTCACCATTAAAATAAATCAATATAAAAATATTTAATTAAAAGAATCAACAATATCATTGAATAATTCATGTTAGGGTACAGTGGAATCGAACCACCAACCTCCTGCATGGTAGGTGCTCTTCCAATGAGCTAGCACCCTTTAAAGAATTATGTGAGGAGTTATAGCAGTCCTTGAAATTGTATAATAGGCATTGATTTTAAAAAAAAATTCAACACAAAATTAGAGCAAAACAAAACCAAATCATTCTCAGAAGTGAAAAAAACTGATAGCAAGCCCGAACAATCTCAATACAAAACCACAAGTATAGACAAAAGGCAATGAAGCCAACTATATTCCAATGAATTACGTCAAGCAGAACAAATAAGGGATGTCCAACCTAGTTTTTCATCATTGGAGAGATATAGACGACACTAATAACCATATAACACAGTAACTCAAAGTGACTTTGAAATGAAAAAAATTTAATTCGCAATTACTGATGACAGACTCCTTTATCCATACATTAAGCACTAGATAAATCCAAATAAATACTCACAGGTCTAATTGGTAAGCCCTTGGAATTGTGCATGATAGCAAGCTTTATAGATGTAACCACTGTTTTTCCATTTACAACTCCAGAAACCCCTTGTTCCTATGTTCCTACAGTTACAGCAGCACCCCCATCCCCTTTGTGTTCTAATATTTTTAAAGATTCCCCTTTGTGCTTTGGAAGATCAAAATTACACTTGGCACCATATACTTGAAAATACCTCTCTTGAAAAAAAACTGAAATCCACAACAAGAAATTCAGTAAACCAATAGTTCCAAAAGAAAAAATATAATTCGATTAGAAACAACTGTAGAACATGAAAACACAAAACTCATCACTGAGTATATTACAACGCACTTAGGGTCCCAGGCCTCTCTGGTAGTGAAACAGCAGCAGGTTTGACCTGCAAATCCAAGAGCATATAAATTTAAGGACTGATTACATATCATATTAAATGGAAGACAAAAAATAATGGATGAAAACACAGGCTGACTTGAGTACTTCACTTCCATCAACATTCTCCTCTGATTTTAAGGTTGCCAAACTATCTTTTGAATGGTGGAACTTGCATTTTGAACCAAATTTGCAGATGCTAGTTTTCATATACTAATGAGTCAATAAAACGAAAATCGTTGTTCTCCAGAAATTGAAAATGCAAATTTTAGAGGTATGCTTTCTTAATTATTATGAACAGATCTTGAGTAAATTTAAATGCCTAGAATTGGACCAACTGTTGGTAGCTTATTCGCTTACTTGAAGTCCCAGCCAAGCCTACCTCTAGATTGATGAAGCTGCCATGTCTCCTAAAGACGTTTTATTAAGTATGAGAAGTAGAATTTAAATCTATACTCAGTGGCATTCTCTTCAAAACAGTCGTTGAATTCTTGTGATATAAGAGCAGTCCAACAGTAAAGAAAGTCATCATTTGTTACCAAAATTCTTACTTCATCAAGTATGAATCTCTTACAGTAAGAGTAGTCTTAGGAAGAGTTTCTCTTCATCCTACAGTAGGGCTTCATAATCAGCAGCTTCTTAAAAGGCAGAGTAAAGGTTTCCTCATCAGCAAATAAAGGTTCAACATTTCATATCAGTCTTAAAATTACTTATCTCCAGCGTATCAAATTGAAGAGAGATGAGAATGCCATTAATCCTCTTTCAGTTTTGAGAAAAAAAAAATGTCTTCTAATTTTTAATGCTTGCCTAATTTCTATAGGCAGCCGTAGGGAAAATATTTAGTAGGGTATCAAGCTGTAAGAATCACAGTAACAAAAATAAAACATATGGTTAGTGACCTTACAAAGAATTGAGAAAACTGAGATACAAGGAAAAAGAAAAGTGTGTTTTCAACTCATTGAAAGCATCAATCTATACAGCTAGCTTGCAATATATATCATTTATAACATAAAACAGTCTGGAATATACAGAGATAATAATATAATGGATAAGGTGCAAACCAGAGGAGACTAAAAAATATAACCAAGAGGGATCCATGATAAAAAAGCATGCAGTGTGGCCAAAGTCGCCCTTATAAGTTCAGGACGCTGTGATATCGACAATACATAAAGACATAAATCATGTATGAGCCGAAACTCACTGTAGAACACCAAATACATATAAGTCATCTTACATAAAACCTGTGACTATCTCCCAATTAAAAAGGCACACATAAAACATTTTCTTTTACCTGTTCAAGGACTGCTTGAGTTCTTTTATTTTCTGCTGCGTCATCTCACCTCTAGAAAAGTCAAAAACTTCTTCACTGAGGAGCTGAGCATAAGAAGTATACAATAAATTCAAGTAAATATTGGCAACAATAAAAGAGAAAGAAGTAAAATGATTCTTGATGTATTGTTAAAAATTTCACCTTCAAAATAGCCATGCAATTTTCACATATTGTTTCACTACTCTTAGCAGCCGAAACAAGATCAGGAATAAAACCAGGCCATCTACTTGGCCATTCATGCTCCAACACCTAAAACATTGGCAGCATTGTTTTAGCATTATCTATTTAATCAAGAAAATAATAAGCATCCTAGTATTTACTATTAACCTTTCAATCACCTACAACCTGGAAAATGGGATACATGTTCAAAATGTAGAAAGAAAAGCTACCAATATCTAGAAATTACTTACAAACAACACCCTCTCAAAGAGCATGGACAAGCTAATAAATTTACAAAAAAAAGAAGAGCAAAGGATAAATATTTAAGCAAAGAAACAGACAAAATGAACATGCACAATGGTTTAACTAATTAACCAAATAAACCATACACAATACCACATTTATATTTGCCTATCTAGGATACACTTAACTCCCTTAAGATGAAATTAAATGAAGATAAGACACATGGGAAATAACACATTGATCAATGCGAACAAAAGTATGCACACAAAACCTCAGTGAGTAAAGTGTAGCTTTGAGAAGTCATAAACAAAAAGGTGGAGAAAAAGAAACATCGAGATGATTCTATTACTTACCTGAACCAAGATTACATTAATTTTGTTTACATAAAGCCTCCCACTGCGAAAAGAAGCTTCATTACTTGAAAGCTGAATAACAATACATATAGAAGTTAATATATCCACTGGAAAAAACACAATGAAATACAAACCTAAAAAAGATGTATATAATTAAAAAAATAATCAATGTTTACCAAATAACATAAGACACATGCATTAGATTGACCTGAACAATGAGATATGATATGTAATTCTTTATCCCATCCCGTTGTTCAACTGGCAAAGCATTCCATCGATATTTGATTACACCTTAAATCACCTAAAATCACAAGAAACAAGATTAACTTAAGCTAGAAATTAGAAGTTTTACTAATGTAACTAAAATCCGTATGCACCTTCAATCACCTAAAGTCACAAGGTTGAAAATGAAATTTTATTTTACTAATGTAAAATAGAAGCCATAGGCAGTCCACGTAGGAACCATGTGAAAAGCTTTTACAGGGTCTACAAAGCAACAATCCTATGCATTTTCAATTGTTATCCAATATAGTCATCTTGGGCTAGAATTATGCACTAAGAAAGTACTGAAGGCATTGCATCAAAGATGAGATCTCAATTTCAACAAGTGTATCCGTGTCTAAAAAGAAGAAAGCACAACAAGATTTCTGAAGTGAAAATAACTTTGTATTCGGATTACGAGTTCACGCAGAATGCTAACAACTAGCAGACCATGTATCCCGTAGATAAGCACCGTAAATCCCGCAATATATGCTCTCATTGCAGCTCTACGCAACATAACAACATGCGAGACGAGTAAAGTATAGTGCCAAACTACAATGAAAATATAAAAGATATTAAAATCAAGAACCCTTAGTTTTCTTTATTTCCCTATTCCAATTTGCAAAAGTGACAACTACCTATAACATTATACGTATATCATCGTACATCTGTAAGAAGTCACCTGGTTCATGTTCATGCTCAAATAATGTCGAACAAAACACCTTGATTAAATTCAAGCTAAATTTTGAATTTCAAGGATTACATTCGGGGAACACGAGTGCCTTAGCCAGTAAGCATAAATCACTATCCGAAATCTCACAATTTAAGGATAAAAGCGCAAGCATATGGATTTAGTTTCCACACGTATTTGTGAACTATTTGTCGCAAGTTTGAGTCCTTGTTGTCGGATCGTTTACATGTAGCATACTACGGAAATCATTCATCTCATCGAAATGTACAACATAAAGAGAACTTGACTAATCATGTAGAAAAAAAACAACTCATGATTTTTTCATAGTTCCACTTCTTCTAGCCATTATATATCATATATATTCACATAATTCCCAACTTGAAATAAGATATTATATATTTGCTCTGCTTAAAATACAAGCACGTGGCATTTTAGGATAAGAATGATGTTCGCTGGCTAATCATTAAATCATAAACTAAGTTTTTGTGTAGGTACACAACGCTAACATGTATGTCTTTACACTCCATGACCTTCTTGTATCTACTTGGCATGAAGCGATCGGGGGATCTGTTAATATTGAAAAACCATTAGTGTACGGCATAATCGGAACAATAAGGTGGGTGCTGGGACATTCCACAACCGAGGGACCAACCATTGGCACATAAGACGGACAACTAATAGAACAACGAGATGACAAGCTCGGTTCATGATGAGTCAATGGTTGGGGGTAAAAACAATAATATGGATGTTATCTTTGTATATGGATAAAATTGATGTCAAATCTAATCCAAATTCCATTTCAAAAAGTCAAATTTATACAAATTTCATTGTCCTTCACTTGCACTTTGATTTAGATATTCCAGTAGCAAATACTCCTTTTGTTTCCACCAACTTGGCACAATTTATTAGAATGGTGCCCAAGATTACTTTGTAAGTAGGAAGTTATTGGAGGATATATCCCTTGAACTGAACTCTACAAAATCTACAGACATCGACGAGGGAAAAATATTGGAACGGAACAAGTACATATACTGAAATTTTCTACTATGTTTTGCAGGACACAAAATATGAACACAAAATCCACATGCACAAGAGCAGGAGATGGCCATGAAGCTATAAAATTATAAGCCACAAAAAACAAATTCAGAATTACATCAAGCAATTAAAACAAAACACAGATGACACATAGTGATAATGGTGATATTTGATCATCAAAGTATAAATTTACACATGAAAGACACAAGTGTCCCAAAATTGATGAATAAAAATTAGAATACACAAACCACATTAAAAGAATCAAAATAGCATGGATACACAACCATACTGCTAAACCATAACCACAAATAACCCACCAAAGAGAAGTACAGTAAGATACATACCCGAAAGTCGGTAGCACTTTAGTATGCTTCGGAAATTCACGATTCATACCTGCAATTAGATCTCACAAATAAAACAAATTTCATTCCAGGTACTTTCCATGAAATTTCTTTCCAAGACAAAAAGAAAGGCGAGGGCACATAGCGGATCTCATTTAATCCCCGAGAGGACAAAAGGTGATCAAAACAAATATCAATCAGAAACCAAAACAAGATAACCAAAGAGAACTAAGTATAGTACTATGCATACCCAGATCAGTGCACTTTAGTATGCTTCAAAATTCCTGAATCATACTGTAATTAAATTTCACAAATAAAACTAGCAGTTGCCCCAAAAGGTGGAAAGAGAGGCCGATGGGATTTTTAAATAAAAAAAGTTGTACAAGAAAATAGTAGTCTAAAAAATGTTTGTACACGTGTCATTTGGAGAGAAGAAAGGTAGACAAAAAAGCAAGTGTATTGATTCAAAAGAGAAAGCCTATTGGCCTAATTAATATTTGTATTTTAGTATATAATTATTCGTATTTTAATTTTAAAAATGCATTATGATAAATACCCTAATCTTTGGACCACCTACCAACATTGTCTTCACCTGCGCATTTAGAAATTTACGTTGTTGCTTCCACAACATAACTTCCAATCTTTTAGGATTGCTTAGCCTACAAGAGTCCAAAGGAAACCATGTCAAAAAAAGATTAGGATTAACTAAAGATTAATGATTAATAATAGAAATTCATTATTTCAAATTTAAAGCCATAATTAAATTTGGAAATTAAAAAAATAAAATTAGCTTCAAGCTTGCTAGAATGGCCCCTAGTTGAGTACTGCTAAAGCAATAGAACACCACTACAAACAAAAAAATGAAAAAATATCCACAAGTATCGTGTAGCAAGATTTGGACCAACCTAGATTGAAGCACATGAAAACAAATTAAGATAATCACAAGATCAATATAATATATCTCATGCAAATACTTGTGCCCATGACATTTAAATTTTTGCTGAAACGATCGAAACAGAGATACGAGTGAATATGAATGCAGACCCACATCTTGACAATTAACTGAAAACAGAGACAAAGATATCTTTTGATCCTTACTTTTGAAGGACCCAATCAAAGATACATCACATTATTGTAAGAGTGGGATTTCAAGTTCAAAGTCACCCTTTGTTGCAGGATGCAAGCACATCTTAAATTTTTAATGCTTTTCATTATGTGTGAGTTCAATTTTTAATAACTGAAAAGTCGTGATTGTCTTGGACAATTAATGGGAAAGTTGTGACTTGACAGATGGAGTCCAATCTCTGTCTAGTGAATTACTGGGATTCCTATTGTAAATCCCTATGCCTTCCTTTTTGCTTTATTGTAGCCCATTTTTATAAATTGACTAATTTTTATATAAAGGTTGATGCCTGATTGAGTCTTGCTAGCATTACGTTACTGGATCGAGAAGCCTCTGCTTGTGTGATATGAAAAACTTCTTGAAATAGAGCAGGCATATGCTTGCTGATGCTCTTGTGACCAAGAAGGTCTGCATCATATACATGAATAGAGATGTATGTTGGAAGTCTTGCTGTAATAATGAAATTCTGGGTTTTGCATATTTTCTCTTTGGTCTTGTTGCTACTAGCAATGGTGGGTATTAGCTGTTCATTCCCTTGATCTAGCAAATGCTAGCAAGAAGTTCTTGAGTGCAAATTTTTTTTGACGAAGTCTTGAGCAACCATTTTACGGTGTTGTGAAGTCTAGTAACTGATCTTATGTTATCGTAGGTTGGCAAGGTTGAGTAGAGCTTGTTTGCATGATGTTCCCTCAGACTGTAGTTTCGAGCAAGGAGTCTTTCGTGCATAATTTTATACTTGAGGCTAGTATTTTGAGTGGATATTACCATTTCTCCTTGGGCTAGTAGTTTCGAATAAGGTATTTGAGATTGCTTGATTTAGTAGAAAGCTGACAAGAGTAAGCACTACGGTTATTTAGTTTGCCTTGTCATATCACAATCCTAGCTTGAAGTTACCAATTGTTTTGGATAATTATAATGTTTTCATATTAGACTTGGGATTCTATGTCTATGTGGCTTTCTTATATAGTTTGTTCTATGTAGTATGTATATTTTTCATGTTGTTAGTCAATAGCTACACCCTTTTGTTGTATAACTAGGTCATAAAAGTGCGAACAATTACTCCTCTCCTCGAGAGCGATATTGAAGATAAGCATTACATAGTGAACATTAGTCTTCCAACAATTTTTTTCTAGTGAGGTACATTTGCGTCGATTAAAGTTTCTACAAGAAGCCAATAGACACTTCAATAAGAGTGTGGTGTCACTATTACTAATATCCAAATTCAACCAGACATTTTTTGAATTAATTGAGTAATAGTATGTGTAAGCTTTCAGGTAAATTGATTAAGTTGGCACTTGTACATCTAAAGTGACCACATCATGAAGATACACGTGACTGTCTGAGTGGATAACTCAGGGTTTTGTCAATGTTTAGCCTTTCTTACGTTTTGAATTTATGTGATGGAAGGGTGGATCTACCTAATCCAACTCTTAATCGGATTTATGAGGTGGGAGGGTGGATGTGCCCACTCCAACTCTTAATCAGATCACTAATTTTTCTATTCTCTGCTATTGTTTTCTTAATTAGGGTTTGGGTTTCAAGGTGATTGCTTTTCATTCAATAAAGTGTGTTCACACACATCCATTGCAAAAACAATTAAAAAATCATACACGTAGGACTGCCGATGTTTTAGTGCACGGTTTGGGTTAACATGTGTCTTCGATAAAGAAAACTCTCAGCTCTCGGGCACACGAAGTTTACTCGTGCAATTTTTTCTAAGAGTATCATCATCATGGGTTGAGACAGTCCCGCATGCACCCGATACCCATGGTAGCGTCGCTCGAAGTGGCGATAGCACAACTGATATCCGTTGTTTGCTATCTCAGGCCCGGTGGTATCACCTACAAAGTACATGGTGTGCCAAGCCGTATACGATTCTTGCCAGCGGATGAAAAGAACAAGGGTTACGAGTTTTGGAGGAATTTCCTCATAGTCAGCTTAATCAATCAATTTGCCTATTGCGAGTACGGAAAATGGAATTATAGATAATGTTTAAGTTAAACCTCTAAATCAACTAAGAAACTATAAAAAGTGACCTTTAACGACTTTTCAAAGTTTGTGGTAAAATTTTTTCACATCCAGAATATAACTTGGAATAAATTCTATTTAATAAATTGAGTGCAATCACCACAACAAAGCGGTTTAACTCACGAGAATGAAAAAATATTTATTTTCTTGATTTCATTGCCAAAATGTAATTATATAAACCAAATAATAAACACGAGGGTATAGGGGCAGGTGGATATCACTCACTCTCTCTTTTCTTCTTCTTCTTTTAGTTTTTAGTTTTATCTTTATATTTGTTATTTTTTAGAAATCCTTTATTACCATACAATAGAAAATACTCCTCGCACTATCTATAGTAGAAATGAAAGGGGTGAGGTTAGGAGTGCACCGAATATTACGCACACTCTGTCCTTGCGATGACCAAAAGATTCGTATTCTTTTCTGCCTTTTTATTGTGCACATTAATTCCTAAGTTGAAACCCACTATCATAAGCTAAAAGACAATGCAAAAATATTTGGGGTGCATTGATCACTGCTGCTTTGAGATTTGATGTTGGAGTGGTGTAGTAGCTACCCAATTGATCATTGCTTTCAGAAGTTCGATGTTCGAGTGGTATTTAAGCCACCCCAGTTAATGAGTATGACAAACCACTCCGTGATAGATAGAGCAAAGGAAATGTTAGGGATAAGGTGAGATAAAACCCATAGAAAAGGTATCAAGGTACGCTTCGAATATGTTTTCTTCACTTTCACTTCTATCTTGCACAACTATCATGGACCTTAAATAATGGGTATGCACGGGTGGGAAGGCTAGTATAGTGGCATATAACAACAAACGAGGCACGGATAAGCATATAAGGAATATAAGTTGAAGGCGAGGTAGGGATTTCATTTCCGAAACATCCATCAAATTTGACGAGTTTCGCAACTCTAGTACCCATTTTGATGATTTTAACAAATAATGTTGACGGGCATGAAAAAATTTTGGTCGTATTTGACATCGACATTGAAAGGAGAATTTTATGAAAACAAGTTTGTGACGATATGGAATATTGGCTTTTAAAACTATGAAACATATTTTTTTTGTGTCATCCCTAGATAGGCAATATAAATTGTTTATGTAAATATGAATATGTCATGAATTTGTGTCTATGTAAATAATGAAAATGAATTTGGAATAAAAGTATGTGAATATGAGGATTGTTGTTGGACATAAACTAATGAGTGATGTATATAGGAAGTAGGGTAGAAAGATGGAAATAAAAGTATATCTTTTTGAAAAAAACATATAATATTTTTTTGAACAAATTATAAATAAAAAAATTCCAGGACACATCCCATAGAGAAAAACAAGAATGGAGACAATGACATCCATAAAAAGCAGAGGATAGAGACAAGTTACCCGTAATATGAGGAGGAATCTACACGATATTTATCATTTAGGAAACTCCATTAAATCATAATATTTTGCTTAGAAGTAGTCGATTTTGTAACATACTAAAACATAAAGAGGACAAATTGCCAGGAGGGAAAATTTTTGGCATCCAAATACCATAATTCAACATCTTCAAGGAAAAGCATAAGTGGACAGGATATCTCAACCATTGACTTCAACCAAATCAACCAAACTATTTACAAAAATCACTTGTGCACCATATGCTACGACATAGTTTCCATAAAAGGGATCGGGATATGATATGCGCTCGAGATTGCCACAAACTATCGGTTCCCTTCAAAATGAGATAGCATTGTCGAGAATTTGAGATCCAAAATATTTAACAAAAGTCGCATATACTTCATTGCACTAGATGGGCATCTCAATTCATACCCATCAAAGACATTTGATGAATTGAACTCCACATTGGATACGTTATCCATAGCGAGACATCCTATTAGGTTGTCAAAATGCAAAATGTCATCAAGGTGGGGGAGTCCGGAGGAGACATTGATGTCCACGGTGAAGGAAATACTCAATTGTTTCTCCATGAGGACATCACATATGGAGTAGGGAGAATGAATCTTGGTATGCGAAATTGTTCCCACCAAGAGAAAGTTGTTGCTCAACTTTGTATACGAGCTATTGTTTAGGGCTATACTAGAGTCGTTATTTAGAACTTCTTGGTATTGTTGGTGATAATATTCAATACTAAATTAACAATATTCATTTACTATCAATACTAAATTGCTTTGTCAAAATTTTGTAGCACTAATATTGGGTATCTTGGTTTATCATGCCTCAAACTTTAGTGACGTTAATCAACACAAGCTTCACTTTGTGGCAACCAATATCAATTCGATTTCTAGAGGTTTGAGAGGGATTGACAACCATTTTACTGTATCCTTCTACTCAAATAGATCAATGAGCCTCACTAATTGCAGGCCAAAAGATAGTCTTTGGCTCTTTGCATAAATACATGACTCATGCTTGCAAAGTATTTAAAGAAATATGCAAATGACTCCTAGAAAAAAGTTTCAATGTGACAAGTAAATCACCTTTGCTCGAAGGGCACTTGGTCGTATAAATGCCCATTCTTTTCTTTGTAAATTTTGTGTTCATCAAGGGTTGAACTCATATGATATCAAGGATGAATTACGCCTATGTGGAAGAGCACGTTAGTTTAAAAATTTTACTTGTCATTCTTATATTTAAATAAATCGTTGTTGATGAAAGAATTATTGAGCAAAGTTTATTTTTCACGATTATCGTATGCAAAACATAGAGTCAATATCCTTTGGGTTGAATGTTTTGAGTTGAATTACTCCCAAGACAAATCGATTTGCATTATCCTTTAGATAATTGATTTCTATTAGACAAATTATAGCTCTGTTGGGCATTCCCTTGGAATTAAACGAAACCTATAAGTAATCAATTGCTATAGGCAAATCGCGACACACAATTAGGCCCTCTTTTTGATGAATCAATATATAAGATATATTACAAAATTGAACTACTCCTAAACCATTAGGCACTATTTTGATGATTTAGTATACAAGAAACATTACAAAATTGTCTGTATGCGATTATTGAGAGGAATCTTAATGCGATAATCAAAAATGCGGTTATAAGTTTAAATCATAATCCGGAATGCAGAATGCGTAGCAACTATAGCCTAGAAATAATGTGTTGGCAACTTTAGCATCTATTGGATTTTTACGCAAACTAAATTCTCTATTCATTAGTTATTTCAGAGGTACATAACGTGAAATGAACTACTCTTGTGATTATTGAGAAGAATCTTGATGCGATTATCAAAGCTGCAGTGTATGAGTTCAAATACTAATGCGGACAAGCAAAGGCACAACCTCTACAACCTAGAAATTATACGTTGGAAACACGGCATCTATTGACTTTTCACTTTTACCAAATTCTATGGCGATTAGTTATTTGTCGTGGGCATACAACATTGTCACTCGATCCATGATGCTTGAAGTGGGATTCATGCCAAGAATGTTGGGAAATGATGGATTGGCAAGCACAAGTGCAAGTTGCCACATATGCCCATAGAACCATGGAGGAGATGAATTTGATTCATAGTTATAACTTAGATTGGGTGGCAATCACAAGCTGCTTTGGGAAAATGTTCAAATGGAATTGTATGTATGACGAAGGTTTGTTCTGTTAGTTTTTGGACGAGCAAACCACTAGCCACACACTCTCGCACGCACAAGATAAATCCTATCACAACCAATGAGAGGGGATTTTTTGATTGGTACATTAATTCTAAGTTGCAATCGACTATCATAAGCTAAAAGACAATGCAAAAACATTTGGGAGATTTGCATTGATCAACTACTACATTGAGATCCGATGTTGGAGTGGTGTAGTAGCTACCCAATTGATCCTTGTTGCTAGAAGTTTGATGTTCGCAGTGGTATTGAAGCCACTCCATTAATGAGTATGACAAACCACTCCGTGATAGACGAGCAAAGGCAAAGGCAGGATAAGGTGAGATAAAACCCACGAGAAGGTATCAAGGTACGCTTTGAATATGTTTTCTTCACTTTCACTCTCGTCTTGCATAGCTATCATGCACCTTAAATAATGGGTATGCACGGTGGGAAAGCGCATAGTGGTATATAACAACAAACAAGAGCATGGATAAGCATATAAGGAATATATGGTTGAGCGGGGGTAGGGAATTTCATATTTGAAACACCCACCAAATTTGACGAGTTTTACATAACTCTAGTACCCATTTTGATGATTTTAACAAATAATGTTGATGGGCATGAAAAAATTTTTTGGGTCTGTATTTGACGAGCAAAATCGCCCATGAATTTCTGTCAAAATTCCATCCCTGGTTGAAGGGCCCAACAGGAGTCGACACCAAAATCATTGGGGATCTTAGTACGAGGTAATGGACGATACTATCTGCACATCAACCCAAGGATTTTCACCCTAAAAGTCAACTTCTAAATTGGCGAAAGCCTATAGTGCGAGTAATAACTTATAAACCAACTATGTTCTTCCAAATTTCTTCATGTAGAATCATTCACAACACTGACCCATGGCAAGTCTAGGAAGAAGTATTATTAATGTGGAAGGGAACCCCTATCATAGGAAATAACAACGGTGATAGTTTGTAATAACAAACACGACATGAATAACAACCACAAACCAAAGGGTCAGGCAGCTAGAATGAAAAAATAGTCGGTTTGAAGCTAAAGGCCTCCACCATTTCACTTTTTCCGTGATTTTTTTTACTTTCATGCGAAAGATAAGCATATGTCTTGACCTAATGGGTATTGTGAAGGACATGCATGTGGCGGTGGTCGAGTTCGGACTTTTAAATGCCCATTTCATGTACTATCATTATCCATGAGTGCAGCAATACGACAATAAGACATAAAAACCATAGGCAATGTCCCCTAGCACTCATCATACTGCACCGCAACCTTTGAAAACCAGTGATAAATATTGCTTCAAATAGAGTTCGAAATTATTTTGAAGCACAAATTGCACCATTCTTCGATATAATCTCCTTGTTCGAGAGGACATGCAACCATCTCGACCACAAAATAATTGATAATACCGGAGAGAAAAAACACAAACATAACAAGTACGGTAATGAATGATCGAATGATGCTTACTTGTATGATTGATTGTTCAGAGCTCGAAGTGCCTGCACGAAACACGTCTGGGTCACCGTAGCGGCCCATCTTCATGTTCTTGAAAGGCGCTCGTGTCGTTCCTTCTGTCGCCTTTGCCCGGTTCCTCCTCCCCATTATTTGGAGTCTGAACAACTAGAATCTAAAGCGAGCATTGGAAAGGGAACCTCTGGAATACTGAAACCACTGGAATTTTCCCCATCAATAATAGGTTCATATGGTCCATGATTATCCAACCACTCTCGATATGTGGTGAACTCGAATTTGGGCTCCCTCTCAAGAGCTAAAGCTACGATAGATTTGGAAAATTTTTTCGGTCTGCGATGGATCAATATCAATTGTAACTAATTTTTCCTTGTAGCATCTGCAAACCCCCTTATAGGTCATAGTGGTGTGCCTAATTTTCCATTCCCTTTATGCTGACCGCACCGTGCCACCCTCCTCCTCTAGCTACTACTTGGCTTCTCTGTTTTTTCTAGTATCCCAACTAGTAGTACCCACCTCTTTCGCCACTTTTCTCTTGAAACATTGCTCTATAACATTCACAGTCGATGGAGATACTTGTCAAATACTAGCTCTCAATATATGCAACGAGATAATACACTCTCTCTTCTCTACCGGCTTCGGCTGCTCGAGCTTTTAAGAGCCCTCATACCAAATTGGAATTAAATGGAGGATGCCTGTTTTGGAAGGTATGAAGAAATTTTTCTCCAAAAACAGAGGTGCCTAGGTTCTTGTTTTTTTCTTCACAAAGCGAGGGTAACTTGCAGTGTTCTCTTGCGGGCATTTTCGACTTGAATTTCTTACGTAAGCGTCACTATTTCCATGGCTTTGGCTTCTTGATTTTGTGGAAGGAACACGTAGACTGAATCGAACCGGGAGGTTGCATTGTGATGCTAGAAAAATCATGTATAAATAATGCATTACGGATTTCATAAAAAAGACCCCATCTGGTACATTAAAGCAAAAAGTGAAATGCATAAAGAGTTTAGACAAAATTATGGAGAACTTAAAAAGGAACTTACAAAGCGAAGCCTCCAATCCTGTAGTAGGGGTGCGAGACCGATGGTCAAACAAGGAGATCTCACCCCACGGTGAAGAAACGGACGACAAACATAGTCGAGGTTGATATTTCATCCGGGTGCATTGAATCCCCTCGGGTAGCCAATCTCTCTGCCAAAATTTCCGCCACCGGCCCTCGCGAGCGGTTTATGGCACCTTAAAACCTCTCGTCGGCACTAATCCAATCCGGTCGCAAACAACCTAAAATACTAAAAAGATCATTATCCTTACCTCTCATCTGCCGATGTTGCTGCCATTAAAGCCCGCGAGTGAGTGAGGGCTTCGGGTTTTGTTCTTGGCCCCCTGCGGGTTTCGATCTGCGCGGTCCCTACGAGAAGTCGAGAGAAGTGTCGGGAATTGAAGTCCTCACGCCATCATAGAGACACTAAACGTTGTTGGCATAGTCAAGGGACCTCAATCTAAAAACCTTATTTTTTTATTTTCTTCGTTCCCACCATAGATTTCGCGTAGTTTTGCGCATACCAATCATCTTTTTTCGGAATCAAAAAATCGGAAGAAAGTTTGGACTAAGTCAATATGTATCACTAAGTCACTATGTATCAAGAAATTTATATTAAGTTAATATTTTATAACACTAATATAAAGATACTTCATTTCATTTTTTGGAAAGAAATTTATGGTCTTCGAATTTTAGGTTACTTGTTCAAGTTTTTTGGACATAGAAGAATCTCACAATTTACCATTCGACTCAATTTTTTAGTCTTCTCTCATAATGGAAACCCATCGGGTGTATCCGTTATGATTTTCTTTTCAACGGAGAATATGTGATGCAAACATATAGTGTATGATTTTTTTTTGTAATTAAACCATGGTTTCTCGCCCTTACCATACTCGGTTTATAATATATTTTGAATTGTAGCAATTTTGTTCAATATACTTGTAATTTATTATGATCAAATATTTAGAGGTATTTATAACATTGCTATAGTCTCCATATGCCGACTCCTATTGAAATGTTGTGTGGCATGTAGACATGATGTAATTTATATTACAATTAATTATTTTTTGTTCCCTTATAATGTCAATTCGTAAATATTGTGTACGAGTTTTGGAGATTATTTTGTAGATCTTTCGTATATATGAGTCTTGTTCTTTACAAAATAACTATGTTTATATTTCTAAATTTATATTAAGTTAATATTTTAAAACACTAATATAAAGATGAATAATGAGAATGAAGTGGTAATATAAAGATCATGTGGTTAGTCAAAGGTCAATTATTAAAATAACACATGTTTTTGAAGTATATAGATTTTCTTTCCACTAATAAAGATGGTAAGAATTTGGTAGAAAAGGTAAATATAAGTAGAGTCTACTACAATTTATGGCTTATTCGTGGTGAAACAATATCTTTTAAAAGTTTTGTTTGGTTCATGATCAACTTAAATAGTAAAAAAAACAAGTAAAGTTGTAAATCAATAAGAATTTTAGCTCTTTTTATCATCATATATCAACAATTAGAAAGAAGTTTGCTATAAGATTAGGTAGTTCTTTAAAATTTATCTAGTGTCACAAAATAAGCTAATCGTTTGGTAATGATTTAGTAGAAATTTTAGGCATGGGCAGAGTTTTACTATGATCCAAAGCTCATTCATAGTGGAACAATGCTTTTACAAGTTTTTCCAAGTTCTAGGTCAATCCGTATTGTCAAAATTTCATTGTGGTTTTGGATGAATGAGAATCATGACTATACGTAGCCGTCAAATTTTTCTCATTATAGGGAAGTTTACTAGTGTATTAAATGGCTCTATGATATCACCCTAACCTCCATATTCACAAAGTGAACATGGGTGTTTAATAAACATGTAGTTATGATTGAGATCTTTATTATGCACCTAAGTGTTTACTTAATCGTGGGCATTGTGCATGGCATGGCATGTTGATACATACTCCAACGAAATTGCATTAGTTTTGTGTCACCATGCAATCATTTTTGCACTAGCGACGAAGTTCCAACACCTACAACAACAACGGATAATCCTACAACAATGTCAAGTTCCCTACGTGGTCATCTCATTTGTGGTTTAATAAACCCATGGTACTAGTATGACTAGGGGAATTATAGGTCCATGCCAATGTCAATGGTCAACTTGGACTAAGATAATTCCTATGAAAGTGGTGATCAAGTTTGTACATTGTGCTTAAGATAAGGTGCTTATAGTCACTAAGTGATGGTTGCAGTTACAAGGATAAGGTTTTGGTGTTATAATGCAAGGATTATAAGGACCAAGGGCTGTGAAGGCTAAGCATTGTTGGAAATATGGATTATAAGGTTAGGGGTTTTAATGCAAGGATTATAAGGACTAAGTTTGTAAACATTAGGGATTATTTTAAATATTGGTTATAAGGTTATATTAGGGGTTTTAGGGTTCAAAAAGAGATAGGGATTAAAGGTTATAAAATTTAGGGTTTATGATGGTAAAATGTAAAGATATATAATGGTTATAGTATTATGGTTATGGTTTATATGTGTTAAGGAGTATAGTGGTCAGGTGTCAATGATTATATGTATTACATGTTAGAGAGGTAAATTTTTTTAGAGGATAAGGGTTGTAATCTTTAGGTATTAAGTGTGGCAAGGGTTATAAGGATTGCGTCTTATAAGTTTTAGATGAATTAGGGCTTAGGATTAAAGTTCATATGAATTAACAATAATATAGGTTATATGTTAGAGGGGTTAAGGACTGTAGGGTTATTGACAGGGAAAAAATTCCACCTTGCCAACAAGGGGGAATTAACTCGATTGTAGGTCCCAACTAGACCAGTTTTCATTTGGAATGGCTAATCCCAACGAGTTTTAAGGATTGTTATAAGGGTTAGGGAATAATGAGTTAGTGGTTAAGGGATTAGGGATTAGGGGTTAGGGGAATAATGAGTTAGTGGTTAAGGGGATAGGGATTGGGGGCTTAGGGGTTAGGGGATTTAAGCGCATTCACGAGTTAGGGGAATAATGAGTTAGTGGTTAAGGGATTAGGGATTGGGCTTAGGGGAATAATGAGTTAGTGGTTAAGGGGTTAGGGATTGGGGGGTTAGGGGTTAGGGGATTTAGGCGCATTTAGGGGTTAGAGGAATAATGAGATAATGGTTAAGGGATTAGGGATTGGGGGCTTAGGGGTTAGGGGATTTTGCTGGACCCATTCCGGGGCCTTGAGTCATTCCCTCCATTCAGTGTTTTCTTTGTTTTTCTAGGAAAGGGCTTCTTTGACCGAGGGAGAGCCCATAAGAAGAGTGTCATCCACATATTTTTGGTGGGTTGAAGGGGGGTTAGAGGGGTAGAGGTTAAGGGGTTAAAGGTTTAGGGGTTTAAATGGGTTAGGCGTTCATAGGTTTAGGGGGTTAGGGGATTTATTAGTTAAGGATTTTAGGGGTTAGGGTTTTGGGGGTTAAATGGGTTAGGGTTTTAGGGGTTTAGGGGGTTAAATGGGTTAGGGGTCAGGAATTAGGGTAATTGTGAGGGCATGATAACTAAGGAGTGTCGGTGCATGCCAAGGATTGAAAAGGCATTCTCACACATGCCAGAAAGTGTTGGGCACAAAATTTAGGTTGGGCACAACATTGATTTTCCAATGACTTGGTTGGGTTCCCAAGTCGTAAAAAAAGTAAGGCTATCTATGATGACATGAAAGCTAAGGAATACCAAGGTGTGGCAGGGAATGCCTAGAAATACTAACACATGCTAGGCAGTTCCAAGGCATGATAGACATTCCAAGATGTGCCAGGTGCCAGGGTGTGGCATGAACATATCTTAGGGAGTGTGAGGGCCACGTGTCAGGGAAACACAAGGGAGCACTAGTTTCAAATGCATGGAAATGAAGTATCATCCAGTTCCAAGTGTGCTAAGAAGGGAGTGAAATGGTATTCTAGGAAGTGCCAAGGCATGATAGAGTGTTAGGGAAGCATACAAAGATGTTCCAAGTGCCAAGGTGTGCCAATGTGTGCTAAGGAGTGTTAGGTAGTGCCAGGAAAACATAACAGAGCACTAGGTAAAAATGCGTAAATGAATGAATAAGAGTGTGTGACAGGGAGTGTTAGTGAGTTTTAGGTATCTCGAGGAGGGAGTAACATGGTATGATAGGGACCCCGAAATTTTTTTTCCATGGAGAATTATTTACGTTGTATCCATTGCATTAAAGCAAGAGGTCTGTTAATGCTTTTTTGTATGTGTTTATAAATTGGAAGAGACCTTAAAATCTACCTCACCAATCTGACCACAATTGGTGAGTGCAAGCATTTGCAAAATGGCATCATGAGTGGAGCCTTTTCCAAAAGAGATTATTAATTTACATTACAATATATACAACATGTAGTTAGCGTTCCATCCATGTTAGCGTACACACCTGATGGTATAAGTCCTTAAACTGGTACAAAAAAAATGATTTTATATATTCACATACAGGACAGTCACAAGATGTAAACAAAATCACATACTTATCGAAATCATCAACTAGGAATATGCTAAATTGCTTCAAAATGTGCTTGCAACTAGGTAGGAATCAAAGACAATCATTGCAATGGGTTAAGGGGATCTAAGAGAGAATTATGTAAGGGGCTTCTTCTAGGTAAAGGACATTGGTATTACTATTGTTAAAGGGGGCGGCCTACAAGGATACATTGGTATATATTGATGCAAGAGCATAATTTCAACAATTTATTTCAAAATTTGTATTTGTCCTCCAGAAGGTCTTAGAGATTTATAGGAGGAAGTTGGTTTCCTTGTTGGACTATAATTTTGTAGAATTTCTAGTTTCATATTTGGGATAGGAAATTTTAGTAATTTTAGGCATAAGTTAAGATGTTGTTTGATTTTTAAGGCCTCCTAGTCATTAGGAAAGTTGAGTCTTATGATTAGGATTACTTGTGGCATCCTATGTATTTTTAAAACTTCAATACACCAAGGAAAATATGTGGAGGACATTTGGGGGAAGTGTGATTGTCCATAAAATGTAGATTGGATCTGGGGAACTTGTAGCTCTTTTCCTTGGACCCCACTAGTTTTTATAGGAGTTATGGGGTTTAAGGATTTTGGAGCAAAGGGTTAAGGGTAAAGGGTAAAGGGTTAGGGCTTATGGGATTTAGAGGTTAGGGGGTTTAAGGGTTAGAGGTTAATGACTTAGTGGTTAAGGGATTCAGGGGTTAAAGATTAACCATCAAGGGCTTACATGTCAGGGGATTTAGGGGTTAAGTGCCTAAGGGTTATGGTATTTAGGTGTCAGCGAGTTAAGGGGTTAGGGGTTAATGAGTTTAGGGGTTAGGGGTTATGGGTTAAGGGTCAAGGTTTAAGAGGATATGGGATTAGGGTTTATGGGGTTCAAGGATTCTAAGCTAGGGGTTAGGGGTTAAGGGGTTAGTGTCTTTTGGTTTAAGGGATCAAGGGGTTAATTTGTTATGAGTTATTGGTGTAGGGGTTAAGGGATTGTGGCTTTGGGGTTAAAGGGATAGGTATTTTAGTGGTTATGGGTTAAGTGCGTATGGGTTGTGATAATGTGACCCCTAATCCCCTTGTCAAAAATATTGGGGTTTCCACTATAAATTTATCTCATTGCCTTACCTATAGGTCCCCTACCCCCTATGTCATAAGGCCCTAAGGCTCCTTCTCATTCTCTAATGTTAGGATTATAGATCTCAGTAAACCATGCTCGAACCTCTCACTTCTACCCATCCATGCTACCCTTGTGTCCCCTTGCCCCATTCAATACACCAAAATATCCCCCTCCCCCAAAATTCATGATAATTGAACATTTGGAGGCGATAATTTAACAACAGCTTCACAACTATTCCATTTATAATGGTGTCTTGGAGCTATTAGATGTCATTTCATTGAGCTACATTGATAGGTGAGAGCTATGCATAGCTCACTAAAGGTGTATCAAGAGGCTATTAGTCTATTTGCTATAGAATTTGACTCTTTTTATTTGTAACTTAGCGAAATGGAAAAAATGTGGAGACAATCTCCATTCTTCTTCTTTCACTGGGCCATGTAAAATAAATGAAGCAAATAGTCTCAACCCCTTGGAGAAGAAAAGTTGAGAGAATTAATTAGCATGAAAAAACAAAGAATCCAATGAGTTAAGTTTAGAGGCATCTCCCTTTGTAAACAAGCATCCATAAGCTTGTTAGTGTTAGTATGAATTTTTACTAGAGGTTGAGTAGTCTTCACATCACCAACCACATCCAATTGAAAGGTACCAACCCCTACAATAAAAATTATGTCTCCAAATAAGGTGTAGTTAATACCAATAATATCACCTTATGAATCTATTACAATATGATTTGGAAGGTACGTTTCCATACATGTGTGAAAGAAACAATCCATTTGGTTAGCAAAAGGAAGTATTTTTTAAGACCTCCAGAAACCCCCTTGAAGGAGACAAGAAGGGTTTGAAACCATATAATAAATGTCGATCTATGAACCCTATTTCTGATGTGTTCTATGCATGTGTTTTTTCACTCGGTTTGACATGTGATAGAAAATATATGAAGCCTTTTTTTCCACGTATCATCTTCATTAGATATCATGTTGCTAAGAATGAAGTGTCTGGATTAGAGTTAAAGTTCCTATTTTAGTTTGTTGTCTTTTTTTGTCTTTTAGAGTACAAATCTTTCTGGTATACCGTGCTAAGGTAGTTTGGCTTTCAAATATTCAAGGAATATGTGAGCTAATATAAGACCATATTGTAATACTTGAAATAACATGATGAACTATTTAGCACAATTTATGGTGTTGGATTGATTGAGATGTTTATTTTTGGATGGACGGATGTACATCTCTTTAGCCAATAGAAAAAACTCATTAAGCATTTTTGCAAGTATGTTATTGACATGTTGAAGTGCCATTGAGACTTAGAGGTAGAGATTTAGACTTGTATGTTTTCACCTATCTGGGTGTGATGATACCTTGTGGCGGTAAGCAAAATTTCCATTTTTTTAACTCTTGGATATATTCTATACGCTCTTGAGAGAATTTCAACCTTTTAAATAAAATTACAAGCAAATGTACATTCATGCAATAATTACTAATTGATTTGGGGGTGACTCAACAAATTGTAGCATGTTGGCTTGTTGAATTTGTTAGTAAGTTAATTAGGGCTTGATAAATTTGTAAGTTTCAGTGGGATTTATTGCGGTTGTATGTGTTTTAGAGAAGCGAGTTTCGAGTGGTGGTTGTGCTTCCTTTATTGAATTTGATTTCTTTGGTTCTTCTTCTTGTGCATGCCTACTGTGGTATCTTCTTGTGCATGCCCACTATGGTATATTTTCGTTAGTAGTTAAGGGGTTAAGGATTGGGGGCTTAAGGGTTAGGGGCATAATGAATTAGTATTTAAGGGATTAGGGATTGCGGTTAGGGGAATAATGAGTTAGTGGTTAAGGGGTTATGGATTGCGGGGTTAGGGGATTTAGGCGAATTTAGGGGTTAGAGGAATAATGAGTTAGTGGTTAAGGGATTAGGGATTGGGGGCTTAAGGGTTAGGGGATTTAGGCACATTTAGGGGTTAGGTGAATAATGAGCTAGTGGTTAAGGGATTATGGATTAGGGGCTTAGGGCTTAGTTGATTTAACAGTTAAGGATTTTAGGGGTTAGGGGTGAGGGGTTAATGGGTTAATGGTTAAGCGTTAGCGATTTAGGGGTTTAGGGGTTAAGGGGTTAGGGGTTTAGGGGTTTAAGGGTTTAAAGGTTTAGGGTTTAGGGGTTAAATGGGTTAGGGTTTTAGGGGTTTAGGGGGTTAAATGGGTTAGCGGTTGGGAATTAGGGCTTAAGGGGTTAGGGGTTAAGGGTTAGACATTTAGGGTTTACGAGGTTAAATGGGTTTAGGGGTTTAGAGGTTTAGGGGGTTAGGGGATTTAGCAGTTAAGGATTTTAGGGGTTAAGGGGTTAAGGGGTTAGAGGTTAAGGGGTTAGATGTTTAGGGGGTTAAATGGGTTAGGGGTTTAGAGGTTTAGGGGTTAGGGGATTTAGCAGTTAATTATTTTAGGGGTTAGGGTTTGGGGGTTAAATGGGTTAGGGGTCGGGAATTAGGGTTTAAGGGGTTAGGGGTTAAGGGTTTAGGGGGTTAAATGGGTTAGGGGTTTAGGGTTTAGGGGGTTAAATGGGTGAGGAGTTATAGTCATTTCTTAGGTGAACAAGGCACAATCTAGTTGTAGTAACCATAACTTGATCAAGTTGTTATAGTCAAGGCAAGACTTGGTTGGGTTCCCAAGTTCCAAAAAAGTAAGGGTAATTGTGAGGGCATGATAACTAAGGAGTGTCAATGAGTGCCAAGGAATGAAAAGGCATGCTAACACATGCCAGAAAGTGTCAATGGATGTTGAGGAGTGTTAGGGAGTTCTAGGACATTGCAAGGGAGAACTAGGTCAAAATGCATGGAAATGAACGAATAAGAGTGTGTGCCAAGTAGTGTCAACGAATTCCAAGTGTCTCAAGGATAAAGTGTGTTAGGGGAAAGTCAGAATAAGACTTGTAGGAGGTAAGCCTATGGTTACATATAAAGGGTTGGAAAAAGTAGTTTCAGACAAAGGGAAACTTTGGGTTGGGCACAACATCGATTTTCCAATGACTTGGTTGGGTTCCCAAGTCACAAAAAAAGCAAGGTTATCTATGATGACATGAAAGCTAAGGAATACCAAGGTGTGTCAGGGAATTCCTAGAAGTACTAAGACGTATTAGGCATTTCCAAGGCATGATAGGCATTCCAAGATGTGGCAGGTGCCAGGGTGTGGCATGAACGCATGCTAGGGAGTGTGAGGGCCAAGTGTCACAGAAACACAAGGGGGAACTAGTTTCAAATGCATGGAAATGAAGTATAATCCAGTTCCAGGTGTGCTATGAAGGGAGTGAAATGGTATTCTAGGAAGTGCCAAGGCATGTTAGAGTGCTAGGGAAGCATACAAAGTTTTTCCAAGTGCCAAGGTGTGCCAATGTGTGCTAAGGAGTGTTAGGGAGTGCCAGGAAAGCATAACAGAGCACTAGGTCAAAATTCATAAATGAATGAATAAGAGTGTGTGACAGGGAGTGTTAGCAAGTTCTAGGTGTCTCGAGGAGGGAGTGAAACGGTATGATAGGTAGTACTAAGTCATGTTATAGTTTCAGGGCGACATGCATCCAAAATTTTATATATTCACATACGGGACAGTCACAAGATGTCAGCAAAATCACATACTTATCGAAATCCTCAACCAGCAATATGCTACGTCATTGCTTCTTAATGTGCTTGCAACTAGGTAGGCATCAAAGACAATCATTACAGTGGGTTAAGGGGATCTAAGAGAGAATTATGTAAGGAGTTCCTTCTAGGTAAAGGACATTGGTATTACTATTGTTAAAGGGGGTGGCCTCCAAGGATACATTGGGAGCTATTGATGCAAGAGCATAATTTCAACAATTTATTTCAAAATTTTTATTTGTCCTCCACAAGGTCTTAGAGATTTATAGTTGGTTTCCTTAATGTTGCCCTATAATTTTGTAGAATTTCTAATTTCATATTTGGGATAGGAAATTTTAGTAATTTTAGGCATAAGTTAAGATGTTTTATTTTTATTTTTAAGGCCTCCTAGTCATTAGGAAAGTTGAGTCTTATGATTAGGATTACTTGTGGCATCCTATGTATTTTTCAAACTCCAATACACCAAGGCAAATATGTGGAGGATATTTGGGGGAAATGTGATTTTCCATGGAATGTAGATCGGATTTGGGGAACTTGTAGCTCTTTTCCTTGGACCCTACTAGTTCTTAGAGGTTGTATTTGGAGCGGTTAGCAGGAAAAAACATAATATGCCCAAGAATATTAGTGTTGGAGCACCTATGGTTAAAACATGAGATTCAAAGTTCAAATCCCCTTGAGTTTCCAACCAAAAAATAATATTTTTTATCTATTTATTTATTAAATTTTTAGAATGTGGTTTAATGAAAAAATAAAAATATAATATAAAAGAAATAAATATGACATGATTAAATTTCATGTGGTTTGAATATCTATTTTCAAAAATAAAAAATATAATTTTATCCACTATCAACTCATGGATATTTCAATGCAAACTTCCGAATGATAATGATTTTGTCTTAATTGCTAACTATCTTAAATGGGTTTCGTCTTAATTGTCATTGTCTTAAGTCGACATTGTCTTAAATATAAAGTTTTATCTTAAATATTTTTGTCTCAGAATGCTTTTGTCTTAAATCTAAAATTTTGTCTTAAAATATTTTGTCTCAAACTGCTTTTGTCTTAAAATATATTTGTCTCAAACTGCTTTTGTCTTAAAATATTTTTGTCTCAAACTCGTTTTGTCTTAAATATAAAATTTTGTCTTAAAATACTTTTGTCTTAAATTTTTTTGTCTTCAATTTTTTTGTCTCAAATTGTTTTTGTCTTATATATAAAGTTTTGTCTCAAATTATTTTTGTCTCACACTATTTTTGTCTTAAATTTTATATTTAAGACAATTCAATTGATATTAAATTTTAATATAAAATAACTAAAATAAAAAGTAACTTTTTAAGACAAAAGATTTCTTTTGTCTTAAACAAATGTCCTAAAATGCCCTTGGTGTAGTAGTGTTCGTATGCTATCGGCCCATTAATGTGGTGGCAGATACACTGCCCACCGTTAGATTTAAATTGTTTAAATCTAACGGTGGGCAGTGTATCTGCCACCGCATTAATGGGCCAATAGCATAGAAAATAATGTTCGTTGACTGTTTCGTCTTAGCGAACCTTAATTATGATTATTATATAAAACTATCCATAGTATGAATAAGTGATTCAATTTTTGTTTTATGTATTTTTAATTACTATTTTTTAATCTTCTCCATCCAGATATAATGTTAGCCTATGCTGTATTTTCAAATTAAAATTTATTATTTTTGATATTATTTTTTGGGATTCAATTGTATTAAATAAGTTATTTATTTATAATTATTTTTTATGAGAAATAAGTGTAACATACAAATTTTTCATTATTTTTAAATAATTCATTTAGCACTCATTGTATGTCAAAATTTTAGAGTCAACAAAAAGACAAAAACATTTATATACCTTGCCAAAATTCTAAAAGAAGATTCCAACAAAAATACAAAAACATATATTACATTTTTTTCCAGATTATTAATTAAGTAGATAAAATAAATAAACAAGCACTTATTATATAAGAAAGTAAGGAGTTTAATTTATTAAATTATATAGAACTATGAGATGTAAATAAAATCTATTGGTTGTCCTCCATACTATCTTCTTCCTGTTGCTTGTCCGCACTTGGGTCGTCACATTGCTTGGAGCACTTAACATCGACATTCTCCTCTCCTTCAAGTGCTTTGCCTTTATCCTTGGGTTCCTGCTACTGCGGCTTGTCCAAATCCTAACCAAGAACTGAAGAAGCTCTTGTCTGAAGCTCCCTGGGAACAACTTGTTGGGGTTCTTCCGTGAAAACAACTGAAATCGAGGCAATGATACAGGGCTTGTTCAAAGAAAAATTAAAGAAAAATTGGGATGTTTGAGGAGTGTTGGAAGACAAATTGACAGGGGGATGCTGAGCAGGGTTGAAATGGTGGAATCTCCCTCGCCCACTGCGAGTATGCGGATATCTATCAGAAAACTACTCCGAGGAAGGCGAGGAGGAATCCAAGTTGGAGGTGGAGGGTGTGCGATGGACTCGGCCCCTGGAGCTTCCTCTTCGACATCTCATGCGATGTCTCAGGCGTTGCATGGTGGAGGGCGAAGACGAAGGCGACAAGGGAGGCAGATTGACAGAGTTGGACAGGGAGAGGAGAAAATCCAGATTGACAGCAGCTCTATTGCAGTGGCCTGTGCGGGAGAGGTGGAGCCCGTCCCCAATATCAATATAGCAGCTGAGATGGCTACATTTTCCAGTGGAAGTGCAAACGCAGGGTTGCATTGCCAAGGCCGAAAAAATTCTCTGCAACGGTGGTGGAGGAATGTCTGGACCTCGATTTCCAGCGTCCATATTTAAACTCTGAGTGTCTTTGTCTCGAGGCTCTCCCTGCCTTGAAACCTCATTAAAGTTCGCAGCAGTGATGTGCAGAGCATTCATAACGGAGGACCAAGCGAGCGAAATGGAGTGATCTCGACTACAGGGGACATGCATTTTTATATTCAACAAATGCTCAAAGTTAAATTAATAAACTTCAAATTAGGGAGAAGTTAAAGAAATTTTTCCTTAACTCTTTAGATTGGTTTTTACACACTCCCACTTGAAAGAGTTAGGCCTTTTACTTAGAATTTTAATCTCCATAATTTGTTTCATTGATTATCAAGAATGAACTTTTGACATATCTGTTATACCCATTTTTTACATGTATATTTTAAGAAATTTAAAGAATTTTTTTTTTTCAAACACTTCCAATTGAAAGAATTACGCCTTTGGCTTAGATTTTAACCTCCATAATTTGCTTCATTGATCATCAAAAATGAACTTTTGACAACTTTTTTATACCCATTTATTGACATGTATATTTTTTAAAAAGACAAAGGGAAAAAAGTTGAGTGGACATATCATTGTCGGTAAATAATGGCGGTTATTCATCAATGATACAGAGAAGTATAATCTTTCAAAGTATATTCTCTCAATATTTATAATAACTATAAGGTGAAAAATATTTGTTATATTTGTTATTATGTTTCTTTGTGTGTAGGAGGGGGGGGCGGGGGGGTGGGGGAGGAGGAGGAGGAGGAGGGTGAGTTGGTTAGGGGGTGTGATTGCAAGTAGATTGGGAATTTTTTCCATATGTAATCCTTTTGGAAGAACTTAAAAACCTCTAGGATAAGAAGTGTCCATATTATATGTCCATATTATTTTTTTTAAAGAAGAAATTGGATATTAAACTTTAAAACTTTTGAGTTAATTAGTAGAGTCGAGAGTGAGTGGTTATATAAAAAGTAATTAAAAAATTTTCTTATGAGATGGAACAATTTTTGGAAGATTTCAAATACCTGTGAGTTGAAAATTTTATGCACTTACATTCCAAATTAAACCCTTAAGCCAACATTTTTTTGGAATCAATTTGAAATCCTACACTCTTAAGATTTATATTGATGTTATTATGGTTAAGTGGTAGTTTTTTATTATTGCTCTTGTGTAGTTTTGATACAGGGCTATGTATAGAAAATCACTTATTTTGAGGAAATTCGACCCCACCCTCACACACTTAAGCTAACAATGTGGGTACAAGTACCATGCTAACCGTCATGGACCTTTCATTCATCTTGCTTAGAATTTCTGGATGTAAGGTAGCTTGATTGCTAGTAGTATAGATAGTTGGTAATCCGAAAGGATGTGATAAGAATGATCCAATACCTTTCTGGAATTAAAACCTTATGCTATCATGCATCATTTCTAAAAATGCATAATAGGCAAGACAATATGTTTGAAAACGAAGTTTATTTAGCACAACAAGAAAATTATGAAAAACAAAAGCAAAAATTCAATTTTTGCGGGGATCATTCATACATTGGGTCATGTTTCATTGTATTTCTTTGGTATATCCCCAAAAAAATGGCATAGGGTTTAGATATGTTGCCATAGGTTCCCACCGATTGTTTTCTTATTTGGGCTAAAGGAGTTTGTCTACCATAGAAACAACCAAGGCTACTAATCATTCGATTAAGGCATTTCGTTACTTTGAAAAAATAAGTTCCATCTCCTCACCCATATAATATAGCTCCTTATGTATATAAATAAATGCAAGGAAAAAAAAAACCTATGAAGTCATTGGAAGGAATGCATAACTATCAAATGCTAGTTAGTTGAATTTGGGAGCTAACTAGAACAATTGTTTGGTTAGCTTTGGAGTTTTCATTGAATAATGAGCTAACGAGAACTATAGAGATTCAAAAATCCCATTCTTCATTTTACAAAAACTTTTAAACATTTAAAAACCTAACGCATAAAAGGTAAAATAAATGTACTTCCAATAAATTTAGGTGCAACAGATCACACAAAAAATAATCTCACGAGATATGCCACAAAGGAGGAAATATTGGTCATGTGTGACATGTCATAGAGATAAAAAGTTTGTGACAAATAAAAAATGAAAAGAAGTTATTTTAGGAAGTGAAATGTGAAAAATAGAGAATTTTTAAAGTGATGCAATGTTTTACATGGAAAGAAATTTTAAATGCAATGTGATGTGCCACAAAAAAATAAATTTTTGAGTAATCTAATATGTTACTAGCATAAATTGACAAGATGCGATGAATGTTGTGTCCAAATAAAGATAAATCAGGTGTCATGCATATTGTGTCATGGGAAAAGTGATTTTAGATGTGATATGACACATGGAAAAATATTTTGTGTGAAACATAATGTAGGGAAAATGATTTTTGGCGCAAAAATGGAACTATGCTTTGTTGTGGGTCGTTTAAGCTTTGCATGTGAAAAATGTAATCATGTTCCATTTCACATCACCTAGAACTTTTCGTGTGATGTGTCACACCTAAAATAAAATTTGGACATAATATATTTCTCCTCTAGAAAGAATGGTGACTCTTTCCTAATAGCTAAGAGGAAAATTTTCAAGAAATAATGTATGTGAATTTTCTCATCTAAGTCAAATTTTAAAATTCTTATCATACATTTCCACTTATGGGTGTGGTTGATTATGTAGAGGAGGTGTTTTGATGACATGTGGATAAGAGTTAAATTCTAGTGTCATTTCAAACAAATATTTGAAAAAGTTAAGCAGACCTTAGGTATAGACTCAAATTCTTACGAGGGAAAATTTCAATAAACAACTTAAATGAAATTATAAGTTGACTACATTGGAATAGTATAACCCTAAAAATATCCTTGATTGTGCTATTGGCAGAATAACATGTGGGAGTTCATCATGTGGTATAAGGGGCCCTCTCCACCTTGACCTTCAAATTTATAAACATTAGAAAAAATCTTAGTAGGCATGGTAGGAAAATTTGGGCCATGAAGGATGGGCTCGTTAATAGGATGTAAAATGTCTAGAATTTTGAAATTAGACATAAACATAGAACTACTACACCAAGGGAACTTTTAAGACATTTTTTTAAATACAGAAGAAATCTTTTGTCTTAAAAAGTCACTTTTTATTTTAGTTATTTTACAATAAAATTTAATATCAATTGAATTGTATTAAATATAAAATTTAAGACAAAAATAGTCTGAGACAAAAATAGTTTAAGAAAAAACTTTATATTTAAGACAAAAACAGTTTAAGAAAAAAAAATTAAGACAAAACTTTATATATATATATTTTTTTTAACTGTAACGGTTAGAGGATTTTTTTTATTTATCTGAAAGATTGTGGGGTCTTTTCCAATCTATCCCCATGTACATTGCATATTTCCAGAGCGCTTGCCTATTTCCCTCTATTACAAATTTCATGGCATTTGAATATAACCTGCTCATTGTTAACAAAAATTAGCCCTTTCATGAGTTCAACGCTTCTTTATCCTTTCCATTTGGTCCGTCTACAGCTCGTTTAATTTTCTCGAGGATGTGACAAAATTTGCGAGCTGTCAAAGATCTTTGGAGCACTCTTTTCGGTACCATCTCACAGTGTTGTTGAGGCTAGGATTGTTGAATCCCAGCTCCTTGTTTAAATTTTTTATTATTAGCTCGGTAATCTCCAAAGACTTGAAGCTTTTTGACGCCTTTGTCTCTGTGCTGTCTGGCCGGGCTTTGAGTAGCCCGAAGGCTCCGCGGGTTGATCGTTGGAACTTCCGGCTCGAGTCAGTGGTAGATATCTTTTGGAAGATCCCTCGCGCTGTATATATGACTCACATCCGCTCCAAACGCTTCCGTGTTCCCTTTTTGACGCTCCACCGCAGAAAATAGTGTACATGCTTTGTGATCTCCACCAAACTTTGGAAAAATTTCCTCTTCTTCTCTTTAAACGCCATCTCGGACTTCCACTTTGGAGGAATGAGGATTCTGCCCGGAGCATGAGACCGAGATCCCCAAGCCATCATCTTTCTTCTTCTTGGCACGGCTGAAGTGTCTTCTTTTATATGTTCTTGCTTTGGCAACTTCCATCGGGAAGGCGTCGCTTTTGTGGCTATTTTCATCGGGGAATGCCTCTCCTCATTGAAAATCATTTGATTACGTGCTGTACCTGGGCACTTTGCCCAGCCGAGACATATTTGGGTAATGCGCATCCAAATTTTACTCCAAAATGCTGATAGAGCGGGATGAGGATAGAGTCGCCTCTCCAAGAAGGCAGATCACGCCGCCGTGTTAAAGATTGGGGCGAGGATACGCAAATCCATTAAAAATAATCCTCCGGACATCTCTTTGCCACACGCTAACCTATGGACAAATGCTGGACTGTTTCTATGTTGCTCCTGCACATCACACGCTTCGATCGTGGCTCGACGAATATTTCTTTTCTCCGCAGTTATCTCCTCGCGAGGATTTTGTGTAGTTATGAATCACCGTCCGAAGTAAATAAAAGATTCGCTTTGGGTGCTGGCAGACGAATCCCATACTTTTTCCGGAGGTCCGCTCGCTGTTGTCGATTCTTTCGCTTTCGCCCCGCCATTACTTTATAACCCATAGCAGAGGAACACACACCGTTGGGCCCCAACCCCAACTATCTCCTAGCGGCTTTATGAACCCGTGCGACATCCTCTAATCGTCTCTTCGAAGTCGAGCTTGTTTGGTGAAGCGGTCGCGCACGAACTCATAAAAATTCCCAGTCTCCATTCGCCTCTCGTGTTCCACTCGCTAGTTCGAAAGTAGCGGTGTCTGTCAACCTGGCCGCACGCCGCTGACCATATCACCGTTATGTTTCTCCGCTTTTTCCCTCCGGAGTGCGTTTCCCATAATGCGGTCCTTCCCTTAACTCGAATGCGTTCCATTTCTGGCATTCTATCTACCGTTTTAAAAAATTGAACACTGCTCGTAGCACAGACTCCAAACGTCGCTGCTCACTAATGGTGACTCTTGTTTTTTAAAGTCGTCGAGATCGTTGATTTTGCACGTATTTACAACCTCGCGCGTCGTTTCTTGATCGGATGGGTGGGATCAAGAAGGAGATTCCACATTTTGCCGCCACGCGAACTGATGTTGCCGCAGGTCCCTAATTTCCGGACTTCTCTCTCGGGCCTTTTCGACCCACGTCCCAACTCACCGCGATGCAATTTATTTTTCGTTACCTTTGCCTCCTCGCCACGAAAAGTCTGCGAGGAAGTTTGGAGATCGCGTACTGCAACATTTACGGGTGCCAAAAGAAACGAAGCCCCGCAAATATGGAAGTCACCAGGACGACGATCGATTTGACCGCATAAATTTTCCTCATACGGTCAGCAGGAGGCAACACATGCAAGTTAATCTTGCTTTTGATTTTCGAAAGTATATCACTCCACGAAATCTCTGATGATTCGAGATGATGGGCGACCTGTAGGCCCTATGAATCTCCTCCCAATGAAAGCTTGTCTAAAAGCACGCAGACAGTTATGGCTTCAAGTTCATGTTGAGAGCTGTTGCAACTATACGCTTCACTCTTGCTTTTCGGCTACTAACGCAGCTCCTTGCAAACGCAATATTTTACTGAGGGCCATGTCAGTGCCCGGCTATTCTTTGTGAGCAGGCTCCCTCCGAAGAGTGAGAATCGTGAGCAGAGCATGATTCGAAGAATCGTCTGCGGGAGATGACGTGAGGCCCGAAAATGATCCAGCCAGCCTTTCTCGGCATTGGAGCTCGTAGCTTCAGAATCCGCCTACAAGAATGTACAGGCAGAGAGAGGGCATCCCCGCCTAATGCCTCTCTGTCGAAGCTTGGTGTTGGCGGCGTCGTAAGAAGCTTCAGTGGTGCTATCCACTGGGTCACTGTCGATGCGCAGCTTTCGATAAGTTGAACAAAATAAGGCGAGACTCCAAAGGACGGACGAAGGATCCCTACTTAGATAAAGGATTCGATTCACTCTATCCAAGCGCATTTGCCATGCCCATCTAATCACCATTCCTTTCTCTTTCCTCTCGTCCGTCGGAATGGATCGTTTCTTGGACCTCGGATTACATTATCCAGGATTTGCTCTACTCACAAAACCACTTTTGAGTGTGAGAGATCACCCTTATCGAAAGGTTTAATTCTCGCTGCATGGCAAGCAGCCGTGACCTTTATTATGGTGCATTACACAACGAAATAGGCCTCGAGTCTAGAGAAATAGGATTAGAGATGCTTTGTGCTATTAGTGCCTGCAAGGAGATTCAGTCTCCTCACCGATCTTTAGCTTTAGCACGTAAATCCTCTTATCTTGCATCTTCCTGCAAGTCCGCCTTTATAACATGTCTGCAAGCTCGCTGCAGCTGGGATGGATGCCAGAAGTCCGGTCCAGCGGCCGTGTCCGGTTCCATGGCCCAGGTCACATTTATGATTTCCTCCTCGTTGTGAGATCCGCAAAGGTTTAGTATCGTGCCTGTGCCGGGTGATGAGTTAGAACGTCTGAAAGGAAATCACCGCATTCCTCCCACTCATTACTCCTCGTTCCTCCGCATCACGCGTACTTTTGTAATAAGCTTCGGCATCGTTGCCGTGACTTGGTTGAACCCTTTGCAAACTTGTTCTTCTCACGTCGTTTTGACCGTCAGCTATGTAGTTTCTCGACGTCTTGCCTTGTGCGTTCGCGGTGAAAGAAGGGTGTATTCCGTCCCATTTGCCCAAACCACGGACTTCTGCACTCGGTTCTCCATCTATTCCTTCTTCCCTTCGAAGGACTGGTATGCCGTTTCTTTTTGAACTTGTGTCTCTGCTTTCCGAGGATATCCGTTGTGATATCTTTGACTTCCATGTCATTTGCGCTCTTTGCAATGTTTGCACTGCCTCTTTTTATCAGGGGAGTATGTCCTTGGCTTTTCGATCCATTTCTTTCAGGCTTTGTCTTTGTCTCTTTCACATCCTCCGCTTCCCAGACATAGTCGGAGGATCCGGAGGATGGGATTTGGACCAAAGCTCTTTTTCACAGTATCTGGCGTAAAACTTCGTCTCGAGCAAATGCGAATCGAAAAGGGAATGGGTCCAAGATCTTCTTCTTTCTTCAAGTAGAGTGCAGATTGGCTGTATCGGTCCGAAGTAAGTTTTCAGCGAATTTTTGTGGTGATAATTTTTATTATTATTCAATCACAATGGAACTTTAAAATTCGTAGAAGCGATCTAGTCTCGCAGAATGTGTTCCAAGCCGTCCGATTATTGGACTTACAGTGTACATGCCACGGAATGGGATTGAAAATCCATCGAATCCCAAGTCCGAGAGAGCTCCTCCACCAGTCATGGCGACAAGGGTCCCTGCACACTGACTCTCTACTCTTTGTACTTTCGGTACCAATGTTGGATCACTGCTATATTAATGAACAGTGATGGGAGACAATTTTGCTTCTAAAAACTCAGAGAGACGCTCCAACACTCTCTTTTTTCCGATTAGGTAAAGATGCTGCACATAAAGATTAAAAGAGAAATGTTTAACTTACTTGCTTTGTGTTTCGAGCTAACGACGAAAGATCCAATGCTGGTTTTTCATGGTAGTTTATCGAGCCGAATTTGATCTCGTTCCATAGAGTAGCAAGTACGTCGAGGTTCTTGCACCGATCGGCTTTCACTGTTTTTTATGCCACTTTGGTCCGCTTCTAGTCTCTGGCAGGGCCTGCCCTTCTATTTTTGTCTCTTGGAGCATGAGAATCTCCCCAGTTCGCTCACAAAGATCTTACAAAGTGCCCTCAGTGTGAAGCGATTCCCAGTCCTCCATGCCCAAGAGACAAAGCTTCATTGTTGTGTTTTGTTGGATGCTTTGCCTCCCTTGGAAGGCCTTGTGCCTGGTCTGCTTGCCCAGCCAGACATTTCTGTGTGCAGATCGTGGCTTTCCTCGTGTTTTGAGGCCTTTTCCGCCCTACCTCCTCTCCCTCCTTTCTGGGATTTCCCTCCTCGCTCTGTTTGACGCTCGAAGGTTTCGTCCTCCGACGATCCGAACCTCCATTGGGTTTTTCTCCTCGCTGGCTATCAGCGTGCATGACGGTTTATTGGCCTGCCCTGGTTTGGTTCACCTCGCGGTGGCTTCCGCTCCCTCTTTGTTTGGAAGTGCAGCTTTCTTCTTGCTCCTCCTTCTCCCGCGATGAGTTAACTTGATGGATCTCTTTGCTCGCTCTCTATGCCATTTGGATTTGCCTCCTCCTCTTGGTTTGTTTTTGGATCCGCTGGTTTCTCCCATTCTTATCGCCTTTTCCCCGCACCTTTTTTTGAGTTTGCATTTTTCTCGCACGTAGGATCTGGCTTGGCCTCATGTTTGTTTGTCTCCTTGTTCTCCTCGCCTTCTTCTTGCTGGAGTTGTTTTTGCAAAGTGGCCATGGCCATGGCAATGTCTCGCACGGCTAAATGGCAGAGTCCGCACCGTAGTCCAGTCCTCGTACCGTATGTCCATCCGTGCCTGGACACGCGAGTTTAATATGCTAGCGGCCGCCTCTTCCATGACCACTTCTAGCACTGGATAAATTTGTTCGACAAATGCGTACCGATCCTTCCTAACGGCTTTGGTCTATGTATTTCTCCTCAACGCATTTCCCATGATCCGTAGCGGTTTTGCGATTTCGCAGGAAAGAGGCAGGATGGGGAAAAGCCTCACCCAACGAGACCGGCCAGAAGGAAATCGCCCCGGGTTGGGTCCAAATGCGGGGACCATTTGTTTAGGTATGGTCACTGCCCATGAAGCTCAGGTCCATTTCTCGGAATATTAAACCTTTATCATCGGATTTTCAAAAGACAAAAACAAAAGTAGCCTCACCCAGCAAACATGACTTTTGACCCTCTTTCACGAGGGGCTTCAGACTTTCTTTTCGCAGTCCATTCTGCGACCGATTTTCGTTACGACGAGGCCGCGAACCAGCCAATGAGGCCTCTTTCCGCCGTGTTCAAGGCGGCTCTGTGTATCTTCTTCGGGGAGAGACATCGCCGGAGATAGAGTCCATGTTTTTCACAAATCTCTTCACAGATTCGCAGGAGGGCGCTTTGGGCCCGGGCAACTAAAGACTGCAGACCGTAACGCCTCCGGTGCGCGAGGAGGAGAGTGACGCACTCCCCAAATGGCCTCCACATGACTGGCGGCAATGCCGTATCGAGCCTGGCTAGGGCTTTGACGACAAGACTTCTCGAGCCGGCCATCCACGGGCACTTGCGCACGGAGGGGCCGACGTGCCCACCATCTTTGCCCGCGGCCGCCGAAATGAGATAGCAGCCTGACGAGGAAAAGGAAGCTCGCGAGAGGGAGCTCCGGGCGAGGAAAAGAAGGCACCGGGCGGGCCGCAGCGCCCTCCTGCGCCGCCTCGGCGAGCCGAGCCGGTCGAGGATCCACCAAACGCGGTCAGACGAAGTTGCAGAGCGCGCCCAAAACTTTATATTTAAGACAAAAAAAGTATAAGACAAAAACATTTTAAGACAAAACTTTATATTTAAAAAAAATAAAAAAAATTATATTTAAGACAAGAACAGTTTAAGACAGAAACATTTTAAGAAAAATAATTATATTTAAGACAAAAACAATTGGAGACAAAAATATTTTGAGAAAAAAACTTTATATTTAACACAATGGCCACTTAAGACAATGGAAATTAAGATGAAACTCATTTAAGACAATTGAAAATTAAGACAAAACCATATCAATTTAAGACAATACTAGCAATTGCACTTAATGTTGCAAAGGAAACGCCGTAAGGAAGAAGCTAGAAAGAAAGAAACTATAATTAATTTGATGTGACCTTATATTTGCTGTAGAATGTGTACGTTACGGACCACGAAAGCTGATATCTACCCTAAAAGTAACATTAATTTTTTTCCAGTGAGACGTTGAAATATCAAAAGATGGGAAGGAAAAATCTTTAAAGTAATTAACTTTACAATTACGTCTCCCAATACATAATTCCACTACACTTTCGTTCCTATACAATTCCTAAGAAAGCTAGTCGAGCGATGAAATCCTGTCATGCAGCTTGTATGCGCAGAAATTTATAGGAATTTGATACTCCTTTTGCCTCATGCAGGCTTTGTGGCCAGAGATAAAGGAATACTACCCATACAAGTAGACACATGAGTGTTTTCCATTTCTTATAGTGCAAAGATGCATGAGCACAACTAAGAAAAGAAAAAAAGACTCATGGTGAGTCATCGTATGATGAGATATTACAATGCACTTATGATCAGCAACAAACTGCTTCTTACTAGGGCCGATATATGGTGGCTGTCAGTCGTGCAGGTTCATCAGTGACCAAGAATCCAAGTTTATGATTAGAAGATACATTCCATGAGCAACCTTTATTACTCTGTGAGGTCTATGACAACATTTATGTTGAATTTTTCTTTCAAGCTGGTCATCCATCCTATAGAACATACGAAAAGCGAAAGGCGAATCCTTAGTCGAGTAAGTCTGTTAGTGGTACTCTAATATTCTGCAATGTGAGTGTTCTTCAGTCTGTATCACCATTTATAATCGTTCCGTAGTATATCCAGACTGTAATAAGTGTGTGCTTTCAGGTCCTCCACTTTTAGGAGTTGAATTTCACTTGCAATTTAACCAGAGACTCCGCATTCAAACAACATTTGCACTTACCTGTGTGGAAGGCTGTATGTCAAGCGAGACTGTGTGTGCAAGACACTACAAACCTTTTTTCGTCAAAGAACTGACTCATGACCCTTAATATGACTTGGAAATGTTTGAGTCAAGAACGTAAACGAATAAAATGTTCCCTCCCAGGATTTTGCTAAGTCCAAGAAACAATATTCTTGTTCTCCCCAAAATCCGGTTCAATGGGCTCATTCTCGCCGCCATGATTGACTCCAGTAGACCACACACTGGCTACCCAGAAAGCATCGCTCTTTTCGGTAACACTTCAAGGAGTATGCATATTCATAAAAATATATAAACATGGCACCATCCTGTGTTTCTATGCACTGCCGAAGATGTCAACAAAATGCCAATGCTAAAGGAATTTAAAGATCAAAGGACATCCGTAAAACACTGTTAAAAAACACACCAGGGTTACAGCAAAAGCTTTCTGCAGCAAACTTAATCGGAAGGAAAATGGACATGCATGCGGCATAGTAAAGCACTTACGAGCACACGCAATGCCTGATGCTCGCAGCACCGTGGTTGAATCCTCTAGATGTTGCATAGCTAGAAGAGACCTTTATGCAACACCAAAATCAGCAATCTTGGCCTCATAAAATTGATCCGTGCCAAGATATTGGAAGACTTTGACATCTTCACGTGAACAGAATGCAGGAGCAGTCATGATGAGAGAACAATGCACTCCATGAGCATAACTTCCTAATGCCATCGTCCGTGGCGTGATGGCCAAATCCGATCACTATGGCATATGCAAAGAGCTTCGAAACAGTTCCATTTGGCATGTATATTCATGCAACTCTGGTGCAAAGTGAGAAACGCTGTATGCAAGACATGAGGACGTGGTAGACAGGAAAAATCTTGAAATCCTTAAAAATTGCTTCGAAAGTTCTTTTAGAACAATGACTACCATATATATTTTCAAAAATATGTTTTATAAATACTTAAGTGGAGATAGAAACGAGAGGCTTGGATCATCCCATCGGGCTAAGTGGAGTGTGCGTAGATCTCAGAAACTAATGGCAAATGCTCTTCATGTCCTCCAAAAGTAAGCTCACCACGAAAAAGGCTGGGTAATGGAAAGAGAAAACCAACATTTAGAGGAACAAGAATTTCTAGAAAAGCCACTCCCTTGAAATCAAAGCCATCTCTCCTCCCTCCTCAGACCACGGCTATGCCAAAGGCAAAGTCGTAGTCCTTCACTGCTGATATCTCAGTCATGGGGTCACGGGTCGTATGGTGTGGGTGAAATTTCCTTTTTCATACACCTCTACATCTAATGTGTTTATCCAATGAGTGTCAAGATGGAATTGGACGGCTGTCAATACCTCTTTCAACTTTTGAATCGGATAAGAGGGAATAGGTAAAGTCATTCTAGACAAGTCATTCAAAGATATGAATCCTAAGTGCTCTACTCCACATCCCATCATAGTTATGGCAAAATGCTGGGGATCTTGACAGCCTTCATAACATCAGTATCTTATGCTAGACTTTATCTCATAAAAAAATCCTTACTTGCACAAACTATTAAAGCCAGAGAGATGCGGATCCATAAATATGCCCTTGTCACGATGAAATTGAAACCATGAAACATTTATTTCAAGAATTTAATTTTGCTAAATAGGGTTCGGAAGTAGGTTCCACAAAGGTTTACTCCATCGACCAAGTGGCCATGGCAGCTCTTTAATTACTTGGATCACCAAACAAGCTCTAGGAGCCCAGCACTGTAAGGAAACATGTTTTCAAAGAAATTCTGGACGCGCTTCTCCCAAAGTTTTTATAACTCGGGAAAAATATGGCTAGTTAGAAACACAAAAATTTTGCAAAACACTTGTCTTTACCTTAAATGCTTATTGAAAAAGTTAAACTCCTCCTATAGTAAAGCATATGAAAAGTAAAAATATAAAGGCTATCAAATCCTAAATCGTTGAGGTAGCTACGACAGATGGAGTTCTTAGTTGAGGTCCACAAATTTTAAATCTCCTCTAGCACATTTACAGAACATGGTAGCTCTCTCTCACGAAAGAACTACCCGATAAATCATGAATATGTCGTCATATTCTTCTGTTTGCACGAGGCGTCCAAGAAAAATTTAAATGGTGACAAGTGTGAGGAGGTTCTATTTGGTTTTGCAAGGACAAATAGAACTAAGTCAACGATGAGCCTAAGCACAAGCTCTAGCGACCAAGTTAAGAAATGTATGCTCTCTTCCAATGTATCATCCTTACCCGATACTTTTAACAATTAGATTTCCAATTATATTAGGTGACATTAATAACTTGATTTGTCACATGGAACCTTTCCTTTGGATTCCACGCTTCAACGTCTTCATACACGAGGACTTAGAGACTCACTCCCTTGGAATTCGTGCATTCAAGTAAAATATATTTTAAAGAGACTTAAACAGTGTCACAGGACAAGCAGAAAACTCACACCCTCTATCATCCCTCCATAGAATGTTTGAGAATCAGCAAAAACCCTATAGGAAGCAATGCTGTACCTTAAAATATGACAATGAATGTCAATTTAGTAAACATTATAAAATCTTTGATTTTTGTGTCAAATGCACATTTTTACTCATTAGCGACATCTTCTTACCACTTCTTGGTCACTCTCTTGAACATATCATGAAGATAGCGCCTCTTCTTTTACCTTTTTGTCCACTGCCTCTACCTATCATGAAGAGTTATGGAGATAAAAAGGTTGATTTATACTTTACCTTTTATGTCACTTTCGACCTATCATGAAGAGTTATGGAGATAAAAGGTTAATCTAATTAATCACGTTCACTCACATTTTCAAGGAATTCAACACGATGATGGATTCTCTTAATCTCTTTTCGTTGGAAGAGATTATTCGCTATGCATGATTTTCAAGGAGCAAGCTCTTTTTTGAACCTCTCGTATCTACCTTACTCTGGTATAAGATGCTTTTCTCCAAAGCGAGTTGGTGGTAGAAGATGTTTTTCCCCCTAAAGCGAGTAGATTGTTGAGAGTGTTTCCGTTTCCATATATATATATATATATAAAAGAGAGAGAGAGACTAGTACTCCAAAATTCTTTTAACCTACCTGAGCTCGGAGTCGTGTAATGACAAAAGTTGGATAAGAACAACTTGCAAAATCCATGCAGTAATATACCAATCCCATACGCCAAATGCCACAAAGTTCCCCACTAGGACAATCAATAGGCATCTGGCATTTACAATAATTTTAGATAATCAAAAATCTCTTTCTATTATCTATACCAAAATTTTAGATAAGATTAGAATGAAATGCAGAAACAACATAAGAAGCTGCTCTTCGTGCAAATAAAGAAAGGATGTAGTTTTAATAACAATTGCTCATTTTATCCTTTAAAGGGAGCGGAGAAAGAAAATATAAGATGTACGAATATTGCGCCGAGACCTCACCGTTTAAACACTGCGCAGCTCCATTCAGCGACTCTGTGGTTGTCGATCACCGTACATCATGAAGACTCAAACATGAACGAATGGTGCATATATTTCAACCACATAAGAAAATAGTTAAATGCGAGGTAGTACGTATGGATAAAAATATACTTCATCTTTTCCATGTCCCAGGCATTTTGGTGCCAAACCAGATCCCCATGTTTGAACCATTAGCAGCGTTACTCCGAAAAACTCTTTTGTGGAAATTTACAACGTAGCACGGGACATATAGCTAAAATCTTCTAGCTAGCTTTTTCCAAATGAAACGACAATCGTGCTTTTTGTATGTCGCATCATCATGTGCACATATTATCAAATAGAGCTTGAATTTCCGGTTACACATCTTTCTCCTCGCCAACTCATATAATTACTCAATCTCATAAAAATCCATTATATCTCATTTCTCATAGTCGAGTAGAGCCAAGTTACCGAAGAATAAAATGAAATAAGAGTTAGCAAAGATATTTGCCGACTAGGAAATGGAGCTAATCACGTATTTCTTTGTATCATATCTGGATCCAGATAGAATGCATTAGCCACAAGGAAAATAAACAAGATATATGGCCTATTATACCAATAAAGATTTATAGACACTTTCCAAGTCCTATAGATTATCAGAAAGTGCAAAATCCATATCTTTGATCCTTTTTTATACTGAGTACCTCTTTAATAGTCTTTCTTCACAGCCTGCATCGAGGCATAAAACTATTGACTAAACATACTAATAACTAAACATTTTGCTCGACAGATCAATGACAGTGGATACACCTTGTGCACTGGTAATACAGCTAAAATTAAAATAAAAACCATCGCGCATTTACCAAATGGCATTGTGCTCCCAGACTCACATTCAGATTATCACACTATCGATAGGCATGCACCTTGCCATGGGTCCTGAAAGCAAACATAAGAGCTTCGAGTTTTCATGCATTGGTTGAAATATTTTACAATATAAAAGTGGAGATTGTTTCGCTTAGCTCCAGCAGGTATGAAAACCACTGAATATTTTGCATACTATGCGGCAGTTCAGAGGGTGCATACCAGTGTACATATGTATGAGGTAGCTACACTATATAGTGCCCAACCTCAAAAATATTAACTTTATGGTCCTGTGCTAGAGCTTCAAATCCACCGTCCGGTCATGTTTGAATCATATAAGGCATGTAAGTCCCTAGAATTTTATCCTGTCATTACAAAGAAAGGCTGTTCAAAGTTGTACTTGGTTGCCATACAAGCACGATGATGAATGTCGTGATATGTTGTATTATTACAGAAGATGATATGGAATGGACCTCTGGAGCCAAAGGCCACAGGTGATCATCAACTGCTTTAATTTTTGAAAAGTACGGAAAAAGAATATTGATGTTAGAGGATTCATCCTTGAAGAAAATGACATGATGCAGCACCACCGAGGTGTCCAGAAGCAAACCTACCTGAATGGATGATTACATCTAAAGGTGCTCAAAAGCATCACGAGCACTACAAGCTTACAGATGCTATGAATGAATGTAAAGCGATTATCAAGAACTGTTGTGGTGCATATACCGGTGGAGAAATTATTGCCAAGTGTCCACAGAAAACACATTGCTATTAAAAATTGTCTTCCTATGTTACCACAAGCAGGAAGGTTGTGAAATTTATGTCTCTTATCAAACATGGTACGGTAACTCGTTTTACGCTCAAACAACAAAATGTAATGCTAAGTTTCTCTCAAGATTACAAAACCATGAGCGAAATAACAAGTGAAAATGGAGTTGAAATAATATGCAGTAATTCACTAAGTACTCCACTAAGTTTGCTCAATAGAAGGCGCACATGCTTATGCACTAACGTGCATAAGGACACACATATCAGGCGTACACACTAGATCTAAACGCACGGCAATCAATATGATGTTCACCGGAAGCATCTTCACAGCGAAATATGCAATGCATGGTTCCTACTGGTACACCAAAACTAGATTGGAAAGAGGCCTTGTGAGGGCCACAATAAACATTTTTTCCCTTCGAGCAAACAAATATAAAAGTCAAATACCAACCAATACCAAGTAGCACATTAAAGGATCCAAGGTAGGCTTAAGAATCGCATGAGGTTACAAACGAAATGGACATCATACCTTTGGTCTCTTATACTACTGTTTTATCTCCAATTTTACTTTTTGTAAAAACTTAATTTTCGTAAATATACAACATACAAGAACAGTCAGCAAATTGACATACCATGATAAACAATATTTTTGATAAAGCGACACTGCATACAATATTCGTACGTTTGTCAAATTTACTTCTCCGGTCCTATGCTCTCGCATGCACTCATATCAAGCTTCACAAAGGAACTTGACGTTAACGTGAGCCCTCACTTGGAGAATTTCCATCATACGAAGGCAACAGCTTAGAATGCTAATGCGATCTCCGAGATCGTGATCATCAAGACTATAGAAGAAGCAGCGCCGAAATGTTACGGCTGAGGTGTTGGACAATATTTGAAAGCGAACTAGTCGTCCTGCTTGATCTTGTTGTCACGGCGGAAGAGTTACAAAATAAATCATCACTGTAAGTTTTAATCATCGTAGTCAAATGGAAGATGAGGCAGGACCTTATCGATGAATGAAGAATGATAGCCAATGACTATAGAAGAGTTGCTGATATTTCACCATTAAGTTTCGAGATTACACGGTGTGAATCTTATTTTTCTTGTGCGCTATAGGCTCATTTCGGGTTCATAGCATGGTATTATTTGAATTTTATGTTCTTATAAAAGGGCATGTCTTAGGGTTAAACGAGAGACTTAGGTTTAAAGCACATACGTATATAAAGTAATAAAAGATATTTGATGTATTGGCAAACAAAAGCTGTCTTAATAGCTGGTTAACATTATTGTTGTAAAATCATGCTTATACATCGAAAAAAACACAGTTATGACATTAAACTCGATCCAGTTTTTTGAGATGCCATCGTCCCAATGCACACCATGCATCAATCATAGCTACATGACAAATAATTCTTTCATCTAATATTGGGACTTGGCTCTCAACCAAAGTATAAAAAAAAATTTGAAAGTGTTCAAAGTAATATATCATATATTTGAATTGAAGCCAGGCCTTGATAACCCAGATCAATCATCTCCAAGTTTTCTTATGCAAGAAGCAACCCTGGTAACTCCATTGAGACATGCGAGAAGCTGATTAACTCACTCGTAGCAAACAAAGGCACCGGGCGGCAGTGACGTTGGTCCATTCACGATCAACCCAACACAGACCGTGTAATCCCCACCCTATCCTCAGACCATGAAAAGGCACCCTAGAATGACATAGCTTTTACCCTTCACACGCATGTCTGTCTACATGGTGTATATACGTATCTACTATATCCGGTCGGCAGTTCTTTAATAACGTAGGATCAGGTAGGGTTTCCGGATCAGCTGAAAAATATCAAAGGAGGGACCTCGATACATTTCGTGCACATGAGGCGTTGAGCCGCATTTATTGGTGGAGAACAAAGGCTCGACAGTGAGTAATGGAGTTTTTTCCATTTACAGCTGAGCCAACCCGTGCCCCTAAACAGCAAATTTACAGTAGACTGGATAACTTTTGGCCACGTGGTTTGCGCTTTTCTTCCGGCCATGTCAAAGGCATGCTACGGACCTGTTGCTCTACCTGTCATTTCGTTTTCTTTAGATAACCTTTGGGACAGGTGTCCCAAGTCTCTTGGACCTTACCACAATGCATATGACCATGCTGATAAAAGTTTCAAATGGCCTGCAGGGCTGTCACAGAGTTGAAAACATCGTGGCTAATAAAGCATGGATGTATGCAGGACTGACTCACACAAGCCACCCCCAAGTCGTATGAATCACCGGTTCCAATGGCAGGCTCAAATGATCATTTTCGATGGCACTGAACACTCTCTAAATGACTTAATGCTCGATGCCGGGCATGCAAAGTGCGCAACTCAAGAGCTTGGGTTCCTCATTTGTCGTGTGCCCTAGTGGCATCCGTGGTTCCCTATCCGAACCACATTCATGAAAACAAAACAAGCGCGTTCAACCTCAAAAGCATTTGGGTAAATGGCATGGATGAGATACAATGCCAAAACCACAGAATATTCAATACTACACCACATGCAAAGCAGGAGGATCTCACGAATCTGCAGTCACAGACAAACATGCAATTATTAAAGCGAGTCGTGGTCGTGTTCGTAGTGAAAAAGCATACAAAGGGCATAGGCTTTTCCAAGTCAAACACAGTCGCAAAAAGCATTTAGCCAAGCTTTCCCATGTATGATGTATTCACCTTGCATGTGCCATGCTTCATTGTTGGTGGTATGTCAACGCGATAAACCTGCTAGATGCCCTAAGCCCAATCTGGCATTTTCATCCCCTTTCGGGTGACAACACACTGCAGGCTTATCTTCCGCATCGTGAGCGAGTTATGATGAAAGTCAGAAGTCTCCATGAATCGGATTTTCTCTTTTTCTCCGGTGAATCTCACTTGGTATTGAAGGAACCGCGTGTGGAAAGTATCACCAAAGGTGGATATTAACATGCTGCCGTCCCATGCATATTCGACCGCCACAATTTTCGTGGACCTTTTGGATCTACGCGAGAAGTCGAGCAAAGCCGCGAGTGTCACATCTCCAATAAAGATTTTAGCACACAGCCTCAGATTTCTTAAAAGCTTACTCGTTTTCCGACGGCAGTGATGGCGAGGTGCAGAAGCATTCCAAGCGCATGTGGAAGATGCACCCTACCGGGCTCGACAGACGCAGCCCTAGAAACCTTTCCACCAACTAAACCATTTACAGCAACTATTCCCATTGTTTTTCTTGATCAATCTACTGAATATAAGCTTTCAACTGTCCCAACATATAATCTAACGGTTTCACATTCATGACACGATGTACATTAGCAGAGTTGTATTTCTAAATACATACGCTCATTTCGACATACTGTCTCAACCGTCAAAAGGTGACGACGTTGTTCCTAAGTCGTGCCAGCCGTAAAGCGCACACACTCGCTGATATCGAAGCTTCTATTTCACTTACCATTCATGTTATCTTATAAAAAGATAACAATTTGTTGGACTCCTTGTTTTTTTGGCGTAGTTGACTGTAAAGAACACGACAACTTTTCCTGGGAAGATTTCTTGGACATCAATTCCTTTAATGTCCATTCGATCTCTGATGATACGATTAGAGACAACTTGTTTGTCGTTGCATTCAACACTACTACATAGAGGGGGCTTTTAAGATAATTTTTTAAGATAAAAGAAATATTTTGTCTTAAAATATTCAATACGAGACCCTAGTAAAAAAGGGTAAAGGTAAAGGATTAAGGGTTTCTCTTTACACTATTGATGGGTTCTTCAGGAAGCAAAAGCGATGGAGGCCAACAACAACTGATGCGATTTAGGGAGATGGCTAGGCCAAAAAAAGAGGTGTGCTTGGTGGGAGGAGTGATGGAGGCACTTTTGCTAAACGTGGATAGATGGTAACATAGTTGTAGTACTTTTTGAGGTCTCCATCGATTGTGTTTTAATATGTGCTTTTTCACTCGTTTCATTTATTTTGAATGCTACTTCTATCCGCTAGTTTCTATTATCAACACATTGTTGTGATGGAACTCCTAACGGTCATCGACAACATGGATTAGATTCACCTGAAGGATTGTTGAAAAATGCAGCAAGAAATTATCAATTTGATTTTTCCTTTATTAAATTGAGAAAATTTGAATTTCCACATATTCAATAAATTCAGTAAATTCGAGTTGGAGGTGCTAGAGTTCAATTAAGCATGTGTGATTTATAATTTGTCGCAATCAAAGTTAGATATCTCAAATTATGTTAGTTTTCAATCCTCTGTGGTTATATTTTGTAAGATAATTATCCATATTATCCACAATGTTATAAGAACTATTTCTACGTTTTGAATCCAAATGGGGATCCATATTAAGGACTTTATCTCAAATTGTTTTCCACTTAACTAGTTCCAACTGTTGGAAGAACTAGTGGAAGGTTAGTTGTGGACTGGAACTTCAGTCAAAGTCATTGATCATCCAGTTAACTGATCAATTAGCACAAAATAGCTAGTGCATGTAGAAAATTTCGAGTTCCCCATCTATGGTGGAGATTCCAAGGCAATGTAACATTAGTTGTAGACTAGTCTTGAGTGTACAAGTGTTGCATGCATTCAAGTGATCAACCTTGGGAATTGCACAATCCATTTTGGAAAAAATTCCTAAATAATAGAGGCCTAATTTCTCAAGGAATTGTGCAAGGAAATAGGGTCTCAAGAAAAAGCAGAAATTGATTAAGTTTGGGTCATAGCTTCTCGGTGAGTAGAGAGATAGGTTATTCACTTGCAGAGTTGTGTTCAATTGAGATAAGAAACCGTAATACATATCTATTAATCATATTAATGTAAGAAGGCATTGGGGTTTTTAGCAGATTTCTTTTCCCAGGAAAAAATATTGTGTGCATGTGTGTTAATTCTTATTGCATGTTTGAAAATTTTGTTCTAAATTATGAATTAACTTTCACGAGTAGTAGAGTAGGTTTGTGTCTTGTGATTATGATTAAAAAATTCATGATTAGTTGCAAATGTACACCATAATTTCTACAAGGATGGTGGAGGAAAATTACAGAAATATCTGTTTCCGGACAATATACCTACTTCAAAATATCTACGACAACTTTTGCGAGAAGAAAACACTCGAGTATAAAATATTGGATTGTGGAAGCATTAGTCACAAAATTCACAATGGCATTAATTTTGAATGCAAGTGTGGAGGTAGATGGATTAAATGTAGCCTTAACTAGTGAAGTTGTTGGTGTTATTGGTTGCAATACGTATAAGCATAATTATCTGTGCTAGATTAAGTTTTTTTATCCCGATTTCGGATGATATCAAGGATCTCTACCTGGTTTTTTTGTTTCAAGTTACACTAATAACAATTTGTTTTCCACTCTAGTTGTTGGTATTCTTTTTTGGTCTATCTCAAACACACTAGCTAGTTTTTTTATGTGGTCTTTCTTCTGAACCTTTTATCTTGTGGATCTTTCTTGCTTCTTCTCCGGTTTGGGATTGGTCAATTGTGGGATTTCCAAGGATCTTAGTTGTTACGTGTTGGTCTTCTCTCGTGGTCTATCCGAGACACACTTGGTTGTTTTTGTGTGGTATTTCTTATGGACCTTTGTCCCCGTGGATCTTCATGCTCCTCTCTAGTTTTCGTATTGGTCAATGAGGGGATCTCCAAGGAACTTTGTTGTTACGTAAGTGCATTCATTTTGGTTGGTGGAGTTGGTAACATATTTGAATTTTGAATTTCGATCACGAAGGAGTCTCCTGGGGTCATTAATTGGTCCAGGGGGGATATTTGTTTTCCAAGTTGTCCATTAATTATATGAGGGACAATCCAATAATGGTTTTTCTTTTGCCATTTAATATCTTTGTCGATTGTGTGCTTGATGAGATTTTATGAAGGGCATTGGTCAACGATGATTAGTGATTATATTGTATTTTAAGGGGTGTCCTAGTGGATTGAGTTGGTGATGACCTACCTGGTGTGGGGTCTATAATTGATAAGTGACAGTAATTTACCTTGTCTACATATTTTATTGAGGCTTTTTTATACACTAATACATAAGGTATTTTTTGGTAATGCTCCCTACTTTGGTGAACATATAAGCGTGATTCCAAAGTGTCAGTGGTGTTAGTAGTATAACTTGCCTTTACATATATCGATAGGGATATCAATTTTCACTAAAGGAACTGGTGTGGTGACATGTCATTACTCGATGCATTGAGACATGTGACTATTGAGGCAAAGAGTAGTGGTTTCCCAAGTCTGAAGTCCATCCTTATGGGACATGTTATCTACATGAAACTATACACGTGGATTCTAATGTTTCAATATCCCCATCGGTTATTGAACCTAAATGTGGTAATCCATGGAAAACAGTTTTCCATCGTTCACGGAAAAAATAAGACAGTTAAGGTCGATCTGAATTATCAAAAAATCATTTTTGGTTTTGATGTTTTGTTGGGAATGGGTGGTAGGATTACAAAAATGAGCTTTGGTGGATAAGTTATCTTATCTTCTAATGGATGACTCTTAGAGAACATCTTGGGTTAAATAACAATGGTAATCTATTCTTAATTACTCTCCTCTCTTCAACATTTTGTACAATCAATGCTTCTTCTTCCACTTTATTAATGATGACGATGTTGTGAAGATTTCGGGATCCTATTGGGTTCATGGTCGTGGTTTCCTCTCTTTACATCAATGGCATATGGGATTTGATCCATACTTGGTATTTCCATCAAAGAAATTGGTTTGGGCTACACTCCCTAGTTTACCCCTCATATTTTAGTCACATGAATCATTGATGATGATCAACAATTCCATTAGTAAATTTTCTTTCCTAGAGGAAGCAAGCTCATTACGGAGAGATAAACATATCACATGTATTTTGGTGGAGGTGGACTTCATTGCTGAGCTTTGCACAAAGGCGGAGATCAATTGTGGTGGCTTATATATTAGGAGGTGCATGGCTATTGGGCAATTCATTTTTGCTTCCTAGGTTTTCATAATATTAGACATCTTATTGTTGAGTTCCCGGATAGATTTGGAAATTGGTCACCGGAATATCAAAGATTGTCTACGATGGGGGGTTGTCCATTGACATTTGTACACTCTTTGGAAACTCAAGAGATCGGTTATATCCTCGGTGATATTAACTCCACTTTCATTACGTTTATTCCTAAGGTTTCACATACATCAACTTTTGTTTATTACAATCCTATATCCCTTTGCAAATACCCTATACAAAATTATTTCCAAAATGATTTCTAATAGGCTGAAACCTACACTCTTTGGGATGGTATCACTCAAGAAAAATTCAGAGTTTCTTCGTTAAAGAAAAAATTTAAGATGTGATTTCTATTGCTCGAGATATCGTACATACTATCAAATATAAGGTGATTATTATGAAGATGGACCTACAAAAAAGATTTTGATTTTGTAGATTGGACCTTTCTTTGGTTAGTCCGACACAAAATTGGCATTTCATATCAAGTTTCAAAATGGATCATGTTTTGTGTATCTACTGCAAACTTTACCATATTGGTTAATGGACTTCCTACTAATTTTGTTTTTGCCTCTCGGGGTCTCCAACAAGGATGCACCTTATCACCCCCTTATTTTCATTATTGTTATTGAGGGATTTAGTAGATTTTCGCTTGTAGGCACATATATATGGGTCATCGATAGACTATCTTTATTACTAGACAAGTCATAATTACTCATATGATTTTTGTCGATGATGGGTTACTATTTTATGGAATGGAGAAACATATATGGTATTATCGACCTATTTGGATCTGTCTTTGGACTCCTTATGAATAATACTAAATCTCATATGATTCATGATTACCCAAATGATGCACTTGTACTAGAGATTTCTCGTATTTTTTGGTTTTTATTTGCATTGCATTGGATGCGAGTTTTAAATATCTTGTATTTTTGCTTAAACCTAATTTGGTATGGAATTAAGGACTACAACTATATTATAGTGAAATTCCACTGTAAACTTTTTATCATGGGCACATAGGTGGCTCTCCCTAGGAGGGAGTCTCGTCTCTAGTTCGAGCGAGTCCTTTCAGAGCATGTTTGTATATTGGCTTAATATTTGTTAGGATATTCCGACACATAGGAAATATTTAAGTATAGCTTGGTCTAACGTAGAGTTAGGTAAAGTGTGTTTCTTTACTATGTACATTTGTAACTTATAATCCGACGGTCACGATATGTAGTGATCCGACGGTTCACTCTCTCCTCGGTATTACCAACACTTGATCATGTGGTTTGACACCCGATTGATCCATGATCTCTATTTAAAGGGCACGGAGGGTCATTTGTCCGGTAACCGTTTATGAGAGAAGCTTATGTAAAATTTTCTTTCTTCATATTAATAAATTTCTGAAGTGGTCGCATTGGCTCGGGTCATGGACTATTTCCCCCTTCGAGGGTTTTATCCACATCAAATACTTTGGTGAATTGATTTTTGATCTATTTGTGAGCGGTGATCTTTGGTGTTTGATCTCGTATAATTTATACAAAAAATATGTATATCAATGAATTCAATCCGATCAAGCAATTTACTAAAGCAAATATATTGAATCCTTCTACAAATCAATTGCGAAAAATAAACACAATCGCTAATCACAACAAGTAAAGAATGAAGCAAATAAAACCACAACAAAAATATTTTCATGGGGGAAAGCTTGCTGCTCAAAAACCCCTCTATCTTCTATTGTATATTCACCTGGGAATCATGAAACAATTACAATGCACTCTTCTCATAAGAGACTCATGCACTCTCACAACTCGTCTCCACATCGACCCTAGGGACAAAATGGACCAACACTTAGCCAATTTATTGCCCTCTAATCGGCCCACATTGATTGCATAATTCATGTGGAATACAATCCCTATTATTTAGGAATTTTAGCATTCCAAAACTACAAAATTCTCATGGGAAATCCTATGGTTGTCTTACTTTGGGATGCGGACAACCTATTAATTATACAACTGATAGTTAACATCCTTTTAACATTTTTCTCAAAGCTGGGTCTCCACTCGAATCGACATGCATGCAACTATTAATAGTAAATCATCAGTTGTATGGAAGATCACTGCATGTGAATTAAATCTAATTTAATTCACTTGATCTCTCACTAATGCAACAAACAATTACAACTAGTTCAATTGACTCTAATTCAATAAATAGAGTTAACTATTTTCTCATGCATTAAACTAATGCACTAACTAAAACTCGAACTCCATAACAAATAGAATCACTCTGCATGCCTCACCAACCACCCTCAACTCAAAATTTATGAGCTAACTAAGTTTATCACACTCAGTTAACTATTACAAGTGGTTATGAGATAAGATTACATTTTATTGTCCAATTTAATTAAGGGAAAATTAAATTAGACACACATTTCTTATTGACTTTTCAACACTCCCTCTCAATAAGAAAGGGATTATACTGCCACCCCGATCCTGACTCTATGGTATTCGAATTTTCTCCTGGTGAGCACCTTCTCAGAATATCTGCATCTTGATCTTCCGTGAGAATGAACTGAAGTAACATAATCTGCCTCTAAACACAATTTCTAAGATGGTGGTACCAGATGTCTATGTGCTTGGACCTATCATGGAATATCAGATTAACCAAGAGTTTAATGAAACTCTAGTTATCACAATGTATCACCGTCGTATCCATCTAAGAACCAAAAAAACCAACCAAAATCTTCCTCATCTAGATGGCTTCACATGCAGCCTGATTTGTTGCCATGTACTCTACCTCAGCTGAATTGAGTGCCACAAATCGCTGCATCTCGTTGTACCAAGAAACTACTATGGATCTTATGTTTGAAGATCCCTCTCGATGTGCCCTTTCTGTCCGAAGGGACTGCCCTACCCAATCTACATCGAGTGAAGCCTTAAAGCTTCACTCCCTATGTCACAGTCCGTACCATAATCCATACTCTGTAGTGCCCCACGAGATATCTCAAGACATGCTTCCCCACCTTCCAAAAAGAGCTTGGTCGGCTTAACCATAGCTTGAATCGGTTGCCTAACTGCATCAGAAAATGTTTGGTGCAGTGTTCACCAAGTAAATCGGTGAACCCACTAGCTACCTGTGAATAGTATCGTCCACTACCTCACCTAAAGTAGTATCCTCCTTCCTCAATTTTCCTGGAAGAGGAGTCTCCATGGGTTTGCAACTCTCCATGTGAAACTTACTCAAAATCTCTTTGGCATACTTTCCTTGAGAAACAAATTTCTCACCATCCCTACTGCCATATTTCCAAACCAAGGAAATAGTGAAGGAGTCCCATGTCCTTCACTTCGAACTCTCTTGCAAGATCCTCTTTTCAAGAAGTTATCACTGCTCATCACCCTGTCGAAAATTAGATCATCAACATAAAGTATGATAATCAAGAGCTTACCATCAACCATAATCTGATACGAGGTTTGCATCCGCTTCACTTTTGGTGAATCCCAACTCGGTGAAATAACCGTCAATTCTAGTGTACCAAGAAGGAGGTGCTTGCTTCAGCCCATACAATGCTCTTTTGAGTCCTGCACTCATGCGACTCACTATCAAAGATCTCAAAACCTTCTGCTGCTCTATGTATACTTATTCCTCAATAACTCCATTGAGAAACATAGTTTCACATCCATCGATGTATCTGCCACCCCATCACGCACTAAGAGTGCAAGGATAGATCTAATCGAAGAGTATCTCGCAACCGGTGAAAAAGTCTCCTCACAGATAATCCCCTCAACTTGTGAGAATCCCCCCGACTACAAATCTAGCCTTGTACTTCTCCACACTCCCATATTCCGCCCTTTGCTTCACCCTATAGATCTATCTAGATCCAACCACTAATTTTCCAACTCGGTCTTGGGACAACTTCCCATGCATTGTTCTTGACGATGGAGTCATACTCCTCAACCATGGCATCAACCCAAATTGGTTGTTGACTCGATTCCTCAAAGGAGGTTGGTTATGTCATAATACAATTTCTCATAAGAGACATGTATCCGATAAACATGTCTAGAGACCTGTATCTGCTCGCATAATGAAGTAGGTGCTCCTACATGTTTTTGCCACATCAAGTCTCAATCTATCAGCTTTCGTGGTGTGCCTTCTACCATTTTTTGTGGATGGCTATACATGAGTGTTTTTCTCGCCACTCCATGATCCTCCACATGTGGCTACTCCACATCTTGAGGTTCATTCTTTGGAACCAAGAGTTCCTCATTTGCATGTAAATCCAGCTCTCCTCTCAAGGGACAATTGCATGGCTTTCTACTCATCAAATTTTATATCCCATCTCACAACGATCATTCTGTTGTTTGGAAAAATACACCCAATAGTTGTGGGGAGTATCAGTTGTACCCAAAAAATATCCCAATCTCAACTGTTGGTTTGAGCTTCTTTCTGGAATATTTGGTCACATGGCACATGACAGATGAGACAAAAATTTTAAAACATGAAACATCAGCGCTTCTTACTAGAAAAATCCTCCTCCGGTGTACTCATGCAAAGTATTCGATGAGGACTACGGTTTTGCACAAAATACCATTGTTTTACATGCCTCCACCCACGGATGCAACGATAGGCCCTAATCATGCGCATCGCTCCAAAAAACCCTTTATCGAAGGAGACGAAGAGAAGGAGTATCCAAATCTACTTCTTCGAACTATGCAAGACATTTCTAGAGAAATAAAGGATATGAGGATGGATAGATACAAGGAATCCCCTAAAGGGTTTCTACATGGTGAACGCTCCCGAAATTTCTCATCATTGGAGTGATCAACCAGTTGAAGAAGCAACAAGTTTCCCAATGCTTTACAATGCCTACGTTCTTAGTAGTGGGAAATGAATGGTTTTCAAGAACAAGAAACTCTTGAAGACTATTTCATGGAGTATGAGTCTCCATCTCGGAGATTCAAGGATCACTTGAGTTTTTAGGAATTTTGTCGGATCAAGGACAATAGGAGACCCGAGCATCACAACTGAGGTGGAGGATTCATTCAGAATCATGATACACACCTGAACTATGGGAAGATTTTTTCTTACCCAACTTTGATGGGTCATCTAAATGCACTCGCTAAATCATGGGTAGAGAAGCTTGACATCTACTTCCGACTGAACAAAGTACCAAATATGGAGGCCATCAAGATAGCAAGTGTCGCACCTTGAGGGTGAGGCGTATGATTGGTGGTTTCATGGCTTATTTACATTGGTTCATGCCAATGTGACTCGCATATTCAAATTTCACGAGGGAGGTTGGTGGATAGGTTTGATCGAAGATATCCGGAGGCACCATTCATGGGGCTAGCAAAGCTCAAACAATCGGGTAATCTAGAAACTTATATTTCTAAATTTCTAAAACTTTTTTGTTATGGTTCTCGATTTAATTTGCATCAATAAGGGTCTATATGTTTATTGATGGGTTAGCAGAACCTCTTCATGGGTTGGTTAAATCTACCAAACCCACTACCCTACAAGATGCCATCGAAAAGGGCTAGAGATCTACAAGATGCCTTGCCAAAATCAAAGGCAACATTTTAGCAAATGCCCACTTTTCTATCCAAGGGGAAAATATTAGAAGGCTCCTCTTCCAAAGGAGAGCCAAAGTAAAGTACCTCTTAGTGATGATGTCCGAAGAGATTTGAGGAGAAGGAAGCTTTGCTTCACATGCCAAGAATCATGGGAACCCGGACATAGATGTGCAACAGGAAAGGAACACTATATAGAGGTCTTCTCAGATGATGAGGAGGAAGAATAAGAAGAACCGAAAAGGGGGGTCACAATGCTGGAATAGCAGGAGATGATCCACCACCACCGGGAGTTGAGGATGAAGCAATTGCTCCATTTAGAGGGACTCTTGCATCAATGAGAGTGGTACCCAATTATCAGAAACTTCCACATAGGAAACAAAGTTAGATTTTCACAGTGGAAGCAAGGACATGGTAGTTCCATCTATTGTGAATATGAGGTTGACCCATTAGACATCATCGTTTTATGGAAAACCACCCGAGAGGCCACCCGATCCCAAGTTGGTGAGAGATGTCTCACAATATGTTGCACCCCTCTTAGATCCAGGAGGAGTGGGAACATTGGATGGTTATGATACAACCGAGAGAGTCTTGGGTACACTCAAGGAGGAGGGATACATTCTCCCACTATCATCATTACCCACTCTCACACCCCCAGTTTGCACTGAAAAGAGGATGCTATAGGATTGGAGGATGACACCAACATGGTGCAAGGAGACTATTCCTTGACTTTGGAGGCTCATAAGAGTTTTCTCACTTGGGGAGAAGTCTTCCACATATAGAAGAAGGTGGCCACTCATACATGCTTTGGCCAAACTCAGGGAAGTTTTGGATATGTGATAGCTTCCCATGGAAGACTAACCTCCAAAAGCTTCAACCTTTACTTGAGCATGAGAAGCTATAGGAGGAGCGAGCAGAGGAAGGATAGAAGCATCCTCGGTATGTGAATTTGGCATGGGAGATGTCAAAGAGGAGGAAATCCATATGAGAACTGTTTTATGTGATAGATTATGAGCACTCGTCCACTATGGAGGATAGATCCATATTGGAAATCCCAGTTGTTGTTGGATTATTCCAAGGATCTTTTCACTTGCATGATAATTGATGACCAACTTCTAGAGGAGGGATATTCAGTCAAAGATGAGGTCATCTATTATCATGGTAGGATCTTCTTATCTAGAGCTTCCAAGCTCAAGGAGAAGTTGCTACAAGCAACACATGAAGATTTTCTCTTCAGCCACACTTATTCCATGAGAGCCTACAACACCATCATGGAAGGATAAAATTAGGAAGGCTTTGAAGAGAAGATATATTAGCATTTGAAGAGATGCATGGATCATGTGGAGATGGAGGAGATACATAAATCTATGAAGGAGTTATCACAACCACCTCTTTCCTCTTTATTAATGAGAGGGGATCTATCTATGGACCACTCCATTTGTATGAGCAGAGATTATGGTAAGGAACATATTTATGTGCATAATGATTTACTTGATGATTATTTGCATTCCTTTACCATATATGTTATTGCCATTGCTCCAAGTAGGATAATTCTTCCTTACAAACTTCATGGCCAACTTGGGGCCATAAACATTGTTGAGCATGGCCACTCCATAGGAGGATATAGGGAGATGATTTACCATTTTGGGTGCACTCCCAAGGCACCAAACATTTCTCACCTTTTCAAAACTTGTGAGAAAACTATGGCAGAAAGTAAGTGCTGGGGAAACCACTTACCATATCATTATCTGATGCAGTCAGGAGATATACTACGCTAGTTCCACATGTGGGACTATGATCCACCTCCATTTTTGCATATTTTTGTTTATGTATATTTGGTTTTGATCCCATACATTGATGATGTTCTTATTCTTATTATGGGAATTAATGGAGGAAGGATGAGAGGATTGAGCATGCCCTTTGGGAGAAAGGATCTCCATGTTTCTTATGCTACATGTTTCAGGGAGAACATTGGGAAAACCATGATTGCTACATTGGAACTTTTGCTTCCTTGTGGGATGAGTCATTTGCATCTCATGAGGACTTGGGAGGAGCATTTCATGGAGGGATGGATTGGGAGACACGAAAAATGAGAAATACATGAAAAATGTGATTGCAATCACGTTTTTCATGTATTTCTTATTTAAGGTGTAGCAAGGTCCATTGAAAGTATGCAACATGGCTACTCCTTGGATGAGGAATCAAATTTTGCATCCAACGAGTACTCCTGCTCGAAATTTGAGTAAACCCATAGGGAGATCAGTTGAAAATAGAAGTTGATAAAAGTAGTTTTTTGTTTTTTCCCTCTAAAATCTGATGATGTAATCTAATCTTACTTTATTATTTTCACTATTATTTTATAATTTTCCTAGGATGCCCATTTTAGACCTCAAAATTCCCCTAATCACATAACTGTAGTTCCCTTGACCAGATCTAAAAAATACCATGGAAAGAAAACCATCATGCCCAAATCCATGTTCAAACTCATGCACAAAACCATAGGTAGTTCTGCCCACCTAATATAGTGTCCAAAACAAATTTCCCAGGACGTTCCTCAGACCCTGTGCAAAGGGGCTACTGACCCCCTGCAAATCCCTTGACAGGGGGGCCTACTGACCCGCTTTTATCCCCACTTTGTCCGTCCATCTGGTCGTGGAAAGAATATAACACACACCCAAGAGGCTCAAAATAGGGGGTCGAATCATCATGATTTGAGAAATCTTCCAAGGCATTCCAGTTTATTGGATGTACATTTTTCACATTCCTCAAGCTATAATTAAAAAAATTGAATATATCGTGTCAACATTTCTAAGTTCTAGATCAGGCCCCAAAAGAAAGACCCCTCTTGTTGCACTTAGTCTTATTTCGAGACCAATTAAAAAGGTGGTTGGGGTCTAATGAATTTTAGAAGTTTCAATATAGCACTTTTGATTGCAAATTTATGGTGCATATTTGGTGAACGGTGCCTTAAATGGAAAAATATCAAGAAGGAAAAATATATTCCACATCGATATTTGGAGGACTAGATTAAGGTTGGTTGCCCCTTACAATCATATATATCTACAACATAGAGGAGCTTGAATTCAGTTATTTAATGGATATTTAGTAATATTCTACGGGCTATTGAAGATGGACAAAGGATTCAAGTGGGATTCAAAGCCATCGAAGGAATGTGTGGATGTCACCTTCTCTTAGTCCTCATCATAAACTTCCTCATTCAATGAGGTTTCTCTAACCTGGCTAGTATTGGTTAGCCTTCACAACTTCTTGGATGCTTTCTTATATGGCCTCACGCCAGGGATATTTGGATTCGAGACTACTTGCAAGCCGAATGGGAATCTTATCGTGACAACCTTTGTCAGGCTAGTATATGCTTGATCCCGCAGTCGGATAGCCTTGTATGGGGCGATCATTTATTTGGAGGCAGGATCGTTGTCTCAGAGGCATATGGCCATATCTTTTCCTGCATTCAGTATCTGCCATTTGCTAATATTTTTGCATGCTTGTGGATCTGGGAAGCTTCTCTCAAGATCATATGTTTTAATTGGCTTTTACTGCATAAGCATTTCTTAACCTGGGAAACCCTTATAAGGAAAGGTTTACACATCCTTAAAGATGTTCACTCTGCAAGAATGCAATAGAGGATTGTTCTCACTTATTTATTTTCTTTCACTTTGTGAGAGATATATGGAAGCAAGTGCCTTTGCTATTGGGAATTCAGTGTGATACTGACTTTACTTCTATCCCTGCTCTCATTTGCTCATGGGAAAGTAAACATAAATCTTTTCGGGTTGTTCCCCTCTAGGTCTTTTGGGGAATATAGTGTTCTAGAAATGAATTCATATTTGAAGGTACTTCCCACAATGCATTTCTAGCTTCCCTTCGTATTGCTGCACATTTATGGAAACAAGTCCATGGACCCCCAATGAATCCTCCTAAAATGCCTTCTTTGTGGACCTGGCTAATATCTACCCGATATGTTACTTCGATGGGGCCTTTGTTCAAGGTCGTTGTGGCTGCAGAGTCTCCTTGCATATTGATACATCCTTTCCCTATCACTATAGATGTTTTAGAGCCAATGAGAACAATTGCATGGCTGAGATGTTGACTTTATGTGGTGCCCTTCAGATGGCACAATGACTCAGTATTGATAGAATACTGGTGGCAGGGGATTCCCTTTCTACCATTCGATGAATCCAAGCCGGATTTGATTTACAGGTTCAATCACTTCATATTTCGATGTAGCGTATTCTTGATCTGAAGTCCCTCTTTTCCGAGATCTCATTTAAACACATTTATGACTTTTAGAGGACAAAACTCTGAAGAAGATGCCCTTTCTAAGCGAGCTCTTTCTCTCCAGTCCAGTCTCATGCATTTTGAACTTTTTGCGGATAGAGCTCTTCATAGGCAGGGCTCCTTTGAGAACTTCTAACCTCTCGGTTTATCTTAGCCTTAGATCTTATTTTGTTTTTCACCCGTTAATGTCAAGTTGCTAGGTTTACCCCATTTCATTCCTTCTATTACAAAGCTTTAGATTGGTTAAATAGTGGGTAAATTGGTTAAATAGTGAGTAAATTGTAAATTAATTGAATAACTACATAAAACTAGTTAATGTGGTTTTTCCTATGCTTTTTAAAGGGACAATTCAGTGAATCATATAAATGAAGTTGGTGTAATAGCAGTCCGCCATGAACCCTAGCACTGCTCATATCATGAAATACTTAACAGGTGAGATATATATATATGTATGTGGGGTTTGTAAATAGATGATCAGGGATTTATGATAATATGCAATATATATGGTTTGTAATATACTTCATGGATTTATGATATAATAATTATGAATCATGATGATAATGATCGTAGTCGCCCAAGACGTATGCAAAATTAACTCAGGCATATGTGGATGTAAGAGATGTGGCAGAGGCTCACATTTTAGTGTATGAAACGCCCTCAGCGTGTTGCCATAGATATCTATGTATGAAACCTTCTGGCTGCTCTATGTATACTTATTCCTCAATAACTCCATTGAGAAACACAGTTTCACATCCATCTGATGTATCTGCCACCCCATCTGCACTGAGAGTGCAAGGATAGATCTAATCGAAGAGTATCTCGCAACCGGTGTGAAAGTCTCCTCACAGTCAATCCCCTAAACTTGTGAGAATCCCCTGACTACAAATCTAGCCTTGTACTTCTCCACACTCCTATATTCCGCCTGCTTCACCTTATAGATATATCTAGATCCAACCACCAATTTTCAAACTGGTCTCGGGACAACTTCCCATGCACTGTTCTTGACGATGGAGTCATACTCCTCAACCATGGCATCAACCCAAATTGGTTGCTACGCTGATTCCTCAAAGGAGGTTGGTTCTGTCATAATACACTTTCTCATAAGAGACATGTATCCAGTAAACATGTCTGGAGACTGTATCTGTCTGTGTAGTGAAGTAGGTGCTCCTACATGTTTTTCCACATCAAGTCTCAATCTATCAGCTTCTGTGGTGTGCCTTATACCATTTTTTGTGGATGGATCTACATGAGTGTTTTCTGCCACTCCATGATCCTCCACATGTGGCTACTCCACATCTTGAGGTTCATTCTTTGGAACCAAGAGTTCCTCATCTGTATGTAAATCCAGCTCCCTCTCAAGGGACAATTGCATGGCTTTCTACTCATCAAATTTTATATCCCATCTCACAACAGTCATTCTGTTGTTTGGAAAATACACCCAATAGTTGTGGGGAGTATCAGTGTACCCAAAAAATATCCCAATCTCAGCTGTTGGTTTGAGCTTCTTTCTGGAATATTTGGTCACATGGCAATAGACAGATGAGAAAAAAATTTTAAAATATGAAACATCAGGCTTCTTACCAGAAAAATCCTCCTCTGGTGTACTCATGCCAAGTATTCGATGAGGACTACGGTTTTGCACAAATACCATTGTTTTACATGCCTCCACCCACAGATGCAACGATAGGCCCTAATCATGCAGATCGCTCGTAAAACCCCTTTATCAGAAGGAGACGAAGAGAAGGAGTATCCAAATATACTTCTTCAAACTATGCAAGACATTTCTAGAGAAATAAAGGATATGAGGATGGATAGATACAAGGAATCCCCTAAAGGGTTTCTAGATGGTGAAGGCTCCGAAATTTATCATCATTGGAGTGATCAAACAGTGAAGAAGCAACAAGTTTCCCAATGATTTACAATGCCTACGTTCTTAGTAGTGGGAAATGAATGGTTTTAAGAACAACAAACTCTTGAAGACTATTTCATGGAGTATGAGTCTCCATCTCGGAGATTCAAGGATCACTTGAGTTTTCAGGAATTTTGTCAGATCAAGGACAATAGGAGACCCAGGCATCTCAACTGAGGTGGAGGATTCATTCAGAATCATGATCCACACTGAACTATGGGCAGATTTTTCTTACCCAACTTTGATGGGTCATCTAAATGCACTGCTAAATCATGGGTAGAGAAGCTTGACATCTACTTCTAGCTGAACAAAGCACCAAATATGGAGGCCATCAAGATAGTAGCGTTGCACCTTGAGGGTGAGGCAGATGATTGGTGATTTCATGGCTTATTTACATTGGTTCATGCCAATGTGACTGCATATTCAGAGTTCACAAGGAGGTTGGTGGATAGGTTTGATCGAAGATATCCAGAGGCACCATTCATGGGGCTAGCAAAGCTCAAACAATCAGGTAATCTAGAAACTTATATTTCTAAATTTCTAAAAATTTCTGTTATGGTTCCTGATTTATTTGCATCAATAAGGGTCTATATGTTTATTGATGGGTTAGCAGAACCTCTTCATGGGTTGGTTAAATCTACCAAACCCACTACCCTACAAGATGCCATCAAAAGGGCTAGAGATCTACAAGATTCCTTGCCAAAAGCAAAGGCAACATTTTTGCAAAATCCCACTTTTCTATCCAAGGGAAAATATTAGAAGGCTCCTCTTCCAAGGGAGAGCCAAAGTAAAGTACCTCTTAGTGATGATGTCCGAAGAGATTTGAGGAGAAGGAAGCTTTGCTTCACATGCCAAGAATCATGGGAACCCGGACATAGATGTGCAACAGGAAAGGAACACTATATAGAGGTCTTCTCAGATGATGAGGAGGAAGAATAAGAAGAACCAGAAGGGGGTCACAATGCTGGAATAGCAGGAGATGATCCACCACCACCAGGAGTTGAGGATGAAGAAATTGCTCCATTTAGAGGGACTCTTGCATCAATGAGAGTGGTACCCATTATCAGGAAACTTCCACATAGGAAACATAGTTAGATTTGCACAGTGGAAGCAAGGACATGGTAGTTCCATATATTTTGAATATGAGGTTGACCCATTAGACATCACTGTTTGATGGAAAACCACCTGAGAGGCCACCTGATTCCAAGTTGGAGAGAGATGTCTCACAATATATTGCACCCCTCTTAGATCCAGGAGGAGTGGGAAAATTGTATGGTTATGATACAACTGAGAGAGTCTTCGGTACACTCAAGGAGGAGGGAGACATTCTCCCACTATCATCATTACCCACTCTCACACCCCAGTTTGCACTGAAAGAGGATGCTATAGGATTGGAGGATGACACCAACATGGTGCAAGGAGACTATTCCTTGACTTTGGAGGCTCATAAGAGTTTCTCACTTGGGGAGAAGTCTTCCACACATAGAAGAAGGTGGCCACTCATACATGCTTTGGCCAAACTCAGGAAGTTTTGGATATGTGATAGCTTCCCATGGAAGACTAACCTCCAAAAGCTTCAACCTTTACTTGAGCATGAGAAGCTATAGGAGGAGCAGCAGAGGAAGGATAGAAGCATCCTGGTATGTGACTTTGGCATGGGAGATGTCAAAGAGGAGCAAATCCATATGACAACTGTTTTATGTGATAGATTATGAGCACTGTCACTATGGAGGATAGATCCATATTGGAAATCCCAGTTGTTGTTGGATTATTCCAAGGATCTTTTCACTTGCATGATAATTGATGACCAACTTCTAGAGGAGGGATATTCAGTCAAAGATGAGGTCATCTATTATCATGGTAGGATCTTCTTTTCTAGAGCTTCCAAGCTCAAGGAGAAGTTGCTACAAGCAACACATGAAGATTTTCTCTTCAGCCACACTTATTCCATGAGAGCCTACAACACCATCATGGAAGGATAAAATTAGGAAGGCTTTGAAGAGAAGATATATTAGCATTTGAAGAGATGCATGGATCATGTGGAGATGGAGGAGATACATAAATCTATGAAGGAGTTATCACAACCACCTCTTTCCTCTTTATTAATGAGAGGGGATCTATCTATGGACCACTCCATTTGTATGAGCAGAGATTATGGTAAGGAACATATTTATGTGCATAATGATTTACTTGATGATTATTTGCATTCCTTTACCATATATGTTATTGCCATTGCTCCAAGTAGGATAATTCTTCCTTACAAACTTCATGGCCAACTTGGGGCCATAAACATTGTTGAGCATGGCCACTCCATAGGAGGATATAGGGAGATGATTTACCATTTTGGGTGCACTCCCAAGGCACCAAACATTTCTCACCTTTTCAAAACTTGTGAGAAAACTATGGCAGAAAGTAAGTGCTGGGGAAACCACTTACCATATCATTATCTGATGCAGTCAGGAGATATACTACGCTAGTTCCACATGTGGGACTATGATCCACCTCCATTTTTGCATATTTTTGTTTATGTATATTTGGTTTTGATCCCATACATTGATGATGTTCTTATTCTTATTATGGGAATTAATGGAGGAAGGATGAGAGGATTGAGCATGCCCTTTGGGAGAAAGGATCTCCATGTTTCTTATGCTACATGTTTCAGGGAGAACATTGGGAAAACCATGATTGCTACATTGGAAATTTTGCTTCCTTGTGGGATGATTCATTTGCATCTCATGAGGACTTGGGAGGAGCATTTCATGGAGGGATGGAATGGGAGACACGAAAAATGAGAAATACATGAAAAATGTGATTGCAATCACGTTTTTCATGTATTTCTTATTTAAAGTGTAGCAAGGTCCATCGAAAGTATGCAACATGGCTACTCCTTGGATGAGGAATCAAATTTTGCATCCAACGAGTACTCCTGCTCGAAATTTGAGTAAACCCATAGGGAGATCAGTTGAAAATAGAAGTTGATAAAAGTAGTTTTTTGTTTTTTCCCTCTAAAATCTGATGATGTAATCTAATCTTACTTTATTATTTTCACTATTATTTTATAATTTTCCTAGGATGCCCATTTTAGACCTCAAAATTCCCCTAATCACATAACTGTAGTTCCCTTGACCAGATCTAAAAAATACCATGGAAAGAAAACCATCATGCCCAAATCCATGTTCAAACTCATGCACAAAACCATAGGTAGTTCTGCCCACCTAATATAGTGTCCAAAACAAATTTCCCAGGACGTTCCTCAGACCCTGTGCAAAGGGGCTACTGACCCCTTGCAAATCCCTTGACAGGGGGGCCTACTGCCCCGCTCTTATCCCCACTTTGTCCGTCCATCTGGTCGTGGAAAGAATATAACACACACCCAAGAGGCTCAAAATAGGGGGTCGAATCATCATGATTTGAGAAATCTTCCAAGGCATTCCAGTTTATTGGATGTACATTTTTCACATTCCTCAAGCTATAATTAAAAAAATTGAATATATCGTGTCAACATTTCTAAGTTCTAGATCAGGCCCCAAAAGAAAGACCCCTCTTGTTGCACTTAGTCTTATTTCGAGACCAATTAAAAAGGTGGTTGGGGTCTAATGAATTTTAGAAGTTTCAATATAGCACTTTTGATTGCAAATTTATGGTGCATATTTGGTGAACGGTGCCTTAAATGGAAAAATATCAAGAAGGAAAAATATATTCCACATCGATATTTGGAGGACTAGATTAAGGTTGGTTGCCCCTTACAATCATATATATCTACAACATAGAGGAGCTTGAATTCAGTTATTTAATGGATATTTAGTAATATTCTACGGGCTATTGAAGATGGACAAAGGATTCAAGTGGGATTCAAAGCCATCGAAGGAATGTGTGGATGTCACCTTCTCTTAGTCCTCATCATAAACTTCCTCATTCAATGAGGTTTCTCTAACCTGGCTAGTATTGGTTAGCCTTCACAACTTCTTGGATGCTTTCTTATATGGCCTCACGCCAGGGATATTTGGATTCGAGACTACTTGCAAGCCGAATGGGAATCTTATCGTGACAACCTTTGTCAGGCTAGTATATGCTTGATCCCGCAGTCGGATAGCCTTGTATGGGGCGATCATTTATTTGGAGGCAGGATCGTTGTCTCAGAGGCATATGGCCATATCTTTTCCTGCATTCAGTATCTGCCATTTGCTAATATTTTTGCATGCTTGTGGATCTGGGAAGCTTCTCTCAAGATCATATGTTTTAATTGGCTTTTACTGCATAAGCATTTCTTAACCTGGGAAACCCTTATAAGGAAAGGTTTACATGTCCTTAAAGATGTTCACTCTGCAAGAATGCAATAGAGGATTGTTCTCACTTATTTATTTTCTTTCACTTTGTGAGAGATATATGGAAGCAAGTGCCTTTGCTATTGGGAATTCAGTGTGATACTGACTTTACTTCTATCCCTGCTCTCATTTGCTCATGGGAAAGTAAACATAAATCTTTTCGGGTTGTTCCCCTCTAGGTCTTTTGGGGAATATAGTGTTCTAGAAATGAATTCATATTTGAAGGTACTTCCCACAATGCATTTCTAGCTTCCCTTCGTATTGCTGCACATTTATGGAAACAAGTCCATGGACCCCCAATGAATCCTCCTAAAATGCCTTCTTTGTGGACCTGGCTAATATCTACCCGATATGTTACTTCGATGGGGCCTTTGTTCAAGGTCGTTGTGGCTGCAGAGTCTCCTTGCATATTGATACATCCTTTCCCTATCACTATAGATGTTTTAGAGCCAATGAGAACAATTGCATGGCTGAGATGTTGACTTTATGTGGTGCCCTTCAGATGGCACAATGACTCAGTATTGATAGAATACTGGTGGCAGGGGATTCCCTTTCTACCATTCGATGAATCCAAGCCGGATTTGATTTACAGGTTCAATCACTTCATATTTCGATGTAGCGTATTCTTGATCTGAAGTCCCTCTTTTCCGAGATCTCATTTAAACACATTTATGACTTTTAGAGGACAAAACTCTGAAGAAGATGCCCTTTCTAAGCGAGCTCTTTCTCTCCAGTCCAGTCTCATGCATTTTGAACTTTTTGCGGATAGAGCTCTTCATAGGCAGGGCTCCTTTGAGAACTTCTAACCTCTCGGTTTATCTTAGCCTTAGATCTTATTTTGTTTTTCACCCGTTAATGTCAAGTTGCTAGGTTTACCCCATTTCATTCCTTCTATTACAAAGCTTTAGATTGGTTAAATAGTGGGTAAATTGGTTAAATAGTGAGTAAATTGTAAATTAATTGAATAACTACATAAAACTAGTTAATGTGGTTTTTCCTATGCTTTTTGAAGGGACAATTCAGTGAATCTTATAAATGAAGTTGGTGTAATAGCTTTCAAGTACAATTGCTAAATTATGCTCTTCTAAAAATCTATCATTTATAATGAAAATGTTTCTTTTTTTTCTTAAAAAAGAAAAAACAAGAGGAGGAAAACCCGATACAATAGGGCTGCAGCAAATTGTGATTATACTAGTGATTTTCCAAAGGAGAAACCCGATGTTAGCGCTGCAGCAAATTGTGATTATACTACTGATTTTCCTTTTTTTCACTAAAACCGTATAATCGAATTGCCACGTTTTGAAGATTGTACAGCAACCACATTTGACAAGTGGGAACTGTCGACTAAATCATTGGCGGAGCGAAAAAATCGGTGCATATAAGTACAAAACGTCGTTTGTCAAGGGAAGAAATTTCAGAAAAGATGGCTATGGCTGCTCCGACATGCTAATTTCAATTGTTCCTCCAACCTTCCACTTCACAAGGCATTAAAAAGGGTACAGCCCCTTCACATTTCTACGATTCATTGTGCTACTTACCTCATCTGAGCCGAGAGTTTCACGCTGCAGCTGAGAGTTTAGCATGATGTCAGGCGAAAAGGAGCTGCACGAGAATAGGAAAAGGAAGGAAACAGTGTGCGTGACGGGAGCGGGGGGATTCATTGGCTCATGGCTTGTCAAGTTGCTTCTTCAAAGAGGCTACACTGTTCGAGCATCAGTTCGCACCAACCCAACTGGTATATTAATTATTCTTCACACGATCTATTAATTTAATTATTATTATTATTTTAATGAATAGGCTGCATCGGTTGTATATGTCATAGTTTCTGCTCTGGAAAATGTCACCGTGTATGTATCGATGGAGTAGTCCAGCCGTGTGATGTTGTTTTGTTTTTGTTTTTTTCCAGGTTTTTTAAAATGATAAGTTTAACCCAAAAAATTTCTAATGTTCGATGCTAATCAAACCAAAACTCAGGAGTTTTATTAAGTGTAATATATGTTATAAGATACAAATGTTTTTTGATAAGTAAGATTTAATTGAAATATTGAAATTGTACTTGAGTTGAGTTTCCTCTTGTAAGAGTAGTACTCTTTATCTTTTCTAACAAGATTTGGCAAGTACAGATGATGGTGGAAAGTATGAACATCTGAGAGAGTTGGAAGGAGCAAAAGAGAGGCTTCAGCTTGTGAAAGCTGATATTCTCCATTACCAGAGCTTACTTACTGTCATCAGAGGTTGCCACGGTGTTTTTCACATGGCCTCAGTTCTCAATGATGACCCTGTAATTACTGTATTCAACTCTATTTGTAATTCCAAATCCATGCAGCTATTTGGGGTTTAAAATCACATTAATCGACCATGGACCATTGTCATATCTTTAGATCTTGTTAAGCGTTGTTTTTTTATATAGGTTTGATGGATGCAGTGAATATTGAGTGCAGGAGCAAGTGATAGAACCAGCAGTGGAAGGGACGAGGAATGTGATGGAGGCCTGCGCAGAATCAGGGGTGAAGCGCGTTGTCTTTACGTCTTCCATCGGTGCGGTTTACCTGAATCCTCACAGAGACCCACTTTCCATAGTCCATGATAACTGCTGGAGCGATTTGGACTACTGCGTACAAACCAAGGTTTTCATTCACAACATTGTTTATTCCAAATATTAAGATAGAGGTCATGCAAATCATAGACTAATAATTGGTTGGCCTGACTCGTGCATTATAGAATTGGTATTGCTATGCGATATTGCATGGGATATTGCAAAGAGAAGGAATCCAGGCCTGGTTTTGGGTCCCTTGTTGCAGTCCGCCATGAACCCCAGCACTGCTCATATCATGAAATACTTAACAGGTGAGTTATATATATATAGTTTGTAAATAGATGATCAGGGATCTATGATTATATAGAATATATATGGTTTATAATATACTTCATGGATTTCTGATATAATAATTATGAATCATGATGATGATCAGGGTCAGCCAAGACGTATGCAAACTTAAGAGATGTGGCAGAGGCTCACATTTTAGTGTATGAAACGCCCTCAGCGTGTTGCCATAGATATCTATGTGCAGAATGCAACCTGCACAGAGGAGAGCTGGTCCGCATGTTGGCCAAACTATGCCCTCGCTGTCCCCTCCCTACCAAGTATGCACCCACTAACCTCTATATATTTATGATAATATTACTAAAAGATGTCCATAAATGAAACCAGCTTAATGCACACAGGTGTTCCGATGAGAAAAATCCAAGGAAGCAGCCATTCAAGTTCTCCAATCAGAAGCTGAGGGATCTGGGACAATCATTCACGCCTATAAATAAGTGCTTGGCTGACATGGTGGCCAGCTTACACGACACGGCGTTTCTTCAACATCACCTATCAGGTTGGACTGAGAGCGATGGCAGTCACGCAATAATGGCGAGGATGTAATGGCTTCAAATAACAACAGATTCAACATCAACAATCTCTGCATTAGCTACAATATATCTAATTTCATTTTCATAATTTTTGTTACTCCATGTTGGAGAACAATGGGGCCTTCTGTCATTTATTTTGCAAGTTCGATAGACTGTTTCGTCTTAGCGAACCTTAATTATGATTATTATATAAAACTTTTCAGAAGAATTATTATTATTATATAAAACTATCCATAGTATGAATAAGTGATTCAATTTTTGTTTTATGGATTTTTAATTACTATTTTTTAATCTCCTCCATCTTGATATAATGTTAGCGTATCCTAATGATATAAAGTATTTTCAAATTAAAATTTATTATTTCAAATTAAAATTTATTATTTTTTATATTATTTTTTGGGTTTCAATTGTATTAAATAAGTTATTTATTTATAATTATTTTTATGAGAAATAGGTGTAACATACAATTTTTTCATTAGTATTTTCAAATTAAAATTTATTATTTTTGATATTATTTTTTGAGATTCAATTGTCTTAAATAAGTTATTTATTTATAATTATTTTTATGAGAAATAGGTGTAACAAACAATTTTTTTATTATTTTTAAATAATTCATTTAGCACTTATTGTATGTCAAAATTTTAGAGTCAACAAAATGACAAAAGCATTTATATACCTTGCCAAAATTCTAAAAAAATATTCTAACAAAAAAACATATATTACATTTTTTCCATATTATTAATTAAATAGATAAAATAAATAAACAAGCACTTAATATATAAGAAAGTAACTAATTTAATTTATTAAATTATATAGAACTATGAGATGTAAATAAAATCTATTGGTTTATGTGATGTTTATTCTCTATTAGGTTTTAAGATTAAATACTATGAAGAAGTAAATGAAGAAGCATTGAGACTAGGAATTTATATAACAAATAATAAAAATTATTTCAAACAATATTTCTGAAGAAGGTGCTCATAAGGGGGCAGTCTTTTTCTGTTTTGATATGATGCCATCATGGAACTAAGGGCACAAGGTTAAGCATCATTCGAATATTGCATGCAACATAAAGAGGTACAAGAGGACACTGCAAGAGAGTATAATAGACCGCAAGCTGGCCATTGAGGATAGAGAGTAGCCAATGTGAATTTCTAAAGATTCTACCCAATAATTGTTATTTCTCATTGGTTTTTTTTGCTTGTAGCACTAATAAATCTTTTTTCTTCTCATATCTATGTATATCAAGATTTTTTTTATAAATAATTTTTAACTTAATGCAAAATGCAAATAATAATTAAATAACAAGTCTTAACGACATACTAAGATTTCATTTTGGATGAATTACCAATATGCATAAATATTTCATAGTTTTATTTCGTTTATGATAAATTTTGTAATATATAAATTCTGCGGGACTTGGTCTAAGAAAAGAAAAATTAACTTTCAAAGAGGACGGTTAATTAATGCACATTTTAAAGAGTTTCATGAGTTTTAAGGGAAAGAAAAAAATTCATTACAAATTTCAAAGTAGAGAAAATTAATATATGACAAAGTTATTGAAGGATAAAAATCCAAAATAAAGGGGACATGCATTTTTATATTCAACAAATGCTCAAAGTTAAATTGATAAACTTCAAATTAGGGAGAAGTTAAAGACATTTTTCCTTAACTCTTTAGATTGGTTTTTACACACTCCCACTTGAAAGAGTTAGGCCTTTTACTTAGAATTTTAATCTCCATAATTTGTTTCATTGATTATCAAGAATGAACTTTTGACATATCTGCTATACCCATTTTTTACATGTATATTTAAAGAAATTTAAAGAAATTTTTTTTTTCAAACACTTCCAATTGAAAGAATTACGCCTTTGGCTTACATTTTAACCTCCATAATTTGCTTCATTGATCATCAAAAATGAACTTTTGACACCTTTTTTATACCCATTTATTGACATGTATATTTTTTAAAAAGACAAAGGGAAAAAAGTTGAGTGGACATATCATTGTTGGTAAATAAGGGCAGTTATTCATCAATGATACAGAGAAGTGTAATCTTTCAAAGTATATTCTCTCAATATTTATAATAACTATAAGGTGACAAATATTTGTTATTATTTTTCTTTGTGTGTAGGAGGGGGGGAGGAGGAGGAGGAGGGTGAGTTGGTTAGGGGGTGTGATTGCGAGTAGATTGGGAGTTTTTTTCCATATGTAATCCTTTTGGAAGAACTTAAAAACCTCTAGGATAAGAAGTGTCCATATTATATGTCTAATATAATATATAAGTTGTGATTTTTTTTAAAGAAGAAATTGGATATTAAACTTTAAAACCTTTGAGTTGATTATTAGAGTCGAGAGTGAGTGGTTGCATAAAAAATAATTAAAAAATTTTCTTATGAGATGGAACAATTTTTGGAAGATTTCAAATACCTATGAGTTGAAAATTTTGTCCGCTTCCATGCCAAATTAAACCCTTAAGCCAACTTTTTTTTGGAATCAATTTGAAATCCTACACTCTTAAGATTTATATTAATGTTATTATGGTTAACTGGTAGCATTTTATTATTCCTCTTATGTATTTTTGATACAGGGCTATGTATAGAAAATCACTTATTTTGTGGAAATTCGACCCCACCCTCACACACTTAAGCTAACAATGCGGGTACAAGTACCATGCTAACCCTCATGGACCTTTCATTCATCTTGCTTAGAATTTCTGGATGCAAGGTAGCTTGATTGCTAGTAGTATAGATAGTTGGTAATCTGAAAGGATGTGATAAGAATGATTCAATACCTTTGTTTAATTCAAACCTTATGCTCTCATGCATCATTTCTAAAAATGCATAATAGGCAAGACAATATGTTTGAAAACGGAGGTTATTTAGCACAACAAGAAAATTATGAAAAACTAAAACAAAAATTCAACTTTTGCAGGGATCATTCATACATTGGGTCATGTTTCATCATATTTATTTGGTATATCCCCAAACAAATGGCAGAAGGTTGAGATATGTGGCCATAGGTTCCCACCCATTGTTTTCTTATTTGGGCTAAAGGAGTTTGTCCACCATAGAAACAACAAAGGCTACTGATCATTCGATTAAGGCATTTCATTGCTTTGAAAAAATAAACTCCATCTCCTCACACATATAATATAGCTCCTTATGTATATAAATAAATGCAAGGAAAAAAAAAACCTATGAAGTCACTGGAAGGAATGCATAACTATCAAATGCTAGTTAGTTGAATTTGGGAGCTAACTAGAACAATTGTTTGGTTAGCTTTGGTGTTTTCATTGAATAATGAGCTAACGAGAACTATGTAGATTCAAAAATCTAATTTTTCATTTTACAAACACTTTTAAACATTTAAAAACCTAACGTATAAAAGGTAAAATAAATGTACTTCCAATAAATTTAGGTGCAACACATCACACAAAAAAATAATTTCATGAGATATACCACAAAGGAGGAAATATTGGTTAAGTGTGACATGTCATAGAGATAAATATTTTGTGACAAATAAAAAATGAAAAGAAGTTCTTTTAGGAAGTGAAATGTGAAAAATGGAGAATTTTTTAAGTGATGCAATGTTTTACATGGAAAGAAATTTTAAATGCAATGTGATGTGCCACAAAAAAATAAATTTTTGAGTAATCTAATATGTTACCAGCATAAATTGACAAGATGTGATGCATGTTGTGTCCAAATAAAGAGAAATCAGGGGTCATGCATATTGTGTCATGGGAAAAGTGATTTTAGATGTGATATGACACATGGAAAAATATTTTGTGTGTAACACAATGTAGGGAAAATGATTTTTGGCGCAAAAATGGAACTATGATTTGTTGTGGGTCGTTTAAGCTTTGCATGTGAAAAATGTAATCATGTGCCATTTCACATCACCTAGAACTTTTCGTGTGATGTGTCACACCTAAAATAAAATTTGGACATAATATATTTCTCCTCTAGAAAGAATGGTGACTCTTTCCTAATAGCTAAGAAGAAAAATTTCAAGAAATAGTGTATGTGAATTTTCTCTTCTAAGTCAAACTTTAAAATTCTTGTCATACATTTCCACTTATGGGTGTGGTTGATAATGCAGTGGAGGTGTTTTGATGACATGTGGTTAAGAGTTAAATTCTAGTGTCATTTCAAACAAATATTTGAAAAAGTTAAGGAGACCTTAGGTATAGACTCAAATTCTTACGAGGGAAAATTTCAATAAACAACTTAGATGAAATTATAAGTTGACTGCATTGGAATAGTATAACCCTAAGAATATCCTTGATTGTGCTATTGGAAGAATAACATGTGGGAGTTCATCATGTGGTATAAGGGACCCTCTCCACCTTGACCTTCAAATTTATAAACATTAGAAAAACTCTTAGTAGGCACGGTAGGAAAATTTGGGCCATGAAGGATGGGCTCGTTAATGGAATGTAAAATGTCTAGAATTTTGAAATTAGCCATAAAAATAGAACTACTACACCAAGGGAAATTTTAAGACATCTTTTTAAATACAAAAGAAATTTTTTGTCTTAAAAATTCACTTTTTATTTTAGTTATTTTACAATAAATTTTAATATCAATTGAATTGTCTTAAATATAAAATTTAAGACAAAAACAGTGTGAGACAAAAATAGTTTAAGACAAAACTTTATATTAAAGACAAAAACATTTTAAGAAAAAAAAAATTTAAGACAAAACTTTATATTTAAGACAACAAAGTTTGAGACAAAAATATTTTAAGACAAAACTTTATATTTAAGACAAAAACAGTTTAAGACAAAAATATTTTAAGACAAAACTTTATATTTAAGAAAAAAATAGTTCGATAGAAAAATATTTAAAAAAAAAACTTTATATTTAAGACAAGAACAATTTAAGACAGAAACATTTTAAGAACAATGGAAATTAAGATGAAACTCATTTAATACAATTGAAAATTAAGACAAAACCATATCAATTTAAGACAATATTATCTAACAACTTCAAAATTGACTATGACAGTGTGCCCTAAGTCCTGTAGCTTGCAGGCTGCTACACTCTCGCGCCTATATCGAAGTTGCTATTTCACTTACCATTCCCGTTATCTTATAAAATGATAACAATTTGTTGGACTCTTCATTTTTTTGGCGTAGTCGACTCTAAAGAACATGACAACTTTTCCTGGGAAGATTTCTTGGACATCAATTCCTTTTATGTCCATTCGATCTCTGATGATACGATTAGAGACAACTTGTCTGTCATTTCATTCAACAATACTAAATAGAGGGGGCTTTTAAGATAATTTTTTAAGATAAAAGAAATCTTTTGTCTTAAACTTTAATTTTGTCTTAAAATATTCAATACGAGACACTAGTAAAAAGGGTAAAGGTAAAGGATCAAGGTTTTCTCTTTACACTATTGATGGGTTTTTCAGGAAGCAAAGCGATGGAGGCCAACAACAACTGATGTGATTTAGGGAGACGGAGGCCAAAAAAAGAGGTGTGCTTGGTGAGAGGAGTTATGGAGGCACTTTCTCTAAACGTGGATAGACGTTAACATAGTTGTAGTACTTTTCTAGGTCTCCATCGATTGTGCTTTAATATGTGCTTTTTCACTGTTTCATTTATTTTGAACGCTACTTCTATCCGATGGTTTCTATTATCAACACATTGTTGTGATGGAACTCCTAACAGTCATCGAAAACATGGATTAGATTCACCTGAAGGATTGTTGAAAAATGTAGCAAGAAATTCTCAATTTGATTTTTCCTTTATTAAATTGAGAAAATTTGAATTTCCACATATTTAGTAAATTCATCAAATTCGAGTTGGAGGTGCTAGAGTTCAATTAAGCATGTGTGATTTATAATTTGTCGCAATCAAAGTTAGATATCTCAAATTATGTTAGTTTTCACTCTTCTGTGGTTATATTTTGTAAGATAATTATCCAGATTATCTACAATGTTATAAGAATTATGTCTACGTTTTAAATCCCAATGGGGATCCATATTAAGGACTTTATCTCAAATTGTTTTCCGTTTAACTAGTTCCAATTGTTGGAAGAACTAGTGGAAGGTCAGTTGTGGAGTGGGACTTTAGTCAAAGTCAATGATCATTTAGTTAACTGATCAATTAGCCCAAAAATAGATAGTGCATGTAGAGAATTCGAGTTCCCCATCTATGGTGGAGATTCCAAGGCAATGTAACATTAGTTTTAGACTAGTCTTGAGTGTACAAGTGTTGCATGGATTCAGGTGATCAACCTTGGGAATTGCACAATCCATTTTGGAAAAAGTCCTAAATAATAGGGGCCTAATTTCTCAAGGAATTGTGAAAGGAAATAGGGTCTCAAGAAAAAGTAGAAATTGATTAAGTTTGGGTCATAGCTTCTCAGTGAGTAGAGAGATAGGTTATTCACTTGCAGGTTGTGTTCAATTGAGATAAGAAACTGTAATACATATCTATTAATCATATTAATGTAAGAAGGCATTGGGGTTTTAGCATATTTCTTTTCCCAGGAAAAATATTGTGTGCATGTGTGTTAATTCTTATTGCATGTTTGAAAATTTTGTTCTAAATTATGAATTAACTTTCACAGAGTAGTAGAGTAGGTTTGTGTCTTGTGATTTTGATTAAAAATTCATGAGTAGTTGCAAATGTACACCATAATTTCTACAAGGATGGTGGAGGAAAATTACAGAATATCTGTTGCCAGACAATATACCTAATTCAAAATATCTACGACAATTTTTCCTGAAGAAAACACTCAGGATAAAATATTGGATTGTGGAAGCATTAGTCAGAAAATTCACAATGGTAGTAATTTTGAATGCAAGTGTGGAGGTAGATGGATTAAATGTAGCCTTAACTAGTGAATTTGTTGGTGTTGTTGGTTGAAATACGTATAAGCATAATTATCTTAACTAGATGCAATTTTGATCTTGATTCCAGATGATATCAAGGATCTCTACTGGATTTTTTGTTTCAAGTTACATTAATAACAATTTGTTTTCCACTCTACTTGTTGGTATTCTTTTTGGTCTATCTCAAACACACTAGCTGGTTTTTTGTGTGGTCTTTCTTCTGAACCTTTTCTCTTGTGGATCTTTCTGCTTCTTCTCTGGTTTGGGAAATTTGGTCAATTGTGGGATTTCTGAGGATCCTAGTTGTTACCTGTTGGTCTTCTTTTTGGTCTATCTGAGACACACTTGGTTGTTTTGTGTGGTCTTTCTTATGGACCTTTTTCCTTGTGGATCTTCATGCTCCTCTCTGGTTTGGTATTGGTCAATGAGGGGATTTTGAAGGATCTTTGCTGCTACGTAAGTGCATTCATTTTGGTTGGTGGAGTTGGTAACATATTTTAATTATGAACTCGATCACGAAGGGGTCTCCTAGGGTCATTAATTGGTCCATGGGGATATTTATTTTCCAAGTTGTCAAATAATTATATGAGGGAAAATCCAATAATGGTTTTCTTTCGCTATTTAATATCTTTGTCGATTGTGTGCTTGATGAGATTTTATGCAGGGCATTGGTCAGTGGTGATTAGTAATTATATTATATTTTAAGGGGTGTCCTAGTGGATTGAGTTGGTGATGACCTACATCATGTGGGGTCTATAATTGATAAGTGACATTAATTTACCTTGTCTACATATTTTAGCGAGGATTTTTTATACACTACTACATAAGGTATTTTTTGGTAATGCTCCCTACTTTGGTGAACATATAAGTGTGATTCTAGATTGTCAGTGGTGTTAGTTGTATAACTTTCCTTTACATCTATCGGCAGGATATCAATTTACACTAAAGGAAACTAGGGTGGTGACATGTCATTACTCGATGCATTGAGACATGCGACTATTGAGGCAAAGAGTAGTGGTTTCCCCAAGTCTGAAGTCCATCCTTCTAAGACATGTTCTCTACATGAAACTTACATGTGGATTCGAATGTTTCAATGTCCCCATCGGTTATTGAACCTGAATGTGGTAATCCATGGAAAATAGTTTTCCATCGTTCACAGAAAAATAAGACAGTTAAGGTCGATCTGGATTATCAAAAACTCATTTTTGGTTTTGATGTTTTTTGGGAACAGGTGGTAGGATTACAACAATGAGATTTGGTGGATAAATTCTCTTGTCTTCTAATGGATGTCTCTTAGAGAACATATTAGGTTAAAGAACACTGGTAATCTATTCTTAATTACTCTCCTCTCTTCAACATTTTGTACAATCAATGGTTCTCCTTCCACTTTATTAATGATGATGATGTTGCGATGATTTCGGGATCCTTCTGGGTTCATGGTCATGGTTTCGTCTCTTTACATCACTAGCATATGGGATTTTATTGATACTTCGTATTTCCATAAAAGAACTTGGTTTGGGCTAAACTCCCTAGTTTACCCCTCGTATTTTAGTCACATGAATCATTGATGATGATCAACAATTCCATTGGTAAATTTTCTTTCCTAGAGGAAGAAAGCCTGTTACAGAGAGATAAACATATCACATGTATTTTGGTGGAGGTGGACTTCATTGCTGAACTTCGCACAAAGGCAGAGCTCAATTGGGGTGGCTTATATATTAGGAGGTGTATGACTATTAGGCAATTCATTTTCACTACCTAGGTTTTCATAATGTTAGAGATCTTACTATTGAGTTCCCAGATAGATTTGGAAATTTGTCACCTAGAATATCAAAGACTGTCTACGATGGGGGTTGTCCATTGACATTTGTACACTCTTTGGAAACTCAAGAGATCGGTTATATCCTTGGTGATATTAACTCCACTTTCATTACATTTATTCCTAAGGTTTCACATACATAAACTTTTTTTTATTACAGTCCTATCTCTATTTGCAACACCCTATACAAAATTATTTCCAAAATCATTTCTAATAGGCTGAAACCTACACTGTGGGATGGCATCACTAAAGAAAAATTCATGTTTCTTTGTTAAAGAAAAATTTAAGATGTGATTTCTATTGCTCAGGACATTGTACATACTATCAAATATAAGGTGATTATTATGAAGATAGACCTAAAAAAATATTTTTATTTTGTATATTGGACCTTTCTTCAGCTCATCCAACACAAAATTGGCATTTCATATCAAGTTTCAAAATGGATCATGTTCTGTGTATCTACTGCAAACTTTTCCATATTGGTTAATGGACTTCCTACTAAATTTGTTTCTGCCTCTCGGGGTCTCCAACAAGGATGTGCATTATCACCCCTTATTTTCATTATTTTTATTGAGGGACTTAGTAGATTTCACTTACAGGTACATATGTATGGGTCACTGACAGCTATCTTTATTACTAGACAAGTCATAATTACTCATCTGATTTTTGTCGATGATGGGTTACTATTTGGTGGATTATTTTTTATGGAATGGAGAAACATATATGGTATTATCAACCTATTTGGATCTGTCTTTGGAATCCTTATGAATAATACTAAATCTCATATGATTCATGCTTACCCAAATGATGCACTTGTACTAGAGATTTCTCAGATTTTTGGTTTTATTTGCGTTCCATTGGATGCACGTTTTAACTATCTTGTATTTTTTCTTAAACCTAATTTGTATGGAATTAAGTACTACAAATATCTTATAGATAAATTCCACCGTAAACTTTTATCATGGGCACATAGGTGGCTCTCCCTAGGAGGGAGGTTGTCTCTAGTTCGAGCAGTCCTTTAGAGCATATTTGTATATTGGCTTCATATTTGTTAGGATATTCCGACATAGAAGATATTTGTAGTCCTTAATTCCATACAAATTAGGTTTAAGAAATGAGGATATTCCGACGGTCACGATATGTAGTGATCTGATGGTTCACTCTCCTCGGTATTACCAACACTTCATTTGTGGCTTAACACCCGATTGATACATGATTTCTATTTAAAGAGCATGGAGGGTCATTTTTCTGGTAACCGTTTATGAGAGAAGATTATGTAAATTTTCGTTCTTCATATTAATAAATTTCCTGAAGTGGCCGCATTGGCTCAGGCCGTGGACTATTTCCCTCTTTGAGGGTTTTATCCACATCAAATATTGATGCATTGATTTGTGATATATTTGTGAGTGGTGCCCTCTAGTGTTTGAGCTGTATAAATTATACAAACAATATGTATATCAATGAATTCAATCTGATCAAGAAATTTACTAAATCAATATATTGAATCCTTCTACAAATCAATTGTAGAAAAGAAACATGATCGCCAATCACAACAAGTAAAGAATGAAGAAAATAAAACCACAACAAAAATATTTTCCTGGGGAAAGCTTGCTGCTCAAAACCCCTCTATTTTCTATTGTATACTCACCTAGTAATCATGAAACAATTACAATGCACTCTTCTCACAAGAGACTCTTGCACTCTCACAACTATCTCACACTGACCTGGACAAAATGGACCAACACTTAGCCAATTTCCTGCCTCTTATCAGCTTGCATTTCTAGCACAATTCATGTGGAATAAAATTAGCCACACCAACCACCCTCAACTCGAAATTCATGAGCTATCTGAGTTTATCACATTCAGTTAACTATTACAAGTGATTATGAGATAAGATTACATTTTATTTTCCAATTTAATTAAGGGAAAATTAAATTAGACACACATTTCTTGTTGACCTTTCAACACTCCCTCCCAACAAGAAAGGGAATGTATACCACCCCGATCTTGACTCAATGGTATTCGAATTTTCTCATGGCGAGTGCCTTCGACAGAATATCTGCATCCTGATCTTCCGTGAGAATGAACTGAAGTAACATAATGTGCCTTTGAACACAATTTATAAGATGGTGGTACCAGATGTCTATGTGCTTGGACCTATCATGGAATATTGGATTAACCGAGAGTTTAATGCAACTATAGTTATCACAATGTATCACCATCGGATCCATCTGAGAACCAAACAAACCAACCAAAATCTTCCTCATCCAGATGGATTCACATGCAGCCTGACTTGTTGCCATGTACTCTGCCTCAGCTGAACTGAGTGCCACAATTCGTTGCATCCTGTTGTACCAAGAAACTGCAATTGATCTTATGCTAAATATCCCTCCTGATGTTCCCTTTCTGTCTGATGGACTGCTTGCCCAATCTGCATCAGTGAAGCCTTAAAGCTTCACTCCCTATGTACGTCTGTACCATAATCAACACTCTATAGTGCCCCTAAGATATGTGAAGACATGCTTCCTCACCTTCCAAAAGAGCTTGGTCGGCTTAACCATAGCTTGAATCAGTTGCCTAACTACATAGCAAATGTCTGGTCTGGTGTTCACCAAGTAAATTAGTGAACCCACTAGCTACATGTAAATAGTATCATCCACTACCTCACCTGAAGTAGTATCCTCCTTCCTCAATTTTCCTGGAAGAGGAGTCTCCATGGGTTTACAACTCTCCATGTGAAACTTACTCAAAATATCCTTGGCATACTTGCCTTGACAAACAAATATCTCACCATCCCGCTGCGATATTTCCAAACCAAGGAAATAGTGAAGGAGTACCATGTCCTTCATTTCAAACTCTCTTGCAAGATCCTCTTTTCAAGAAGTTATCAGCTACTCATCACCTGTCAAAATTAGATCATCAACATAAAGTATGATAATAAAGAGCTTACCATCAACCAAAATCTGTTACAGGTTCGCAACCGCTTCACTTTTGGTTAATCCCAACCCGATGAAATAAGTGTCAATTCTAGTATACCAAGAACGAGGTTCTTGCTTCAGCCCTTACAATGCTCTTTTGAGTCTGCACTCATGTGACTCACTGTCAAAGATCTCAAAACCTTCTGGATGCTCTATATATACTTATTCTTCAATAACTCCATTGAGAAACACAGTTTCACATACATCTGATGTATCTGCCACCCCATTTGCGTTGAGAGTGCAACGTTAGATCTAATCGAAGAGTATCTTGCAACCAGTGCGAAATTCTCCTCACATTCAATCCCCTCAACTTGTGAGAATCCTTGGGCTACAAATCTAGCCTTGTACTTCTCCACACTCCCATATTCTGCCTGCTTCACCTTATAGATCCATCTAGATACAACCACTAATTTTCTGACTGGTCTTGGGACAAATTCCCATGCATTGTTCTTGATGATGGAGTCATACTCCTCAACCATGGCGTCAACCCAAATTGGTTGCTGCACTGATTCTTCAAAGGAGGATGGTTTTGTCACAATACACTTTCTCATAAGAGAGATGTATCCAATAAACATGTTTGGAGACTGTATCTATCTGCACAGTGAAGTAGGTGCTCCTACATGTTCTACCACACCAAGTCTCAATCTATCAGCTTCTGTGGTGCGCCTTCTACCATTTTTGGTGGATGGCTCTGCATGAGTGTTTTCTGCCACTCCATGATCCTCTGCATGTGGCTAATCCACATCTTGAGTTTTATTCTTTGGAACCAAGAGTTCCTAATCTGCATGCAAATCCAGCTCCCTCTCAAGGGACAATTGCATGGCTTTCTACTCATCAAATTTTGTATCCCGTCTCACAACAGCCATTTTGTTGTTTGGAAAATACACCCAATAGTTGTGGAGAGTATCAATGTACCCCACAAATATCCCAATCTCAACTGTTGGTTTAAGATTCTTTGTAGAATCTTTGGTCACATGGCAATAGACAGATGAGACAAAAATTTTAAAATATGAAACATCCGGCTTCTTTCCAGAAAAATCCTCCTCTGGTGTACTCATGCCAAGTATCCAATGAGGACTACGGTTTTGTACAAATACCGCTGTTTTGCATGCCTCCACCCACAGATTGAACGGTAGGCCCTAATCATGCACATTGCTTGTGTCGCCACAATTGTTTTGTTCTTTCTTTCTGCGACCCCATTCTGTTGTGGGTTATGAGGCGCAATCAACTATCTCCGAATTCCTTCTTTGCTACATAAGTTCTTGAATTCCTTGTAGATGTACTCACCACCATTGTCTCTCCTAAGAGCCTTCACATGCTTCCCCATGTCTTTCTCCACCAGTGCTTTGAACTCACAAAAGTTTTAGAACCTCTAATCTTTCTTCTGCATGAAGTAGATCCAGCACTTTCAAGAAAAATCATCAACAAAGATCACATAATACATTCAATTTGTTTTCAATGCTATAGAGAATGGTCCACACACATCTGAGGGAAATCTCTCAAGGATTCCCACTGCTCGGTTCTCCTTCTCGTGAAAAGTGGCCTTTGCATACTTCCCCATGGTACATCACTTGCATGTGTCTATTGTAGAGCTATAAAAAGGGTCTCTTTCACCTCTAATTACCTCACATTAATATGTCAATCCGGGAGCGTTTTGTTATTCCAAAGAGTGTCTCAGTCTGAGGCTATCACTTGTCAGAGTAATGCTAGTAGTACAGTGTTTAAAAATACAAGAGTAAATAGATGCTTGTCTATAACTAAGTTACTTCAAAAGAATAAATCACACATTCAGAAAACTAGGCAGCTTATCAGTCAAGGGTTCGGCAGCGATAACCCATCCCTTTGGAAACTGATGGAAAGGAAATTAGAGCATAGACCATGGGTCTGGGAGCTAGATAGTGAATTCCAAAGCTCACTACAGCCTTAGATCGTCTCTCACACCAAAACAACAAATGCGAGTAAATGGAACTACAGATAGCAAAATGGAACAGCAAATAAAGAATTGAACAGCAAATCTGGAATGGAACAGTAATTCTAAAATGGAACAGTAATCGAACAACTAAGTCTCGAGAGTCTTACTCTATTAACCCAAATGCACTCTTCGCAATCAATCAATCTTTCACTTTTAAGGCAAATCAAGCAAAACACACTAATGGAACAACAATAACTATTGATAAATTATGGAACAGCTCTAGTAAATCATATACACACACAACACGCTGAAATAGTAATCTTAATTAACAGGGATACGACTGTGCTCCCAAATAGAACAAAATTATCTCTGAATCCAATAATCATGAAGAACACTACTTCAAACGAATATATGACATGAATGTTCAGTATAAAAGCTCTGTAACAGAACAATAAGAATATTCGGTTAAGACTAATAACATGCAATTAAATCTGAAAGGATTAATAACTTGATGCAGAGTCAATACATGATTCTATCTGTAACAACCTCAATGATTTAATCTTAACAGAGCATGTAATATCAACTTATAAAGCATATCAGATTACCAAATAACAACGATAAACAAACCACGCAGAAATCAAATCGTAGTGATACAGAAGCAAGTGTCCTCCGGGGCCGGGCCCTTAGCCTCCAAGGGTACACCGCCTTAAGTTAATCCAGACGCAGAAATGAGAGAATCACCAAGCTTATATTAATGCATCGGACAAAAGTACAATGAACCAGTTCTCAACGAGACTCAATAATCAGAGCTGATGTTTAACAGAAAATTACATAAAAAGTCTATATCCCAAGCTAACAGTGCTGTCCCTTTATATAAAGGTGACGGCGGAGATGTCCAAGTAACAAGATAAATAAAGCAGCGATCCCTCAGGATCAAAGATCCTGAGGGATTCGCCAAACTGTTAATCCTTCGTCTTTTCTTTTCTTTTGCGCCGAGCTGGTGTCTTCTCCTCCTTTTCCGGGCCGATTTGCTTTGATCTGCTTAGCCTTGTTTGCATTCGGTTCTCCTTCAGAGGGACAGCAGTTATCTCGACTTTGTCCTTTCCTTTGGAACGACAACTCCTCGTTTTCTCCTTTTCCTGCACAGAAAATAACCATTATCAGCGGTTAAGTCTTGCATATCAATTCTCACATGTTTTGTTATAATTCCTTATTATTTTCCAAATTCATGATGCAAAAAGGTTTACAAATTCTACTAAAAAGCCACTGAAATAATCATCAAAAGCATACCTTTTTGGTACTCCACACACCCCCCTGCTTACCTTGTTTCATGTCCTCATGAAAACATTGTAGTTGACATGCAAGGCAGTGAGAGAATATGCTGGAGAAGGAATCTCATGCGGAGGCCTACAGCCATGATGAGTGATTAGATAGTCAAAGAACTGACCTGTTTGCCCCTCAGGCATCTCATACAGGGCCTGGTATCCGGGTGCAGGTTGCCAAATAATTGGAGTGCGAAATCTATATCCTAACCAGGATGGCCCTGCTTTCAAAATGCTCTTGCCATAGAGGTTCAAACAGTTGGCAGCTAATTCAAAATTCTCATACTTAAATGGTTCCCTGAGCTGGATGTTTGGATTAGAGATTCGGTACCGAAATTTGGCTGCATCAATGGCGAGGTCTTTGATGGAAAGAAAATATTCTAAACTCTGTCAAATGAGTGCCTCATGCATGGGTCCTAATGATTCAATGACACCCGGAGTCCTTATGAGGTTTCTATGAGCTTTCCACAACTGCACTGGGTTCCTAGGCTCAGCCCTTACCCGTAAATCTAGGCCATTTTCCTGACTCTGGAAAGTATCATAGGCTTTGAGCCACTTAATCTGATTAACCCCGAATGAAATGAATGCTTGTAATTGGATGTCTCCAACGAAAGCGCCAGGGTTCAACTCAGTCTCCTGATCTAGCACAAGGTCATGCAAATAAAGTTCACACAACAATCTTTGGACCTTCACTCCATAATGTTTACAGAAGTCTATAAAGTCATTGACAGTGTTGATTTGTATAGGGGCGCCTGCTTTAATAGCTTTTATTTTTAATTGTAAATACCGTTCTAATAAAAACAGAGCATAGTTTTTAGCAGGGGCCCTACATGCTAAAACGTTATTGTATAAAGAACACAATGTATTCATCTGCTTGATAACAGTATCTAGTCTACGGGTTACCTGTGCAACTTCCTCTTGTTCCTTTCGCCACCCTTCAAAGGCCTGGCTTTTGGATTGATTGACGTCCCTTAGTTGCTGCTGTAACTCTTCATATTTTTCTCGGGGGACCGTTTGCTCTCTAAGTTGTTCGGCTTCTTGCTGGGCTTGCTTCACCATCTTATGCAAGGTTTTTGTCTTCAGATCTTTTTTCCATAGGTCAGTGGAGGCCGTGAGTTTTACCTAAACTTTCTTATTATGCTGTTTGGAGTTCAGAACCCTTATTACCCCTGAGGGTGGTGCCTCTGTCTGGATTTTCTTGTCACTGGTCCTTATATCATCCCTTTCTATTTTAACGCGAATATCAGTCTGTTGCTGTTCCTCAACATCATTTGGAACGGTAGCTGGATTTTCAGTAGGGTTTTGAACATCAGGGCGATTGTTGGCCCTCTTTTCCTTCCCTCCGGTCTTTCTTACCCTCTGGTTTGCTTTCAGAATTCTAATTTGTTGTCTGAGCTGGGTTATTGTATTCAATAATTTCTGCCGTTCCATTCGCAATTTCTTAATTTCCAGCGTTTCATTAGAAGGAACAACAGGCTGTCTGCTGCGGTTTGGACCATGACTAGTTTCTGGATCTTTCTGTTGGGGTGCTTCCTCGCTGTTCTGCTCTGGCTGTTCTGGGGTAGGAACCTTGACTGGTTCTGTCTCTTCCTGGGCAACTGCTTTTTCTGCTCCTACTCCCTCCGGAATTTCCTCTGGTGTCTTGGGAACAGATTGTTCCCGTTCAATATCTCTTATCTCCTCTTCATCATGAACATGCAGATTTCCTTTTTCTGCCCCTACTGCATGTGATTTTTCAGATGTGTTTTCTTCTTGGGGTTTGTCATGGAGGTCTACTGGACTAGAAGGTTGGCCATACTTACCCATATTGGCCAAGACTGCGGCCAATTCATCTTCTCCCACTGGGTCTTGTAGTGGGCTACCTCCTTGCTGTCCCATTTCCTCCTCCTGTTCAGCTTCTGCTTCTATTTCTGTTTCCGAATGCTCGGCTGCTTCCTCATTTTCCTCTTCGGATTGCTCGTCCTCAATTACCACTGGTTGGCTGGTGCTTTCCTGGAGCTTTTCCAGCCTTCCTCGCATCCGAGCTAACCGGGCTGATTTTCTGGGCTTCTCTAGCCTTCCTCGCATCCTAGGTAACTGGGCTGATTTTCTGGGCTTCTCTAGCCTTCCTCGCATCCGAGCTAACCGGGCTGATTTTCTGGGCTTCTCTGGCTGTTCGGGTGGATCGATGGCATGCTTGCGCTTTGCCGATTCCTGGTGTATCTCTGGTCGTTCTGATGCACTAGCAACATGTTTTTGTTTTACTAATTCTCTGTGTTTTTCCGGACGTTCTGGTGTGCTTGTAGAATGTTTACGTTTTGGGGATGGTGCTGTCAATCCCCCCTTAATCATTACAATCAGCTCTTCCCAGCTGCTCTGCTGTTGGGTGAGACTATGACTAACTACTAATCGTATTAACCCATGGTGACTGACGACTGACTCTACATGCTGTGCCTTTTTTATGCTTCGTGCAGCATCATGCAGTAATGAATTCAGAAGTGCAGGTAGATTTACAGAGCATTTCTGCTTTAAAACAGCTAAGAGTTTAAGATGTCGTGGTCCTACCACGTCTTTCCCCCCCTCGCAGGTGATGTAGCTCTGCACTGTTCTTGCTAATTCCGTCCAGGGTTCTCCTAGGGTTGCTAGCAGAACTCCCTTCCCCTTAATTGTCAAGCTCTAGCCTTCGTCCTGGAAAATTTCCATGATCTTCTGTAATCTTTCCTTCTTTAATGTCCATACTGGTCCGGTGGCTGGTAGTCCCGAAACTTCTGCAATTATATCGTCGGTGACCGCTATCCGCTTCCCCCTTACTGTGGAGTGATCATCCTGCAGGTTCTACAAAAATTCCATCGCTACTGTTTCATTAGACTCCTACAGGCGACTGAGATAATTCAACCATCCTGCTCTTTCCAGGATCTCCCGGGCAGCAGCGGAGATTGTCAACTTTTGAGGTTCGCTTCGAATTTCCCTTCCTCCCATGGTTTCACTGTGGATTCTCAATGGAACAACAACTACTTGTGTTGTTTGAAACACAGAGAGGGTGATAATCGCAAGATTTCAAGAAAAAAACACAGAGTATGCAACAATGCAACAGAAATGGATTATGAACAGCAACTTGTGTAAAAATAGAAATGACATGCCGTTAAGCCATGCCATACCGTCGTACACTATCTTTCCCGAATAGTGAGCTGACACGTAATTCAGGGAATAATGAGGTTAACCTCCCCCCCCCGCAATGTGATAGGCTGTCCCAGCCGGCAAATAAAGGAGCAGCACCCGATCTGCAACCGAGTCAGAAAGGAACAACATATGGAATTATGCCATGTTTAGAAGGACCACGAATTACCGAAATTGAGGCGGAGAGTTAATCGCATGTAAGAGGCTGCTGTGTTATGATATGAGCCTGGAGGGTAGGACATCTATCGTACTTGCCAAATCTCAAGTGGTCATGGTCACTTCCTTTGCCATGATTGGTGATGATAAATGTTCATGCGATGTATAAATCGGGAAATAATATATGATTAGTTCCTAGGATATAAGAAACAAAAGATTATTAGTATCTTACCCATTGGTGTAACCAAGGTGACTTCAATACCATTAACAGTGCTCTGCTGCCGACAGGTGTCCATAACCTTGGCAGAGTTGTTTTTTCACCCTCGGAACCATGATCCTTTGTGTATACTTAGGAATGTTGTTATGTCAAAATGTAGACCATTATGCCGGCTTGGTGACCAGTTAACCATAATGCCATTCACGAGGAAGGAGCGAAACGTGGGCAGGCCGGCTCGTGATGAGACCTCCTGTTCCAAGGTTCGTTTATTTGATATACCTTTTGGACCATATCCCTGGTGTGGTGGCCATAATGGGAATGCCACTTCACTTCCATCCTCATGATCATGGTAGGCTGGCTCTTGATGAGACCCCCTATCCTGCATTTGACATCTCACATATCATGTTCAGATATTTTTTTCTTTTTCATAGAGTACTTTTCTTTATTTATACACAAAGGGTGGTTCAACACTCCTTACGAGTAGGAATGGTGGAAGAAGTCTTATCATCTCAATAGGAAGATATAAGCCCTTTGCTCTTATTCCTAAATAATAATCAAAGAGGATTAAAGGGATCAGCATGATAAAGATAACCAATCAGGGCAAAATTAGTAAAACAATGACAACAAAAGATAAGAAATAAGTATGTCCTTCCTTTTGGCCTCTTACTAATGCAGAGCCTTATAAATATAGCGATTTATGGTTTGCGGATTTCGATATGTTGTGATTTTATATTCATTGCACAAGTACATAGCTGTATCTTAAAGACTTGGAAGAAGACGGGCAAGAAGCATCCTCAATTTAGATCAGCAAAAGGAATAAGTTGTTTCACAAGGAGAGCAAAAGTATGCTAGTGGTGTTCCTTTTGAAAAAGAAACAACGAAGGACGATAGAATGCAAAAATGCAAATGCCATTCCTTTGAAAAAGGAACAACAAAAATAAAAATACTATAAAAACACTCAAAATGCCGTTCCTTTGAAAAAGGAACAACAACAACAAAAGAATGTTGTTTCTTTGAAAAAAAAGGAACAGTGGTAACCAAAAATGCTGCTCCTTTGGAAAAGGAATAGCAAAAGACGTAAAAATGCCGTTCCTTTGGAAAAGGAACAACAGAGATCCAGAATGCTGTTCCTTTAGAAAAGGAACAGCAAAACAAGCAAAGCCAATAGCATAAAAAACACGCAAATGCCATTTTTTTTTAGAACGGAAAAAATCGAAACTTTGAGAAAGAAAAAGAACAGCAAAAAATGACAAGAAAACATTTAATTCAAACATATGTACAAGAACGACTCGAAGACAAGAACTTATGTACAAATTGTAAAAATAAATGAATTCCTTAATGAATTACAGGTGAGGAAGATTTCTCTTCCTCTCCTAAAATCTCCATATCAGTGTCTCGGCGTAGCTGCTGGCAGAAGGATTCCCGAGTGAGTGGTTTGCGATAGAGACGAACTCTGTGGCCATTTACTTTGAATGCATATCCAGAACCGTCAATGGTAATTAGAGTAAGGGTTCCGTTGTCATGCACCTTCTGGATTTCGTATGGTCCCAACCATCGAGTCTGAAGTTTTCCAGGGAAGTCCCGAAACCGAGAGTCGTATAACAGAGCCCAGTCTCCCTCGTGGAAGACTTTGTTTTTGATGAGCGCATCATGCCATTTAGCTCGCTGCTGTTGAATCAATGCTGTATTTTGTAGTGCAGAGAGCCTAATTTCGTCTAATTCATTGATCTGCTGTAGTCAATTGATTTGTGCCTCGCTTAGATCTAGGCCAACTTCCTGTGCTGTCCGTAATGTTTGGATTTCGAATTCTATGGGAAAAATGGGTTGTTTTCCAAACACTAATTGATAAGGTGAGTAACCGGTGGTGCTCCTCCATGTGGTTCTATAGGCCCAGAGTGCTTCAGGTAGTCGGGTAGCCCAATCACACCTATGTGACGCAATGGTTTTTGTTAGGATTGATTCTATTATCTTATTGCTACTTTCTACCTGCCCATTCGCCTGTGGGTGATATGGAGTAGTGATTTTATGCTGGACGTGATAATTTTTGAGTGTTGCAGCTAATCTATTCTCAGCAAATTGTGGTCCTCCATCTGTAATTATTTCCCTGGGAAGGCCATAACGTACAAATAGATGGAAGAGGAACTGTATGACAGAGTCCTCTGTGGCTCTTGGCAATGCTTCTGCCTCAACCCATTTGGTGACATATTCTGTTGCCACCAAGATATATGTTTTCTGATTTGACGAGGGGTTGATGGGTCCAACGAAATCAAGAGCCCATCGCTCAAATGGTTCGATGACTAACTGTGGTTTCAGAGGCATCTTATCAGCTTGACCAGGTCGTCCTGCTCGCTGGCAGCTGTCACAGGCTTGGACAAATTTCTTTGCATCTTTGAAAATCGTAGGCCAGTAATATCCTGTCTGCAATACTTTGTGTCCAGTTCTACGCTCAGCGAAGTGTCCACCACACGGTCCATCGTGACAGGCTTTTAGGATGTCAAAGATTTCATCTTCTCGAACACATCGCCCGATATGCATGTCTGCCCCTGTGTGAAACAAATAGCCCCCAATCCACGAGAATCGAGCACTCTTCTGAACAATCTGCTTGCGCTCATTAGGGGTTAAATGTTTTGGTAGTTTACCTACTGCGAGGTAGTTGGCAACATCAACATACCAGGGTGTTTGAATGGCAACAGCAAACAGGTGCTCATCCGGAAATTGATCTTCAACTGCTGCTGCATCGATTGGTTTTGGTATTCTCGAAAGAAAATCGGCTACAGGGTTTTCTTTGCCAGGCCGATCCTTGATTGTGATATCGAATTCCTGCAATAAAATCAACCATCTAGTTACTTTGGCATTTGTGATAGGCTTATTTGCTAAATATTTTATGGCAGAATGGTCTGTATACAAGATAACAGGATAGCCTGTAATATAATGTCTAAACTTATTGACAGCATGTATTACAGCTAGGAATTCTTTTTCAGTAACAGTGTAATTTAATTCAGCAGGGGATAAATTTTTGCTGATGTAATAGATAGCATATGTTTTTTTATCCTCTTCCTGCCCAAGGACTGCGCCAATAGCTGTATCTGAGGCATCAGATGATATCTGGAACGGTAGGTCCCAGTTTGGTCCTCGAAGGACTGGGGCTGTGGATACGAGCTTCTTTAAATCCTCGAAAGCATGGTCACATTTTTCTGTCCAAAGAAAATCAACGTTACCAGTTAGTGCATATAAAGGAGCAGCAATGTGCGAATAATGTTCTATAAATCGTCTATAATAACCAGAAAATCCAAGAAAGCTGCGTACCTCTGTTTGAGTAGTAGGAGTGGGAATGAGCAAAAGTATTTGGATTTTGGCCGGGTCTACCTGAATGTCGGCTGCCGAAACATAATGTCCTAGGATAAGTCCTTCAGTCATCATCAAGAAACATTTTTCGTGGCTTAAGCAAAGCCTGGTAACAATGCAGCATTGTAGGACTTTTTCTAGGGTGTCTAGTGCTGGATCAAAATCATCTCCATATGGTGTAAAGTCATCCATGTAAACTTCAATTCCATCATTTATTAAATCTGCAAAAATGCTAAGGATAGCCCTTTGGAATGTTGCAGGAGCATTACATAGGCCAAAAGGTAGAACTCGATAGGCAAATGTTCCCCAAGGACAAGTAAAAGTAGTTTTATCTTGGTCTTCAGGGGCAATCTGAATCTGATTGTATCCACTGAAGCCATCCAGAAAAGAAAAGAATTTCTTTCCTGCTAAAGTATCTAATACTTGGTCTATGAATGGGAGAGGAAAATGATCTTTCTGTGTTGCCTTATTTAGTTCCCTATAATCCACACAGATTCTCCATTTTCCATTCTTTTTTGGTACCACCACAAGCGGAGAGACCCATTTACCATCAGAAATAGGATAGATAAAATTGACATCTAAAAGTTTCTGAAGTTCAGCTTTTACCACATCCTTTAGATGAGGATTAAGTCTCCTTTGCGGCTGACGAACAGGTCTGGCATCTTTTTCTATATAAATGTGGTGTGTACATAACTGGGGATCAATTCCTTTCATATCAGGGTAATCCCATGCAAATGCTTCTTGATATTTCGTTAACAGATGGATGAGCTTAGTTTCTTGTTCAGGTGTGAGATTAGCATTGATGTTTAAAGTTTTTCCCGGTCCAATTTCCACAGTTTTACTATTTGCAACAGAAGTAACAGGTATCGTTTGGTCATGCGTATCTTTCAGAGGATCTTCCTCTAATTCATTATCAAATGCCGCTTCTATCATGTGACACTGTGTGCGAGATTCAGTTTGACTAATGAAATTATTAATGGCATCATCTTCTGTTTGGTCTTTAAAATCAAGTGCCTCTTGTATAGTTAATGGAGATCTGATGTTATCAGTAAGGTATGATACATGGTGCTTATTAGTTTTGATTATTGTGACACTTGGCTACGCTGGAGGATATAGAACTAAATTTTTGCTATTCGGTCCTCTGGTTATGATTATATTTCCCTGCCGGCAGCCAATGTAGGCATCAGCAGTGGCAAGCCAAGGTCTACCTAAAATTAGCGGGTGTCCATCAAGTCGGGTTTTTGGATTAATTATCAGGAAATCGGTTGGATACTCCCAGGAATCAACAGAGACCATGACATCCTGTAGAATACCCTCTGGTCTAACCACAGATCGGTCAGCCAATTCTAACAAAGTAGAGGTGGGTTCTACCGATGTAATGCCGAGCTTTTGGCAAGTAGTGGTTGTTAAAATATTAATTGCAGCTCCTAGATCAACTAAGGCATTAGACAGGGTCTGACCATAAATTTGAACAGTTATAATTGGATTCCCCGGGTCTTCATATTTAATGGGTGTTTCTCTCCCAGATAATAGGTCAGATAAAGTACCGACTACTTGGACTCTTGGATTATTTGTTATATTCCTCCTTGGTTTCTTTATGCACAACTCTTTGATAGTTTTTGCGTATATAGGAATGTCTTGAATGGCTTGGAGGAATGGGATTTTTATGTATAGATTTTGTAATTCTCCCAGAATGTCAAAGTCAGATATTGTATGGGTCGAGGTATGACTAATCGTTCTGGGAACGGAGGAGAGGATGTGGTTGCTTGGTTATGAGTCTGCTGCTTATTTACATCCTCTCGTTGCAACTGATGTTCTCTTGGTAACTGATCTTCAATATGAACTGTTTTATCTCCCTCAGTTTCAACTATACGTCCAGATCTTAACTGAAGATCATTGCACTCCCTCAGGTCGGGTCCTATTTCTGGTGATTCTATGATTTGGATAGATTGGACCGGTCTGTTATTTGGATTGGGATCGGGTTGGGCTGGGAGTTGCGGTCTCAGGTTAGACTGGGGATTTTGTTGTAAGGCTGGTAGAGTAGGTTGAGGGAGCGGAATAGTTCCAGCTGGCTGGTGCATCGGTCTTTGCCAGCTTGTCTGCCAGGGTGAACTTTGTGAAGTAGGGGGAGTCCATTGTGAAGGATATGGGCCATTTTGCCAATATGGTGGAGTGTAAGGGAAATTCGGCCAACCAGATTGGCTTGTTTGATTCAACCATGGATTTGAAGAAGGAAACGATTGTGGTGACCAGTTTGAAAATGGGGGTTGAGATTGATTTTGCCACATACCATATTGTTGAGCATTATACTGTGGGGGTTGAAAGAAAGAGGTTGAGTCCGGAAACATACCAGATTGTCTCGGCTGCCACTGGCGACGCTGGTTGATCGAGTTCACCGATTCTGGTTCTTCTTCTGCTTCCTTATATACCGCTTTCAATCTAGGAAGTGAGGGGCAGCTCTCCGTAAGGTGATCTTTTGTACAGATGGCGCACGTTTGGACTTTATCCAGTGGACATTCCTTGTGGCTATGTTTTTTTCTGCATCGGGGGCAGAAGATCGCCAAATTCTGCTCTGCCTCCATCTGCTTCTGTTTAGCCTGCACAATATCAAGTTGTGTATTTAGTGTCCCCAGAATATCAGTTTTGAAATTTTCTAATAAATTTCCAATTTCTGCACGTGTTACTCCTTCTGTTGATACTTTGTTATCTCTTGCAAACCGATCATATTCTGTCGGTTTTATTCTTGTGCTACCTCTCGAACTCCTGATACATAAATCAATGATGTCAGCAAAATTCTCCTGATAAATATCCCCTTTTCCCATGATGTTTAATGTTTCAATCCATTGTTCCTTCATGCCCCTTATTAATGCAGTTTTTAACACATTATCAGGTAAAGGTAGCGATGCATAAGGAGATCTTTGTAGATTGTACTGAAAACGTTCCACATACTCCTCCAATGTTTCATTCGGTCTGGCTGTCATTTGGAATATTTCGTCTTTTAATTCTCTAGACCTATAATAATCCTGATATTTTTTTAAGAAGGATTCTTTCATTTGATCCCAATTGTTGATAACCCCGCCACCCAGTCCCATAAACCATCTTAAAGCAGCCCCTTTTAATGTAGAGGGAAATAATTTCAATTTCTGGGGATCGGTGGTGTAATCATACCCCCTGCATAACACATCGAATTCAAATAAAAATGCATCCGGATCTTCTGATGTGAGACCGTGAAATGTAGGGATATGCTGAAGAGGGATAGCTTTCATGGGTGCATTTGCCGCAAAATCCACTATAGGATATTGTAATGTAGAGGTTTGAGCATTTGGCTGGTTCTGAGCCATGGGATCGAATATATGCCAATAACCTTCTGGGATATCTAGGAGGGTATTCCTAGGTTGAGAGGGAATGGTTTTGACAGGGATAGTTTTAATAGCACTTCCCTTATCTGGAATAATGAGAATACCAGATGTCTGAGGAGATTGGATTCCTCCAACAATGATTTTCGCAGCACTCCCCTTATCTGGGCTATCTAATGGCTGATTTGTTCCAATAGGAGATTTTGGTCCTTGGTTTCCTCTGTTTCCCCTTCTCCTTCACAAAAGTTGCTGGAATTCCCTTCCTGCAATATTTCTGGAGTAGAATTTTCGATTTCTTGAAAGTCCTGCTCTTCAGTTTGACTATGCACCTCAGCAAAGGCTACAGATGGTGATCCTGTGGCCTGAAGGGAACTAGTAGGCTGTTTAGAAATATTTTCCTGGGGCCTACTGATGGCTGCGATTCTGTTTTCTTATAGATTTCGTCTATGAAGGTCGTTCGGCCAAGGGTCACCGGCCCCTTAGCTTTTTCAGGCTTGGATGGGGGTTTGATATTCTTTTCTGGTCTTTTCTACTTAGTCATGCACTCAAATGAACTACCAAATTCTATTCAAACAAAGCAAAAACAAATCTGTTAGGAAAGCGGATAGTGGAGCAGGGCTTTTACATGCTCCGCACGTAGGTTCTTACCTTCCGTTTTTAAGATCCAACTCTTCCCTAGCAGGTTCGTACACTACTCCGAAAAAGACAAATGGCTACACTCTTTCCCCGGCAACGGCGCCAAAATGTAGAGCTATAAAAAGGGTCTCTTTCACCTCTAATTACCTCACATTAATATGTCAATCCGGGAGCGTTTTGTTATTCCAAAGAGTGTCTCAGTATGAGGCTATCACTTGTCAGAGTAATGCTAGTAGTACAATGTTTAAGAAATACAAGAGTAAATGGATGCTTGTCTGTAACTAAATTACTTCAAAAGAATAAATCACACATTCAGAAAACTAGGCAGCTTATCAGTCAAGGGTTCGGCAGCGATAACCCATCCCTTTGGAAACTGATGGAAAGGAAATTAGAGCATAGACCACGGGTCTGGGAGCTAGACAGTGAATGCCAAAGCTCACTACAGCCTTAGATCGTCTCTCACACCAGAACAACAAATGCGAGTAAATGGAACTACAGATAGCAAAATGGAACAACAAATAAAGAATTGAACAGCAAATCTGGAATGGAACAGTAATTCTAAAATGGAACAGCAATCGAACAACTAAGTCTCGAGAGTCTTACTCTATTAACCCAAATGCAATCTTCGCAATCAATCAATCTTTCACTTTTAAGGCAAATCAAGCAAAACACACTAATGGAATAGCAATAACTATTGATAAATTATGGAACAGCTCTAGTAAATCATATACGCACACAACACGCTGAAATAGTAATCTTAATTAACAGGGATACGACTGTGCTCCCAAATAGAACAACATTATCTCTGAATCCAATAATCATGAAGAACACTACTTCAAACGAATCTATGACATGAATGTTCAGTATAAAAGCTCTGTAACAGAACAATAAGAATATTCGGTTAAGACTAATAACATGCAATTAACTCTGAAAGGATTAATAACTTGATGCAGAGTCAATACATGATTCTATCTGTAACAACCTCAATGATTTAATCTTAACAGAGCATGTAATATCAACTTATAAAGCATATCAGATTACCAAATAACAACGATAAACAAACCACGCAGAAATCAAATCGTAGTGATACAGAAGCAAGTGTCCTCCGGGGCAGGGCCCTTAGCCTCCAAGGGTACACCGCCTTAAGTTAATCCAGACACAGAAATGAGAGAATCACCAAGCTTATATTAATGCATCGGACAAAAGTACAGTGAACCAGTTCTCAACGAGACTCAATAATCAGAGCTGATGTTTAACAGAAAATTACATAAAAATTCTATATCCCAAGCTAATAGTGTTGTCCCTTTATATAAAGGTGACGGCGGAGATGTCCAAGTAACAAGATAAATAAAGCAGCGATCCCTCAGGATCAAAGATCTTGAGGGATTTGCCAAACTGTTAATCCTTCGTCTTTTCTTTTCTTTTGCGCCGAGCTGGTGTCTTCTCCTCCTTTTCCGGGCCGATTTGCTTTGATCTGCTTAGCCTTGTTTGCATTCGGTTCTCCTTCAGAGGGACAACAGTTATCTCGACTTTATCCTTTCCTTTGGAACGGAAACTCCTCGTTTTCTCCTTTTCCTGCACAGAAAATAACCATTATCAGCAATTAAGTCTTGCATATCAATTCTCACATGTTTTGTTATAATTCCTTATTATTTTCCAAATTCATGATGCAAAAAGGTTTACAAATTCTACTAAAAAGCCACTGAAATAATCATCAAAAGCATACCTTTTTAGTACTCCACATCTATCTGTGCAAGAGTACCCTTTGAAATCCCCATAGAAATCTATTGCATGACCTTCAAGGATTCGTGGTGTAGATGGCCCAATCTCCGGTGCCATAACTCACCCTAATCCCGACTGACCACTTTGTCTGCCTTACCCATCAATGCTGCACAACCATCTACATCAAGTTTGTAGAGATTCTTCACACGAACCCCAATCTTCGTGGCTTGTCCTATGTAATATTCCCAATTAGCCATGAGCTAGTTGGAATATTAATTTTTGTTTTTTCTTCCTTGTTTGATGAATAAGAGGATATGGAGATCCATAAATCTCCTTAATATGAATAAAATCAATGCTAATGTGAAAGGAGGACATCTTAACAGCTTAATTGAGCACCCTTGTGTGTGAAAAGGGGCTGGAACACCGAGACTAGGTCAACTTTGACCAAATCAACAATGCTGTCATGGAGTAGTGGCATTCATTGAGGGACAACGCAGTTTTAGTTGGAGACTCTTTACATGGAAGTAGTGTATTAAATGAGTGGGGCCTAGGGTTAGGAAGCTCATCACTTATATAAGGAAGAGGATGATAGCCATATTGAAGTCATGTTATGTTATGATATTTAGATTTTATGGTATGTTTAGACATATAGCTTTCTTCAGCTGTTTAGCTAAGATTGCAGTGTTGTTTAGCACAGGGTGTTCCCGAGCGGGACCTCTTTCCTTAAGAAGCCTCTTAGAAGAGCTTTGAACTGCATTCCACATTTAAGCATCAGGCCAAGGCTTCAGTCTTAAGGTACAATGCAGTTCCTTTTGAGGTTTTGTGTTGTGTTGTAGGGCAGAAGTTGTGGAGGGTTGATTTGGGTGATTTCTGAGCTAGATATCATTGGAGGGAGGGTCCTTTCTCTTGGGAGGCTAGTAAAGGAGGCCCTGGAGAATTATTGATACATTTGACACCAGGACATAGTGTTTTTATCCCCTATAGCGCAGTTTCATTCTGGATCTGCATTATTTTAGTGAGGAGTTGCAGGGCTATTTGCAGTAAGTGATTTGGGAGGTGATTTCTTTAGTGAAGGGGCCAGCCTTTCAACCAGAGGATCCATTGGAGGAGAGAAAATTCATTTTCATATCAGCTTCATCCATTGCTCTTATGTTACTTGTTGCAGCATACTTTCAGCCCTAGGGCTGCAGCTCATTTTGTATTATTGGGTGTTTTTCCTGGAGATCCTCTTGGGTTCTTTTCTGGAGGTTTTTTTGAGCCTTGATCTTCATTGTACATTATATTTGAGGCATATATCAACCATTTATATTTTGTGTACTCATTTTTTGTAGTAGTGCTTCTATGACTGCGCTGTAGCAGTGTCTTTGACATTTTGATATAGTAGCAGCACCTCATTCTTGAGGGTTTTCTTCATTGGAGGCTTATTGTATCTTGTTCTATGCTTTTTGGACCATTATTTTATACGTATGTGCTGTTGTTATGATGAATGGAAAGACTCCATATTGGTCTCATGTTTTTATGTGATGTTTTACACTTCTATTCCAAAATTTTGTTCTATATTTCTTCTTTCCCCATTTGGGAATATTACAGTGGTATTAGAGCATAATCTTGGCTCAACCTGTTCATCTTAAGCCAATATGTCATCAGAATAAGGAGATCCTCTCACAGATAGAGAGAAGAGGTATCTTAGAAGAAGAAACCAGAAGTTTGACTATACAGATGATAAAGAAGACAGGGGTAAAACCCCTTTAACAGAAGGAGATGAGGAGAAAGAGTATCCAAAGCTACTTCTTCGAACTATGCAAGACATTGCTAGATAAATAAAGGAGATGAGGATGGATAGATACAAGGAATCCCCTAAAGGGTTTCTACATGGTGATGGCTCCGGCATTTCTCATCACTGGAGTGATCAACCAGTGAAGCAACAACAATTTTCCCAATGCTCTACAATGCCTACGTTCTTAGTAGTGGGAAATGAATGGTTTCAAGAACAAGAAACTCTTGAAGACAATTTCATGGAGTATGAGTCTCAATCTCGAAGATTCAAGGATCACTTATGTTTTCAAGAATTTTTTCAGATCAAGGACAATAGGAGACCCAAGCATCACAATAGAGGTGGAGGATTCATTCAGAATCATGATCCACACCGAACTATGGGAAGATTTTTCTTACCCAACTTTGATGGGTCATCTAAATGCACTGCCAAATCATGGGTAGAGAAGCTTGAAATCTACTTCTAGCTGAACAAAGTACTAGATATGGAGGCCATCAAGATAGCAGCGCTGCACCTTGAGGGTGAGGCACATGATTGGTGGTTTCATGGCTTATTTACATTGGTTCATGCCAATGTGACTGCATATTCAAATTTCACAAGGAGGTTGGTGGAGAGGTTTGATCGGAGAGATCCAGAGGCACCATTCATGGGGCTAGCAAAGCTCAAACAATTAGGTTATCCAAAAACTTATCTTTCTGAATTTCTAAAACGTTCTGTTATGGTTCCTGATTTATCTGCATCAAGAAGGGTCTATATGTTTATTAATGGGTTAGCATAACCTCTTCATGGGTTGGTTAAATCTACCAAACCCACTACCCTACAAGATGCCATTGAAAGGGCTAGAGATCTACAAGATGCCTTGCCAAAACCAAAGGAAACATTTCAGCAAAAGCCCACTTTTCTATCCAAGGGAAAATATGAGAAGGCTCCTCTTTCAAAGGAGAGCCAAAGTAAAGTACCTCTTAGTGATGATGTTCGAAGAGATTTGAGGAGAAGGAAGATTTGCTTCACATGCCAAGAATCATGGGAACCCGAACATAGATGTGCAGTAGGAAAGGAACACTATATAGAGGTCTTCTCAAATGATGAGGAGGAAGAAGAAGGAGAACTAGAAGGGGGTCACAATGCTGGAATAGCAGGAGATGATCCACCACCACCAAGAGGTGAGGATAAAGCAATTTCTCCAATTAGAGGGACTCTTGCATCAATGAGAGTGGTATCCAATTATCAGGAAACTTCCACACAGGAAACATAGTTAGATTTGCGTAGTGGAAGCAAGTACATGGTAGTCCCATCTATTGTGCATATGAGGTTGACCCATGAGACATCACTGTTTTATGGAAAACCACCTAGGAGGCCACCTGATCCCAAGTTGGTGAGAGATGTCTCACAATATGTTGCACCCCTCATAGATCCAGGAGGAGTGGGAACATTGGATGGTTATGATACAATGCAGAGAGTCCTGGGTAGACTCAAGGAGGAGGGATAAATTCTCCCACTATCATCATTACCCACTCTCACACCCCAGTTTGCACTGAGAGAGGATACTATAGGATTGGAGGATGACACCAACATGGTGCAAGGAGACTACTCCTTGACTTTGGAGGCTCATAAGATTTTCTCACTTGGGGAGAAGTCTTCCACATATAGAAGAAGGTGGCCACTCATACATGCTTTGGCCAAAATCAGGAAGTTTTGGATATGTGATAGCTTCCCATGGAAGACTAACCTCCAAAAGCTTCAACCCTTACTTGAGCATGAGAAGCTATAGGAGGAGTAGCAGAGGAAGGATAGTAGCATCCTGGTAAGTGACTTTGGCATGGGAGTTGTCATCCTGGTAAGGTGTAGCAAGGTCCATAGAAAGTATGCAACATGGCTACTCCTTGGATGAGGAATCAAATTATGCATCCAACGAGTGCTCCTACTCGAAATTTGAGTAAACCCTTAGGGATATCAGTTCAAAATATGAATTGAAAAAGTAGTTTTTTGTTTTTTCCCTCTAGAATATGATGATGTAATGTAATCTTACTTTATTATTTTTCACTATTATTTTATAATTTCCTTAGGAGGCCCATTTTAGACCTCAAAATTCCCCTAAAGACATAATTGTAGTTCCCTTGACCAGATCTACAAAATACCATGGAAAGAAAACCATCATGCCCAAAACCATGTTCAAACTCATGCAAAAAACCATAGGTAGCTCCGCTCACCTAATATAGTGTCCAAAACAAATTTCCCGGAACTTTCCTCGGACCCCCTACAAAGGGGCTACTGACCCCCTGCAAATCCCTTGACAGGGGGGCCTACCGCCCTGCTCTTATCCCCACTTTTTCCATCCATATAGTCATGGAAAAAATATAACACACACCCAACAGGATCAAAATAGGGGGCTGAATCATCATGATTTGAGCAATCTTCCAAGGCATTCAAGTTTACGAGATGCACATTTTTCACATTCCTCAAGCTATAATTAAAAAAATTGAATATATCGTGTCAGCATTTCTAAGGTCTAGATCAGGCCCCAAAAGAAATACCCCCCTTATTGTACTTATTCTTATTTCAAGACCAATTAAAAAGGTGGTTGGGGTCTAATGAATTTCAGAAGTTTCAATATAGCACTTTTGACTCCAAATTTATGGCGCATATTTGGAGAACGGTGCCTTAAATGGAAAAATATCAAGAAGGAAAAATATATTCCACATCGATGTTTGGAGGACTAGATTCAGGTTGGTGCCCCATCATAATCATATATATCTAAAACATAAAGAAGCTTGAATTCAGTTATTTCATGGTTATTTAGTAATATTCTATAGGCTATTGAAGATGGACAAAGGATTCAAGTGGGATTCAAAACCATCAAAGGAATGTGTGGATGTCACCTTCTCTCAGTCCTCATCACATTAGGGGAATTTCAAGGTCTAAAATGGGCCTCCTAAGGAAATTATAAAATAATAGTGGAAAAAATCAAATAAGATTTGATGACATCATCAAATTTCAGAGGGAAAAATGGAAAAACTACTTTTTCAACTCATATTTTCAACTTATCTCCCAAAGTTTTTACTCAAATTTCGAGCGGGAGTACTCGTTGGATGCGAAATTTAATTCCCCATCCAAGGAGTACCCATGTTGCATACTTTCGATGGGTCCTACTACACAAAAAATGAGAAATACATAAAAAAACGTGATTACAATCACGTTTTTTATGTATTTCTCATTTTTTGTGTAATAGAGTTCATCGAAAGTATGCAACATGGGTACTCCTTAGATGAGGAATTAAATTTTGCATCCAACGAGTACTCTCGCTCGAAATTTGAGTAAAAATTTTGGGAGATAAGTTGAAAATACGAGTTGAAAAAGTAGTTTTATTATTTTATTATTTTTTAATATTTTTACCCTTTTATTTAAAAAATGGTGAATCATCCCCCATGGTTGACATCAACATCTTGAATCCTATTGGTTGTTATAAAGTTTATTTTTGTTGTACATTTTTCTTAGGAGGCCCATTTTAGACCTCAAAATTCCCCTAATGTAAACTTCCTCATTCAATGGGGTTTCTCTAATCTAGCTAGTATTGGTTAGCCTTCAAAACTTCTTTGACGCTCTCCTATATCGCCTCATGCCAGGGATATTTGGATTCGAGAATACTTGCAAGATGAATGGGAATCTTACCGTGACAACCTCTGTTAGGCTGGTATATGTTTGATCTCGCGGTCGGATAGTCTTGTATGGGGCGGTCATTTATTTGGAGGCAGGATCGTTGTCTCAGAGGCATATGGCCATATCTTTTCCTGCATTCAGTATCTACCATTTGCTAATATTTTTGCATGCCTGTGGATCTGGGAGGCTCCTCTCAAGGTCATATGTTTTAATTGTCTTTAACTGCATAATCATATCTTAACTTGGGAAACCCTTATAAGGAAAGGTTTTACAGGTCCTTGAAGATGTTCACTCTGCAAGAATGCACTGGAGGATTGTTCTCACTTATTTATTTTGTTTCAATTTGTGAGAGATATATGGAAGCAAGTGCCTTTGTTGTTGGGAATTCAGTGTGATACTAAATTTACTTCTATCCCTGCTCTGATCTGCTCATGGGAAAGTAGACATAAATCTTTTCGGGTTGTTCCCCTCTAGGTCTTTTGGGGAATATAGTGTTCTAGAAATGAATTCATATTTGAAGGTACTTCCCACGATGCATTTCTAGCTTCCCTTCGTATTGCTCCACATTTATGGAAACAAGTCCATAGACCCCTAAGGAACCCTCCTAAAGGGACAATTCAGTGACAATTTAGTGAATCATATAAAAGAAGTTGGTGTAGTAGCTTTCAAGTACAATTGCTAACTTATGGTCTTCTAAAAATCTATCATTTATAATGAAAATGTTTCTTTTTTTTTATTTAAAAAAAACAAAAGGAGGAAACCTGATACAATAGGGTTGCAGCAAATTGTGATTATACTAGTGATTTTCCAAAGGAGGAAACCCGATGTAATAACACTGCAGCAAATTGTGATTATACTAGTGATTTTCCTTTTTTCACTAAAACCGTATAATTGAATTGACATGTTTTGAAGATAAGGTGCAGAATTGGACGTTTTTAATTCGATATGCATGGATTGTACAACACCCACATTTGACAAGTGGGAACTGTCAACTATGTTGGAATATTTGAAAATTCCAGAACAAACAATGGAGAGAGTAATACTCTCTTCTTTAACACAGAGAAATTAAACTTTCTTGACAGGAGACATAGTTCAACACTTTGAAAAAAAAATTCTATTCCATTCAATAACAAAAAAAACTATTACACTTCTTCCTCACCGAGAGGGATTACAAAAATGTGACTGCTGCAAAATGCAGTGCATGAACCAACTCTATGTCTCTGTAAAAATTAAAATGCACTGTTGTGCACTCAAGAAACTTACGTTATGTCTTCTATTACAAAATGCACTGCTGTGAAAATACAATTAATCTATCAGGCTCTCAGGCTTCTTCACTTTTATAACCAAACAAAAAAAAAACTAAAATTAAAACATAAAATTATGTCGGGCATAAATTTAAAACACAATCTTTGACTGCGCATGACTTCAAAACCAAAAGCCTTAAACGTGGACCCCACCGGAATTCAAACAAGAATTAAACCGAATTGCATAACCATTTCGGGTTACAAATCTGGGTGCTAACGTCAGCCCAATTGTGACCCGAAATCTTATTAACTCCACCCTATGAAAACGTATCGGGTCCGTTTTGGGCCTGCTGATGCAAGCACAAGTTGTGACCCAGAATCCATTTAAATCTGCCTCATAAATATTTCAGGTCCGGTTCTTTGCAATGCGAACGACCCAAAAACAAAATCCTCTCCAATGAAATGTTGCCACGCATCTGTTGACTGGACAGTTGACTTGGCGTTGGGGACCACGGTTCTGTGGGACTGCTGACTGCTATCGTGGCCGTGGGGACCACCGAATTTCAAACCAACTCCCGCGTACTTGAAACTAAACACACCTGTGTTTAAACAAAAATACCTTGTTTCATTTTAAATGCTTTGTTTTTGAATGTACATAGACCTGTCCATAATACTTGCGAAAGGACTGCAAGGGGTTTTTCACAAAATTGATTTTTCACCATTTTAGAAGGCGACTTGAGTACAAAGAACCTGGAGATTAAAATAGAAAGCGGCTCTGTACAGCTAGTATTGAAAGTAACATTTCAACACTCCCCCTTACTTTCAACTGCTGGGTTATCAGTCATACCCAGAAATTTCCTCAAAAACTCAAAATTCTTCTGTCCCAATGGCTTGGTCAGTCTGCAAACTGCTCCTGAGTTCTGCAGTGTTCCAAAACAATTTCACCATTTTTTACCAATTCTCTGATGTAATGAAATTTTGTGTCTATGTGTTTCGTTCTCTTATGAAACACATAATTCTTCGATAATGCAATAGCTGAGCTATTGTCACAATAAATCATTGTTCCTCTTGTCTGCTCTTGGCACAAACTTCTTAACATCTTCCTCATCCAAACTGCTTGACAAGCTGCTGCTATAGCTGCCACATATTTTTCCTCTGCTGTAGACATCGCTACAATAGGCTGCTTTTTAGAAGCCCATTAAATGGCCCCTGAACCCATGTGAAAAACATAACCGGAAGTGCTCTTCCGATCATCTACACTTCCAGCCCAATCACTGTCAGTGTACCCAACTAAATCTGAATTTTCTGAAGCAGTATATAAAATACCAAACCTTTTAGTACCTTTAACATACCTCAGAATTCTCTTCGCTGCCTGCCAATGTGCATCCTTTGGCTTCTCCATGAATCTGGAAATCAAACTAACAACATGCATTATGTCCGGCCTAGTTGCAGTCAAATACCTGAGGCTGCCAACTATGCTCTTGTACAAGCTAGGATCAAAATCCTTGCTGTTGTCCTCTCTGTTGAGTTTTAATCCCATCACTGTGGGAGTGATTGCTGCTTTGCTCTCCTACATGTTAAATATTTCAAGCACTTCATTAACATATTTTTCCTGTGAGATAAAAATCCCATTTTCATCTTGTTCTACTTCTATTCCTAAGAAGTATTTCAACAAACCCATGTCAGTCATTTCAAATTCTTCTTTATGACTGTTTTAAAATTTTCAATAAGGTAATCATCATTACCTGTGAAAATAACATCATCAACATATAAAACCACTATCAACATTTTACCATCCTTTTCTTTGATGTAGAGGGTGGGTTCTCCCTCACATTTTTCAAATCCATTTTCCAGTAGATAGGAGTCTATTCTACTGTACCACGCTCTTGGCGCTTTCTTCAGCCCATAAAGAGCTTTCTTTAACTTGCACACTTTGTGCTCTTGGCCTTTCTTTTCATAGCTGAGAGGTTATTCAATGTAAACCTCTTCCATTAACACTCCATTTAGGAATGTTGACTTCGCATCCATTTGGTAAACTTTCCACTTGTTTTGTGCTGCTATGGATAGCACTGCTCTCACGGTTTCCATTCTGGCAACCGGTGCAAAAGTTTCCTCATAATCTATCCCATGCTTTTGCTTATATCGCTTGACAACAAGTCTGGCCTTGTGTCTCTCTATTTTGCCTTCAACATTACTCTTGGTCTTATAGACCCATTTAACTCCAATGACATCTTTACCTTTTGGGAGTTCAACCAAATCACAAGTCTTGTTCCTGTCTATGGAATTAATCTCCTCATCCATAGCTTCTATCCATTTTCTATCTTTAATAGCTTCCTCAAAGTGGATAGGGTCTTCAACATGACAATATAAAGAAAACAAAGAATTGATACCTTCATTTGCTACCTGTTGTGCATAAATGTCATTCAAATTTCTGAACTTCTTACCTCTTTCATTAGGTGTACAAATGCCTGAAGAAGCACTTGAATTTCCTCCTTTTGGTGTGCTTGGAGAAGCACCTTCATTTCTCCTCAAGGGTGTGCTTTGCTGCTCTTGTGTTGGAGCTGCTGTTTGGGGATGTATTTCAGCCAACTCATCATCATTTTCATCATGAGATAAACAGTGTTTAGCATTCACTGTTTTCTCTATGCTTCCATCCCAAGCTTCCTCTTCAATAAAATGAACATCTCTGCTCACAATAAAATTCTTAGTGGATGGGTTGTATAACCTGTAAGCCTTGGATTCCTCACTGTATCCAATGAAAATACATTTCTCCCACTTGCTGTCCAACTTTTTCCTTAGCTGATCCAGAATGTGTGTAGAAGCCACACATCCAAAAACTTTCATGTGTGTGACACCTTGCTTTGTGCCACTCCATGCCTCTTCCGGCACTTTGTTCATAACTGCTTTTGTAGGGCACCTATTCAAAATGTATGTTGCACAATGTACAGCTTCAACCCAATAATCATTAAGCAAATGCTTTGCCTTTAACATACTCCTCACCATGTCCATTATGGTTCTATTCTTCCTTTCATCTACTCCATTTTGGTGTGGAGTATATCTAGTTGTAAACTGCTTATGAATACCATTTTCTCTACAAAAACGTAGAAAATATTTAGAGATATACTCACCTCCTCTATCAGTCCTTAGGACTTTGATGTGCAGCCCACTTTGGTTTTCAACAAGTGCTTTGAAATTGCAAAATATTTCAAACACTTCACTTTTGTTTTTCAAAAAGTAAACCCAAGTTTTTCTTGTAAAATCATCTATGAATGTTAACATATAGTGGCTGCTAGCAAGAGATGGAGTTTGCATCGGTCCACACAAATCTGAGTGGACAATCTCTAAGGTTGCCTTTGCCCTTATGCTTTTCCTGGAAGGAAAAATTTATCTGTGTTGTTTCCCCAAGATATAACCTTCACAAAGGCTATCTGGTTTATCTATCAATGATAAACCTCTTACCATTCCTTTTCTATTCAACAATTTAAGACCTCCAAAGTTGAGATGTCCAAATCTCAAGTGCCACAACCAATTTTCATCTTTTGGTTTGCTTTGGATAGCCTCTTGTGCCACTGCTGCTTTCTCTTCACCATTCTTCAAATCTGATCTCATTCTAAGAGGGAACATCCTGTTCCTCGTCATCTTCACTTCAGCAATACATTGTTTGCTGGGCGGTTTGTCCATGATGGTACAAAAATCATCCTCAAAAAAATACATTATACCCCTTTTGAACAAGCTGTCCAATACTTAAGAGGTTACACTTCATTCCTGGAACATAATAAACATCTTCTATGGATTTCTTTGCACCTTTCCTTGTTAAAACATTTACATTTTCTTTTCCCATAACAGAAACTTTGTTATCAGTTACTAGTGTGACTTGTGACTTCACACTCTCATCTAACATAGAAAACATTGCTATATTTCCTGTCATATGGTTACTGCAACCGGAGTCCAGAAACCATAAATCCTCATTCTTTTCTTCAGCCATATTACAAGCTAAAAATAAATGATCTTGGCTGATATTTTCTCTAGTGAAATTTGCACTAGTTCTATTTCCCATATCATACTGCTTCTTTCTACATTCATTGGCATAATGACCATATTTTTTACAATAGTGACCTTGGACATTGGACTTATCATACCTCTGTCCTTGAGAATTCTGCTGACCACTTTGCTGGCTGCTGCCTTGTCCTTGATGCTGATTTGGATTGCTGCCCCTTCCTTGAGCATTTGTTGGACTGTTCCTTCCACCTCTGTTTTGGCTTCTGCCTCTTCCTCTCTTGTTTCCTCTGCCTTGCCCTCTTCCTCTTCTGAAAGACATTTGGGTCTTAAAGGCATGTTCCAGAGATGATTTTTCACTCCTAGCCAATCTCTGCTCATGGGTCATCAGTGATGCATGTAGCTCATCCACTGAAAACTTTGTGAGATCCTTAGTCTCCTCTATGGTGGTGAAAATCACATCGAATCTTGAGGGTAGACTCCTCAAGAGTTTTTCCACAATCCTCTTATCTTCAAGAGTCTCTCCATGAGATCTTATTTGTATGACCATTCCAATCACATGAGTGAAGAATGAGTCAATAGTATTTGAATCTTTCATACAGAGAGTCTCAAAGTCTCTCCTCAGCAACTGAAGTTTTTCTGTCTTCACTTTTTCCATGCCTTGATAGGTTGTCTTGAGAGTTTCCCATGCTTCTTTGGATCTCTTGGCTGCTGCTATCCTCGGAAAAACACTCTCATGCACTGCTTGATACAATAAGAAGAGAGCTTTGGAGTCTTTCTTCCTATTGATCTTCAGTAACTCTTTCTCTGCTTGAGTTAAATCATCAAACTCTTCTTCATTTGCTGGCTCTTCAAAGCCATCCTCAACAAATTCCCATAAGTCTTGTGAAGTAAATAAATCTCTCATAGCTATTGACCAGTAGTCATAATTTTTCCCATTAAATTGTGGGAGGTGGATATTTCTAATACCCATGCTAGTGTTGGCTCCAGCCATTCTACACTCTTAACTATGATTCAAAAAACAATTGACTGTGTATTTAAAATAGCTGACTTTTCTGCAACAGTAACACAATAAACTATATAGAGAAATACCTTGAATTCTTTTTGGCTGAGTCTTCACACTGCTGGAGAAGCTGCTGCAACAAAGAACTCCTTCCTTCAGCTTCTTTGATCTTCAAAGAGCCTGGACTAGCTCTGATACCATGTTGGAATATTTGAAAATTCTAGAAAAAACAATGGAGAGAGTAATACTCTCCTCTTTAACACAGAGAAATTAAAATTTCTTGCCAGGAGACAGAGTTAAACACTTTGAAAACAAACTTCTATTCCATTCAATAACAAAAAAAACTATTACACTTCTTCCTCACTGAGAGGGATTACAAAAATGTGACTGCTACAAAACGTAGTGCATGAACCAACTCTATGTCTCTGTAGAAATTAAAACGCACTGCTGTGCACTCAAGAAAATTACGTTTTGTCTTCTATTAAAAAATGCACTACTGTGCAAATACAATTAATCTATCAGGCTCTCGGGCTTCTTCACTTTTATAACCAAATAAAAAAAAATAAAATTAAAACATAAAATTATGTCAGGCATAAATTTAAAACACAATCTTTGACCACGCACGACTTCAAAACCAAAAGCCTTAAACGTGGACCCTGCCGGAACTCAAACAAGAATTAAACTGGCTTGCATAACCATTTCGGGTTACAAATCTTGGCATTGACGTCAACCCAATTGTGACCCGAAATCTTATTAAATCCACCCTATAAAAACGTATCGGGTCCGTTTTGGGCCTGTTGACGCAAGCACAAGTTGTGACCCGAAATCCATTTAAATCCACCTCATAAATATTTTAGGTCCGGTTCTTTGCAATGCGAATGGCCCAAAAAAAAAAATCCGCTCCAATGAAATACTGCCACGCGTCTGTTGAATGGATGGTTGACTTAGCATTGGGGATCACGGTTCTGTGGGACTGCTAACTGTTGTCGTGGCCATGGGACCACCGAATTTCAAACCAACTCCCGCATACTTGAAACTAAACGCACCTATGTAAACAAAAATACCCTGTTTCATTTTAAACGCTCTGTTTTTGAATGTACAGAGACCTGTCCATAATACTTGCGAAAGGACTGTAAGGGGTTTTTCATAAAATTGATTTTTCACCATTTTAGAAAGCAGATTGAGTACAAAGAACCTGGAGATTAAAATAGAAAGCGGCTCTACACAACCAGTATTGAAAGTAACATTTCAATAGACTAAATCATTGGCGGAAAGAAAAAATCGGTGCATAGGTACAAAACGTCGTTTGTCAAGGGAAGAAATTTCAGAAAAAATGGCTATGGCTACTCCCACATGCTAATTTCAATTGTTCCTCCAACCTTCCACTTAACAAGGCATTAAAAAGGGTACAACCCCTTCACATTTCTACGATTCATTGTGCTACTTACCTCATCTGAGCCGAGAGTTTCACGCTGCAGCTGAGAGTTTAGCATGATGTCAGGTGAAAAGGAGCTGCGCGAGAATAAGAAAAGGAAGGAAACAGTGTGCGTGATGGGAGCGGGGGGATTCATTGGCTCATGGCTTGTCAAGTTGCTTCTTCAAAGAGGCTACACTGTCCGAGCATCAATTCGCACCAACCCAACTGGTATATTAATTATTCTTCACACGATCTATTAATTTAATTATTATTATTATTTTAATGAATAGGCTGCATCAGTTGTATATGTCATAGTTTCTGCTCTGGAAAATGTCACCGTGTATGTATCGATGGAGTAGTCCAGCCGTGTGGTGTTGTTTTGTTTTTGTTTTTTTCCAGGTTTTTTAAAATGATAAGTTTAACCCAAAAATTTTCTAATGTTAGATGCTAATCAAACCAAAACTTAGGAGTTTTATATATATGTTATAAAATACAAACGTTTTTTGATAAGTAAGATTTATTTGAAATTTTGAAATTGTACTTGAGTTGAGTTTCCTCTTGTAAGAGTAGTACTCATTATCTTTTCTAACAAGATTTGGCAAGTACAGATGATGGTGGAAAGTATGAACATCTGAGAGAGTTGGAAGGAGAAAAAGAGAGGCTTCAGCTTGTGAAAGGTGATATTCTACATTACCAGAGCTTACTTACAGTCATCAGAGTTTGCCATGGTGTTTTTCACATGGCCTCAGTTCTCAATGATGACCCTGTAATTACTTCATTCAACTCTATTTGTAATTCCAAATCCATGCAGCTATTTGGGGTTTAAAATCACATTAATCAACCATGGACCATTGTCATAACTTTAGATCTTGTTAAGCGTTGTTTTTTTATATAGGTTTGATGGATGTAGTTAATATTGAGTGCAGGAGCAAGTGATAGAACCAAAAATGGAAGGGACGAGGAATGTGATGGAGGCCTGAGCAGAATCAGGGATGAAGCGCGTTGTATTTACGTATTCCATCGGTGTGGTTTACCTGAATTCTCACAGAGACCCACTTTCCATAGTCCATGATAACTGCTGGAGCGATTTGGACTACTGCATACAAACCAAGGTTTTAATTCACAACATTGTTTATTCCAAATATTAAGATAGAGTTCATGCAAATCATAGACTAATAATTGGTTGGCCTGACTCGTGCATTGTAGAATTGGTATTGCTATGCAAAAACATTGGTAGAAAAATCTGCATGGGATATTGCAAAGAGAAGGAATTTAGAGTTGGTGGTGATTAATCCAGGCCTGGTTTTGGGTCCCTTGTTGCAGTCCGCCATGAACCCTAGCATTGCTCATATCATGAAATAATTAACAAGTGAGCTATATATCTATATATATGTGTGTGTGTGTGTGTGTGTGTGGGGTTTGTAAATAGATGATCAGGGATTTATGATAATATGCAATATATATGGTTTGTAATATACTTTATGGATTTATGATATAATAATTATGAATCATGATGATGATGATCAGGGTCAGCTAAGACGTATGCAAACTTAACTCAGGCATATGTGGATGTGAGAGATGTGGCATAGGCTCACATTTTAGTGTATGAAACGCCCTCAGCGTGTTGCCATAGATATCTATGTACATAATGCAACCTGCACACAGGAGAGCCGGTCCATATGTTGGCCAAACTATGCCCCTCGCTGTCCCCTCCCTACCAAGTATGCACCCACTAACCTCTATGTATTTATGATAATATTACTAAAATATTTCCATAAATGAAACTAACTTAATGCACACAGGTGTACCGATGAGAAAAATCCAAGGAAGCAACCATTCAAGTTCTCCAATCAGAAGCTGAGGGATTTGGGACAATCATTCACACCTATAAATAAGTGCTTGGTTGACATTGTGGCCATTTTTGGGTAATTTGTCCTAAGTTGATACAATTTAATTTTTGTCTCTCCAAGACAATAGTTGGAATTAAACACATATTGTCTTTATGGAGACAATGTCTTTAATCCTATCTATTGTCTCTATAGAGACAATATAAAACAATGAACCCAGAAAAATATCTCACCATTAAAATAAATCAATATAAAAATATTTAATTAAAAGAATCAACAATATCATTGAATAATTCATGTTAGGGTACAATGGAATCGAACCACCAACCTCCTGCATGGCAGGTGCTCTTCCAATGAGCTAGCACCCTTTAAAGAATTATGTGAGGAGTTATAGCAGTCCTTGAAATTGTATAATAGGCATTGATTTTAAAAAAATGTTCAACACAAAATTAGAGCAAAACAAAACCAAAGCATTCTCAGAAGTGAAAAACACTGACAGCAAGCCCGAACAATCTCAATACAAAACCACAAGTATAGACAGAAGGCAATGAAGCCAACTAGATTCCAATGAATTACGTCAAGCACAACAAATAAGGGATGTCCAACCTAGTTTTTCATCATTGGAGAGATATAGACGACACTAATAACCATATAACACAGTAACTCAAAGTGACTTTGAAATGACAAAAATTTAATTCGAAATTACTGATGACAGACTCCTTTATCCATACATTAAGCACTAGATAAATCCAAATAAATACTCACAGGTCTAATTGGTAAGCCCTTGGAATTGTGCATGATAGAAAGCTTTATAGATGTAACCACTGTTTTTCCATTTACAACTCCAGAAACCCCTTGTTCCTATGTTCCTATAGTTACAACAGCACCCCCATCCCCTTTGTGTTCTAATATTTTTAAAGATTCCCCCTTGTGCTTTGGAAGATCAAACTTACACTTGGCACCATATACTTGCAAATACCTCTCTTGAAAAAAAACTGAAATCCACAACAAGAAATTCAGTAAACCAATAGTTCCAAAAGAAAAAATATAATCCGATTAGAAACAACTGTAGAACATGAAAACACAAAACTCATCACTGAGTATATTACAATGCACTCAGGGTCCTAGGCCTCTCTGGTAGTGAAACAATAGTAGGTTTGACCTGCAAATGCAAGAGCATATAAATTTAAGGACTGATTACATATCATATTAAATGGAAGACAAAAAATAATGGATGAAAACACAGGCTGACTTGAGTACTTCAATTCCATCAACATTCTCCTCTAATTTTAAGGTTTCCAACCTATCTTTTGAATGGTGGAACTTGCATTTTGAACCAAATTTGCAGATGCTAGTTTTCATATACTAATGAGTCAATAAAACGAAAATCGTTGTTCTCCAGAAATTGACAATGCGAATTTTAGAGGTATGTTTTCTTAATTATTATGAACATATCTTGAGTAAATTTCAATGCCTGGAATTGGACCAACTGTTGGTAGCTTATTCGCTTACTTGAAGTCCCAGCCAATCCTACCTCTAGATTGATGAAGCTGCCATGTCTCCTAAAGATGTTTTATTAAGTATGAGAAGTAGAATTTAAATCTATACCCAGTGGCATTCTCTTCAAAACAGTCGTTGAATTCTTGTGATATAAGAGCAGTCCAACAATAAAGAAAGTCATCATTTGTTATCAAAATTCTTACTTCATCAAGTATGAATCTCTTACAATAGGAGTAGTCTTAGGAAGAGTTTCTCTTCATCCTACAGTAGGGCTTCATAATCAGCAGCTGCTTAAAAGGCAGAGTAAAGGTTTCCTCATTAGCAAATAAAGGTTCAACATTTCATATCAGTCTTAAAATTACTTATCTCCAGCGTATCAAATTGAAGAGAGATGAGAATGACATTAATCCTCTTTCAGTTTTGAGAAAAAAAAAATGTCTTCTAATTTTTAATGCTTGCCTAATTTCTATAGGCAGCCGTAGGGAAAAGATTTAGTAGGGTATCAAGCTGTAAGAATCACAGTAACAAAAATAAAACATATGGTTAGTGACCTTACAAAGAATTGAGAAAACTGAGATACAAGGAAAAATAAAAGTGTGTTTTCAACTCATTGAAAGCATCAATCTATATAGCTAGCTTCCAATATATATCATTTATAACATCAAAAAGTATGGAATATATAGAGATAATAATATAATGGATAAGGTGCAAACCAGAGGAGACTAAAAAATATAACCAAGAGGGATCCATGATAAAAAAGCATGCAGTGTGGCCAAATTCGCCCTTATAAGTTCAGGACGCTGTGATATCGACAATACATAAAGACATAACTCATGTATGAGCCGAAACTCACTGCAGAACACCAAATACATATAAGTCAGTTTACATAAAACCCGTGACTATCTCCCAATTAAAAAGGCACACATAAAACATTTTCTTTTACCTGTTCAAGGACTGCTTGAGTTCTTTTATTTTCTGCTACGTCATCTCACCTCTAGAAAAGTCAAAAACTTCTTCACTGAGGAGATGAGCATAAGAAGTATACAATCAATTCAAGTAAATATTGGCAACAATCAAAGAGAAAGAAGTAAAATTATTCTTGATGTATTGTTAAAAATTTCACCTTCAAAATAGCCATGCAATTTTCACATCTTAGCAACCGAAACAAGATCAAGAATAAAACCAGGCCATCTACTTGGCCATTCATGCTTCAACACCTACAACATTGGCAGCACTGTTTTAGCATTATCTTTTTAATCAAGAAAAGAATAAGCATCCTAGTATTTACTATTAACCTTTCAATCACCTACAACCTGGAAAATGGGATACATGTTCAAAACGTAGGAATAAAAGCTACCAATATCTAGAAATTACTTACAAACAACACCCTCTCAAAGAGCTTGGACAAGCTAATAAATTTACAAAAAAAAGAAGAGCAAAGGATAAATATTTAAGCAAACAAACAGACAAAATGAACATGCACAACGGTTTAACTAATTAACCAAATAAACCATACACAATACCACTTTTATATTTGCCCATCTAGGATACACTTAACTCCCTTAAGATGAAATTAAATGAAGATAAGAAACATGGGAAATAACACATTGATCAATGCGAACAAAAGTATGCACACAAAACCTCAGTGAGTAAAGTGTAGCTTTGAGAAGTCATAAACAAAAAAATGGAGAAAAAGAAACATCAAGATGATTCTATTACTTGCCTAAACCAAGATTACATTAAGTTTGTTTACATAAAGCCTCCCACTGCGAAAATAAGCTTCGTTACTTGAAAGTTGAATAACAATACATTTACAAGTTAATATATCCACTAGAAAAAAAACAATGAAATACAAACCTAAACAAGATGTATATAATAAAAACAATAATCAATGTTTAGCAAATAACATAAGACACATGCATTAGATTGACCTGAACAATGAGATCTGATATGTAATTCTTTATCCCATCCCATTGTTCAACTGGAAAAGCATTCCATCGATATTTGATTACACCTTCAATCACCTAAAATCACAAGAAACAAGATTAACTTAAGCTAGAAATTAGAAGTTTTACTAATGTAACTAAAAGCCGTATGCACCTTCAATCACCTAAAGTCACAAGGTTGAAAATGAAATTTAATTTTACTAATGTAAAATAGAAGCCATAGGCAGTCCACGTAGGAACCATGTGAAAAGCTTTTATAGGGTCTACAGAGCAACAATCCTATGCATTTTCAATTGTTATCCTATATAGTCATCTTGGGCTAGAATTATGCGCTAAGAAGTCTGAAGGCATTGCATCAAAGATGAGATCTCAATTTCAGCAAGTGTATCTGTGTCTAAAAAGAAGAAAGCACAATAGTACCTGAAGTGAAAATAAATTTGTATTCATATTCTGCGAGTTCTGCAGAATGCTAACAACTTGCAGCCATGTATCCAGATGAGCCTGTAAATCCTGCAATATATGCTCCGCTGTAGCTCTTTGCAACATAACAGCACAGACAGTAAAGTATAGTGCCAAACTACAATGACAATATAAAAGATATTAAAATCAAGAACCCTTAGTTTTATTTATTTCCCTATTCCAATTGAAAAAGTGACAAATACCTATAACATTATACGTATATCACTATCCTTGTAAGAAGTCACCTGGTTCATGTTCGTGCTCAAATAATGTCAGAACAAAACACCTTGATTAAATTCAAGCTAAAATTTGAATTTCAAGGATTACATTCAGGGAACACAGTGCCTTAGCTGTAAGCATAAATCACTATATGAAATCTCACAATTTAAGGATAAAAGCGCAAGCATATGGATTTATTTTCCACACGTATTTGTGAACTATTTGTTGCAAGTTTGAGTCCTTGCTGTCAGACTGTTTACATGTAGCATACTACAGAAATCATTCATCTCATCAAATGTACAGCATAAAGAGAACTTGACTAATCATGTCGAAAAAGCAACTCATGATTTTGTCATAGTTCCACTTCTTCTAGCCATTAGATATCATACATATTCACATAATTCCCAACTTGAAATAAGATATTATATATTTTCTCTGCTTAAAATACAAGGACGTGACATTTTAGGATAAGAATGATGTTCGCTGGCTAATCATTAAATCATAAACTAAGTTTTTGTGTAGGTACACAACGCTAACATGTATGTCTTTACACTTCATGACCTTCTTGTATCTACTAGGCATGAAGCAGTCAGGGATCTGTTAATACTGAAAAAACATTAGTTTCTGGCATAACTGGAACAATAAGGTGGGTGCTGGGACATTCCACAACCAGGGACCAACCATTGGCACATAAGACAGACAACTAACAGAACAACAGATGACAAGCCTGGTTCATGATGAGTCAATGGCTGGGGGTAACAACAATAATATGGATGTTCTCTTTGTATATGGATAAAATTGATGTCAAATCTAATCCAAATTCCATTTCAAAAAGTCAAATTTATACAAATTTCATTGTCCTTCACTTGCACTTTGATTTAGATATTCCAGCAGCAAATACTCCTTTTGTTTCCACCAACTTGGCACAGTTTATTAGAATGGTGCCCAAGATTACTTTGTAAGTAGGAAGTTATTGAAGGATATATCCCTTGAACTGAACTCTACAAAAGCTATAGACATCGCTGAGGGCAAAAGATTGGAACAGACAAGTACATATCTGAAATTTTCTTGCTTTTTTTTGCAGGACACAAAATATGAACATCGAATCCATAGACACAAGAGCAGGAGATGGCCATGAAGCTATAAAATTAGAAGCCACAAAAAAAAAATTCAGAATTACATCAAGAAATTAAAAAAAAACACAGATGACGCATAGTGATAATGGTGATATTTGATCATCAAAGTATAAATTTACACATGAAAGACACAAGTGTCCCAAAATTGATGAATAAAAATCAAAATACGCAAACCACATTAAAAGAATCAGAATAGCATGGATACACAACCATACTACTAATCCATAACCAAAAATAACCCACCAAAGAGAAGTATAGTAAGATACATACCCAAGTCAGTGCACTTTAGTATGCTTCGGAATTCCTGATTCATACTGCAATTAGATCTCACAAATAAAACAAATTTCATGCCAGGTACTTTCCATGACATTTCTTTCCAAGACAAAAAGAAGGCAGGCACATAGTGGATCTCATTTAATCCCAGAGGATAAAAGGTGATCAAAACAAATATCAATAGAAAATACTCCTCGCACTATCTATAACAGAAATGATAGGGGCGAGTTTAGGAGTGCACTGAATATTCTGCACACTCCAGCTTGCTGATGACCAAAGATTCGTATTCTTTTCTACCTTTTTATTGGCTGTTAATTCCTAAGTTTCAACTGACTATGATAAGCTAAAAGACAATGCAAAAATATTTGGGGTGCATTGATCACTGCTACTGAGATTTGATGTTGGAGTGGTGTAGTAGCTACCCAATTGATCATTGCTGCAGAAGTTCGATGTTCGAGTGGTATTTAAGCCACCCCGTTAATGATTATGACAAACCACTCCGTGATAGATAGAGCAAAGGCAGGCTGGGATAAGGTGAGATAAAACCCACAGAAATGTATCAAGGTACGCTTTGAATATTTTTTCTTCACTTTCACTTCTATCTTGCACAGCTATCATGGACCTTAAATAATGGGTATGCACGGTGGGAAGCTGTATAGTGGCATATAACAACAAATAGAGCACGGATAAGCATATAAGGAATATAAGTTGAAGGAAGGGTAGGGATTTCATATTTGAAACATCCATCAAATTTGACAGTTTCTGCAACTCTAGTACCCATTTTGATGATTTTAACAAATAATGTTGACGGGCATGAAAAATTTTTGGTTGTATTTGACACTGACATTGAAAGGGGAGTTTTATGAAAAAAAGTTTGTGACGATATGGAATATTGGATTTTAAACTGTGAAACATATTTTTTTTGTGTCATCCCTAGATAGGCAATATAAATTGTCTATGTAAATATGAATATGTCATGAATTTGTGTCTATGTAAATAATGAAAATGAATTTGGTATAAAAGTATGTGAATATGAGGATTGTTGTTGGACATAACTAATGAGTGATGTATATAGGAAGTAGGGAAGAAATATGGAAATAAAAGTATATCTTTTGAAAAAACATATAATATTTTTTTGAACAAATTATAAATAACAAAATTCCAGGACACATCCCATAGAGAAAAACAAGAATGGAGACAATGACATCCATAAAAAGCAGAGGATAGAGACAAGTTACCCGTAATATGAGGAGGAATCTACATGATATTTATCATTTAGGAAACTCCAATAAATCATAATATCTTGATTAGAAGTAGTCGATTTTGTAACATACTAAAACATAAAGAGGAAAAATTGCCAGGAGGGCAATTTTTGGCATCCAAATACCATAATTCAACATCTTCAAGGAAAGCATAAGTGGACAGGATATCTCAACCATTGACTTCAACCCAATCAACCAAAATATATACAAAAATCACTTGTGCACCATATGCTACGACATAGTTTCCATAAAAGGGATCAGGATACGATATGCAGTTCGAGATTGCCACAAAGTATCAGTTCCCTTCAAAATGAGATAGCATTGTCAGAAATTTGAGATCCAAAATATTTAACAAAACTGGCATATACTTCATTGCACTAGATGGGCATCTCAATTCATACCCATCAAAGACATTTGATGAATTGAACTCCACATTGGATACGTTATCCATAACAGACATCCTATTAGGTTGTCAAAATGCAAAATGTCATCAAGGTGGGGGAGTCCAGAGGAGACATTGATGTCCACAGTGAAGGAAATACTCAACTGTTTCTCCATGAGGACATCACATATGGAGTAGGGAGAATGAATCCTGGTGGCGAAATTGTTCCCACCAAGAGAAATTTGTTGCTCAACTTTGTATCTGAGCTATTGTTTAGGGCTATACTAGAGTCGTTATTTAGGACTACTGGTGACTGTTGGTGATAATATTCAATACTAAATTAACAATATTCATTTACTATCAATACTAAATTTCTTTGTCAAAATTTTGTAGCACTAATATTGGGTATCTTGGTTTATCATGCCTCAAACTTTAGTGACGTTAATCAACACAAGCTTCACTTTGTGGCAACCAATATCAATTTGATTTCTAGAGGTTTGAGAGGGATTGACAACCATTTCTGTATCCTTCTACTCAAATAGATCAATGAGCCTCACTAATTGTAGGCCAAAATATAGTCTTTGGCTCTATGCATAAATACATGACTCATGCTTGCAAAGTATTTAAAGACATATGCCATTGACTCCTAGAAAAAGTTTCAATGTGACAAGTAAATCACTGCTCAGAAGGGAACTTGGCTGTATAAATGCCATTCTTTTCTTGTAAATTTTGTGTTCATCAAGGGTTGAACTCATATGATATCAAGGATGAATTACTGCCTATGTGGAAGAGCCGTTAGTTTAAAATTTTACTTGTCATTCTTATATTTAAATAAATTGTTGTTGATGAAAGAATTATTGAGCAAAGTTTATTTTCTAATCATCGTATGCAAAACATAGAGTCAATATCCTTTGGGTTGAATGTTCTGAGTTGAATTACTCCCAAGACAAATCGATTTGCATTATCCTTTAGATAATTGATTTCTATTAGACAAATTATAGCCCTGTTGGGCATTCCCTTGGAATTAAACGAAACCTATAAGTAATCAATTGCTATAGGCAAATCGCAGCACACAATTAGGCCCTCTTTTGATGAATCAGTATATAAGATATATTACAAAATTGAACTACTCCTAAACCATTAGGCACTATTTTGATGATTTAGTATACAAGACACATTACAAAATTGTACTGTACTGATTATTGAGAGGCATCTTAATGCAGTAATCAAAATGCAGTTATAAGTTTAAATCATAATCCAGACAAGCAAAGGCGTAGCAACTATAGCCTAGAAATAATGTGTTGGCAACTTTAGCATCTGTTGGCTTTTTACTGCAAACTAAATTCTCTATTCATTAGTTATTTCAGAGGTACATAACAGAAATGAACTACTCTAGTGATTATTGAGAAGAATCTTGATGCAGTTATGAGTTCAAATACTAATGCAGACAAGCAAAGGCACAACCACTACAGCCTAGAAATTATATGTTGGAAACCTGGCATCTATTGAATTTTCACTGCAAACCAAATTCTCTGGTGATTAGTTATTTGTCGCGGGAATACAACATTGTCACTGACAGCAGTTCTTGAAGTGGGATTCATGCCAAGAATGTTGGGAAATGATGGATTGGCAAGCACAAGTGCAAGTTTCCACATATGCCATAGAACCATGGAGGAGATGAATTTGATTCATAGTTATAACTTATATTGGGTGGCAATCAAAAGCAACTGGGAAAATGTTCAAATGGAATTGTATGTATGACGAAGGTTTGTTCTGTTAGTTTTTGGAAGACAACCACTAGCCACACACTCCTGCACGCACAAGATAAATCCTGTCACAACCAATGAGAGGGGCTTTTTATTGGCTGTTAATTCCTAAGTTGCAACTGACTATCATAAGCTAAAAGACAATGCAAAAATATTTGGGGTGCATTGATCACTGCTATTAAGATCTGATGTTGGAGTGGTGTAGTAGCTGCCCAATTGATCCTTGTTGTAGAAGTTTGATGTTTGAGTGGTATTGAAGCCACCCCATTAATGAGTATGACAAACCACTCCATGATAGACAGAGCAAAGGCAAGCTGGGATAAGGTGAGATAAAACCCACAGAAAGGTATCAAGGTACGCTTTGAATATGTTTTCTTCACTTTCACTTCTGTCTTGCACAACTATCATGCACCTTAAATAATGGGTATGCACGGTGGGAAACTGCATAGTGGTATATAACAACAAACAGAGCATGGATAAGCATATAAGGAATATAAGTTGAAGGCAGGGTAGGGATTTCATATCTGAAACACCCACAAAATTTGACAGTTTCTGCAACTCTAGTACCCATTTTGATGATTTTAACAAATAATGTTGACGGGCATGAAAAACTTTTGGCTGTATTTGACAGGAAAAATTGCCCATGAATTGCCCGTCAAATTCCATCCCTGGTTGAAGGGCCCAACAGGGCTGACACCAAAATCATTGGGGATCTTAGTACAGAGGTAATGGACGATACTATCACATCAACCCAAGGATTTGCACCCTAAAGTCAACTTCTAAATTGGCAAAGCCTATAGTGTAGGTAATAACTTATAAACCAACTATGTCTTCCAAATTTATTCATGTAGAATCATTCACAACACAGTCGTGGCAAGTCTAGGAAGAAGTATTATTAATGTGGAAGGGAACCCTATCATAGGGAAATAGCACTGGTGATAGTTTGTAATAACAAACATGACATGAATAACAACCAAAAACCAAAGGGCTGAGGCACTGAGAATGAAAAATAGCCGGTTTGAAGCTAAAGGCCTCCACCATTTCACTTTTCCGTGATTTTTTTTACTTTCACGCGAAAGATAAGCATATGTGTTGACCTAATGGGTATTGTGAAGGACATGCCAGCTAGTGGTCAGGAGTTCAGACTTTAAATGCCCATTTCATGTACTATCATTATCCATGAGTGCAACAATCGACAATAAGACAGAAAAACCATAGGCAATGCCCTAGCACCCATCATCTGCACCTGCAACCTTTGAAAACCAGCAGAAATATTGCTTCAAATAGAGTTCAGAATTATTTCAGAAGCACAAATTGCACCATTCTTCGATATAATCTCCTTGTTCAGAGGACATGCAACCATCTCAGTCACAAAATAATTGATAATACTGGAGAGAAAAAACACAAACATAACAAGTACAGAATGAATGACTGAATGCTGCGTACTTGTATGATTGATTGTTCGAGCTCAAAGCGCCTGCGCAAACACGCTAGTCACTAGAAGCGACCCATATTCATGTTCTTGAAAGGCGCTCGTGTCGTTCCTTTTCCGCTACCTCTGCCCAGTTCCTCCTCCCATTATTTGGAGCTGAACCGCTGGAAGCTGAATCGCTGGAATCTGAAGTAGAGCATTGGAAGGAACCTCTGGAATATGAACCGCTGGAATTTTCCCCATCAATAATAGGTTCATATGGTCCATGATTATCCAACCACTCCTGATATGTGGTGAACTCGAATTTGGGCTCCCTCTCAAGAGCTAAAGCTGCAATAGATTTGGCAAATTTTTCAGTCTCTGATGGATCAATATCAATTGTAACTAATTTTTCCTTGTAGCATCTGCAAACCCCCTTATAGGTCATAGTGGTGTGCCTAATTTTCCATTCCCCTTTATTCAACTAGCCCTGCCCGTGCCACCCTCCTCCTCTAGCTACACTGGCTTCTCTATTTTTCTAGTATCCCAACTAGTAGTACCCACCTCTTTCGCCACTTTTCTCTTGAAACATTGCTCTATAACATTCGCAGTCGATGGAGATACCTGTCGAATACTAGCTCCAAAGCTATGCAACAGAGAATACACTCTCTCTTCTCTACCAGCTTTAGTGCTGAGCTTTAAGAGTGCTGCTACCAAATTGGAATTAAATGCAGGATGCCCTGTTTTGGAAGGTTCAGAAGAAATTTTCTCCAAAACAGAGATGCCTAGGTTCTTGTTTTTTCTTTACATCAGGGTAACTTGCAGTTTTCTCTTACTGGGCATTTTCTGACTTGAATTTCTTCCGTAAGCATCACAATTTCCATGGCTTTGGCTTCTTAATTTTGTGAAGGAACTTGTAGACTAAACCGAACCAGGAGGTTGCATTGTGATGCTAGAAAAATCATGTATAAATAATGCATTACAGGAGTTTGTAAAAAGACCCCACTGGTACATTAAAGCAAAAGTGAAATGCATAAAGAGTTTAGAAAAATTATGGAGAACTTAAAGGAAATTACAAAGCCGAAGCCTCCAGTCCTGTAGTAGGGCTGAGACAAGGGGGATGGTCAAATAAAGAGATCTCACCCCACCAGGTGAAGAAACAGACGACAAGCACTTAACCGAGCTGTATTCAATCTAGGCGCATTGAATCCCCTCGGGTAGCCAATCTCTCTGCAAAATTTCCGCCACCAGCCCTCGTAGGCGGTTTATGGCCTGCCCAAAACCTCTCGTCGGCACCAATCCAATCCAGCCGCAAACAACCTGAAATACTAAAAAGATCATTATCCTTACCGCTCATGCTGCCATTAAAGCCCACAGGTGATAAGGGCTTCAGGTTTTGTTCTTGGCCCTGCGAGTTTCGATCTGCGGTCCTACGAGAAGCTGAGAGAAGTACCAGGAATTGAAGTCCTCCACCATCATAGAGACACTAAGCATTGTTGGCATAGTCAAGGGACCTCAATCTAAAAACCTTATTTTTTATTTTCTTCGTTCCTGCCATAGATTTCGCGCAGTTTCGCATACCAATCACCTTTTTCAGAATCAAAACTCGGAAAAAAGTTTGGAATAAGTCAATATGTATCACTAAGTCACTATGTATCAAGCAATTTATATTAAGTTAATATTTTATAAAACTAATATAAAGATAATTCATTTCATTTTTTGGAAAGAAATTTATGGTCTTCGAATTTTAGGTTACTTGTTCAAGTTTTTTGGACATAGAAGGAATCTCACAATTTACCATTCAACCAATTTTTAGTATTCTCTCATAATGGAAACCCATCGGGTGTATCTGTTATGATTTTCTTTTCAACGGAGAATATGTGATGCAAACATACAATGTATGATTTTTTTTGTAATTAAACTATGGTTTCTCACCCTTACCATACTCAGTTTATAATATATTTTGAATCGTAGCAATTTTTTTCAATATACTGTAATTTATTATGATCAAATATTTAGAGGTATTTATAACATTTCTATAGTCTCCATATGCCGACTCCGATTGAAATGTTGTGTGGCATGTAGACATGATGTAATTTATATTACAATTAATTATTTTTGTTCCCTTATAATGTCAATTCGTAAATATTGTGTACATTTTGGAATTATTTTGTAGATCTTTCATAATATGAGAGTCTTGTTCTTTACAAAATAACTATGTTTATATTTCTAAATTTATATTCAGTTAATATTTTAAAACACTAATATAAAGATGAATAATGAGAATGAAGTGGTAATATAAAGATCATGTGGTTAGTCAAAGGTCAATTATTAAAATAACTCATGTTTTTGAAGTATATAGATTTTCTTTCCACTAATAAAGATGGTAAGAATTTGGTAGAAAAGGTAAATATAAGTAGAGTCTACTACAATTTATGGCTTATTCGTGATGAAACAATATCTTTTAAAAGTTTTGTTTGGTTCATGATCAACTTAAATAGTAAAAAAAACAAGTAAAGTTGTAAATCAATAATAATTTTAGCTCTTTTTATCATCATATATCAACAATTAGAAAGAAGTTTGCTATAAGATTAGGTAGTTCTTTAAAATTTATCTAGTGTCACAAGATAAGCTAATCGTTTGGTAATGATTTAGTAAAAATTTTAGGCATGGGAAGAGTTTTACTATGATCCAAAGCTCATTCATAGTGGAACAATGCTTTTACAAGTTTTTCCAAGTTCTAGGTCAATCCGTATTGTCAAAATTTCATTGTGGTTTTGGATGAATGAGAATCATGACTATCTGTGTCGGCAAATTTTTCTCATTATAGGGAAGTTTACTGGTGTATTAAATGGCTCTATGATATCACCCCTAACCTCCATATTCACAAAGTGAACATGGGTGTTTAATAAACATGTAGTTATGATTGAGATCTTTATTATGCACCTAAGTGTTTACTTAATCAGGCATTGTGCATGGCATGGCATGTTGATACATAATCCAACGAAATTGCATTAGTTTTTTGTCACCATGCAATCATTTTTGCACTAGCGACGAAGTTTCAACACCTACAACAACAACGGATAATCCTACAACAATGTCGAGTTCCCTACGTGGTCATCTCATTTGTGGTTTAATAAACCCATGGTACTACAATGATCACCAATCAAGTATGACTAGGGGAATTATAGGTCCATACCAATGTCAATGGTCAACTTGGACTAAGATAATTCCTATGAAAGTGGTGATCAAGTTTGTACATTGTGCTTAAGATAAGGTGCTTATAGTCACTAAGTGATGGTTGTAGTTACAAGGATAAGGTTTTGGTGTTATAATGCAAGGATTATAAGGACCAAGGGCTGTGAAGGCTAAGCATTATTGGAAATATGGATTATAAGGTTAGGGGTTTTAATGCAAGGATTATAAGGACTAGGTTTGTAAACATTAGGGATTATTTTAAATATGGGTTATAAGGTTATATTAGCGGTTTTAGGGTTTAAAAAGAGATAGGGATTAAAGGTTATAAAATTTAGAGTTTATGATGGTAAAATGTAAAGAGATATAATGGTTATAGTATTATGGTTATGGTTTATATGTGTTAAGGAGTATAGTGGTCAGGTGTCAATGATTATATGTATTACATGTTAGAGAGGTAAATTTTTTTAGAGGATAAGGGTTGTAATCTTTAGGTATTAAGTGTGGCAAGGGTTATAAGGATTGCATCTTATAAGTTTTAGATGAATTAGGGCTTAGGATTAAAGTTCATATGAATTAACAATAATATAGGTTATATGCTAGAGGGATTAAGGACTGTAGGGTTGTTGACAGGGAAAAAATTCCACCTTGCCAACAAGGGGGAATTAACTCGATTGTAGGTCCCAACTAGACCAATTTTCGTTTGGAATGGCTAATCCCAACGAGTTTTAAGGATTGTTATAAGGGTTAGGGAATAATGAGTTAGTGGTTAAGGGATTAGGGATTAGGGGCTTAGGGGTTAGAGGAATAGGGGCTTAGGGGTTAGAGGTTTAGGGGTTAGGGGTTAGGGGAATAATGAATTAGTGGTTAAGGGGATAGGGATTGGGGGCTTAGGGGTTAGGGGATTTAAGCACATTTACGAGTTAAGGGAATAATGAGTTAGTGGTTAAGGGATTAGGGATTGGGCTTAGGGGAATAATGAGTTAGTGGTTAAGGGGTTAGGGATTGGGGGGTTAGGGGTTAGGGGATTTAGGTGCATTTAGGGGTTAGAGGAATAATGAGATAATGGTTAAGGGATTAGGGATTGGGGGCTTAGGGGTTAGGGGATTTAGGCATTGTTAGGGGTTAGGTGAATAATGAGTTAGTGGTTAAGGGATTAGGGATTAGGGGATTGAGCGTTTGGGGATTTAACAATTAAGGATTTTAGGGGTTAATGGGTTATGGATTAAGCGTTAACGATTTAGGGGTTTAGGGGTTAAAGGGTTAGGGGTTTAGGTGTTAGTGATTTAGGGGTTTAAGGGTTTAGGGGGTTAAATGGGTTAAGGTTTTAGGGGTTTAGGGGGTTAAATGGGTTAGGGATTGGGAATTAGGGTTTAAGGGGTTAGGGGTTAAGGGTTTAGAGGTTTAGGGTTTAGGGGGTTAAATGGGTTAGGGTTTAGGGGTGTATGGGGTTAAATGGGTTAGAGGTTGGGAATTAGGGTTTAAGGGGTTATGGGCTAAGGGTTAGGGGTTAGGGGGTTAAATGGATTAGGATCGGTTTAGAGGTTTAGGGGGTTAGGGGATTTAGCATTTAAGGATTAGGGTTAGGGTTTAGGGGGGTTAAATGGGTTAGGGTTTTAGGGGCTTATGGGGTTAAATTGGTTAAGGGTTGGGAATTAGGGTTTAAGGGGTTAGGGGTTAAGGGTTTAAGGGTTTAGGGTTTAGGGTGTTAAATGGGTTAGGGGTTTAGAGGTATATGGGGTTAGGGGATTTAGCAGTTAAGGATTTTAGGGGTTAGGGGTTAATGGGGTTAGGGTTTAGGGGTTAAATGGGTTAGGGGTTTAGGGGGATAAATGGGTTAGGGGTTGGGAATTAGGATTTAAGGGGTTAGGGGTTAGAGGTTTAGTGTTTAGGGGGTTAAATGGGTTAGGGGTTTAGAGGTTTCCCTCTCATATCCATATTTGTTTAATTTCATGATTAATTAGGCATTTTTAATGTGTCACTACTCGGTTAATTAGGATTAAGTTATGATGTAACTGAAGGATCAACTAAAGATATATTTGCCTCCATCCCCGTCCCAAAACCCGTCCTTGCACCCATCCCTTAGCCAAGGTAACCCTTCCTCAAGGTGTTACTAATCACTTTTCCAGAATTCTATCTAAAATGAACATCAAAACCTTATTTAAACCCCATCGACTCCTAAATAAGGAAGCTCGTAATCTTAAGATCTGTGGCCTTAGGCTCTGGGGAAATTACCTCCCTCTTACCCACTAGCAATTTGTTGACGACATTATGCTCTTTTGTCATGTCTCACTGAAGGAAGCAAAAAACATTAAATATATACTCCATGTGGTTATAGAAGCCTGTGGCACCCTTATTAATAATGAAAAATTATCCATCTTCTTCTTTAATAAGGTTGGAAATATCAAAACCTTTATGGCGAGAGTGTTGGGATTTGTTATCAGATATCTTCCCACTAAATACTTGGGCATGCCCCTTGCTGAAAGCTCTGTGAAAATTGTTTGCTGGAGTCATCTTATCCACAAAATTCAAAGCAATCTCAACAGTTGGACTTTTAGAGGCCTCAATATGGCTCCCCACACCATCCTTCTTAAATTCGTCCTACAATCCATCCCCATTTACCAACTGTCTGGAATGGCCATGCCCAAAACAATTTGCAGCAAAATGGAGGAAATATTCAAGAAATTCCTTTGGGGAGGGGCCCAACAGTTGAAAAAATGGTCCTTGGTAGCATGGTTGAACCTCATAAAACCTAAGATGGAAGGGGGACTAGGCCTTAGAGACCCATTTATTCTCAACCAGGTATTGGGGGCAAAATTATGGTGGATATGGGCATAGGGAGGAACGAGACTGTGGAAGCATATATGGACGAGGAAATATGGCATGCCCAACCGTACAAAGGATATTTTAAGATATTAGGACCCCCCTAAAGGTTGCGTGAGTTCATTGATTTTCCAGGTTCGGGAACGTGAAAAATTTCGGCGACGTGAAGGGATGGACACACCATATATCCTAAGTGGGGATGTGAGTGAAGTTAGATAAGAGGCCGTAGGATTATTTTATGTTGAAGTGGCCAGCTGCATTAGAGCCCCATCTTAGCTTGCCCGGCTGATTGTCCCTTTGAATCTTCCTTTTCCTTAGCTCATCATCTAGGTTAGTCCAATCCTGAGAGTGATTTTGCTGGACCCATTCCGGGGCCTTGAGTCATTCCCTCCATTCAGTGTTTTCTTTGTTTTTCTAGGAAAGGGCTTCTTTCACCAAGGGAGAGCCCATAAGAAGAGTGTCATCCACATCTTTTTTGTGGGTTGAAGGGGGGTTAGAGGGGTAGAGGTTAAGGGGTTAAAGGTTTAGGGGGTTAAATGGGTTAGGCGTTTAGAGGTTTAGGGGGTTAGGGGATTTAGTAGTTAAGGATTTTAGGGGTTAGGGTTTTTGGGGTTAAATGGGTTAGGGTTTTAGGGGTTTAGGGGGTTAAATGGGTTAGGGGTCAAGAATCAGGGTAATTGTGAGGGCATGATAACTAAGGAGTGTCGGTGCAGGCCAAGGATTGAAAAGGCATTCTAACACATGCCAGAAAGTGTTGGGCACAAAATTTAGGTTGGGCACAACATTGATTTTCCAATGACTTGGTTGGGTTCCCAAGTCACAAAAAAAGTAAGGGTATCTATGATGACATGAAAGCTAAGGAATACCAAGGTGTGGCAGGGAATGCCTAGAAATAATAACACATGCTAGGAAGTTCCAAGGCATGATAGGCATTCCAAGATGTGCCAGGTGCCAGGGTGTGGCATGAACACATCTTAGGGAGTGTGAGGGCCACATGTCAGGGAAACACAAGGGAGCACTAGTTTCAAATGCATGGAAATGAAGTATCAGCCAGTTCCAAGTGTGCTAAGAAGTGAGTGAAATGGTATTCTAAGAAGTGCCAAGGCATGCTAGAGTGTTAGGGAAGCATACAAATATGTTCCAAGTGCCAAGGTGTGCCAATGTGTGCTAAGGAGTGTTAGGGAGTGTCAGGAAAACATAACAGAGCACTAGGTAAAAATGCGTCAATGAATGAATAAGAGTGCGTGACAGGGAGTGTTAGTGAGTTTTAGGTATCTCGAGGAGGGAGTAACATGGTATGATAGGGACCTCGAAATTTTTTTTCCATGGAGAATTATTTACGTTGTATCCATTGCATTAAAGCAAGAGGTCTGTCAATGCTTTTTTGTATGTGTTTATAAATTGGAAGAGACCTTAAAATATACCTCACCAATCTGACCACAATTGGTGAGTGCAAGCATTTGCAAAATGGCATCATGAGTGGAGCCTTTTCCAAAATATATTATTAATTTACATTACAATATATACAACATGTAGTTAGTGTTCCATCCATGTTAGCACACACACTTGATGGTATAAGTCCTTAAACTGGTACAAAAAAAATGATTTTATATATTCACATACAGGACAGTCACAAGATGTAAACAAAATCACATACTTATCGAAATCATCAACTAGGAATATGCTAAATTGCTTCAAAATGTGCTTGCAACTAGGTAGGAATCAAAGCCAATCATTGCAATGGGTTAAGGGGATCTAAGAGAGAATTATGTAAGGGGCTTCTTCTAGGTAAAGGACATTGGTATTACTATTGTTAAAGGGGGCGGCCTACAAGGATACATTGGTAGCTATTGATGCAAGAGCATAATTTCAACAATTTATTTCAAAATTTGTATTTGTCCTCCAGAAGGTCTTAGAGATTTATAGGAGGAAGTTGGTTTCCTTGTTGCCCTATAATTTTGTAGAATTTCTAGTTTCATATTTGGGATAGGAATTTTAGTAATTTTAGGCATAAGTTAAGATGTTGTTTGATTTTTAAGGCCTCCTAGTCATTAGGAAAGTTGAGTCTTATGATTAGGATTACTTGTGGCATTCTATGTATTTTTCAAACTCCAATACACCAAGGAAAATATGTGGAGGACATTTGGGGGAAGTGTGATTGTCCATAAAATGTATATTGGATTTGGGGAACTTGTAGCTCTTTTCCTTGGACCCTACTAGTTTTTAGAGGAGTTAAGGGGTTTAAGGATTTAGGAGAAAGGGGTTAAGGGTAAAGGGTAAAGGGTTAGGGCTTATGGGATTTAGAGGTTAGGGGGTTTAAGGGTTAGAGGTTAATGACTTAGTGGTTAAGGGATTCAGGGGTTAAAGATTAACCATCAAGGGCTTACATGTCAGGGGATTTAGGGGTTAAGTGCCTAAGGGTTATGGTATTTAGGTATCAACAAGTTAAGGGGTTAGGGGTTATGGGTTAAGGGTCAAGGTTTAAGAGGATATGGGATTAGGGTTTAAGGGGTTAAGGATTCTAAGTTAGGGGTTAGGGGTTAAGGGGTTAGTGTCTTTGGGTTTAAGGGATCAAGGGGTTAATTTGTTATGAGTTATGGGTGTACGGGTTAAGGGATTGTGGCTTTGGGGTTAAAGGGATAGGTATTTTAGTGGTTATGGGTTAAGTGCATATGGGTTGTGATAATGTGACCCCTAATCCCCTTGTCAAAACTATTGGGGTTTCCACTATAAATGTATCTCATTGTCTTACCTATAGGTCCCCTACTCCCTATGTCATAAGGCCCTAAGGCTCCTTCTCATTCTCTAATGTTAGGATTATAGATCTCAGTAAACCATGCTTGAACCTCTCACTTCTACCCATCCATGCTACCCTTGTGTCCCCTTGCCCCGTTCAATACACCAAAATATCCCCCTCCCCCAAAATTCATGATAATTGAACATTTGGAGGTGATAATTTAACAACAGCTTCACAACTAGTCCATTTATAATGGTGTCTTGGAGCTATTAGATGTCATTTCATTGAGCTACATTGATAGGTGAGAGCTATGCATAGCTCACTAAAGGTGTATCAATAGGCTATTAGTCTATTTTCTATAGAATTTGACTCTTTTTATTTGTAACTTAGCGAAATGGAAAAGATGTGGAGACAATCTCCATTCTTCTTCTTTCACTGGGCCATGTAAAATAAATGAAGAAAATAGTCTCAACCCCTTGGAGAAGGAAAGTTGAGAGAAATAATTAGCATGAACAAACAAATAATCCAATGAGTTAAGTTTAGAGGTGTCTCCCTTTGTAAACAAGCATCCATAAGCTTGTTAGTGTTAGTATGAATTTTTACTAGAGGTTGAGTAGTCTTCACATCACCAACCACATCCAATTGAAAGGTACCAACCCCTACAATAAAAATGATGTCTCCAAATAAGGTGTAGTTAATACCAATAATATCACCTTATGAATCTATTACAATATGATTTGGAAAGTACGTTTCCATTCATGCGTGAAAGAAACAATCCATTTGGTTAGCAAAAGGAAGTCTTTTTTAAGACCTCCAGAAACCCCCTTGAAGGAGACAAGGGTTTGAAACCATATAATAAATGTCGATCTATGAACCCTATTTCTGATGTGTTCTATGCATGTGTTTGTTCACTTGGTTTGACATGTGATAGACAATATATGAAGTCTTTTTTTCCACATATCTTCTTCATTAGATATCATGTTGCTAAGAATGAAGTGTCTGGATTAGAGTTAAAGTTCCTGTTTTAGTTTGTTGTCTTTTTTTTGTCTTTTAGAGTACAAATATTTCTGGTATACTGTGCTAAGGTAGTTTGGCTTTCAAATATTCAAGGAATATGTGAGCTAATATAAGACCATATTGTAATACTTGAAATAACATGATGAAATATTTAGCACAATTTATGGTGTTGGATTGATTGAGATGTTTATTTTTGGATGGATGGATGTACATCTCTTTAGCCAATAGGAAAAACTCATTAAGCATTGTTGCAAGTATGTTATTGACATGTTGAAGTGCCATTGAGACTTAGAGGTAGAGATTTAGACTTGTATGTTTTCACCTATCCGGGTGTGATGATACCTTGTGGCAGTAAGCAAAATTTCCATTTTTTTAACTCTTGGATATATTCTATACGCTCTTGAGAGAATTTCAACCTTTTAAATAAAATTACAAACAAATGTACATTCATACAATAATTACTAATTGATTTGGGGGTGACTCAACAAATTGTAGCATGTTGGCTTGTTGAATTTGTTAGTAAGTTAATTAGGGCTTGATAAATTTGTAAGTTTCAGTGGGATTTATTGCGGTTGTATGTGTTTTAGAGAAGCGAGTTTGGAGTGGTGATTGTGCTTCCTTTATTGAATTTGATTTCTTTGGTTCTTCTTCTTGTGCATGCCCACTGTGGTATCTTCTTGTGCATGCCCACTATGGTATATTTTCGTTAGTAGTTAAGGGGTTAAGGATTGGCGGCTTAAGGGTTAGGGGCATAATGAATTAGTATTTAAGGGATTAGGGATTGGGGTTAGGGGAATAATGAGTTAGTGGTTAAGGGGTTATGAATTGCGGGGTTAGGGGTTAGGGGATTTAGGCGCATTTAGGGGTTATAGGAATAATGAGTTAGTGGTTAAGGGATTAGGGATTGGGGGCTTAGGGGTTAGGGGATTTAGGCACAGTTAGGGGTTAGGTGAATAATGAGCTAGTGGTTAAGGGATTAGGGATTAGGGGCTTAGGGCTTAGTGGATTTAACAGTTAAGGATTTTAGGGGTTAGGGGTGAGGGCTTAATGGGTTAATGGTTAAGCGTTAACGATTTAGGGGTTTAAGGGTTAAGGGGTTAGGGGTTTAGGGGTTTAAGGGTTTAAAGGTTTAGGGTTTAGGGGTTAAATGTGTTAGGGTTTTAGGGGTTTAGGAGGTTAAATGGGTTAGAAATTGGGAATTAGGGATTAAGGGGTTAGGGGTTAAGGGGTTAGATGTTTAGGGGGTTAAATGGGTTAGGGGTTTAGAGGTTTAGGGGTTAGGGGATTTAGCAGTTAAGTATTTTAGGGGTTAGGGTTTTGGGGTTAAATGGGTTAGGGTTTTAGGGGTTTAAGGGGTTAAATGGGTTAGGGGTCGGGAATTAGGGTTTAAGGGGTTAGGGGTTAAGGGTTTAGGGGGTTAAATGGGTTAGGGGTTTAGGGTTTAGGGGGTTAAATGGGTGAGGAGTTATAGTCATTTCTTAGGTGAACAAGGCACAATCTAGTTGTAGTAACCATAACTTGGTCAAGTTGTTATAGTCAAGGCAAGACTTGGTTGGGTTCCCAAGTTCCAAAAAAGTAAGGGTAATTGTGAGGGCATGATAACTAAGGAGTGTCAATGCATGCCAAGGAATGAAAAGGCATGCTAACACATGCCAGAAAGTGTCAATGGATGTTGAGGAGTGTTAGGGATTTCCAGGACATTGCAAGGGAGAACTAGGTCAAAATGCATGGAAATGAACGAATAAGAGTGTGTGCCAAGTAGTGTCAATGAATTCCAAGTGTCTCAAGGATAAAGTGTGTTAGGGGAAAGTCAAAATAAGACTTGTAGGAGGTAAGCCTATGGTTACATATAAAGGGTTGGACAAAGTAGTTTCAAACAAAGGAAAACTTTGGGCTGGGCACAACATCGATTTTCCAATGACTTGGTTGGGTTCCCAAGTCACAAAAAAAGCAAGGTTATCTATGACGACATGAAAGCTAAGGAATACCAAGGTGTGTCAAGGAATTCCTAGAAGTACTAAGACGTATTAGGCAATTTCAAGACATGATAGGAATTCCAAGATGTGGCAGGTGCCAGGGTGTGGCATGAACACATGCTAGGGAGTGTGAGGGCCAAGTGTCACGGAAACACAAGGGGGCACTAGTTTCAAATGCATGGAAATGAAGTATAATCCAGTTCTAGGTGTGCTATGAAGGGAGTGAAATGGTATTATAGGAAGTTCCAAGGCATGTTAGAGTGCTAGGGAAGCATACAAAGTTGTTCCAAGTGCCAAGGTGTGCCAATGTGTGCTAAGGAGTGTTAGGGAGTGCTAGGAAAGCACAACAGAGCACTAGGTCAAAATTCATAAATGAATGAATAAGAGGGTGCGACAGGGAGTGTTAGCGAGTTCTAGGTGTCTCGAGGAGGGAGTGAAACGGTATGATAGGTAGTACTAAGTCATGTTATAGTGTCAGGGTGACATGCATCCAAGATTTTATATATTCACATACGGGACAATCACAAGATGTTAGCAAAATCACATACTTATCGAAATCCTCAACCAGCAATATGCTACATCATTGCTTCTTAATGTGCTTGCAACTAGGTAGGCATCAAAGACAATAATTGCAATGGGTTAAGGGGATCTAAGAGAGAATTATGTAAGGAGTTCCTTCTAGGTAAAGGACATTGGTATTACTATTGTTAAAGGGGGTAGCCTCAAAGGATACATTGGTAGCTATTGATGCAAGAGCATAATTTCAACAATTTATTTCAAAATTTGTATTTTTCCTCCATAAGGTCTTAGAGATTTATAGTTGGTTTCCTTAATGTTGCCCTATAATTTTTTAGAATTTCTAATTTCATATTTGGGATATGAAATTTTAGTAATTTTAGGCATAAGTTAAGATGTTTTATTTTTATTTTTAAGGCCTCCTAGTCATTAGGAAAGTTGAGTCTTATGATTAGGATTACTTGTGGCATCCTATGTATTTTTCAAACTCCAATACACCAAGGCAAATATGTGGAGGATATTTGGGGGAAATGTGATTGTCCATTGAATGTAGATCGGATTTGGGGAACTTGTAGCTCTTTTCCTTGGACCCTACTAGTTCTTAGAGGTTGTATTTGGAGCGGTTAGCAGGAGAAAACAAATATGCCCAAGAATATTAGTGTTGGAGCACCTATGGTTAAAACACAAGATTCAAAGTTCAAATCCCCTTGAGTTGCCAACCAAAAAATAATATTTTTTATCTATTTATTTATTAAATTTTTAGAATGTGGTTTAATGAAAAAAGAAAAATATAATATAAAAGAAATAAATATGACATGATTAAATTTCATGTGGTTTGAATATCTATTTTCAAAAATAAAAAATATAATTTTATCCACTATCCACTCATGGATATTTCAATGCAAACTTCCGAATGATAATGATTTTTTCTTAACTGCTAACTATCTTAAATGGGTTTCGTCTTAATTGTCATTGTCTTAAGTCGCCATTGTCTTAAATATAAAGTTCTATCTTAAATATTTTTGTCTCAAAGTGCTTTTGTCTTAAATCTAAAATTTTGTCTTAAAATATTTTGTCTCAAACTGCTTTTGTCTTAAAATATATTTGTCTCAAACTGCTTTTGTCTTAAATATAAAGTTTTGTCTTAAAATATTTTTGTCTCAAACTCGTTTTGTCTTAAATATAAAATTTTGTCTTAAAATACTTTTGTCTTCAATTTTTTTGTCTCAAATTGTTTTTGTCTTAAATATAAAGTTTTCTCTCAAATTATTTTTGCCTCACACTATTTTTGTCTTAAATTTTATATTTAAGACAATTCAATTGATATTAAATTTTAATATAAAATAACTAAAATAAAAAGTAACTTTTTAAGACAAAAGATTTCTTTTGTCTTAAACAAATGTCTTAAAATGCCCTTGGTGTAGTAGTGTTCGTATGCTATCGGCCCATTAATGCGGTGGCAGATACATTGCCCACCGTTAGATTTAAATTGTTTAAATCTAACAGTGGGCAGTGTATCTGCCATCGCATTAATGGGCCAATAGCATAGAAAATAATGTTCGCCGACTGTTTCGTCTTGGCGAACCTTAATTATGATTATTATATAAAACTATCCATAGTATGAATAAGTGATTCAATTTTTGTTTTATGTATTTTTAATTACTATTTTTTAATCTCCTCCATCCAGATATAATGTTAGCCTATGTTGTATTTTCAAATTAAAATTTATTATTTTTGATATTATTTTTTGGGATTCAATTGTATTAAAAAAGTTATTTATTTATAATTATTTTTTATGAGAAATAAGTGTAACATACAAATTTTTCATTATTTTCTCATTATTTTTAAATAATTCATTTAGCACTCATTGTATGTCAAAATTTTAGAGTCAACAAAAAGACAAAAACATTTATATACCTTGCCAAAATTCTAAAAGAAGATTCCAACAAAAATACAAAAACATATATTACATTAGTAGATAAAATAAATAAACAAGCACTTAATATATAAGAAAGTAAGGAGTTTAATTTATTAAATTATATAGAACTATGAGATGTAAATAAAATCTATTGGTTTATGTGATGTTTATTCTCTATTAGGTTTTAAGATTAAATATTATGAAGAAGTAAATGAAGAAGCATTGAGATTAGGAATTTATATAACAAATAATAAAAATTATTTCAAACAATATTTCTAAGGAAGGTGCTCATGAGGGGGCAATCTTTTTCTGTTTTGATATGATGCCAAATCATACAAATGGGATTCTAGGTTCTCATTATATTTGGCATGTGCTTTCATCACTTCATTCATCATGGCACTAAGGGCACAAGGTTAAGCATCATTCGAATATTGCATGCAACATAAAGAGGTACAAGAGGACTCCGCAAGAGAGTATAATAGACCACAAGCTGGCCATTGTAGTCACGAGCATCTCTTTTTCCTGGATGAAGATAGAGAGTAGCCAATGTGAATTCCTAAAGATTCTGCCCAATAATTGTTATGTCTCATTGGTTTTTTTTTGCTTGTAGCACTAGTAAATCTTTTTTCTTCTGATATCTATGTATATCAAGATTTTTTTTATAAATAATTCTTAACTTTTTTTTTTCTAAGTTAGTTTAATCTATTAAGAAAAGAAAAATATTTTATAGCTGGGTCTCAGCGATGTCTTTTCCTATGAGAGAGGCATATTCAGCAAAAAACGCCCAAAACAGATTGCTCGTGATGGAAAACCAGTCCAGACTTGACAGAAATCTACCATACTGCCCGCGCAGGGGCGATAATAATGCGGTCCACTGTAAAGTTCCAAGTTGATAAATAAAAAACTAAGACTACTGAAATTTAAAACATGAAAGACAAAAATAATCCCATCCACATGGGAATCCTGAACCAAAAGACAAACACTGATGTAAAGACTAAGAATCATGCTGAGGAGTGGTTTCCTCCATGATAAAGCACCTGTAAGCCTCCATACTATCTTCTTCCTGTTTCTTGTCCGCACTTGGGTCATCACATTGCTTTGAGTGCTTTACGTCGACATTCTCCTCTCCTGCAAGTGCTTTGCCTTTATCCTTGGGTTCCTACTGCTGTGGCTTGTCCAAATCCTGAGCAAGAACTGAAGAAGCTCTTGTCTGAAGCTCCCTGGGAACAGCTTGTTGGGGTTCTTCTGTGAAGACAACCGAAATCGAGGCAATGATACAGGGCTTGTTCAAAGAAAAATTAAAGAAAAATTGGGATGTTTGAGGAGTGTTGGAAGACAAATTGACAGGGGGATGCTGAGCAGGGTTGACATGGTGGAATCTCCCTTGCCCACTGCGAGTATGCGGATATCTATCAAAAAATTACTCCGAGGAAGGCGAGGAGGAATCCGAGTTGGAGGTGGAGGGTGTGCGATGGACTCGGCCCCTGGAGCTTCCTCTTCGACATCTCATGCGATGTCTCAGGCGTGGCATGGTGGAGGGCGAAGACGAAGGCGACAAGGGAGGCGAATTGACAGAGTTGGACAGGGAGAGGAGAAAATCCAGATTGACAGCAGCTCTATTGCAGTGGCCTGTGTGGGAGAGGTGGAGCCCGTCCCCAAGATCAATATAGCAGCTGAGATGACTACATTTTCCAGTGGCAGTGCGAACGCAGGGTTGCATTTCCAAGGCCGAACAAATTCTCTGCAACGGTGGTGGAGGAATGTCTAGACCTCGATTTCCAGCGTCCATCCTTAAACTCTGAGTGTCTCTATCTCGAGGCTCTCCCTGCCTTGAAACCTCATTAAAGTTCACAGCAGTGATGTGCAGAGCATTCATAACGGAGGATCAAGCGAGTGAAATGGAGTGATCTCGACTACGACTGGGAATTAATGCTGTGTGGTTTAGTGTGCCTGGAATGATCTCGACTTGAATTCCTGTATGGTGATCGAGCCAGCTTATTCTAATGGCGGGATCGTGGGTGGCCAAGTGGCTTCCCCACTTGCTATACCCACGTCCCATCATCCCCTTTTCATATGTTTGCACCCGCATCCGAGATAAATAATTCTTAACTTAATGAAAAATGCAAATAGTAATTAAATAACAAGTCTTAACGACATACTAAGATTTCATTTTAGATGAATTACCAATATGCATAAATATTTCATAGTTTTATTTCGTTTATGATAAATTTTGTAATATATAAATTGGGCGGGACTTGGTCTAAGAAAAGAAAAATTAATTTTCAAAGAGGACGGTTAATTAATGCATATTTTAAAGAGTTTCATGAGTTTTAAGGGAAAGAAAAAAATTCATTACAAATTTCAAAGTAGAGAAAATTAATATATGACAAAGTTATTGAAGGATAAAAATCCAAAATAAAGGGGACATGCATTTTTATATTCAACAAATGCTCAAAGTTAAATTAATAAACTTCAAATTAGGGAGAAGTTAAAGACATTTTTCCTTAAGTCTTTAGATTGGTTTTTACACACTCCCACTTGAAAGAGTTATGCCTTTTACTTAGAATTTTAATCTCCATAATTTGTTTCATTGATTATCAAGAATGAACTTTTGACATATCTGTTATACCCATTTTTTACATGTATATTTTAAGAAATTTAAAGAATTTTTTTTTTTTCAAACACTTCCAATTGAAAGAATTACGCCTTTGGCTTAGATTTTAACCTCCATAATTTGCTTCATTGATCATCAAAAATGAACTTTTGACAACTTTTTTATACCCATTTATTGACATGTATATTTTTTAAAAATACAAAGGGAAAAAAGTTGAGTGGACATATCATTGTTGGTAAATAATGGCGGTTATTCATCAATGATACAAAGAAGTATAATATTTCAAAGTATATTCTCTCAATATTTATAATAACTATAAGGTGACAAATATTTGTTATATTTGTTATTATGTTTCTTTGTGTGTAGGAGGGGGTGGGGGGGGGGGGGGGGTGTGCAGGAGGAGGAGGAGGAGGGTGAGTTGGTTAGGGGGTGTGATTGCGAGTAGATTGGGAATTTTTTCCATATGTAATCCTTTTGGAAGAACTTAAAAACCTCTAGGATAAGAAGTGTCCATATTATATGTCTAGTATAATATATAAGTTGTGATTTTTTTTAAAGAAGAAATTGGATATTAAACTTTAAAACTTTTGACTTAATTAGTAGAGTCGAGAGTGAGTGGTTGCATAAAAAATAATTAAAAATTTTTCTTATGAGATGGAACAATTTTTGGAAGATTTCAAATACCTGTGAGTTGAAAATTTTATGCGCTTACATTCCAAATTAAACCCTTAAGCCAAATTTTTTTTGGAATCAATTTGAAATCCTACACTCTTAAGATTTATATTAATGTTATTATGGTTAAGTGGTAGTATTTTATTATTTCTCTTGTGTAGTTTTGATATAGGGCTATGTATAGAAAATCACTTATTTTGAGGAAATTCAACCCCACCCTCACACACTTAAGCTAACAATGTGGGTACAAGTACCATGCTAACCCTCATGGACCTTTCATTCATCTTGCTTAGAATTTCTGGATGCAAGGTAGCTTGATTGCTAGTAGTATAGATAGTTGGTAATCCAAAAGGATGTGATAAGAATGATCCAATACCTTCGTGGAATTCAAACCTTATGCTATCATGCATCATTTCTAAAAATGCATAATAGGCAAGATAATATGTTTGAAAACGAAGGTTATTTAGCACAACAAGAAAATTATGAAAAACAAAAACAAAAATTCAATTTTTGCAGGGATCATTCATACATTGGGTCATGTTTCATCGTATTTCTTTGGTATATCCCCAAACAAATGTCTTAGGGTTTAGATATGTTGCCATAGGTTCCCACCGATTGTTTTCTTATTTGGGCTAAAGGAGTTTGTCTACCATAGAAACAACCAAGGCTACTAATCATTCGATTAAGGCATTTCATTACTTTGAAAAAATAAGTTCCATCTCCTCACCCATATAATATAGCTCCTTATGTATATAAATAAATGCAAGGAAAAAAAAACCTATGAAGTCATTGGAAGGAATGCATAACTATCAAATGCTAGTTAGTTGAATTTGGGAGCTAACTAGAACAATTATTTGGTTAGCTTTGGAGTTTTCATTGAATAATGAGCTAACGAGAACTATAGAGATTCAAAAATTTCACTCTTCATTTTACAAAAAATTTTTAACATTTAAAAACCTAACGCATAAAAGGTAAAATAAATGTACTTCCAATAAATTTAGGTGCAACAGATCACACAAAAAAATAATCTCACGAGATATGCCACAAAGGAGGAAATATTGGTCATGTGTGACATGTCATAGAGATAAAAAGTTTGTGACAAATAAAAAATGAAAAGAAGTTCTTTTAGGAAGTGAAATGTGAAAAATAGAGAATTTTTGAAGTGATGCAATGTTTTACATGGAAAGAAATTTTAAATGCAATGTGATGTGCCACAAAAAAATAAATTTTTGAGTAATCTAATATGTTACTATCATAAATTGACAAGATGCGATGAATGTTGTTTCCAAATATAGATAAATCAGGTGTCATGCATATTGTGTCATGGGAAAAGTGATTTTAGATGTGATATGACACATGGACAAATATTTTGTGTGTAACATAATGTAGGGAAAATGATTTTTGGCGCAAAAATGGAACTATGCTTTGTTGTGGGTCGTTTAAGCTTTGCATGTGAAATGTGTAATCATGTTCCATTTCACATCACCTAGAACTTTTCCTATGATGTGTCACACCTAAAATAAAATTTGGACATAATATATCTCTCCTCTAGAAAGAATGGTGACTCTTTCCTAATAGCTAAGAGGAAAAATTTCAAGAAATAATGTATGTGAATTTTCTCATCTAAGTCAAATTTTAAAATTCTTATCATACATTTCCACTTATGGGTGTGGTTGATTATGTAGTGGAGGTGTTTTGATGACATGTGGTTAAGAGTTAAATTCTAGTGTCATTTCAAACAAATATTTGAAAAAGTTAAGCAGACCTTAGGTACAGACTCAAATTCTTACGAGGGAAAATTTCAATAAACAACTTAGATGAAATTATAAGTTGACTACATTGGAATAGTATAACCCTAAAAATATCCTTGATTGTGCTATTGGCAGAATAACATGTGGGAGTTCATCATGTGGTATAAGGGGCCCTCTCCACCTTGACCTTCAAATTTATAAACATTAGAAAAAATCTTAGTAGGCATGGTAGGAAAATTTGGGCCATGAAGCATGGGCTCGTTAATAGGATGTAAAATGTCTAGAATTTTGAAATTAGCCATAAACATAGAACTACTACACCAAGGGAATTTTTAAGACATTTTTTAAAATACAAAAGAAATCTTTTGTCTTAAAAAGTCACTTTTTATTTTAGTTATTTTACAATAAAATTTAATATCAATTGAATTGTCTTAAATATAAAATTTAAGACAAAAACAGTCTGAGACAAAAATAGTTTAAGAAAAAACTTTATATTTAAGACAAAAACAGTTTAAGAAAAAAAAAATTAAGACAAAACTTTATATTTAAGACAAGAAAGTTTTAGACAAAAATATTTTAAGACAAAACCTTATATTTAAGACAAAAAAAGTTTAAGACAAAAATATTTAAAGACAAAAATTTATCTTTAAGACAAAAACAGTTTGATAGAAAAATATTTAAAAAAATAAAAAATAAAAAAATAAAAAATTATATTTAAGACAAGAACTGTTTAAGACAGAAACATTTTAAGAAAAATAATTATATTTAAGACAAAAACAATTGGAGACAAAAATATTTTGAGAAAAAAACTTTATATTTAACACAATGGCCACTTAAGACAATGGAAATTAAGATGAAACTCATTTAAGACAATTGAAAATTAAGACAAAACCATATCAATTTAAGACAATATTATCTAACAACTTCAAAATTGACTCTGACAGTGTGCCCTAAGTCCGGTAGCTTGCAAGCTGCTACACTCTCGCACCAATATCGAAGCTTCTATTTCACTTACCATTCATGTTATCTTATAAAAAGATAACAATTTGTTGGAATCTTTGTTTTTTTGGCGTGGTTGACTCTAAAGAACACGACAACTTTTCTTGGGAAGATTTCTCAGACATCAATTCCTTTAATGTCCATTCGATCTTTGATGATGCCATTAGAGGCAACTTGTTTGTCATTGCATTCAACACTACTACATAGAGGGGGATTTTAAGATAATTTTTTAAGATAAAAGAAATATTTTTTCTTAAAATATTCAATACGAGACCCTAGTAAAAAGGGTAAAGGTAAAGGATTAAGGGTTTCTCTTTACACTATTGATGGGTTCTTTAGGAAGCAAAGCGATGGAGGCCAACAACAACTAATGCGATTTAGGGAGATGGCTCAGGCCAAAAAAAAGGTGTGCTTGGTGGGAGGAGTGATGGAGACACTTTTGCTAAACGTGGATAGACGGTAACATAGTTTTAGTACTTTTCGAGGTTTCCATTGATTGTGTTTTAATATGTGCTTTTTCACTGTTTCATTTATTTTGAACGCTACATCTATCTGCTAGTTTCTATTATCAACACATTGTTGTGATAGAACTCCTAACGGTCATCGACAACATGGATTAGATTCACCTGAAGGATTGTTGAAAAATGCAGCAAGAACTTATCAATTTGATTTTTCCTTTATTAAATTGAGAAAATTTGAATTTCCACATATTCAGTAAATTCAGTAAATTTGAGTTGGAGGTGCTAGAGTTCAATTAAGCATGTGTGATTTACAATTTGTCGCAATCAAAGTTAGATATCTCAAATTATGTTAGTTTTCAATCTTCTGTGGTTATCTTTTGCAAGATAATTATCCAGATTATTCACAATGTTATAAGAACTATGTCTATGTTTTGAATCCAAATGGGAATCCATATTAAGGACTTTATCTCAATTTTTTTTCCATTTAACTAGTTCCAACTATTGGAAGAACTAGTGGAAGGTTAGTTTTGGAGTGGGACTTCAGTCAAAGTCAATGATCATCTAGTTAACTAATCAATTAGCCCAAAATAGCTAGTGCATGTAGAAAATTCAAGTTCCCCATCTATGGTGGAGATTCCAAGGCAATGTAACATTAGTTGTAGACTAGTCTTGAGTGTACAAGTGTTGCATGCATTCAAGTGATCAACCTTGGGAATTGCACAATCCATTTTGGAAAAATTCCTAAATAATAGAGGCCTAATTTCTCAAGGAATTGTGCAAGGAAATAGGGTCTCAAGAAAAAGCAGAAATTGATTAAGTTTGGATCATAGCTTCTCAGTGAGTAGAGAGATAGGTTATTCACTTGCAGGTTGTGTTCAATTGAGATAAGAAATTGTAATACATATCTATTAATCATATTAATGTAATAAGGCATTGGGGTTTTTAGCAGATTTCTTTTCCCAGGAAAAATATTGTGTGCATGTGTGTTAATTCTTATTGCATGTTTGAAAATTTTGTTCTAAATTATGAATTAAATTTCACAGAGTAGTAGAGTAGGTTTGTGTCTTGTGATTATGATTAAAAATTCATGATTAGTTGAAAATGTACACCATAATTTCTACAAGGATGGTGGAGGAAAATTACAGCATATCTGTTTCCAGACAATACACCTACTTCAAAATATCTATGACAACTTTTGCGAGAAGAAAACACTAGGTATAAAATATTGGATTGTGGAAGCATTAGTCACAAAATTCACAATGGCGTTAATTTTGAATGCAACTGTGGAGGTAGATGGATTAAATGTAGCCTTAACTAGTGAAGTTGTTGGTGCTGTTGGTTGCAATACGTATAAGCATAATTATCTGTGCTAGATTAATTTTTTATCCTGATTTCGGATGATATCAAGGATCTCTACTAGTTTTTTTGTTTTAAGTTACACTAATAACAATTTGTTTTCCACTCTAGTTGTTGGTATTCTTTTCGGTCTATCTCAAACACACTAGCTAGTTTTTTATGTGGTCTTTCTTTTGAACCTTTTATCTTGTGGATCTTTCTTCTTCTTCTCTGGTTTGGGATTGGTCAATTGTGGGATTTCCAAGGATATTAGTTGTTACCTGTTGGTCTTCTCTGTGGTCTATCTGAGACACACTTGGTTGTTTTGTGTGGTCTTTCTTATGGACCTTTGTCCCTGTGGATCTTCATGCTCCTCTCTAGTTTCGTATTGGTCAATGAGGGGATCTCCAAGGAACTTTGCTGTTACGTAAGTGCATTCATTTTGGTTGGTGGAGTTGGTAACATATTTGAATTTTGAATTTGATCACGAAGGAGTCTCTTGGGGTCATTAATTGGTCTGGGGGGATATTTGTTTTCCAAGTTGTCCATTAATTATATGAGGGACAATCCAATAATGGTTTTCTTTCGCCATTTAATATCTTTGTCGATTGTGTGCTTGATGAGATTTTATGAAGGGCATTGGTCAGCAGTGATTAGTCATTATATTGTATTTTAAGGGGTGTCCTAGTGGATTGAGTTGGTGATGACCTACATGGTGTGGGGTCTATAATTGATAAGTGACATCAATTTACCTTGTCTACATATTTTACCGAGGCTTTTTTATACACTACTACATAAGGTATTTTTTGGTAATGCTCCCTACTTTGGTGAACATATAAGCGTGATTCCATAGTGCCAGTGGTGTTAGTAGTATAACTTGCCTTTACATATATCAGTAGGATATCAATTTTCACTAAAGGAAATTGGTGTGGTGACATGTCATTACTCGATGCATTGAGACATGTGACTATTGAGGCAAAGAGTAGTGGTTTCCCAAGTCTGAAGTCCATCCTTCTGGGACATGTTATCTACATGAAACTATACACGTGGATTCTAATGTTTCAATATCCCCATCGGTTATTGAACCTAAATGTGGTAATCCATGGAAAATAGTTTTCCATCGTTCACAGAAAAATAAGACAGTTAAGGTCGATCAGAATTATCAAAAAATAATTTTTGGTTTTGATGTTTGTTGGGAATGGGTGGTAGGATTACAAAAATGAGCTTTGGTGGATAAGTTCTCTTATCTTCTAATGGATGACTCTTAGAGAAAATCTTGGGTTAAATAACAATGGTAATCTATTCTTAATTACTCTCCTCTCTTCAACATTTTGTACAATCAATGCTTCTTCTTCCACTTTATTAATGACGACGATGTTGTGAAGATTTCGGGATACTATTGGGTTCATGGTCGTGGTTTCCTCTCTTTAAATCACTGGCATATGGGATTTGATCCATACTTGGTATTTCCATCAAAGAAATTGGTTTGGGCTAAACTCCCTAGTTTACCCCTCGTATTTTAGTCACGTGAATCATTGATGATGATCAACAATTCCATTGGTAAATTTTCTTTCCTAGAGGAAGCAAGCCTGTTACAGAGAGATAAACATATCACATGTATTTTGGTGGAGGTGGACTTCATTGCTGAGCTTTGCACAAAGGCAGAGATCAATTGTGGTGGCTTATATATTTGGAGGTGCATGACTATTGGGCAATTCATTTTCGCTTCCTAGGTTTTCATAATATTAGACATCTTATTGTTGAGTTCCCGGATAGATTTGGAAATTGGTCACCGGGAATATCAAAGATTTTCTACGATGGGGGTTGTCCATTGACATTTGTACACTCTTTGGAAACTCAAGAGATCAGTTATATCTCTGGTGATATTAACTCCACTTTCATTACGTTTATTCCTAAGGTTTCACATACATCAAATTTTGTTTATTACAATCCTATATCCCTTTGCAACACCCTATACAAAATTATTTCCAAAATAATTTCTAATAGGCTGAAACCTACACTCTGTGATGGTATCACTCAAGAAAAATTTAGGTTTCTTCGTTAAAGAAAAATTTAAGATGTGATTTCTATTGCTCAGGATATCGTACATACTATCAAATATAAGGTGATTATTATGAAGATGGACCTACAAAAATATTTTGATTTTGTAGATTGGACCTTTCTTCAGCTGGTCCGACACAAAATTGGCATTTCATATCAATTTTCAAAATGGATCATGTTCTGTGTATCTACTGCAAACTTTACCATATTGGTTAATGGACTTCCTACTAATTTTTTTTTTGCCTCTTGGGGTCTCCAACAAGGATGCACCTTATCACCCCTTATTTTCATTATTTTTATTGAGGGATTTAGTAGATTTCTCTTGCAGGCACATATATATGGGTCACTGACAGCTATCTTTATTACTAGACAAGTCATAATTACTCATATGATTTTTGTCGATGATGGGTTACTATTTTATGGAATGGAGAAACATATATGGTATTATCGACCTATTTGGATCTGTCTCTGGACTCCTTATGAATAATACTAAATCTCATATGATTCGTGATTACCCAAATGATGCACTTGTACTAGAGATTTCTCAGATTTTTGTTTTAATTTGCATTGCATTGGATGCAGGTTTTAAATATCTTGTATTTTTGCTTAAACCTAATTGGTATGGAATTAAGGACTACAACTATCTTATAGTGAAATTCCACCGTAAACGTTTATCATGGGCACGTAGGTGGCTCTCCCTAGGAGGGAGTCTGTCTCTAGTTCGAGCAGTCCTTCAGAGCATATTTGTTAGGATATTCCGACACAGGAAATATTTAAGTATAGCTTGGTCTAATGTAGAGTTAGGTAAAGTGTGTTTCTTTACTATGTACATTTGTAACTTATAATCCGACGGTCACGATATGTAGTGATCTGACGGTTCACTCTCTCCTCAGTATTACTAACACTTGATCTGTGGTTTAACACCTGATTGATCCATGATCTCTATTTAAAGAGCACGGAGGGTCATTTGTCTGGTAACCGTTTATGAGAGAAGCTTATGTAAATTTTCGTTCTTCATATTAATAAATTTCCTAAAGTGGTTGCATTGGCTTAGGTCATGGACTATTATTTCCCCCTTCGAGGGTTTTATCCACATCAAATACTGGAGAATTTATTTGTGATCTATTTGTGAGCGGTGATCTTTAGTGTTTGATCTGTATAATTTATAAAAAAAATATGTATATCAATGAATTAAATCCGATCAAGGAATTTACTAAAGAAATATATTGAATCCTTGTACAAATCAATTGCGATAAATAAACACAATCGCTAATCACAACAAGTAAAGAATGAAGCAAATAAAACCACAACAAAAATATTTTCCTAGGGAAAGCTTGCTACTCAAAAACCCTCTATCTTCTATTGTATATTCACCACGGAATCATGAAAAAATTACAATGCACTCTTCTCATAAGAGTCTCCTGCACTCTCACAACTGACTCACACTGACCCGGACAAAATGGACCAACACTTAGCCAATTTATTGCCTCTAATCGGCCTACATTGCTTGCGCAATTCATGTGGAATACAATCCATATTCTTTAGGAATTTTAGCATTCCAAAACTACAAAATTCTCATGGTAAATCCTATGGTTGTCTTACTGGATGCAGACAACCTATTAATTATACAACTGATAGTTAACATCTTTTTAAAATTTGTCTCAATTAGGTCTCCACTCGAACTGACATGCATGCAACTATTAATAGTAAATCATCAGTTGTATGGAAGATCACTGCATGTGAATTAAATCTAATTTAATTCACTTGATCTCTCACTAGTGCAACAAACAATTACAACTAGTTCAACTGACTCTAATTCAATAAATAGAGTTAACTAATTTCTCATGCATTAAACTAATGCACTAACTACAACTTGAACTCCATAACAAATAGAATCACTCTGCATGCCTCACCAACCACCCTCAACTCAAAATTCATGAGCTAACTAAGTTTATCACACTCAGTTAACTATTACAAGTGATTATGAGATAAGATTACATTTTATTGTCCAATTTAATTAAGGGAAAATTAAATTAGACACACATTTCTTATTGACTTTTCAACACTCCCTCTCAACAAGAAAGGGATTATCTGCCACCCCGATCCTGACTCTATAGTATTCGAATTTGCTCCTGGTGAGCGCCTTCCTCAGAATATCTGCATCCTGATCTTCTGTGAGAATGAACTGAAGTAACATAATGCGCCTCTGAACATAATTTCTAAGATGGTGGTACTGGATGTATATGTGCTTAGACCTATCATGGAATATCGGATTAACTGAGAGTTTAATACAACTCTAGTTATCACAATGTATCATCGTCAGATCCATATGAGAACCAAACAAACCAACCAAAATCTTCCTCATCCAGATGGCTTCACATGCAGCCTGACTTGTTTCCATGTACTCTGCCTCAGCTGAACTGAGTGCCACAAATCGCTGCGTCTTGCTGTACCAAGAAACTACTATGGATCTTATGCTGAACATCCCTCCTGATGTGCCCTTTCTGTCTGATGGACTGCCTACCCAATCTGCATCAGTGAAGCCTTAAAGCTTCACTCCCTATGTCCGTTTGTACCATAATACATACTCTGTAGTGCCCCTAAGATATCTCAAAACATGCTTCCCCACCTTCCAAAAGAGCTTGGTCGGCTTAACCATAGCTTGAATCAGTTGCCTAATTGCATAGAAAATGTCTGGTCTGGTGTTCACCAAGTAAATCAGTGAACCCACTAGCTACCTGTGAATAGTATTGTCCACTACCTCACCTAAAGTAGTATCCTCCTTCCTCAATTTTCCTGGAAGAGGAGTCTCCATGGGTTTGCAACTCTCCATGTGAAACTTACTCAAAATATCTTTGGCATACTTTCCTTGAGAAACAAATTTCTCACCATCCCGCTGCCATATTTCCAAACCAAGGAAATAGTGAAGGAGTCCCATGTCCTTCACTTCGAACTCTCTTGCAAGATCCTCTTTTCAAGAAGTTATCAGCTGCTCATCACCTGTCAAAATTAGATCATCAACATAAAGTATGATAATCAAGAGCTTACCATCAGCCATAATCTGATACAGGTTTGCATCTGCTTCACTTTTGGTGAATCCCAACTCGGTGAAATAACTGTCAATTCTAGTGTACCAAGAAGGAGGTGCTTGCTTCAGCCCATACAATGCTCTTTTGAGTCTGCACTCATGCGACTCACTGTCAAAGATCTCAAAACCTTCTGGCTGCTCTATGTATACTTATTCCTCAATAAATCCATTGAGAAACACAGTTTCACATCCATCTGATGTATCTGCCACCCCATCTGTGCCGAGAGTGCAAGGATAGATCTAATCGAAGAGTATCTCTCAACCGGTGCGAAAGTCTCCTCACGAAATCAATCCCCTCAACTTGTGAGAATACCCGAGCTACAAATCTAGCCTTGTACTTCTCCACACTCCCATATTCTACTCTCGCTTCACCTTATAGATCCATCTAGATCCAACCACTAATTTTCCGACTAGTCTTGGGACAAATTCCCATGCATTGTTCTTGACGATGGAGTCATACTCCTCAACCATGGCGTCAACCCAAATTGGTTGCTGCACTGATTCCTCAAAGGAGGTCTGGTTCTCGTCACAATACACTTTCTCATAAGAGACATGTATCCAATAAACATGTTTGGAGACCGTATCTATCTACACAAATGAAGTAGGTGCTCCTACATGTTCCGCCACACCAAGTCTCAATCTATCAGCCTACGTGGTGCGCCTTCTACCATTTTTGGTGGATGGCTTTGCATGAGTGTTTTCCGCCACTCCATGATCCTCTCGCATGTGGCTACTCCACATCTTGAGTTTTATTCTTTGGAACCAAGAGTTCCTAATCCGCATGCAAAATCCAGTTCCCTCTCAAGGGACAATTGCATGGCTTTCTACTCATCAAATTTTATATCCCATCTCACAACAACCATTTTGTTGTTTGGAAAATACACCCAATAGTTGTGGAGAGTATCAATGTACCCCACAAATATCCCAATCTCAGCTGTTGGTTTAAGATTCTTTCTGGAATCTTTGGTCACATGGCAATAGAGAGATGAGACAAAAATTTTAAAATATGAAACATCGTGCTTCTTACCATAAAAATCCTCCTCTGGTGTACTCATGCCAAGTATCCAATGAGGACTACGGTTTTGTAAAAATACCGTTGTTTTGCATGCCTCCACCCACAGATTCAACGGTAGGCCCTAATCATGCACATCACTTGTGTCACCACAATTGTTTTGTTATTTCTTTCTGTGACCCCATTCTGTTGTGGGTTATGAGGCGCAATCAACTCTCTCCAAATTCCTTCTTTGCTACATAAGTTCTTAAATTCCTTGTAGATGTACTCACCACCATTGTCTCTCCTAAGAGCCTTCACATGCTTCCCCATGTCTTTCTCCACCAGTGCTTTGAACTCACAAAAGTTTTAGAACCTCTAATCTTTCTTCTGCATGAAGTAGATCCAACACTTTCAAGAAAAATTATCAACAAAGATCACATAATACATGCAATTTGTTGTCAATGCTATAGAGAATGGTCCACACACATCTGAGGGAACTCTCTCAAGGATTCCTCGTCGCTCGGTTCTCCTTCTCGTGAAAAGTGGCCTTTGCATACTTCCCCATGGTACATCGCTTGCATGTGTCTATTTGTGCAAGAGTACCCTTTGAAAGCCCCGTATGAATCTATTGCATGACCTTCAAGGATTCGTGGTGTAGATGGCCCAATCTCCCGGTGCCATAACTCACCCTAATCCCGATCGACCACTTTGTCTGCCTTACCCATCAATGCTGCACAACCATCTACATCAAGTTTGTAGATATTCTTCACACGAACCCCAATCTTCATGGCTTGTCCTATGTAATATTCCCAATTAGCCATGAGCTAGTTGGAATATTAATTTTTGTTTTTGCTTCCTTGTTTGATGAATAAGAGGATATGGAGATCCATAAATCTCCTTAATATGAATAAAATCAATGATAATGTGAAAGAAGGACATCTTAACAGCTTAATTGAGCACCCTTGTGTGTGAAAAGGGGCTGGAACACCTAGATTGGGTCAACTTTGACCAAATCAACAACGCTGTCATGGAGTAGTGGCATTCATTGAGGGACAATGCAGTTTTAGTTGGAGACTCTTTGCATGGAAGTAGTGTCTTAAATGAGTGGGGCCTAGGGTTAGGAAGCTCATCACTTATATAAGGAAGAGGATGATAGCCATATTGAAGTCATGTTATGTTATGATATTTTGATTTTATGGTATGTTTAGACATATAGCTTTCTTCAGCTGTTTAGCTAAGATTGCAGTGTTGTTTAGCACGAGGTGTTCCCGAGCAGGGACCTCTTTCCTTAATAAGCCTCTTAGAAGAGCTTTGAACTGCATTCCACATTTAAGCATCAGAGCCAAGGCTTCGGTCTTAAGGTACAACGCAGTTCCTTTTTGAGGTTTTGTGTTGTGTTGTAGGGCGTAAGTTGTGGAGGGTTGATTTGGGTGATTTCCGAGCTAGATATCATTGGAGGGAGGGTCCTTTCTCTTGGGAGGCTAGTAAAGGAGGCCCCGGAGAATTATTGATACATTTGACACCAGGACATAGTGTTTTTATCCCCTATAGCGTAGTTTCATTCTGGATCTACATTATTTTAGGGAGGAGTTGCAGGGCTATTTGCAGTAAGTGATTTGGGAGGTGATTTCTTTAGTGAAGGGGCTAGCCTTTCATCTGGAGGATCCATTGGAGGAGAGAAAATTCATTTTCATATCAGCTTCAGCCATTTCTCTTATGTTACTTGTTGCAACATACTTTCAGCCCTAGGGCTCATGAACTTTCATTTTGTATTATTGGGTGTTTTTCCCTGAGATCCTCTTGGGTTCTTTTCTAGAGGTTTTTTAGAGCCTTGATCTTCATTGTACATTATATTTGAGGCATATATCAACCCTTTATCTTTTGTGTACTCATTTTTTTGTAGCAAGTGCTTCTATGACTACGTCGTAGCAGATGTCTCCGACATTTTGATATAGTAGCGACACCTCATTCTTGAGGGTTTTCTTCATTGGAGGCTTATTGTATCTTGTTCTATGCTTTTTGGACCATTATTTTATACGTATGTGCTATTGTTATGATGAATGGAAAGACTCCATATTTGTCTCATGTTTTTAAGTGATGTTTTACACTTCTATTCCAACATTTTGTTCTATATTTCTTCTTTCCCCATTTGGGAATATTACAGTGGTATTAGAGCATAATCTTGGCTCAGCCTGTTCATCTTAAGCCAATATGTCATCAGAATAAGGAGATCCTCTCACAGATAGAGAGAAGAGGTATCTTAGAAGAAGAAACCAGAAGTTTGACTATATGGATGATAAAGAAGACAGGGGTAAAACCCCTTTAACAGAAGGAGATGAGGAGAAAGAGTATCCAAAGCTACTTCTTCGAACTATGCAAGACATTGCTAGATAAATAAAGGAGATATGGATGGATATATACAAGGAATCCCCTAAAGGGTTTCTACATGGTGATGGCTCTGACATTTCTCATCACTGGAGTGATCAACTAGTGAAGCAGCAACAAGTTTCCCAATGCTTTACAATGCCTACGTTCTTAGTAGTGGGAAATGAATGGTTTCAAGAACAAGAAACTCTTGAAGACAATTTCATGGAGTATGAGTCTCAATCTCGAAGATTCAAGGATCACTTGTGTTTTCAAGAATTTTGTCAGATCAAGGATAATAGGAGACCCAGGCATCAAAATAGAGGTGGAGGATTCATTCAGAATCATGATCCACACCAAACTATGGGCAGATTTTTCTTACCCAACTTTGATGGGTCATCTAAATGCACTGCCAAATCATGGGTAGAGAAGCTTGAAATATACTTCTAGCTGAACAAAGTACTAGATATGGAGGCCATCAAGATAGCAGCGCTGCACCTTGAGGGTGAGGCACATGATTGGTGGTTTCATGGCTTATTTACATTGTTTCATGCCAATGTGACTGCATATTCAAAGTTCACAAGGAGGTTGGTGGAGAGGTTTGATCGGAGAGATCCAGAGGCACCATTCATGGGGCTAGCAAAGCTCAAACAATCGGGTAATCCGAAAAACTTATATTTCTGAATTTCTAAAACGTTTTGTTATGGTTCCTGATTTATCTGCATCAAGAAGGGTCTATATGTTTATTAATGGGCTAGCAGAACCTCTTCATGGGTTGGTTAAATCTACCAAACCCACTACCCTACAAGATGCCATTGAAAGGGCTAGAGATCTACAAGATGCCTTGCCAAAAGCAAAGGAAACATTTCAGCAAAAGCCCACTTTTCTATCCAAGGGAAAATATGAGAAGGCTCCTCTTTCAAAGGAGAGCCAAAGTAAAGTACCTCTTAGTGATGATGTTCGAAGAGATTTGAGGAGAAGGAAGATTTTCTTCACATGCCAAGAATCATGGGAACCCAGACATAGATGTGCAGTAGGAAAGGAACACTATATAGAGGTCTTCTCAAATGATGAGGAGGAAGAAGAAGGAGAACTAAAAGGGGGTCACAATGCTGGAATAGCAGGAGATGATCCACCACCACCAGGAGGTGAGGATAAAGCAATTGCTCGAATTAGAGGGACTCTTGCATCAATGAGAGTGGTACCCAATTATCATGAAACTTCCACACAGGAAACATAGTTAGATTTGTGTAGTGGAAGCAAGGACATGGTAGTCCCATCTATTGTGCATATGAGGGTGACCCATGAGACATCATTTTTTTATGGAAAACCACCTAGGAGGCCACCTGATCCCAAGTTGGTGAGAGATGTCTCACAATATGTTGCACCCCTCATAGATCCAGGAGGAGTGGGAACATTGGATGGTTATGATACAATGCAGAGAGTCCTGGGTAGACTCAAGGAGGAGGGATACATTCTCCCACTATCATCATTACCCACTCTCACACCCCAATTTTTCACTGAGAGAGGATACCATAGGATTGGAGGATGACACCAACATGGTGCAAGGAGACTATTCCTTGACTTTGGAGGCTCATAAGATTTTCTCACTTGGGGAGAAGTCTTCCACATATAGAAGAAGGTGGCCACTCATACATGCTTTGGCCAAACTCAGGAAGTTTTGGATATGTGATAACTTCCCATGGAAGACTAACCTCCAAAAGCTTCAACCCTTACTTAAGCATGAGAAGCTATAGGAGGAGTAGCAGAGGAAGAATAGCAGCATCTTGGTAAGGTGTAGCAAGGTCCATAGAAAGTATGCAACATGGCTACTCCTTGGATGAGGAATCAAATTATGCATCCAACGAGTGCTCCTGCTCGAAATTTGAGTAAACCCATAGGGATATCAGTTCAAAATATGAGTTGAAAAAGTAGGTTTTTTTTTTCCCTCTAGAATATGATGATGTAATCTAATCTTACTTTATTCTTTTTCACTATTATTTTATAATTTCCTTAGGAGGCCCATTTTAGACCTCAAAATTCCCCTAAAGACATAATTGTAGTTCCCTTGATCAGATGTACAAAATACCATGGAAAGAAAACCATCATGCCCAAAACCATGTTCAAACTCATGCACAAAACCATAGGTAGCTCCGCCCACCTAATATAGTGTCGAAAACAAATTTCCTGGAACTTTCCTCGGACCCCGTGCAAAGGGGCTACTGATCCCCTGCAAATCCCTTGACAGGGGGGCCTACCGCCCTGCTCTTATCCCCACTTTGTCTGTCCATATAGTCATGGAAAAAATATAACACACACCCAAAAGGAACAAAATAGGGGGCTGAATCATCATGATTTGAGCAATCTTCCAAGGCATTCAAGTTTACGAGATGCACATTTTTCACATTCCTCAAGCTATAATTAAAAAAATTGAATATATCGTGTCAGCATTTCTAAGGTCTAGATCAAGCCCCAAAAGAAATACCCCCCTTTATTACACTTAGTCTTATTTCAAGACCAATTAAAAAGGTGGTTGGGGTCTAATGAATTTCAGAAGTTTCAATATATCAATTTTGACTCCAAATTTATGGCGCATATTTGGAGAATGGTGCCTTAAATGGAAAAATATCAAGAAGGAAAAATATATTCCACATCGATGTTTGGAGGACTAGATTCAGGTTGGTGCCCCATCACAATCATATATATCTACAACATAAAGGAGCTTGAATTCAATTATTTCATGGCTATTTAGTAATATTCTATAGGCTATTGAAGATGGACAAAGGATTCAAGTGGGATTCAAAACCATCGAAGTAATGTGTGGATGTCACCTTCTCTCAGTCCTCATCATAAACTTCCTCATTCAATGAGGTTTTTCTAATCTAGCTAGTATTGGTCAGCCTTCACAACTTCTTTGACGCTCTCCTATATCGCCTCATGCCAGGGATATTTGGATTCAAGACTACTTGCAAGACGAATGGGAATCTTATCGTGACAACCTCTGTTAGGGGTCTGGTATATGTTTGATCTCGCGGTCGGATAGTCTTGTATGGGGCGGTCATTTATTTGGAGGCGAGGGATCGTTGTCTCGGAGGCATATGGCCATATCTTTTTCCCGCATTCGAGTATCTACCATTTGCTAATATTTTTGCATGCTTGTGGATCCGGGAGGCTCCTCTCAAGGTCATATGTTTTAATTGTCTTTAATCGCATAATCATATCTTAACTTGGGAAACCCTTATAAGGAAAGGTTTTACGAGTCCTTGAAGATGTTCACTCTGCAAGAATGCACTTTGGAGGATTGTTCTCACTTATTTATTTTGTTTCAATTTGTGAGAGATATATGGAAGCAAGTGCCTTTGTTGTTGGGAATTCAGAGTGTGATACTAACTTTACTTCTATCCTCGCTCCGATCTCGCTCATGGGAAAGTAGACATAAATCTTTTCGGGTTGTTCCCCTCTAGGTCTTTTGGGGGAATATAGTGTTCTAGAAATGAATTCATATTTGAAGGTACTTCCCACGATGCATTTCTAGCTTCCCTTCGTATTGTCGCACATTTATGGAAACAAGTCCATGGACCCCTAAGGAACCCTCCTAAAGGGACAATTCAAAGTGACAATTCAGATGAATCATATAAAAGAAGTTTGTGTAGTAGCTTTCAAGTACAATTGCTAACTTATGGTCTTCTAAAAATCTATCATTTATAATGAAAATGTTTCGTTTTTTTTATTTAAAAAAAAACAAAAGGAGGAAACCTGATACAATAGGGCTATAGCAAATTGTGATTATACTAGTGATTTTCCAAAGGAGGAAACCCGATGTAATAGCGCTGCGACAGAAATTGTGATTATACTAGTGATTTTCCTTTTTTTCACTAAAACCGTATAATCGAATTGCCACGTTTTGAAGATAAGGTGCGAAATTGGACGTTTTTAATTCGATATGCATGGATTGTACAACACCCACATTTGACAAGTGGGAGCTGTTGACTATGTTGGAATATTTGAAAATTCCCGTAACAAACAATGGAGAGAGTAATACTCTCCTCTTTAACACGAGAGAAATTAAAATTTCTTGACAGGGAGACAAGAGTTCAACACTTTGAAAACAAAATTCTATTCCATTTAATAACAAAAAAAACTATTACACTTCTTCCTCACCGAGAGGGATTACAAAAATGTGGTCGTTGCAAAATGCGATGCATGAACCAACTCTATGTCTCCGTAAAAATTAAAACGCATCATGCGTGCACTCAAGAAACTTACGTTATGTATTCTATTAAAAAAATGCACTCATTGTGCAAATAAAATTAATCTATCGGGCTCTCGGGATTCTTCTCTTTTATAACCAAACAAAAAAAAACTAAAATTAAAACATAAAATTATGTCGGGCATAAATTTAAAACACAATCTTTGACCGCGCATGACTTCAAAAACCAAAAAGCCTTAAACGTGGACCCCGCTGAACTCAAACAAGAATTAAACCGGCTTGCATAACCATTTCGGGTTACAAATCTAGGTGCCGACGTTAGCCCAATTGTGACCCGAAATCTTATTAACTCCGCCATATGAAAACGTATCGGGTCCGTTTTTGGGCCTCGCCGACGCAAAGCGAAGTTGTGACCCCGAAATCCATTTAAATCCACCTCATAAATATTTCAGTGTCCGGTTCTTTGCAATGCGAACGACCCAAAAGCAAAAATCCGCTCCAATGAAATGCTGCCACGCGTCTCGTCGATCGGACGGTTGACTTGGCGTTGGGGACCACGGTTCGTGGGGATCGTTGATCGCTCGTTGTGGCCGTGGGGACCACCGAATTTCAAACCAACTCCCGCGTACTTGAAACTAAACGCACTCGTGTTTAAACAAAAATACCTTGTTTCATTTTAAACGCTTTGTTTTTTATCGTACGAGACTCGTCCATAATACTTGTGAAAGGACTGTAAGTGGTTTTTCACAAAAATTGATTTTTCACCATTTTAGAAGGCGGCTTGAGTACAAAGAACCTCGGAGATTAAAATAGAAAGTGGCTCGACATGACTAGTTTTGAAAGTAACATTTCAACACTCCCCATTACTTTCAAACTCGTCGGGTTATCATTCATACCCGAAATTTTCCTCAAAAACTCAAAACTCTTCTCGTCCCAATGGCTTGGTCGAATGTCCGCAAACTACTCTTTCGAGTTCTGCGGTGTTCCATTACAATTTCACCATTGTTTACCAATTCTCTCGATGTAATGAAATTTTGTGTCTATGTGTTTCGTTCTCTTATGAAACACATAATTCTTCGATAATGCAATAGTTGAGCTATTGTCACAATAAATCACTTGTTCCTCTTGTCCGCTCTTGGCACAAACTTTTTAACATCCTCCTCATCCAAATTGCTTGACAAGTTGCTTGCTATAGCCGCCACATATTCTGCCTCTGCTGCAGACAACGCTACAATAAGTTGCTTTTTTAGAAGCCCATGAAATGGCTCCCTGAACCCATGTGAAAAACATAACCGGAAGTGCTCTTCCGATCATCTACACTTCAGCCCCAATCACCGTCAGTGTACCCAACTAAATCTGAATTTTCACAGACGGTATATAAAATACCAAACCTTTTAGTACCTTTAACATACCTCGAATTCTCTCGCTTTTCGCCCTAATGTGCATCCTTTGGCTTCTCCATGAATCTGAAATCAAACTAACAACATGCATTATGTCCAGACTTAGTTGTAGTCAAATACATGAGGTCGCCAACTATGCTCTTGTATAAGCTAGGATCAAAATCCTTGCTGCTTGTCCTCTCTGCCGAGTTTTAATCCCATCACTGTGGGAGTGATTGTCTGCTTTGCTCTCCTACATGTTAAATCTTTCAAGCACTTCATTAACATATTTTTTCCCGTGAGATAAAAATCCCATTTTCATCTTGTTCTACTTCTATTCCTAAGAAGTATTTCAACAAACCCATGTCGGTCATTTCAAATTCTTCTTTCATGATCTGTTTTAAAATTTTCAATAAGGTAATCATCATTACCTGTGAAAATAACATCATCAACATATAAAACCACTATCAACATTTTACCATCTTTTTTCTTTGATGTAGAGGGTGGGTTCTCCCTCACATTTTTCAAATCCATTTTTCCAGTAGATAGGAGTCTATTCTATTGTACCACGCTCTTGGCGCTTGCTTCAGACCCATAAAGAGCTTTCTTTAACTTGCACACTTTGTGCTCTTGGCCTTATTTTCATAGCTCGAGAGGTTATTCAATGTAAACCTCTTCCATTAACACTCCATTTAGGAATGCTCGACTTCACATCCATTTGGTAAAATTTCCACTTGTTTTGTCGTCGCTATGGATAGCATCTGCTCTCACGGTTTCCATTCGGCAACCAAAGGGTGCAAAAAGTTTCCTCATAATCTATTCCATGCTTTTGCTTATATCTCTTGACAACAAGTCTAGCCTTGTGTCTCTCTATTTTTGCCTTCAACATTACTCTTGGTCTTATAGACCCATTTAACTCCAATGACATCTTTACCTTTTGGGAGTTCAACCAAATCCCAAGTCTTGTTCCTCTCTATGGCATTAATCTCCTCATCCATAGCTTCTATCCATTTTCTATCTTTAATAGCTTCCTCAAAGTGGATAGGTTCTTCAACATGACAATATAAAGAAAACAAAGAATTGATACCTTCATTTGCTGCCTCTTGTGCATAAATGTCATTCAAATTTCTGAACTTCTTACCTCTTTCATTAGGTGTACAAATGCGTGAAGAAGCACTTGAATTTCCTTTTTGTGGTGTGCTTGGAGAAGAACCTTCATTTCTCCTCAAGGGTGTGCTTTGCTGCTCTTGTGTTGGAGCTCACTTGTTTGGGGGATGTATTTCAGCCAACTCATCATCATTTTCATCATGAGATAAACAAGTGTTTAACATTCACTGTTTTCTCTATGCTTCCATCCCAAGCTTCCTCTTCAATAAACTGAACATCTCTGCTCACAATAAACTTCTTAGTGGATGGGTTGTATAACCTGTAAGCCTTGGATTTCTCACTCGTATCCAATGAAAATACATTTCTCCCCCTTGTTGTCCAACTTAGCTGATCCGGAATGTGTGCATAAGCCACACATCCGAAAACTTTCATGTGTGTGACACCTTGCTTTGTGCCACTCCATGCCTCTTCCGGCGCTTTGTTCATAACTGACTTTTGTAGGGCACCTATTCAAAATGTACGCTGCACAATGTATAGCTTCAGCCCAATAATCATTAGGCAAATGCTTTTCCTTTAACATACTCCTCACCATGTCCATTATGGTTCTATTCTTCCTTTCATCTACTCCATTTTCTGTCACGGAGTATATCTAGTTGTAAACTACTTATGAATACCATTTTCTCTACAAAAACGTAGAAAATATTTAGAGATATACTCACCTCCTCTATCAGTCCATAGGACTTTGATGTGCAGCCCACTTTGGTTTTCAACAAGTGCTTTGAAATTGCAAAATCTTTCAAACACTTCACTTTTTGTTTTTCAAAAAGTAAACCCGAGTTTTTCTTGTAAAATCATCTATGAATGTTAACATATAGTGGTCTGCTAGCAAGAGATGGAGTTTGCATTGGTCCACACAAATCCGAGTGGACAATCTCTAAGGGTGCCTTTGCCCTTATGATTTTCCTGGAAGGAAAACTTTCTCTGTGTTGTTTCCCCAAAGATATAACCTTCACAAAGGTCGTCTGGTTTCTCTATCAATGGTAAACCTCTTACCATTCCTTTTCTATTCAACAAGTTAAGACCTCCAAAGTTGAGATGTCCAAATCTCAAGTGCCACAACCAATTTTCATCTTTTGGTTCGCTTTGGATAGCCTCTTGTGCCACTGCTACTTTCTCTTCACCATTCTTCAAATCTTCTCTTGTTCTAAGAGGGAACATCCTGTTCCTTGTCATCTTCACTTCAACAATACATTGTTTGTTGAGCGGTTTTTCCATGATGGTACAAACATCATCCTCAAAAAAATACATTATACCCCTTTTTGAACAAGTTTCGTCCAATACTTAAGAGGTTACACTTCATTCCCGGAACATAATAAAAATCTTCTATGGATTTCTTTGCACCTTTCCTTGTTAAAAACATTTACATTTCCTTTTCCCATAACAAAAACTTTGCTATCGAGTTCCTAGTGTGACTTGTGACTTCACACTCTCATCTAACATAGAAAATATTGCTATATTTCTCGTCATATGGTTACTGCATCGGAGTCTAGAAACCATAAATCCTCATTCTTTTCTTTAGCCATATTACAAGCTAAAAAATAAATTATCTTAGTCGATATTTTCTCTAGTGAAATTTGCACTAGTTCTATTTCCCATATCATGTTGCTTCTTTCTACATTCATTAGCATAATGACCATATTTTTTTACAATAGTGACATTAGACATTGGACTTATCATACCTTCTGTCCTTGAGCATTCTGTCGACCACTTTGTCAGTTGTTGCCTTGGCCTTGATGTTGATTTGGATTGTTGCCCCTTCCTTGAGCATTGGTTGGACTCGTTCCTTCCACCTCTGTTTTGGCTTCTGCCTCTTCCTCTCTTGTTTCCTCTCGCCTTGCCCTCTTCCTCTTCCGAAAGACATCCGGGTCTTAAAGGCATGTTCCCGGAGAGTGTTCACTCCTACCCAATCTCTGCTCATGGGTCATCGATGATGCATGTAGCTCATCCATCGAAAAATTTGTGAGATCCTTAGTCTCCTCTATGGTGGTGACAATCACATCGAATCTTGAGGGTAGACTCCTCAAGAGTTTTTCCAAAATCCTCTTATCTTCAAGAGTCTCTCCATGAGATCTTATTTGTGTGACCATTCCAATCACATGAGTGAAGAATGAGTCAATAGTATTTGACTCTTTCATATAGAGAGTCTCAAAGTCTCTCCTCGAAAGCAATTGAAGTTTTGCTGTCTTCACTTTTTCCATGCCTTGATAGGCTGTCTTGAGAGTTTCCCATGCTTCTTTGGATCTCTTGGCTACTGCTATCATTGGAAAAACACTCTCATGCACTGCTTGATACAATAAGAAGAGAGCTTTGGAGTCTTTCTTCCTATTTCTCTTCAGCAACTCTTTCTCTGCTTGAGTTAAATCATCAAACTCTTCTTCATTTGCTGGCTCTTCAAAGCCATCCTCAACAAATTCCCATAAGTCTTGTGAAGTAAATAAATCTCTCATAGCTATTGACCGAGTAGTCATAATTTTTCCCATTAAATTGTGGGAGGTGGATATTTCCAATACCCATGCTAGTGTCGGCTCCCGACCATTCTACACTCTTAACTATGATTCAAAAAAACACTTGATCGTGTATTTAAAATAAGCGACTGTTTCGCAACAAGTAACACAATAAACTCGTATAGAGAAATACCTTGAATTCTTTTTTGGGCCGAGTCTTCACTATCGCTGGAGAAAGTTGCTGCAACAAAGAACTCCTTCCTTCGACTTCTTTGATCTTCAAAGAGCTCTGGACTAGCTACGATACCATGTTGGAATATTTGAAAATTCTAGAACAAACAATGGAGAGAGTAATACTCTCCTCTTTAACACGAGAGAAATTAAAATTTCTTGCCGAGAGACGAGTTCAACACTTTGAAAACAAACTTCTATTCCATTCAATAACAAAAAAAACTATTACACTTCTTCCTCACCGAGAGGGATTACAAAAAATGTGACTGCTACAAAATGCGATGCATGAACCAACTCTATGTCTCTGTAAAAATTAAAAAGCAACTGCATTTGTACACTCAAGAAACTTACGTTTTTGTCTTCTATTACAAAATGCACTTCATGTGCAAATACAATTAATCTATCGAGGCTCTCGGGCTTCTTCACTTTTATAACCAAACAAAAAAAAACTAAAATTAAAACATAAAATTATGTCGAGCATAAATTTAAAACACAATCTTTGACCGCGCATGACTTCAAAAACCAAAAGCCTTAAACGTGGAACCCGTAGAAACTCAAACAAGAATTAAACCATCTTGCATAACCATTTCGGGTTACAAATCTTGGCGTTGACGTCAACCCAATTGTGACCCGAAATCTTATTAACTCCACCCTATAAAAACGTATCGAGTCCGTTTTGGGCTCGTTGTACGTAGCACAAGTTATGACTCGAAATCCATTTAAATCCGCCTCATAAATATTTCAGGGTCCGGTTCTTTGCAATGCGAACGACCCAAAAACAAAATCCGCTCCAATGAAATGTCGCCACACATCTGCTAACCCTGGATGGTTGACTTAGCGTTGGGGACCACGGTTCACGTGGGGACTCGTCGATCGCTGTCGTGGCCATGGGACCACCGAATTTCAAACCAACTCCCGCATACTTGAAACTAAACACACCCGTGTTTAAAAAAAAATACCATGTTTCATTTTAAACGCTCTGTTTTTTGAATGTACGGAGACCTCGTCCCATAATACTTGCGAAAGGACTATAAGGGGTTTTTTTCACAAAATTGATTTTTTCACCATTTTTAGAAAAGCGGCTTGAGTACAAAGAACCCGGGAGATTAAAATAGAAAGCGGCTCTACACGGCCCAGTATTGAAAGTGACATTTCAATAGACTAAATCATTGGTGGAAAGAAAAAATCGGTGCATAGGTACAAAACGTCGTTTTTCAAGGGAAGAAATTTCAGAAAAAATGGCTATGGTTGCTCCCACATGCTAATTTCAATTGTTCCTCCAACCTTCCACTTCACAAGGCATTAAAAAGGGTACAACCCCTTCACATTTCTACGATTCATTGTGCTACTTACCTCATCCGAGCAGAGTTTCATGTCTGCAGGTCGAGAGTTTAGCATGATGTCGAGGGCAAAAAAGGAGGCTGCACGAGAATAGGAAAAGAAAGGAAACAATGTGCATGATGGGAGCAGGGGGGATTCATTGGCTCATGGCTTGTCAAGTTGCTTCTTCAAAGAGGCTACAATGTTCGAGCATCGATTCGCACCAACCCAAATCGGTATATTAATTATTGTTCACACGATCTATTAATTTAATTATTATTATTATTTTAATGAATAGGCTACATCGGTTGTATATGTCATAGTTTCTGCTCATGGAAAATGTCACCGTGTATGTATCGATGGAGTAGTCCGGTCGTGTGGTGTTGTTTTGTTTTTTGTTTTTTTTCTAGGTTTTTTTAAAATGATAATTTTAACCCAAAAAATTTTCTAATGTTAGATGCTAATCAAACCAAAACTTAGGAGTTATATATATATGTTATAAAAATACAAACTTTTTTTGATAAGTAAGATTTATTTGAAATATTGAAATTGTACTTGAGTTGAGTTTCCTCTTGTAAGAGTAGTACTCATTATCTTTTCTAACAAGATTTGGCAAAGTACGGACGATGGTGGAAAGTATAAACATCCGAGAGAGTTGGAAGGAGCAAAAGAGAGGCTTCGACTTGTGAAAGGTGATATTCTACATTACCGAGCTTACTTACAGTCATCGGAGGTTGCCACGGTGTTTTTCACATGGCCTCGGTTCTCAATGATGACCCTGTAATTACTTCATTCGACTCTATTTGTAATTCCAAATCCATGCAGCTATTTGGGGTTTAAAATCACATTAATCAACCATGGACCATTGTCATAACTTTAGATCTTGTTAAGCGTTGTTTTTTTTATATAGGTTTGATGGATGTAGTTAATATTGAGTGCGAGGGAGCAAGTGATAGAACCAACGGTGGAAGGGACGGGGAATGTGATGGAGGCACTGCGTGAATCGGGGGTGAAGCGCGTTGTCTTTACGTCTTCCATCTGTGCGGTTTACTCGAATCCTCACAGAGACCCACTTTCCATAGTCCATGATAAGCTGCTGGAGCGATTTGGACTCATCGCGTACAAACCAAGGTTTTAATTCACAACATTTTTTATTCCAAATATTAAGATAGAGGTCATGCAAATCATAGACTAATAATTGGTTGGCATCGACTCGTGCATTGTAGAATTGGTATTGCTATGCAAAAACCTTGAAAGAAAAATCTGCATGGGATATTACAAAGAGAAGGAATTTAGAGTTGGTGGTGATTAATCCAGGCCTGGTTTTGGGTCCCTTGTTGCAGTCTGCCATGAACCCTAGCACTGCTCATATCATGAAATACTTAACAGGTGAGCTATATATATATATATATATATATATATATATATATATATATATATATATATATATATGTGGGTTTTAAAATAGATGATCGGGGATTTATGATAATATGCAATATATATGGTTTGTAATATACTTTATGGATTTATGATATAATAATTATGAATCATGATGATGATGATCGGGGGTCGGCGAAGACGTATGCAAACTTAACTCGGGCATATGTGGATGTGAGAGATGTGGCATAGGCTCACATTTTAGTGTATGAAACGCCCTCGGCGTGTTGCCATAGATATCTATGTGCAGAATGCAACCTGCACAAAGGAGAGCTCGTTCATATGTTGGCCAAACTATGCCCCTCACTTTGTCCCCTCCCTACCAAGTATGCACCCACTAACCTCTATATATTTATGATAATATTACTAAAAGATGTCCATAAATGAAACCAACTTAATGTACACAGGTGTTCCGATGAGAAAAAATCCAAGGAAGCAACCATTCAAGTTCTCCAATCGAAGTCGAAGGATGCTGGGACAATCATTCACACCTATAAATAAGTGCTTGGTTGACACCGTGGCCAGCTTACACGACACGACATTTCTTCAACATCACCTATCGAGGTTGGACTGAGAGCGATAGCGATCACGCAATAATGGCGAGGATGTAATGGCTTCAAATAACAACGAGATTCAACATCAACAATCTCTGCATTAGCTACTATATATATAATTTCATTTTCATAATTTTTTGTTACTCCATGTTGGAGAACAATGGGGCCTTCTGTCATTTATTTTGAAAGTTCGATAGACTGTTTCGGGCGATGCTTATTTCCACTACAACATAAAGGAGGGTTTTAAGACAATATTTAAGACAATTTTTGGGTAAATTGTCTTAATTTGAGACAAAAGAAAACTTGTGTATTGTCTTAAATATTGTCTTTAAACGAGTGTCTCAAATTAAATCGTCTTAAAATGAAATTGTCTTAAAATATTGTCTCTATAAAGACAATATATAACACAATCATTTTTGTCTCTCCGGAGACAATTTCATTTTTGTCTCTCCTAAGACAATGGTTGCACTACAACACAAAGGGGGTTTTTAAGACAATTTTTTGGGTAAATTGTCCTAAGTTGAGACAATTTCATTTTTGTCTCTCCAAAGATAATAGTTGGAATTAAAGACATATTGTCTTTATGGAGACAATGTCTTTAATCCTATCTATTGTCTCTATAGAGACAATATAAAACAATGAACCTGAAAAAATATCTCACCATTAAAATAAATCAATATAAAAAATATTTAATTAAAAAGAATCAACAATATCATTGAATAATTCATGTTAGGGTACAGTGGAATCGAACCACCAACCTCCTGCATGGTAGGTGCTCTTCCAATGAGATAGCACCCTTTAAAGAATTATGTGAGGAGTTATAGCAATCCTTGAAATTGTATAATAGGCATTGATTTTTAAAAAAAATTTCAACACAAAATTAGAGCAAAACAAAACCAAATCATTCTCGAAGTGAAAAAACAACGATATGCAAGCTCGAAACAATCTCAATACAAAACCACAAGTATAGACGAAAGGCAATGAAGCCAACTATATTCCAATGAATTACGTCAAGCGAAACAAATAAGGGATGTCCAACCTAGTTTTTCATCATTGGAGAGATATAGACGACACTAATAACCATATAACACGAGTAACTCAAAGTGACTTTGAAATGACAAAAATTTAATTCGCAATTACGATGAATAGACTCCTTTATCCATACATTAAGCACTAGATAAATCCAAATAAATACTCATGAGTCTAATTGGTAAGCCCTTGGAATTGTGCATGATAGCAAGCTTTATAGATGTAACCACCTGTTTTTCCATTTACAACTCAGAAACCCCCTTGTTCCTATGTTCCTACGATTTACGTAGCACTCCCCATCCCCTTTGTGTTCTAATATTTTTTAAAAGATTCCCCTTTGTGCTTTGGAAGATCAAAATTACACTTGGCACCATATACTTGAAAATACCTCTCTTGAAAAAAAGCTGAAATCCACAACAAGAAATTCGGTAAACCAATAGTTCCAAAAGAAAAAAATATAATTCGATTAGAAACAATTTCGTAGAACATGAAAACACAAAACTCATCAACGAGTATATTACAACGCACTTAGGGTCCCGAGCCTCTCCGGTAGTGAAACGATAGCGAGTTTGACCCTGCAAATCCAAGAGCATATAAATTTAAGGACTTTGATTACATATCATATTAAATGGAAGACAAAAAAATAATGGATGAAAACACGAAGCTGACTTGAGTACTTCACTTCCATCAACATTCTCCTCCGATTTTAAGGTTGCCAAACTATCTTTTGAATGGTGGAACTTGCATTTTGAACCAAATTTGCGGATGCTAGTTTTTCATATACTAATGAGTCAATAAAACGAAAATCGTTGTTCTCCGGAAATTGAAAATGCAAATTTTAGAGGTATGTTTTCTTAATTATTATGAACGAGATCTTGAGTAAATTTCAATGCCCGGAATTGGACCAACTGTTGGTAGCTTATTCGCTTACTTGAAGTCCCAGCCAAGCCTACCTCTAGATTGATGAAGTCGCCATGTCTCCTAAAGACGTTTTATTAAGTATGAGAAGTAGAATTTAAATCTATACTCGGTGGCATTCTCTTCAAAACGGTCGTTGAATTCTTGTGATATAAGAAGCAAAGTCAACGAGTAAAGAAAGTCATCATTTGTTATCAAAATTCTTACTTCATCAAGTATGAATCTCTTACGGTAAGAGTAGTCTTAGGAAGAGTTTCTCTTCATCCTACGATAGGGAGCTTCATAATCAACGACTTCTTAAAAGGCGAGTAAAGGTTTCCTCATCGGCAAATAAAGGTTCAACATTTCATATCAGTCTTAAAATTACTTATCTCCACGTATCAAATTGAAGAGAGATGAGAATGCCATTAATCCTCTTTCGGTTTTGAGAAAAAAAAATGTCTTCTAATTTTTTAATGCTTGCCTAATTTCTATAGGCGGCTAGTAGGGAAAAATATTTAGTAGGGTATCAAGTCTGTAAGAATCACGGTAACAAAAATAAAACATATGGTTAGTGACCTTACAAAGAATTGAGAAAAAGCGAGATACAAGGAAAAAAGAAAAGTGTGTTTTCAACTCATTGAAAAGCATCAATCTATACTGACTAGCTTGCAATATATATCATTTATAACATAAAACGGTCTGGAATATATAGAGATAATAATATAATGGATAAGGTGCAAACCGAGAGGAGACTAAAAAAATATAACCAAGAGGGATCCATGATAAAAAAAGCATGCGGTGTGGCCAAAGTCGCCCTTATAAGTTCGGGACGCCGTGATATCGACAATACATAAAGACATAACTCATGTATGAGCCGAAACTCAACTGCAGAACACCAAATACATATAAGTCGGTTACATAAAACTCATGACTATCTCCCAATTAAAAAGGCACACATAAAACATTTTCTTTTACTCGTTCAAGGATTGCTTGAGTTCTTTTATTTTTCTGCTGCGTCATCTCACCTCTAGAAAAGTCAAAAACTTCTTCAACGAGGAGTCGAGCATAAGAAGTATACAATAAATTCAAGTAAATATTGGCAACAATAAAAAGAGAAAGAAGTAAAATGATTCTTGATGTATTGTTAAAAATTTCACCTTCAAAATAGCCATGCAATTTTCACATATTGTTTCACTACTCTTAGCAGTAGAAACAAGATCGGGGAATAAAACCGAGCCATCTACTTGGCCATTCATGCTCCAACACCTAAAACATTGGCAGCATTGTTTTAGCATTATCTATTTAATCAAGAAAATAATAAGCATCCTAGTATTTACTATTAACCTTTCAATCACCTACAACTTGGAAAATGGGATACATGTTCAAAACGTAGGAAGAAAAGCTACCAATATCTAGAAATTACTTACAAACAACACCCTCTCAAAGAGCATGGACAAGCTAATAAATTTACAAAAAAAAGAAGAGCAAAGGATAAATATTTAAGCAAAGAAACAGACAAAATGAACATGCACAATGGTTTAACTAATTAACCAAATAAACCATACACAATACCACATTTATATTTGCCTATCTAGGATACACTTAACTCCCTTAAGATGAAATTAAATGAAGATAAGACACATGGGAAATAACACATTGATCAATGCGAACAAAAGTATGCACACAAAACCTCGGTGAGTAAAGTGTAGCTTTGAGAAGTCATAAACAAAAAGGTGGAGAAAAAGAAACATCGAGATGATTCTATTACTTACCCTGAACCAAGATTACATTAAGTTTGTTTACATAAAGCCTCCCCTATTGCGAAAAGAAGCTTCGTTACTTGAAATCTGAATAACAATACATATAGAAGTTAATATATCCACTTTGGAAAAAAACACAATGAAATACAAACCTAAAAAAGATGTATATAATTAAAAAAAATAATCAATGTTTACCAAATAACATAAGACACATGCATTAGATTGACACTGAACAATGAGATATGATATGTAATTCTTTATCCCATCCCGTTGTTCAGTCGGCAAAGCATTCCATCGATATTTGATTACACCTTAAATCACCTAAAATCACAAGAAACAAGATTAACTTAAGCTAGAAATTAGAAGTTTTACTAATGTAACTAAAAGCCGTATGCACCTTCAATCACCTAAAGTCACAAGGTTGAAAATGAAATTTTATTTTACTAATGTAAAATAGAAGCCATAGGCGATCCACGTAGGAACCATGTGAAAAAGCTTTTACGGGGTCTACAAAGCAACAATCCTATGCATTTTCAATTGTTATCCAATATAGTCATCTTGGGCTAGAATTATGCACTAAGAAGTACTGAAGGCATTGCATCAAAGATGAGATCTCAATTTCAACAAGTGTATCCGTGTCTAAAAAGAAGAAAGCACAACAAGATTTCTGAAGTGAAAATAACTTTGTATTCGGATTACGAGTTCACGCAGAATGCTAACAACTAGCAGACCATGTATCCCGTAGATAAGCACCGTAAATCCCGCAATATATGCTCTCATTGCAGCTCTACGCAACATAACAACATGCGAGACGAGTAAAGTATAGTGCCAAACTACAATGAAAATATAAAAGATATTAAAATCAAGAACCCTTAGTTTTCTTTATTTCCCTATTCCAATTTGCAAAAGTGACAACTACCTATAACATTATACGTATATCATCGTACATCTGTAAGAAGTCACCTGGTTCATGTTCATGCTCAAATAATGTCGAACAAAACACCTTGATTAAATTCAAGCTAAATTTTGAATTTCAAGGATTACATTCGGGGAACACGAGTGCCTTAGCCAGTAAGCATAAATCACTATCCGAAATCTCACAATTTAAGGATAAAAGCGCAAGCATATGGATTTAGTTTCCACACGTATTTGTGAACTATTTGTCGCAAGTTTGAGTCCTTGTTGTCGGATCGTTTACATGTAGCATACTACGGAAATCATTCATCTCATCGAAATGTACAACATAAAGGGAACTTGACTAATCATGTAGAAAAAAAACAACTCATGATTTTTTCATAGTTCCACTTCTTCTAGCCATTATATATCATATATATTCACATAATTCCCAACTTGAAATAAGATATTATATATTTGCTCTGCTTAAAATACAAGCACGTGGCATTTTAGGATAAGAATGATGTTCGCTGGCTAATCATTAAATCATAAACTAAGTTTTTGTGTAGGTACACAACGCTGACATGTATGTCTTTACACTCCATGACCTTCTTGTATCTACTTGGCATGAAGCAGTCAGGGATCTGTTAATATTGAAAAACCATTAGTGTACGGCATAATCGGAACAATAAGGTGGGTGCTGGGACATTCCACAACCGAGGGACCAACCATTGGCACATAAGACGGACAACTAATAGAACAACGAGATGACAAGCTCGGTTCATGATGAGTCAATGGCTGGGGGTAACAACAATAATATGGATGTTATCTTTGTATATGGATAAAATTGATGTCAAATCTAATCCAAATTCCATTTCAAAAAGTCAAATTTATACAAATTTCATTGTCCTTCACTTGCACTTTGATTTAGATATTCCAGTAGCAAATACTCCTTTTGTTTCCACCAACTTGGCACAATTTATTAGAATGGTGCCCAAGATTACTTTGTAAGTAGGAAGTTATTGGAGGATATATCCCTTGAACTGAACTCTACAAAATCTACGGACATCGACGAGGGGAAAAAAATATTGGAACGGAACAAGTACATATACTGAAATTTTCTGCTATTTTTTGCAGGACACAAAATATGAACACAGAATCCACAGGCACAAGAGCAGGAGATGGCCATGAAGCTATAAAATTATAAGCCACAGAAAACAAATTCAGAATTACATCAAGCAATTAAAACAAAACACAGATGACACATAGTGATAATGGTGATATTTGATCATCAAAGTATAAATTTACACATGAAAGACACAAGTGTCCCAAAATTGATGAATAAAAATTAGAATACACAAACCACATTAAAAGAATCAAAATAGCATGGATACACAACCATACTTTGCTAAACCATAACCACAAATAACCCACCAAAGAGAAGTACAGTAAGATACATACCCGAAAGTCGGTAGCACTTTAGTATGCTTCGGAAATTCACGATTCATACCTGCAATTAGATCTCACAAATAAAACAAATTTCATTCCAGGTACTTTCCATGAAATTTCTTTCCAAGACAAAAAGAAAGGCGAGGGCACATAGCGGATCTCATTTAATCCCCGAGAGGACAAAAGGTGATCAAAACAAATATCAATCGAAACCAAAACAAGATAACCAAAGAGAACTAAGTATAGTACTATGCATACCCGGATCGGTGCACTTTAGTATGCTTCAAAATTCTCGAATCATACTGTAATTAAATTTCACAAATAAAACTAGCGATTGCCCCAAAAGGTGGAAAGAGAGGCCGATGGGATTTTTAAATAAAAAAAGTTGTACAAGAAAATAGTAGTCTAAAAAATGTTTGTACACGTGTCATTTGGAGAGAAGAAAGGTAGACAAAAAAGCAAGTGTATTGATTCAAAAGAGAAAGCCTATTGGCCTAATTAATATTTGTATTTTAGTATATAATTATTCGTATTTTAATTTTAAAAATGCATTATGATAAATACCCTAATCTTTGGACCACCTACCAACATTGTCTTCACTTGCGCATTTAGAAATTTACGTTGTTGCTTCCACAACATAACTTCCAATCTTTTAGGATTGCTTAGCCTACAAGAGTCCAAAGGAAACCATGTCAAAAAAAGATTAGGATTAACTAAAGATTAATGATTAATAATAGAAATTCATTATTTCAAATTTAAAGCCATAATTAAATTTGGAAATTAAAAAAATAAAATTAGCTTCAAGCTTGCTAGAATGGCCCCTAGTTGAGTACTGCTAAAGCAATAGAACACCACTACAAACAAAAAAATGAAAAAATATCCACAAGTATCGTGTAGCAAGATTTGGACCAACCTAGATTGAAGCACATGAAAACAAATTAAGATAATCACAAGATCAATATAATATATCTCATGCAAATACTTGTGCCCATGACATTTAAATTTTTGCTGAAACGATCGAAACAGAGATACGAGTGAATATGAATGCAGACCCACATCTTGACAATTAACCGAAAACGAGAGACAAAGATATCTTTTGATCCTTACTTTTGAAGGACCCAATCAAAGATACATCACATTATTGTAAGAGTGGGATTTCAAGTTCAAAGTCACCCTTTGTTGCAGGATGCAAGCACATCTTAAATTTTTAATGCTTTTCATTATGTGTGAGTTCAATTTTTAATAACTGAAAAGTCGTGATTGTCTTGGACAATTAATGGGAAAGTTGTGACTTGACAGATGGAGTCCAATCTCTATCTAGTGAATTACTGGGATTCCTATTGTAAATCCCTATGCCTTCCTTTTTGCTTTATTGTAGCCCATTTTTATAAATTGACTAATTTTTATATAAAGGTTGATGCCTGATTGAGTCTTGCTAGCATTACGTTACTGGATCGAGAAGCCTCTGCTTGTGTGATATGAAAAACTTCTTGAAATAGAGCAGGCATATGCTTGCTGATGCTCTTGTGACCAAGAAGGTCTGCATCATATACATGAATAGAGATGTATGTTGGAAGTCTTGTTGTAATAATGAAATTCTGGGTTTTGCATATTTTCTCTTTGGTCTTGTTGCTACTAGCAATGGTGGGTAGTAGTCTGTTCATTCCCTTGATCTAGCAAATGCTAGCAAGAAGTTCTTGAGTGCAAATTTTTTTTGAAGAAGTCTTGAGCAACCATTTTCTGGTGCTGTGAAGTCTAGTAACTGATCTTATGTTATCGTAGGTTGGCAAGGTTGAGTAGAGCTTGTTTGCATGATGTTCCCTCAGACTGTAGTTTCGAGCAAGGAGTCTTTCGTGCATAATTTTATACTTGAGGCTAGTATTTTGAGTGGATATTACCATTTCTCCTTGGGCTAGTAGTTTCGAATAAGGTATTTGAGATTGCTTGATTTAGTAGAAAGCTGACAAGAGTAAGCACTACGGTTATTTAGTTTGCCTTGTCATATCACAATCCTAGCTTGAAGTTACCAATTGTTTTGGATAATTATAATGTTTTCATATTAGACTTGGGATTCTATGTCTATGTGGCTTTCTTATATAGTTTGTTCTATGTAGTATGTATATTTTTCATGTTGTTAGTCAATAGCTACACCCTTTTGTTGTATAACTAGGTCATAAAAGTGCGAACAATTACTCCTCTCCTCGAGAGCGATATTGAAGATAAGCATTACATAGTGAACATTAGTCTTCCAACAATTTTTTTCTAGTGAGGTACATTTGCGTCGATTAAAGTTTCTACAAAGAAGCCAATAGACACTTCAATAAGAGTGTGGTGTCACTATTACTAATATCCAAATTCAACCAGACATTTTTTGAATTAATTGAGTAATAGTATGTGTAAGCTTTCAGGTAAATTGATTAAGTTGGCACTTGTACATCTAAAGTGACCACATCATGAAGATACACGTGACTGTCTGAGTGGATAACTCAGGGTTTTGTCAATGTTTAGCCTTTCTTACGTTTTGAATTTATGTGATGGAAGGGTGGATCTACCTAATCCAACTCTTAATCGGATTTATGAGGTGGGAGGGTGGATATGCCCACTCCAACTCTTAATCAGATCACTAATTTTTCTATTCTCTGCTATTGTTTTCTTAATTAGGGTTTGGGTTTCAAGGTGATTGCTTTTCATTCAATAAAGTGTGTTCACACACATCCATTGCAAAAACAATTAAAAAATCATACACGTAGGACTGCCGATGTTTTAGTGCACGGTTTGGGTTAACATGTGTCTTCGATAAAGAAAACTCTCAGCTCTCGGGCACACGAAGTTTACTCGTGCAATTTTTTCTAAGAGTATCATCATCATGGGTTGAGACAGTCCCGCATGCACCCGATACCCATGGTAGCGTCGCTCGAAGTGGCGATAGCACAACTGATATCCGTTGTTTGCTATCTCAGGCCCGGTGGTATCACCTACAAAGTACATGGTGTGCCAAGCCGTATACGATTCTTGCCAGCGGATGAAAAGAACAAGGGTTACGAGTTTTGGAGGAATTTCCTCATAGTCAGCTTAATCAATCAATTTGCCTATTGCGAGTACGGAAAATGGAATTATAGATAATGTTTAAGTTAAACCTCTAAATCAACTAAGAAACTATAAAAAGTGACCTTTAACGACTTTTCAAAGTTTGTGGTAAAATTTTTTCACATCCAGAATATAACTTGGAATAAATTCTATTTAATAAATTGAGTGCAATCACCACAACAAAGCGGTTTAACTCACGAGAATGAAAAAATATTTATTTTCTTGATTTCATTGCCAAAATGTAATTATATAAACCAAATAATAAACACGAGGGTATAGGGGCAGGTGGATATCACTCACTCTCTCTTTTCTTCTTCTTCTTTTAGTTTTTAGTTTTATCTTTATATTTGTTATTTTTTAGAAATCCTTTATTACCATACAATAGAAAATACTCCTCGCACTATCTATAGTAGAAATGAAAGGGGTGAGGTTAGGAGTGCACCGAATATTACGCACACTCTGTCCTTGCGATGACCAAAAGATTCGTATTCTTTTCTGCCTTTTTATTGTGCACATTAATTCCTAAGTTGAAACCCACTATCATAAGCTAAAAGACAATGCAAAAATATTTGGGGTGCATTGATCACTGCTGCTTTGAGATTTGATGTTGGAGTGGTGTAGTAGCTACCCAATTGATCATTGCTTTCAGAAGTTCGATGTTCGAGTGGTATTTAAGCCACCCCAGTTAATGAGTATGACAAACCACTCCGTGATAGATAGAGCAAAGGAAATGTTAGGGATAAGGTGAGATAAAACCCATAGAAAAGGTATCAAGGTACGCTTCGAATATGTTTTCTTCACTTTCACTTCTATCTTGCACAACTATCATGGACCTTAAATAATGGGTATGCACGGGTGGGAAGGCTAGTATAGTGGCATATAACAACAAACGAGGCACGGATAAGCATATAAGGAATATAAGTTGAAGGCGAGGTAGGGATTTCATTTCCGAAACATCCATCAAATTTGACGAGTTTCGCAACTCTAGTACCCATTTTGATGATTTTAACAAATAATGTTGACGGGCATGAAAAAATTTTGGTCGTATTTGACATCGACATTGAAAGGAGAATTTTATGAAAACAAGTTTGTGACGATATGGAATATTGGCTTTTAAAACTATGAAACATATTTTTTTTGTGTCATCCCTAGATAGGCAATATAAATTGTTTATGTAAATATGAATATGTCATGAATTTGTGTCTATGTAAATAATGAAAATGAATTTGGAATAAAAGTATGTGAATATGAGGATTGTTGTTGGACATAAATAATGAGTGATGTATATAGGAAGTAGGGTAGAAAGATGGAAATAAAAGTATATCTTTTTGAAAAAAACATATAATATTTTTTTGAACAAATTATAAATAACAAAATTCTAGGACACATACCATAGAGAAAAACAAGAATGGAGACAATGAAATCCATAAAAAAGCATAGGATAGAGACAAGTTACCCGTAATATGAGGAGGAATCTACACGATATTTATCATTTAGGAAACTCCATTAAATCATAATATTTTGCTTAGAAGTAGTCGATTTTGTAACATACTAAAACATAAAGAGGACAAATTGCCAGGAGGGCAATTTTTGGCATCCAAATACCATAATTCAACATCTTCAAGGAAAAGCATAAGTGGACAGGATATCTCAACCATTGACTTCAACCAAATCAACCAAACTATTTACAAAAATCACTTGTGCACCATATGCTACGACATAGTTTCCATAAAAGGGATCGGGATATGATATGCGCTCGAGATTGCCACAAACTATCGGTTCCCTTCAAAATGAGATAGCATTGTCGAGAATTTGAGATCCAAAATATTTAACAAAAGTCGCATATACTTCATTGCACTAGATGGGCATCTCAATTCATACCCATCAAAGACATTTGATGAATTGAACTCCACATTGGATACGTTATCCATAGCGAGACATCCTATTAGGTTGTCAAAATGCAAAATGTCATCAAGGTGGGGGAGTCCGGAGGAGACATTGATGTCCACGGTGAAGGAAATACTCAATTGTTTCTCCATGAGGACATCACATATGGAGTAGGGAGAATGAATCTTGGTATGCGAAATTGTTCCCACCAAGAGAAAGTTGTTGCTCAACTTTGTATACGAGCTATTGTTTAGGGCTATACTAGAGTCGTTATTTAGAACTTCTTGGTATTGTTGGTGATAATATTCAATACTAAATTAACAATATTCATTTACTATCAATACTAAATTGCTTTGTCAAAATTTTGTAGCACTAATATTGGGTATCTTGGTTTATCATGCCTCAAACTTTAGTGACGTTAATCAACACAAGCTTCACTTTGTGGCAACCAATATCAATTCGATTTCTAGAGGTTTGAGAGGGATTGACAACCATTTTACTGTATCCTTCTACTCAAATAGATCAATGAGCCTCACTAATTGCAGGCCAAAAGATAGTCTTTGGCTCTTTGCATAAATACATGACTCATGCTTGCAAAGTATTTAAAGAAATATGCAAATGACTCCTAGAAAAAAGTTTCAATGTGACAAGTAAATCACCTTTGCTCGAAGGGCACTTGGTCGTATAAATGCCCATTCTTTTCTTTGTAAATTTTGTGTTCATCAAGGGTTGAACTCATATGATATCAAGGATGAATTACGCCTATGTGGAAGAGCACGTTAGTTTAAAAATTTTACTTGTCATTCTTATATTTAAATAAATCGTTGTTGATGAAAGAATTATTGAGCAAAGTTTATTTTTCACGATTATCGTATGCAAAACATAGAGTCAATATCCTTTGGGTTGAATGTTTTGAGTTGAATTACTCCCAAGACAAATCGATTTGCATTATCCTTTAGATAATTGATTTCTATTAGACAAATTATAGCTCTGTTGGGCATTCCCTTGGAATTAAACGAAACCTATAAGTAATCAATTGCTATAGGCAAATCGCGACACACAATTAGGCCCTCTTTTTGATGAATCAATATATAAGATATATTACAAAATTGAACTACTCCTAAACCATTAGGCACTATTTTGATGATTTAGTATACAAGAAACATTACAAAATTGTCTGTATGCGATTATTGAGAGGAATCTTAATGCGATAATCAAAAATGCGGTTATAAGTTTAAATCATAATCCGGAATGCAGAATGCGTAGCAACTATAGCCTAGAAATAATGTGTTGGCAACTTTAGCATCTATTGGATTTTTACGCAAACTAAATTCTCTATTCATTAGTTATTTCAGAGGTACATAACGTGAAATGAACTACTCTTGTGATTATTGAGAAGAATCTTGATGCGATTATCAAAGCTGCAGTGTATGAGTTCAAATACTAATGCGGACAAGCAAAGGCACAACCTCTACAACCTAGAAATTATACGTTGGAAACACGGCATCTATTGACTTTTCACTTTTACCAAATTCTATGGCGATTAGTTATTTGTCGTGGGCATACAACATTGTCACTCGATCCATGATGCTTGAAGTGGGATTCATGCCAAGAATGTTGGGAAATGATGGATTGGCAAGCACAAGTGCAAGTTGCCACATATGCCCATAGAACCATGGAGGAGATGAATTTGATTCATAGTTATAACTTAGATTGGGTGGCAATCACAAGCTGCTTTGGGAAAATGTTCAAATGGAATTGTATGTATGACGAAGGTTTGTTCTGTTAGTTTTTGGACGAGCAAACCACTAGCCACACACTCTCGCACGCACAAGATAAATCCTATCACAACCAATGAGAGGGGATTTTTTGATTGGTACATTAATTCTAAGTTGCAATCGACTATCATAAGCTAAAAGACAATGCAAAAACATTTGGGAGATTTGCATTGATCAACTACTACATTGAGATCCGATGTTGGAGTGGTGTAGTAGCTACCCAATTGATCCTTGTTGCTAGAAGTTTGATGTTCGCAGTGGTATTGAAGCCACTCCATTAATGAGTATGACAAACCACTCCGTGATAGACGAGCAAAGGCAAAGGCAGGATAAGGTGAGATAAAACCCACGAGAAGGTATCAAGGTACGCTTTGAATATGTTTTCTTCACTTTCACTCTCGTCTTGCATAGCTATCATGCACCTTAAATAATGGGTATGCACGGTGGGAAAGCGCATAGTGGTATATAACAACAAACAAGAGCATGGATAAGCATATAAGGAATATATGGTTGAGCGGGGGTAGGGAATTTCATATTTGAAACACCCACCAAATTTGACGAGTTTTACATAACTCTAGTACCCATTTTGATGATTTTAACAAATAATGTTGATGGGCATGAAAAAATTTTTTGGGTCTGTATTTGACGAGCAAAATCGCCCATGAATTTCTGTCAAAATTCCATCCCTGGTTGAAGGGCCCAACAGGAGTCGACACCAAAATCATTGGGGATCTTAGTACGAGGTAATGGACGATACTATCTGCACATCAACCCAAGGATTTTCACCCTAAAAGTCAACTTCTAAATTGGCGAAAGCCTATAGTGCGAGTAATAACTTATAAACCAACTATGTTCTTCCAAATTTCTTCATGTAGAATCATTCACAACACTGACCCATGGCAAGTCTAGGAAGAAGTATTATTAATGTGGAAGGGAACCCCTATCATAGGAAATAACAACGGTGATAGTTTGTAATAACAAACACGACATGAATAACAACCACAAACCAAAGGGTCAGGCAGCTAGAATGAAAAAATAGTCGGTTTGAAGCTAAAGGCCTCCACCATTTCACTTTTTCCGTGATTTTTTTTACTTTCATGCGAAAGATAAGCATATGTCTTGACCTAATGGGTATTGTGAAGGACATGCATGTGGCGGTGGTCGAGTTCGGACTTTTAAATGCCCATTTCATGTACTATCATTATCCATGAGTGCAGCAATACGACAATAAGACATAAAAACCATAGGCAATGTCCCCTAGCACTCATCATACTGCACCGCAACCTTTGAAAACCAGTGATAAATATTGCTTCAAATAGAGTTCGAAATTATTTTGAAGCACAAATTGCACCATTCTTCGATATAATCTCCTTGTTCGAGAGGACATGCAACCATCTCGACCACAAAATAATTGATAATACCGGAGAGAAAAAACACAAACATAACAAGTACGGTAATGAATGATCGAATGATGCTTACTTGTATGATTGATTGTTCAGAGCTCGAAGTGCCTGCACGAAACACGTCTGGGTCACCGTAGCGGCCCATCTTCATGTTCTTGAAAGGCGCTCGTGTCGTTCCTTCTGTCGCCTTTGCCCGGTTCCTCCTCCCCATTATTTGGAGTCTGAACAACTAGAATCTAAAGCGAGCATTGGAAAGGGAACCTCTGGAATACTGAAACCACTGGAATTTTCCCCATCAATAATAGGTTCATATGGTCCATGATTATCCAACCACTCTCGATATGTGGTGAACTCGAATTTGGGCTCCCTCTCAAGAGCTAAAGCTACGATAGATTTGGAAAATTTTTTCGGTCTGCGATGGATCAATATCAATTGTAACTAATTTTTCCTTGTAGCATCTGCAAACCCCCTTATAGGTCATAGTGGTGTGCCTAATTTTCCATTCCCTTTATGCTGACCGCACCGTGCCACCCTCCTCCTCTAGCTACTACTTGGCTTCTCTGTTTTTTCTAGTATCCCAACTAGTAGTACCCACCTCTTTCGCCACTTTTCTCTTGAAACATTGCTCTATAACATTCACAGTCGATGGAGATACTTGTCAAATACTAGCTCTCAATATATGCAACGAGATAATACACTCTCTCTTCTCTACCGGCTTCGGCTGCTCGAGCTTTTAAGAGCCCTCATACCAAATTGGAATTAAATGGAGGATGCCTGTTTTGGAAGGTATGAAGAAATTTTTCTCCAAAAACAGAGGTGCCTAGGTTCTTGTTTTTTTCTTCACAAAGCGAGGGTAACTTGCAGTGTTCTCTTGCGGGCATTTTCGACTTGAATTTCTTACGTAAGCGTCACTATTTCCATGGCTTTGGCTTCTTGATTTTGTGGAAGGAACACGTAGACTGAATCGAACCGGGAGGTTGCATTGTGATGCTAGAAAAATCATGTATAAATAATGCATTACGGATTTCATAAAAAAGACCCCATCTGGTACATTAAAGCAAAAAGTGAAATGCATAAAGAGTTTAGACAAAATTATGGAGAACTTAAAAAGGAACTTACAAAGCGAAGCCTCCAATCCTGTAGTAGGGGTGCGAGACCGATGGTCAAACAAGGAGATCTCACCCCACGGTGAAGAAACGGACGACAAACATAGTCGAGGTTGATATTTCATCCGGGTGCATTGAATCCCCTCGGGTAGCCAATCTCTCTGCCAAAATTTCCGCCACCGGCCCTCGCGAGCGGTTTATGGCACCTTAAAACCTCTCGTCGGCACTAATCCAATCCGGTCGCAAACAACCTAAAATACTAAAAAGATCATTATCCTTACCTCTCATCTGCCGATGTTGCTGCCATTAAAGCCCGCGAGTGAGTGAGGGCTTCGGGTTTTGTTCTTGGCCCCCTGCGGGTTTCGATCTGCGCGGTCCCTACGAGAAGTCGAGAGAAGTGTCGGGAATTGAAGTCCTCACGCCATCATAGAGACACTAAACGTTGTTGGCATAGTCAAGGGACCTCAATCTAAAAACCTTATTTTTTTATTTTCTTCGTTCCCACCATAGATTTCGCGTAGTTTTGCGCATACCAATCATCTTTTTTCGGAATCAAAAAATCGGAAGAAAGTTTGGACTAAGTCAATATGTATCACTAAGTCACTATGTATCAAGAAATTTATATTAAGTTAATATTTTATAACACTAATATAAAGATACTTCATTTCATTTTTTGGAAAGAAATTTATGGTCTTCGAATTTTAGGTTACTTGTTCAAGTTTTTTGGACATAGAAGAATCTCACAATTTACCATTCGACTCAATTTTTTAGTCTTCTCTCATAATGGAAACCCATCGGGTGTATCCGTTATGATTTTCTTTTCAACGGAGAATATGTGATGCAAACATATAGTGTATGATTTTTTTTTGTAATTAAACCATGGTTTCTCGCCCTTACCATACTCGGTTTATAATATATTTTGAATTGTAGCAATTTTGTTCAATATACTTGTAATTTATTATGATCAAATATTTAGAGGTATTTATAACATTGCTATAGTCTCCATATGCCGACTCCTATTGAAATGTTGTGTGGCATGTAGACATGATGTAATTTATATTACAATTAATTATTTTTGTTCCCTTATAATGTCAATTCGTAAATATTGTGTACAGTTTGGAATTATTTTGTAGATCTTTCGTAATATGAGTCTTGTTCTTTACAAAATAACTATGTTATATTTCTAAATTTATATTAAGTTAATATTTTAAAAAACTAATATAAAGATGAATAATGAGAATGAAGTGGTAATATAAAGATCATGTGGTTAGTCAAAGGTCAATTATTAAAATAACACATGTTTTTGAAGTATATAGATTTTCTTTCCACTAATAAAGATGGTAAGAATTTGGTAGAAAAGGTAAATATAAGTAGAGTCTACTACAATTTATGGCTTATTCGTGGTGAAACAATATCTTTTAAAAGTTTTGTTTGGTTCATGATCAACTTAAATAGTAAAAAAAACAAGTAAAGTTGTAAATCAATAAGAATTTTAGCTCTTTTTATCATCATATATCAACAATTAGAAAGAAGTTTGCTATAAGATTAGGTAGTTCTTTAAAATTTATCTAGTAGTCACAAAATAAGCTAATCGTTTGGTAATGATTTAGTAGAAATTTTAGGCATGGGCGGAGTTTTACTATGATCCAAAGCTCATTCATAGTGGAACAATGCTTTTACAAGTTTTTCCAAGTTCTAGGTCAATCCGTATTGTCAAAAATTTCATTGTGGTTTTGGATGAATGAGAATCATGACTATACGTAGCCGTCAAATTTTTCTCATTATAGGGAAGTTTACTAGTGTATTAAATGGCTCTATGATATCACCCTAACCTCCATATTCACAAAGTGAACATGGGTGTTTAATAAACATGTAGTTATGATTGAGATCTTTATTATGCACCTAAGTGTTTACTTAATCGTGGGCATTGTGCATGGCATGGCATGTTGATACATACTCCAACGAAATTGCATTAGTTTTGTGTCACCATGCAATCATTTTTGCACTAGCGACGAAGTTCCAACACCTACAACAACAACGGATAATCCTACAACAATGTCGAGTTCCCTACGTGGTCATCTCATTTGTGGTTTAATAAACCCATGGTACTAGTATGACTAGGGGAATTATAGGTCCATGCCAATGTCAATGGTCAACTTGGACTAAGATAATTCCTATGAAAGTGGTGATCAAGTTTGTACATTGTGCTTAAGATAAGGTGCTTATAGTCACTAAGTGATGGTTGTAGTTACAAGGATAAGGTTTTTGGTGTTATAATGCAAGGATTATAAGGACCAAGGGCTGTGAAGGCTAAGCATTGTTGGAAATATGGATTATAAGGTTAGGGGTTTTAATGCAAGGATTATAAGGACTAAGTTTGTAAACATTAGGGATTATTTTAAATATTGGTTATAAGGTTATATTAGGGGTTTTAGGGTTCAAAAAGAGATAGGGATTAAAGGTTATAAAATTTAGGGTTTATGATGGTAAAATGTAAAGATATATAATGGTTATAGTATTATGGTTATGGTTTATATGTGTTAAGGAGTATAGTGGTCAGTGTGTCAATGATTATATGTATTACATGTTAGAGAGGTAAATTTTTTTAGAGGATAAGGGTTGTAATCTTTTAGGTATTAAGTGTGGCAAGGGTTATAAGGATTGCGTCTTATAAGTTTTAGATGAATTAGGGCTTAGGATTAAAGTTCATATGAATTAACAATAATATAGGTTATATGTTAGAGGGTTAAGAATCGTAGGGTTGTTGACGGGGAAAAAATTCCACCTTGCCAACAAGGGGGAATTAACTCGATCGTAGGTCCCAACTAGACCAGGTTTTCAGTTTGGAATGGCTAATCCCAACGAGTTTTAAGGATTGTTATAAGGGTTAGGGGAATAATGAGTTAGTGGTTAAGGGATTAGGGATTAGGGGTTAGGGAATAATGAGTTAGTGGTTAAGGGGATAGGGATTGGGGGCTTAGGGGTTAGGGGGATTTAAGCGCATTCACGTGTTTGGGTAATAATGTGTTAGTGTTTAAGGGATTTGGGATTGGGCTTTGGGGAATAATGAGTTAGTGGTTATGGGGTTTGGGTTGGGGGGGTTAGGGGTTAGGGGATTTAGGCGCATTTAGGGGTTAGAGGAATAATGAGATAATGGATGCAGGGATTAGGGATTGGGGGCTTAGGGGTTAGGGGATTTTTGCTGGACCCATTCGGGCCTTGAGTCATTCCTCCATTCGGTGTTTTCTTTGTTTTTCCGAGGAAAGGGCTTCTTTTGACCGAGGGAGAGCCCATAAGAAGAGTGTCATCCACATATTTTTGGTGGGTTGAGAGGGGTTAGAGGGGTAGAGGTTAAGGGGTTAAAGGTTTAGGGGGTTAAATGGGTTAGGCGTTCATAGGTTTAGGGGGTTAGGGGATTTAGTAGTTAAGGATTTTGGGGTTAGGCTTTTGGGGTTAAATGGGTTAGGGTTTTAGGGGTTTAGGGGGTTAAATGGGTTAGGGGTCGGGAATTAGGGTAATTGTGAGGGCATGATAACTAAGGAGTGTCGGTGCATGCCAAGGATTGAAAAGGCATTCTCACACATGCCGGAAAGTGTTGGGCACAAAATTTAGGTTGGGCACAACATTGATTTTCCAATGACTTGGTTGGGTTCCCAAGTCGTAAAAAAGTAAGGCTATCTATGATGACATGAAAGCTAAGGAATACCAAGGTGTGGCAGGGAATGCCTAGAAATACTAACACATACTAGGCGGTTCCAAGGCATGATAGACATTCCAAGATGTGCCGAGTGCCAGGGGTGTGGCATGAACATATCTTAGGGAGTGTGAGGGCCACGTGTCGTGAAACACAAGGGAGCACTAGTTTCAAATGCATGGAAATGAAGTATCATCAGGTTCCAAGTGTGCTAAGAAGGGAGTGAAATGGTATTCTAGGAAGTGCCAAGGCATGATAGAGTGTTAGGGAAGCATACAAAGATGTTCCAAGTGCCAAAGGTGTGCCAATGTGTGCTAAGGAGTGTTAGGGTAGTGCCGGAGAAAACATAACAGAGCACTAGGTAAAAATGCGTAAATGAATGAATAAGAGTGTGTGACAGGGGAGTGTTAGTGAGTTTTAGGTATCTCGAGGAGGGAGTAACATGGTATGATAGGGACCCTGAAATTTTTTTTCCATGGAGAATTATTTACGTTGTATCCATTGCATTAAAGCAAGAGGTTTCGTCAATGCTTTTTTGTATGTGTTTATAAATTGGAAGAGACCTTAAAATCTACCTCACCAATCCGACCACAATTGGTGAGTGCAAGCATTTGCAAAATGGCATCATGAGTGGAGCCTTTTCCAAAAAGAGATTATTAATTTACATTACAATATATACAACATGTAGTTAGCGTTCCATCCATGTTAGCGTACACACCGATGGTATAAGTCCTTAAACCGGGTACAAAAAAAATGATTTTATATATTCACATACAGGACAGTCACAAGATGTAAACAAAATCACATACTTATCGAAATCATCAACTAGGAATATGCTAAATTGCTTCAAAATGTGCTTGCAACTAGGTAGGAATCAAAGACAATCATTGCAATGGGTTAAGGGGATCTAAGAGAGAATTATGTAAGGGGCTTCTTCTAGGTAAAGGACATTGGTATTACTATTGTTAAAGGGGGCGGCCTACAAGGATACATTGGTAGATATTGATGCAAGAGCATAATTTCAACAATTTATTTCAAAATTTGTATTTGTCCTCCGTAAGGTCTTAGAGATTTATAGGAGGAAGTTGGTTTCCTTGTTGCACTATAATTTTGTAGAATTTCTAGTTTCATATTTGGGATAGGAAATTTTAGTAATTTTAGGCATAAGTTAAGATGTTGTTTGATTTTTTTAAGGCCTCCTAGTCATTAGGAAAGTTGAGTCTTATGATTAGGATTACTTGTGGCATCCTATGTATTTTTTAAAACTTCAATACACCAAGGAAAATATGTGGAGGACATTTGGGGGAAGTGTGATTGTCCATAAAATGTAGATTGGATCTTGGGGAACTTGTAGCTCTTTTCCTTGGACCCCACTAGTTTTTTATAGGAGTTATGGGGTTTAAGGATTTTGGAGCAAAGGGGTTAAGGGTAAAGGGTAAAGGGTTAGGGGCTTATGGGATTTAGAGGTTAGGGGGTTTAAGGGTTAGAGGTTAATGACTTAGTGGTTAAGGGATTCAGGGTTAAAGATTAACCATCAAGGGCTTACATGTCATGGGGATTTAGGGGTTAAGTGCCTAAGGGTTATGGTATTTAGGTGTCACGAGTTAAGGGGTTAGGGGTTAATGAGTTTAGGGGTTAGGGGTTATGGGTTAAGGGTCAAGGTTTAAGAGGATATGGGATTATGGGTTTATGGGGTTCAAGGATTCTAAGTTAGGGGTTAGGGGGTTAAGGGGTTAGTGTCTTTTGGTTTAAGGGATCAAGGGGTTAATTTGTTATGAGTTATTGGTGTAGGGGTTAAGGGATTGTGGCTTTGGGGTTAAAGGGATAGGTATTTTAGTGGTTATGGGTTAAGTGCGTATGGGTTGTGATAATGTGACCCCTAATCCCCCTTGTCAAAACTATTGGGGTTTCCACTATAAATTTATCTCATTGCCTTACCTATAGGTCCCCTACCCCCTATGTCATAAGGCCCCTAAGGCTCCTTCTCATTCTCTAATGTTAGGATTATAGATCTCAAGTAAACCATGCTCGAACCTCTCACTTCTACCCATCCATGCTACCCTTGTGTCCCCTTGCCCCAGTTCAATACACCAAAATATCCCCCTCCCCCCAAAAATTCATGATAATTGAACATTTGGAGGCGATAATTTAACAATGACTTCACAACTATTCCATTTATAATGGTGTCTTGGAGCTATTAGATGTCATTTCATTGAGCTACATTGATAGGTGAGAGCTATGCATAGCTCACTAAAGGTGTATCAAGAGGCTATTAGTCTATTTGCTATAGAATTTGACTCTTTTTATTTGTAACTTAGCGAAATGGAAAAGATGTGGAGACAATCTCCATTCTTCTTCTTTCACTGGGCCATGTAAAATAAATGAAGCAAATAGTCTCAACCCCTTGGAGAAGGAAAGTTGAGAGAATTAATTAGCATGAACAAACAAAGAATCCAATGAGTTAAGTTTAGAGGCATCTCCCTTTGTAAACAAGCATCCATAAGCTTGTTAGTGTTAGTATGAATTTTTACTAGAGGTTGAGTAGTCTTCACATCACCAACCACATCCAATTGAAAGGTACCAACCCCTACAATAAAAAATTATGTCTCCAAATAAGGTGTAGTTAATACCAATAATATCACCTTATGAATCTATTACAATATGATTTGGAAAGTACGTTTCCATACATGTGTGAAAGAAACAATCCATTTGGTTAGCAAAAGGAAGTCTTTTTAAGACCTCCGTAAACCCCCTCGAAGGAGACAAGAAGGGTTTGAAACCATATAATAAATGTCGATCTATGAACCCTATTTCTGATGTGTTCTATGCATGTGTTTTTTCACCTCGGTTTGACATGTGATAGAAAATATATGAAGCCTTTTTTTCCACGTATCATCTTCATTAGATATCATGTTGCTAAGAATGAAGTGTCTGGATTAGAGTTAAAGTTCCTATTTTAGTTTGTTGTCTTTTTTTTGTCTTTTAGAGCACAAATATTTCTGGTATACCGTGCTAAGGTAGTTTGGCTTTCAAATATTCAAGGAATATGTGAGCTAATATAAGACCATATTGTAATACTTGAAATAACATGATGAACTATTTAGCACAATTTATGGTGTTGGATTGATTGAGATGTTTATTTTTGGATGGATGGATGTACATCTCTTTTAGCCAATAGAAAAAACTCATTAAGCATTTTTGCAAGTATGTTATTGACATGTTGAAGTGCCATTGAGACTTAGAGGTAGAGATTTAGACTTGTATGTTTTCACCTATCTGGGTGTGATGATACCTTGTGGCGGTAAGCAAAATTTCCATTTTTTTAACTCTTGGATATATTCTATACGCTCTTGAGAGAATTTCAACCTTTTAAATAAAATTACAAACAAATGTACATTCATGCAATAATTACTAATTGATTTGGGGGTGACTCAACAAATTGTAGCATGTTGGCTTGTTGAATTTGTTAGTAAGTTAATTAGGGCTTGATAAATTTGTAAGTTTCAGTGATTTATTGCGGTTGTATGTGTTTTAGAGAAGCGAGTTTCGAGTGGTGGTTGTGCTTCCTTTATTGAATTTGATTTCTTTGGTTCTTCTTCTCGTGCATGCCCACCGTGGTATCTTCTCGTGCATGCCCACTATGGTATATTTTCGTTAGTAGTTAAGGGGTTAAGGATTGGGGGCTTAAGGGTTAGGGGCATAATGAATTAGTATTTAAGGGATTAGGGATTGCGGTTAGGGGAATAATGAGTTAGTGGTTAAGGGGTTATGGATTGCGGGGTTAGGGGATTTAGGCGAATTTAGGGGTTAGAGGAATAATGAGTTAGTGGTTAAGGGATTAGGGATTGGGGGCTTAGGGGTTAGGGGATTTAGGCACATTTAGGGGTTAGGTGAATAATGAGCTAGTGGTTAAGGGATTAGGGATTAGGGGCTTAGGGCTTAGTGGATTTAACAGTTAAGGATTTTAGGGGTTAGGGGTGAGGGGTTAATGGGTTAATGGTTAAGCGTTAACGATTTAGGGGTTTAGGGGTTAAGGGGTTAGGGGTTTAGGGGGTTTAAGGGTTTAAAGGTTTAGGGTTTAGGGGTTAAATGGGTTAGGGTTTTAGGGGTTTAGGGGGTTAAATGGGTTAGCGGTTGGGAATTAGGGGCTTAGGGGGTTAGGGGGTTAAGGGTTAGACATTTAGGGTTTACGAGGTTAAATGGGTTTAGGGGTTTAGAGGTTTAGGGGGTTAGGGGGATTTAGCAGCTTAAGGATTTTAGGGGTTAAGGGGTTAAGGGGTTAGAGGTTAAGGGGTTAGATGTTTAGGGGGTTAAATGGGTTAGGGGTTTAGAGGTTTAGGGGGTTAGGGGTATTTAGCAGTTAATTATTTTAGGGGTTAGGGTTTGGGGGTTAAATGGGTTAGGGGCTCGGGAATTAGGGTTTAAGGGGTTAGGGGTTAAGGGTTTAGGGGGTTAAATGGGTTAGGGGTTTAGGGTTTAGGGGGTTAAATGGGTGAGGAGTTATAGTCATTTCTTAGGTGAACAAGGCACAATCTAGTTGTAGTAACCATAACTTGATCAAGTTGTTATAGTCAAGGCAAGACTTGGTTGGGTTCCCAAGTTCCAAAAAAGTAAGGGTAATTGTGAGGGCATGATAACTAAGGAGTGTCAATGCGTGCCAAGGAATGAAAAGGCATGCTAACACATGCCCGAAAGTGTCAATGGATGTTGAGGAGTGTTAGGGAGTTCCAGGACATTGCAAGGGAGAACTAGGTCAAAATGCATGGAAATGAACGAATAAGAGTGTGTGCCAAGTAGTGTCAACGAATTCCAAGTGTCTCAAGGATAAAGTGTGTTAGGGGAAAGTCAGAATAAGACTTGTAGGAGGTAAGCCTATGGTTACATATAAAGGGTTGGACAAAGTAGTTTCAGCACAAAGGGAAACTTTGGGTTGGGCACAACATCGATTTTCCAATGACTTGGTTGGGTTCCCAAGTCACAAAAAAAGCAAGGTTATCTATGATGACATGAAAGCTAAGGAATACCAAGGTGTGTCGTGGGAATTCCTAGAAGTACTAAGACGTATTAGGCATTTCCAAGGCATGATAAGCATTCCAAGAAGTGGCAGGTGCCAGGGTGTGGCATGAACGCATGCTAGGGAGTGTGAGGGCCAAGTGTCACAGAATCACAAGGGGGAACTAGTTTCACATGCATGGAAATGAAGTATAATCCGAGCCCTGGGTGTGCTATGAAGGGAGTGAAATGGTATTCTAGGAAGTGCCAAGGCATGTTAGAGTGCTAGGGAAGCATACAAAAGTTTTTCCAAGTGCCAAGGTGTGCCAATGTGTGCTAAGGGAGTGTTAGGGAGTGCCAGAAAGCATAACAGAGCACTAGGTCAAAATTCATAAATGAATGAATAAGAGTGTGTGACAGGAGTGTTAGCAAGTTCTAGGTGTCTCGAGGAGGGAGTGAAATGGTATGATAGGTAGTACTAAGTCATGTTATAGTTTTAGGGCGACATGCATCCAAAATTTTATATATTCACATACTGGGGATAGCCCACAAGATGTCGCAAAATCACATACTTATCGAAATCCTCAACCAAAGCAATATGCTACGTCATTGCTTCTTAATGTGCTTGCAACTAGGTAGGCATCAAAGACAATCATTACAATGGGTTAAGGGGATCTAAGAGAGAATTATGTAAGGAGTTCCTTCTAGGTAAAGGACATTGGTATTACTATTGTTAAAGGGGGGTGGCCTCCAAGGATACATTGGGAGCTATTGATGCAAGAGCATAATTTCAACAATTTATTTCAAAATTTTTATTTGTCCTCCACAAGGTCTTAGAGATTTATAGTTGGTTTCCTTAATGTTGCCCTATAATTTTGTAGAATTTCTAATTTCATATTTGGGATAGGAAATTTTAGTAATTTTAGGCATAAGTTAAGATGTTTTATTTTTTATTTTTAAGGCCTCCTAGTCATTAGGAAAGTTGAGTCTTATGATTAGGATTACTTGTGGCATCCTATGTATTTTTTCAAGCTCCAATACACCAAGGCAAATATGTGGAGGATATTTGGGGGAAATGTGATTTTCCATGGAATGTAGATCGGATTTGGGGAACTTGTAGCTCTTTTCCTTGGACCCTACTAGTTCTTAGAGGTTGTATTTGGAGCGGTTAGCAGGAGAAAAACATAATATGCCCAAGAATATTAGTGTTGGAGCACCTATGGTTAAAACATGAGATTCAAAGTTCAAATCCCCTTGAGTTTCCAACCAAAAAATAATATTTTTTTATCTATTTATTTATTAAATTTTTAGAATGTGGTTTAATGAAAAAAAGAAAAAATATAATATAAAAGAAATAAATATGACATGATTAAATTTCATGTGGTTTGAATATCTATTTTCAAAAATAAAAAATATAATTTTATCCACTATCGACTCATGGATATTTCAATGCAAACTTCCGAATGATAATGATTTTGTCTTAATTGCTAACTATCTTAAATGGGTTTCGTCTTAATTGTCATTGTCTTAAGTCGACATTGTCTTAAATATAAAGTTCTATCTTAAATATTTTTGTCTCAGAGTGCTTTTGTCTTAAATCTAAAATTTTGTCTTAAAATATTTTGTCTCAAACTGCTTTTGTCTTAAAATATATTTGTCTCAAACTGCTTTTGTCTTAAAATATTTTTGTCTCAAACTCGTTTTGTCTTAAATATAAAATTTTGTCTTAAAATACTTTTTGTCTTAAATTTTTTTTGTCTTCAATTTTTTTTGTCTCAAATTGTTTTTGTCCTATATATAAAGTTTTGTCTCAAATTATTTTTGTCTCACACTATTTTTTGTCTTAAATTTTATATTTAAGACAATTCAATTGATATTAAATTTTAATATAAAATAACTAAAATAAAAAGTAACTTTTTTAAGACAAAAGATTTCTTTTGTCTTAAACAAATGTCCTAAAATGCCTCTTGGTGTAGTAGTGTTCGTATACTATCAGCCCATTAATGTAGATGCATACGCACCTTGATTAGATTTAAATTGTTTAAATCTAACGATGGGTGATCCCATCCACCCATTAATGGGCTAATAGCATAGAAAATAATGTTCGATGGACTGTTTCATGTCTTAGCGAACCTTAATTATGATTATTATATAAAACTATCCATAGTATGAATAAGTGATTCAATTTTTTGTTTTATGTATTTTTTAATTACTATTTTTTAATCTTCTCCATCCAGATATAATGTTAGCCTATGCTGTATTTTCAAATTAAAATTTATTATTTTTGATATTATTTTTTGGGATTCAATTGTATTAAATAAGTTATTTATTTATAATTATTTTTTATGAGAAATAAGTGTAACATACAAATTTTTCATTATTTTTTCATTATTTTTAAATAATTCATTTAGCACTCATTGTATGTCAAAATTTTAGAGTCAACAAAAAGACAAAAACATTTATATACCTTGCCAAAATTCTAAAAGAAGATTCCAACAAAAATACAAAAACATATATTACATTTTTTTTCCAGATTATTAATTAAGTAGATAAAATAAATAAACAAGCACTTATTATATAAGAAAGTAAGGAGTTTAATTTATTAAATTATATAGAACTATGAGATGTAAATAAAATCTATTGGTTGTCCTCTCATACTATCTTCTTCCTCGTTGCTTGTCCGCACTTGGGTCGTCACATTGCTTGGAGCACTTAACATCGACATTCTCCTCTCCTTCAAGTGCTTTGCCTTTATCCTTGGGTTCCTGCCATCGCGGCTTGTCCAAATCCCTAACCAAGAACCCGAAGAAGCTCTTGTTCGAAGCTCCTCGGGGAACAACTTGTTGGGGTTCTTCCGTGAAAACAACTCGAAATCGAGACAATGATACAGGGGCTTGTTCAAAGAAAAAATTAAAAGAAAAATTGGGATGTTTGAGGAGTGTTGGAAGAAAAATTGACAGATGGCCGAGCGGGGGTTGAAATGGTGGGAATCTCCCTCGCCCACCGCGAGTATGCGGATATCTATCGTAAAACTACTCCGAGGAAGGCGAGGAGGAATCCAAGTCGGAGGTGGAGGGTGTGCGATGGACTCGGCCCCTCGAGCTTCCTCTTCGACATCCCATGCGATGTCTCGGGCGTTGCATGGTGGAGGGCGAAAGACGAAGGCGACAAGGGAGGCGGCATCGAGCAGAGCGATGGAGAGGAGAAAATCCGGATGACGACAGCTCTATTGCGAGTGGCTCGTGCGGGAGAGGTGGAGCCCGTCCCCAATATCAACATAGCAGCTGAGATGGCTACATTTTTCCGCGTGGAAGTGCAAACGTAGGTTGCATCGCACAAGGCAGAAAAAATTCTCGTAACGTGGTGGAGGAATGTTTCGGACCTCGATTTCCGGCGTCCATATTTAAACTCCGAGTGTCTTTGTCTCGAGGCTCTCCCCTCGCCTTGAAACCTCATTAAAGTTCGCTGGTGATGTGCGGAGCATTCATAACGGAGGACCAAGCGAGCGAAATGGAGTGATCTCGACTACGGGGGGACATGCATTTTTATATTCAACAAATGCTCAAAGTTAAATTAATAAACTTCAAATTAGGGAGAAGTTAAAGACATTTTTCCTTAACTCTTTAGATTGGTTTTTACACACTCCCACTTGAAAGAGTTAGGCCTTTTACTTAGAATTTTAATCTCCATAATTTGTTTCATTGATTATCAAGAATGAACTTTTGACATATCTGCTATACCCATTTTTTAGATGTATATTTAAAGAAATTTAAAGAAATTTTTTTTTCAAACACTTCCAATTGAAAGAATTACGCCTTTGGCTTACATTTTAACCTCCATAATTTGCTTCATTGATCATCAAAAAATGAACTTTTGACAACCTTTTTTATACCCATTTATTGACATGTATATTTTTTAAAAAAGACAAAGGGAAAAAAAGTTGAGTGGACATATCATTGTCGGTAAATAATGGCGGTTATTCATCAATGATACGGAGAAGTATAATCTTTCAAAGTATATTCTCTCAATATTTATAATAACTATAAGGTGAAAAATATTTGTTATATTTGTTATTATGTTTCTTTTGTGTGTGTAGGAGGAGGAGGAGGAGGAGGAGGGTGAGTTGGTTAGGGGGGTGTGATTGCGAGTAGATTGGGAATTTTTTTTCCATATGTAATCCTTTTGGAAGAACTTAAAAAACCTCTAGGATAAGAAGTGTCCATATTATATGTCTAATATAATATATAAGTTGTGATTTTTTTTAAAAGAAGAAATTGGATATTAAACTTTAAAACCTTTTGAGTTAATTAGTAGAGTCGAGAGTGAGTGGTTGCATAAAAAATAATTAAAAAAATTTTCTTATGAGATGGAACAATTTTTTGGAAGATTTCAAATACCTGTGAGTTGAAAAATTTTATGTGCTTACATGCCAAATTAAACCCTTAAGCCAACATTTTTTTTGGAATCAATTTGAAATCCTACACTCTTAAGATTTATATTAATGTTATTATGGTTAAGTGGTAGCATTTTATTATTGCTCTTGTGTAGTTTTGATACAGGGCTATGTATAGAAAATCACTTATTTTGAGGAAATTCGACCCCACCCTCACACACTTAAGCTAACAATGTGGGTACAAGTACCATGCTAACCCTCATGGACCTTTCATTTATCTTGCTTAGAATTTCTGGATGCAAGGTAGCTTGATTGCTAGTAGTATAGATAGTTGGTAATCCGAAAGGATGTGATAAGAATGATCCAATACCTTTGTGGAATTAAAACCTTATGCTATCATGCATCATTTCTAAAAATGCATAATAGGCAAGACAATATGTTTGAAAACGGAGGTTATTTAGCACAACAAGAAAATTATGAAAAAACAAAAACAAAAATTCAATTTTTGCGGGGGATCATTCATACATTGGGTCATGTTTCATCGTATTTCTTTGGTATATCCCCAAAACAAATGGCATAGAGGGTTTAGATATGTGGCCATAGGTTCCCACCCATTGTTTTCTTATTTGGGCTAAAGGAGTTTGTCTACCATAGAAACAACCAAGGCTACTAATCATTCGATTAAGGCATTTCATTACTTTGAAAAAAATAAGTTCCATCTCCTCAACCATATAATATAGCTCCTTATGTATATAAATAAATGCAAGGAAAAAAAAACCTATGAAGTCATTGGAAGGAATGCATAACTATCAAATGCTAGTTAGTTGAATTTGGGAGCTAACTAGAACAATTGTTTGGTTAGCTTTGGAGTTTTCATTGAATAATGAGCTAACGAGAACTATAGAGATTCAAAAATCCCATTCTTCATTTTACAAAAACTTTTAAACATTTAAAAACCTAACGCATAAAAGGTAAAATAAATGTACTTCCAATAAATTTAGGTGCAACAGATCACACAAAAAAATAATCTCACGAGATATGCCACAAAGGAGGAAATATTGGTCATGTGTGACATGTCATAGAGATAAAAAGTTTGTGACAAATAAAAAAATGAAAAGAAGTTCTTTTAGGAAGTGAAATGTGAAAAAATAGAGAATTTTTTAAAGTGATGCAATGTTTTACATGGAAAGAAATTTTAAATGCAATGTGATGTGCCACAAAAAAAATAAATTTTTGAGTAATCTAATATGTTACTAGCATAAATTGACAAGATGCGATGAATGTTGTGTCCAAATAAAGATAAATCAGGGTGTCATGCATATTGTGTCATGGGAAAAGTGATTTTAGATGTGATATGACACATGGAAAAATATTTTGTGTGTAACATAATGTAGGGAAAATGATTTTTTAGCGCAAAAATGGAACTATGCTTTGTTGTGGGTCGTTTAAGCTTTGCATGTGAAAAATGTAATCATGTTCCATTTCACATCACCTAGAACTTTTCGTGTGATGTGTCACACCTAAAATAAAATTTGGACATAATATATTTCTCCTCTAGAAAGAATGGTGACTCTTTCCTAATAGCTAAGAGGAAAAATTTCAAGAAATAATGTATGTGAATTTTCTCTTCTAAGTCAAATTTTAAAATTCTTATCATACATTTCCACTTATGGGTGTGGTTGATTATGTAGAGGAGGTGTTTTGATGACATGTGGTTAAGAGTTAAATTCTAGTGTCATTTCAAACAAATATTTGAAAAAAGTTAAGCGAGACCTTAGGTATAGACTCAAATTCTTACGAGGGAAAATTTCAATAAACAACTTAGATGAAATTATAAGTTGACTACATTGGAATAGTATAACCCTAAAAATATCCTTGATTGTGCTATTGCAAGAATAACATGTGGGAGTTCATCATGTGGTATAAGGGGCCCTCTCCACCTTGACCTTCAAATTTATAAACATTAGAAAAAAACTCTTAGTAGGCATGGTAGGAAAAATTTGGGCCATGAAGGATGGGCTCGTTAATAGGATGTAAAATGTCTAGAATTTTGAAATTAGCCATAAACATAGAACTACTACACCAAGGGAACTTTTAAGACATTTTTTTTAAATACAGAAAGAAATCTTTTTGTCTTAAAAAAGTCACTTTTTTATTTTAGTTATTTTACAATAAAATTTTAATATCAATTGAATTGTCTTAAATATAAAATTTAAGACAAAAACAGTCTGAGACAAAAAATAGTTTAAGACAAAAACTTTATATTTAAGACAAAAACGAGCTTTTAAGAAAGAAAAAAATTAAGACAAAACTTTTATATATATATATATATCGACTCGTAACGCCATAGAGGATTTTTTTTATTTATCTCGTAAAGATTGTGGGGTCTTTTCCAATCTCATCCCCATGTACATTTTGCATATTTCCAGAGCGCTTGCCTATTTCCCTCTATTACAAATTTCATGGCATTTGAATATAACCTGCTCATTGTTAACAAAAATTAGCCCTTTCATGAGTTCAACGCTTCTTTATCCTTTCCATTTGGTCCGTCTACAGCTCGTTTAATTTTCTCGAGGATGTGACAAAATTTGCGAGCTGTCAAAGATCTTTGGAGCACTCTTTTCGGTACCATCTCACAGTGTTGTTGAGGCTAGGATTGTTGAATCCCAGCTCCTTGTTTAAATTTTTTATTATTAGCTCGGTAATCTCCAAAGACTTGAAGCTTTTTGACGCCTTTGTCTCTGTGCTGTCTGGCCGGGCTTTGAGTAGCCCGAAGGCTCCGCGGGTTGATCGTTGGAACTTCCGGCTCGAGTCAGTGGTAGATATCTTTTGGAAGATCCCTCGCGCTGTATATATGACTCACATCCGCTCCAAACGCTTCCGTGTTCCCTTTTTGACGCTCCACCGCAGAAAATAGTGTACATGCTTTGTGATCTCCACCAAACTTTGGAAAAATTTCCTCTTCTTCTCTTTAAACGCCATCTCGGACTTCCACTTTGGAGGAATGAGGATTCTGCCCGGAGCATGAGACCGAGATCCCCAAGCCATCATCTTTCTTCTTCTTGGCACGGCTGAAGTGTCTTCTTTTATATGTTCTTGCTTTGGCAACTTCCATCGGGAAGGCGTCGCTTTTGTGGCTATTTTCATCGGGGAATGCCTCTCCTCATTGAAAATCATTTGATTACGTGCTGTACCTGGGCACTTTGCCCAGCCGAGACATATTTGGGTAATGCGCATCCAAATTTTACTCCAAAATGCTGATAGAGCGGGATGAGGATAGAGTCGCCTCTCCAAGAAGGCAGATCACGCCGCCGTGTTAAAGATTGGGGCGAGGATACGCAAATCCATTAAAAATAATCCTCCGGACATCTCTTTGCCACACGCTAACCTATGGACAAATGCTGGACTGTTTCTATGTTGCTCCTGCACATCACACGCTTCGATCGTGGCTCGACGAATATTTCTTTTCTCCGCAGTTATCTCCTCGCGAGGATTTTGTGTAGTTATGAATCACCGTCCGAAGTAAATAAAAGATTCGCTTTGGGTGCTGGCAGACGAATCCCATACTTTTTCCGGAGGTCCGCTCGCTGTTGTCGATTCTTTCGCTTTCGCCCCGCCATTACTTTATAACCCATAGCAGAGGAACACACACCGTTGGGCCCCAACCCCAACTATCTCCTAGCGGCTTTATGAACCCGTGCGACATCCTCTAATCGTCTCTTCGAAGTCGAGCTTGTTTGGTGAAGCGGTCGCGCACGAACTCATAAAAATTCCCAGTCTCCATTCGCCTCTCGTGTTCCACTCGCTAGTTCGAAAGTAGCGGTGTCTGTCAACCTGGCCGCACGCCGCTGACCATATCACCGTTATGTTTCTCCGCTTTTTCCCTCCGGAGTGCGTTTCCCATAATGCGGTCCTTCCCTTAACTCGAATGCGTTCCATTTCTGGCATTCTATCTACCGTTTTAAAAAATTGAACACTGCTCGTAGCACAGACTCCAAACGTCGCTGCTCACTAATGGTGACTCTTGTTTTTTAAAGTCGTCGAGATCGTTGATTTTGCACGTATTTACAACCTCGCGCGTCGTTTCTTGATCGGATGGGTGGGATCAAGAAGGAGATTCCACATTTTGCCGCCACGCGAACTGATGTTGCCGCAGGTCCCTAATTTCCGGACTTCTCTCTCGGGCCTTTTCGACCCACGTCCCAACTCACCGCGATGCAATTTATTTTTCGTTACCTTTGCCTCCTCGCCACGAAAAGTCTGCGAGGAAGTTTGGAGATCGCGTACTGCAACATTTACGGGTGCCAAAAGAAACGAAGCCCCGCAAATATGGAAGTCACCAGGACGACGATCGATTTGACCGCATAAATTTTCCTCATACGGTCAGCAGGAGGCAACACATGCAAGTTAATCTTGCTTTTGATTTTCGAAAGTATATCACTCCACGAAATCTCTGATGATTCGAGATGATGGGCGACCTGTAGGCCCTATGAATCTCCTCCCAATGAAAGCTTGTCTAAAAGCACGCAGACAGTTATGGCTTCAAGTTCATGTTGAGAGCTGTTGCAACTATACGCTTCACTCTTGCTTTTCGGCTACTAACGCAGCTCCTTGCAAACGCAATATTTTACTGAGGGCCATGTCAGTGCCCGGCTATTCTTTGTGAGCAGGCTCCCTCCGAAGAGTGAGAATCGTGAGCAGAGCATGATTCGAAGAATCGTCTGCGGGAGATGACGTGAGGCCCGAAAATGATCCAGCCAGCCTTTCTCGGCATTGGAGCTCGTAGCTTCAGAATCCGCCTACAAGAATGTACAGGCAGAGAGAGGGCATCCCCGCCTAATGCCTCTCTGTCGAAGCTTGGTGTTGGCGGCGTCGTAAGAAGCTTCAGTGGTGCTATCCACTGGGTCACTGTCGATGCGCAGCTTTCGATAAGTTGAACAAAATAAGGCGAGACTCCAAAGGACGGACGAAGGATCCCTACTTAGATAAAGGATTCGATTCACTCTATCCAAGCGCATTTGCCATGCCCATCTAATCACCATTCCTTTCTCTTTCCTCTCGTCCGTCGGAATGGATCGTTTCTTGGACCTCGGATTACATTATCCAGGATTTGCTCTACTCACAAAACCACTTTTGAGTGTGAGAGATCACCCTTATCGAAAGGTTTAATTCTCGCTGCATGGCAAGCAGCCGTGACCTTTATTATGGTGCATTACACAACGAAATAGGCCTCGAGTCTAGAGAAATAGGATTAGAGATGCTTTGTGCTATTAGTGCCTGCAAGGAGATTCAGTCTCCTCACCGATCTTTAGCTTTAGCACGTAAATCCTCTTATCTTGCATCTTCCTGCAAGTCCGCCTTTATAACATGTCTGCAAGCTCGCTGCAGCTGGGATGGATGCCAGAAGTCCGGTCCAGCGGCCGTGTCCGGTTCCATGGCCCAGGTCACATTTATGATTTCCTCCTCGTTGTGAGATCCGCAAAGGTTTAGTATCGTGCCTGTGCCGGGTGATGAGTTAGAACGTCTGAAAGGAAATCACCGCATTCCTCCCACTCATTACTCCTCGTTCCTCCGCATCACGCGTACTTTTGTAATAAGCTTCGGCATCGTTGCCGTGACTTGGTTGAACCCTTTGCAAACTTGTTCTTCTCACGTCGTTTTGACCGTCAGCTATGTAGTTTCTCGACGTCTTGCCTTGTGCGTTCGCGGTGAAAGAAGGGTGTATTCCGTCCCATTTGCCCAAACCACGGACTTCTGCACTCGGTTCTCCATCTATTCCTTCTTCCCTTCGAAGGACTGGTATGCCGTTTCTTTTTGAACTTGTGTCTCTGCTTTCCGAGGATATCCGTTGTGATATCTTTGACTTCCATGTCATTTGCGCTCTTTGCAATGTTTGCACTGCCTCTTTTTATCAGGGGAGTATGTCCTTGGCTTTTCGATCCATTTCTTTCAGGCTTTGTCTTTGTCTCTTTCACATCCTCCGCTTCCCAGACATAGTCGGAGGATCCGGAGGATGGGATTTGGACCAAAGCTCTTTTTCACAGTATCTGGCGTAAAACTTCGTCTCGAGCAAATGCGAATCGAAAAGGGAATGGGTCCAAGATCTTCTTCTTTCTTCAAGTAGAGTGCAGATTGGCTGTATCGGTCCGAAGTAAGTTTTCAGCGAATTTTTGTGGTGATAATTTTTATTATTATTCAATCACAATGGAACTTTAAAATTCGTAGAAGCGATCTAGTCTCGCAGAATGTGTTCCAAGCCGTCCGATTATTGGACTTACAGTGTACATGCCACGGAATGGGATTGAAAATCCATCGAATCCCAAGTCCGAGAGAGCTCCTCCACCAGTCATGGCGACAAGGGTCCCTGCACACTGACTCTCTACTCTTTGTACTTTCGGTACCAATGTTGGATCACTGCTATATTAATGAACAGTGATGGGAGACAATTTTGCTTCTAAAAACTCAGAGAGACGCTCCAACACTCTCTTTTTTCCGATTAGGTAAAGATGCTGCACATAAAGATTAAAAGAGAAATGTTTAACTTACTTGCTTTGTGTTTCGAGCTAACGACGAAAGATCCAATGCTGGTTTTTCATGGTAGTTTATCGAGCCGAATTTGATCTCGTTCCATAGAGTAGCAAGTACGTCGAGGTTCTTGCACCGATCGGCTTTCACTGTTTTTTATGCCACTTTGGTCCGCTTCTAGTCTCTGGCAGGGCCTGCCCTTCTATTTTTGTCTCTTGGAGCATGAGAATCTCCCCAGTTCGCTCACAAAGATCTTACAAAGTGCCCTCAGTGTGAAGCGATTCCCAGTCCTCCATGCCCAAGAGACAAAGCTTCATTGTTGTGTTTTGTTGGATGCTTTGCCTCCCTTGGAAGGCCTTGTGCCTGGTCTGCTTGCCCAGCCAGACATTTCTGTGTGCAGATCGTGGCTTTCCTCGTGTTTTGAGGCCTTTTCCGCCCTACCTCCTCTCCCTCCTTTCTGGGATTTCCCTCCTCGCTCTGTTTGACGCTCGAAGGTTTCGTCCTCCGACGATCCGAACCTCCATTGGGTTTTTCTCCTCGCTGGCTATCAGCGTGCATGACGGTTTATTGGCCTGCCCTGGTTTGGTTCACCTCGCGGTGGCTTCCGCTCCCTCTTTGTTTGGAAGTGCAGCTTTCTTCTTGCTCCTCCTTCTCCCGCGATGAGTTAACTTGATGGATCTCTTTGCTCGCTCTCTATGCCATTTGGATTTGCCTCCTCCTCTTGGTTTGTTTTTGGATCCGCTGGTTTCTCCCATTCTTATCGCCTTTTCCCCGCACCTTTTTTTGAGTTTGCATTTTTCTCGCACGTAGGATCTGGCTTGGCCTCATGTTTGTTTGTCTCCTTGTTCTCCTCGCCTTCTTCTTGCTGGAGTTGTTTTTGCAAAGTGGCCATGGCCATGGCAATGTCTCGCACGGCTAAATGGCAGAGTCCGCACCGTAGTCCAGTCCTCGTACCGTATGTCCATCCGTGCCTGGACACGCGAGTTTAATATGCTAGCGGCCGCCTCTTCCATGACCACTTCTAGCACTGGATAAATTTGTTCGACAAATGCGTACCGATCCTTCCTAACGGCTTTGGTCTATGTATTTCTCCTCAACGCATTTCCCATGATCCGTAGCGGTTTTGCGATTTCGCAGGAAAGAGGCAGGATGGGGAAAAGCCTCACCCAACGAGACCGGCCAGAAGGAAATCGCCCCGGGTTGGGTCCAAATGCGGGGACCATTTGTTTAGGTATGGTCACTGCCCATGAAGCTCAGGTCCATTTCTCGGAATATTAAACCTTTATCATCGGATTTTCAAAAGACAAAAACAAAAGTAGCCTCACCCAGCAAACATGACTTTTGACCCTCTTTCACGAGGGGCTTCAGACTTTCTTTTCGCAGTCCATTCTGCGACCGATTTTCGTTACGACGAGGCCGCGAACCAGCCAATGAGGCCTCTTTCCGCCGTGTTCAAGGCGGCTCTGTGTATCTTCTTCGGGGAGAGACATCGCCGGAGATAGAGTCCATGTTTTTCACAAATCTCTTCACAGATTCGCAGGAGGGCGCTTTGGGCCCGGGCAACTAAAGACTGCAGACCGTAACGCCTCCGGTGCGCGAGGAGGAGAGTGACGCACTCCCCAAATGGCCTCCACATGACTGGCGGCAATGCCGTATCGAGCCTGGCTAGGGCTTTGACGACAAGACTTCTCGAGCCGGCCATCCACGGGCACTTGCGCACGGAGGGGCCGACGTGCCCACCATCTTTGCCCGCGGCCGCCGAAATGAGATAGCAGCCTGACGAGGAAAAGGAAGCTCGCGAGAGGGAGCTCCGGGCGAGGAAAAGAAGGCACCGGGCGGGCCGCAGCGCCCTCCTGCGCCGCCTCGGCGAGCCGAGCCGGTCGAGGATCCACCAAACGCGGTCAGACGAAGTTGCAGAGCGCGCCCAAAACTTTATATTTAAGACAAAAAAAGTATAAGACAAAAACATTTTAAGACAAAACTTTATATTTAAAAAAAATAAAAAAAATTATATTTAAGACAAGAACAGTTTAAGACAGAAACATTTTAAGAAAAATAATTATATTTAAGACAAAAACAATTGGAGACAAAAATATTTTGAGAAAAAAACTTTATATTTAACACAATGGCCACTTAAGACAATGGAAATTAAGATGAAACTCATTTAAGACAATTGAAAATTAAGACAAAACCATATCAATTTAAGACAATACTAGCAATTGCACTTAATGTTGCAAAGGAAACGCCGTAAGGAAGAAGCTAGAAAGAAAGCAACTATAATTAATTTGATGTGACCTTATATTTATGTTTAGAATATGTAAATCTACCCCAAAAGTAACATTAATTTTTTTTCCAATAGACGTTGATATCAAAAGATGGGAAGGAAAAATCTTTGGTAATTAACTTTACAATTAGTCTCCAATACAGAATTCCACTACAGTGTTCCTATACAATTCCTTTTTAAAAGCCATTCGAGCAGGGATGAAATCAACACAGTTTGTAGCCAAAATTAAGGAATTTGATACTCCTTTTGCCTCCATGTAGTTTGTAGCCAAATTAAGGAATACTACCCATACAAGTAGACACATGAGTGTTTTCAGTTTCTTATAGTGCAAAGATGCATAAGCACAACTAAGAAAGAAAAAAGACTCATGGTAATCTGCTCTTACTAGCTGATATTGGCCTTCCAACTGTACAGGTCTATCATTGACCAAGAATGCAAGTTTATGATTGAAGATACATTCCATGAGCAACCTTTCTTACTCTATGATTCTATGACAGCATTTATGTTGAGAATTGTTCTTTCAAGTTTTGGCATCCATCATATAGAATAATAGAAAGCAAGGCAGAATCCTCAGTCAAGTAAGTGTATTAGTAGTACTAATGGTTTACAGTCAGAGCGTTCTTCGATGTTCACCATTTATAATGTTACAGATATATCAGCTGTAATAAGTGTGTGCTTTGAGTCCTCCACTTTAGGAGTTGAATTTCACTTGCAACTTACAAGGATCTGCATTCAGCAACATTTGCACAACTTCTCTCATGGAAGGCCGCAAAGCTGGCAGTTTGTGTGTGCAAGACACTGCAATTTTCAAGACCTGGATCATTTCGTCCTTAAATGACTTGGAAATGTTTGAGTCGAGAACAGCAATTAAATGTTCCCTCTTAAGGATTTTGCCTGAAGTCCAAGAAACAATATTCTTGTTCTCCCCAAATTCTGGTTCAATGGGTTGCCTGCCAGTTATGAGCTCCAGCAGAACCACACCAAAACTGTAAACATCGCTTTTTTCGGTAACCTTCAAGGAGTATGCATATTCTGAAAAATATATAAACATGGCACCATTCAGGTTTCATACGTTTGCAGAAGATGTCAACAAAATGCATGCTAAGGAATTTAAAGATCAAGGACTGCAAAACCTGTTAAAAAACACACCAGTTGAGAGAAAAAAGCTTTCTCTATAAACATCAAGAAGGAAAATGGAATACATGTGGCAGAAAAAATAGTAAAGAAACTTACCAGGAGCAATGTAACCGTGAGTGCCTGCAAAAACTGTGGTTGAATCCCCTCCGATGTTGCAAGCTTGAAGAACCTTTGCAACACCAAAATCAGCAATCTTGGCCTCATAAAATTGATCCAGCAAGATATTGGAAGACTTGACATCTCTGTGAATAATTGCAGGGGAACAATCATGATGAAGATAAGCCAATCCATGAGCAGCCCCTAATGCAATCCTGTGGCATGATGGCCAATCCAGATCATTATGGCTATGCAAAGCTTCAAACAAGTTCCATTTGGCATGTATTCATACACTGTGGTGCAAAGGAAACGTTGTAAAGCAGTAACATAGGAAATAGTAGTATAGAGGAAAAAATCTTGAAATCATAAATTACTTCCCAAAGTCTTTTAGAACAATGATACCATATATATTTTCAAAAATATATTTTATAAATACTTAAGTGGAGATAGAAACAGAGGCTTGGATCATCCCATCAACTAAAATGGAGTGTCAGAGATCTAGAAACTAATGGCAAATGCTCTTCATGTCCTCCAAAATAAGCTCACACGAAAAATAGGTAATGGAAAGAAAACCAACATTTAGAGGGACAAAATTCTAGAAAACCCTCCCTTGAAATCAAAGCCATCTCTCCTCCCTCTCAAACCATGGCTATACCAAGCAAGTCGACCTTCCTTTTTTGATATCTCAATATGGAATCACAGGGGTCAATGGTGTGGGTGAAATTTATTTTTCATACCTCTACATCTAATGTATTTATCCAATGAGGTCAAGATGGAATTGGACGGTTCTGTACCTCTTTCAACTTTTGAATCAGATAAGAGGGAATAGGTAAAGTCATTCTAGACAGTAAATAAAAGATATGAATCCCAAGTGCCTACTCCACATCCCACTTCCAATTTATGGCAAAATATTTGGAATCTTGACAACCTTCATAACATCAATATCTTATGCTAGACTTTATCTCATAAAAAAATCCTTACTGCATAAACTATTAGCAAGAGAGGGATTTAGGGTCCATAAATATGCCCTCTTTGCCACAATGAAATTGAAACCATGAAACATTTATTTCAAGAATTTAATTTTACTAAACAGGGTTGGAAGTAGGTTCCACAAAGGTTACTCCATCGATTCAAGTGGCCAAAAACAATTCTTTAATTACTTGAATCACCAAACAAGCTCTATAGAGCCACTTTCAGAAGGAAACATGTTTTCAAAGAAATTTGGACAACTCTCCCAAATTTTTTCTGCTGGGAAAATATAGCTAGTTAGAAACACAAAAATTTTGCAAAACACTTGTCTTTACCTTAAATGCTTGTTGAAAAAGTTAATCTCCTCTATAGTAAAGCATATGAAAAGTAAAAATATAAAGCTGTCAAATCCTAAATCATTGGATAGCTATGAAGATAGATGGAGTTCTTAGTTGAGTCCACAAATTTTAATTTCTCCTCTAGCACTTAAAAACAATTATGGTAGCTCTCTCTCACAAAAGAACTACCTCTAATCTAGATATGTTGTCATATATTATTTTGCAATGAGGCGTCCAAGAAAAATTTAATGGTGACAAGTGTGAGGAGGTTCTATTTGGTTTTGAAGGACAAATAGAACTAGAATACCCATGGAGCCTAAGCATAAGCTCTAACAACCAAGTTAAAATGTATGCTCTCTTCCAATGTATCATCCTTACTCGATCTTTAACAATTAGATTTCCAATTATATTAGGTGACATTAATAACTGGATTTGTCATTTTTCTTTGGGAACCTTTCCTTTGGATTCCACGCTTCAACGTCTTCACACAAGGACTTAGAGATCACTCCCTTGAATTCCTTGCATTCAAGTAAAATATATTTTAAGAGACTTAAACATGTCATAGACAAGTAGAAAAATCAATCTCTATCACTCCCTCCTAAAATGTTGAGAATCAACAAAACCCTATAGGAAGCAATGCTACCTTAAAAATATGACAATGAATGTCAATTTAAAAAAAAAGAAAGTAAACATTATAAAATTGTTTACATTATAAAATCTTTGATTTTTGTAAATTTTTTGTACATTTTACTCATTAGCAGCATCTTCTTACCTTCTTGTCACTCTTTGACATATCATGAGATAAAAGGCATCTTCTTACCTTTTTGTCACTCTCTACCTATCATGAAGAAATTAGCAAAGATATTTACCCATTGAAATGGAGCTATCTGTATTTCTTTATATCATACTGGATCCAGTAAATGCATTAGCCACAGAAATAAACAAGATATGGCCTATTATACCAATAAAGATTTATAGACCTTTCCGAGTCCTATAGATATTCAAAGGCAAATCATCTGTTTGATCCTTTTTTATAGTCGAGTACCTCTTTAATAGTCTTTCTTCAAAACTGCATCCGAGGCATAAAACTATTGACTAAACATACTATTAACTAAACAGTTTGTCGGCAAATCAATAGCAGGGGATAAGCACCTTGGCACCTGGTAATAATAACCAGAAATTAAAATAAAACCATCATGCATTTACCAAATGGCATTATGCTCTGCACTCACATTCAAGTTATCACATTATCGAAACATGCCCTTGCCATGGTCCTTAAAAGCAAACATAAGAGCTTCGAGTTATGTATTGATTTGAAATATTTTACAATATAAAAGTAGAGATTGTTGCTTAGCTTGACAAGTGAAAATATCAGATATTTTTCCACTGTCAGCAACGAAGAGTGCAGACCAATGTACATTATATGAGGTATTTATACTATATAGTGTTCCAACTTCCAAAAATATTAACTTTTGTCTGTTCGAGCTTGAAATCCACCGTCTGGTCATGTTTGAATCATATAAGGCATGTAAGTCCCTAGAATTTTATTCCACATTACAAAGAAAGGCTATTCAAAGTTGTACTTGGTGCCATACAACTGATGATGAATGTCATGATATGCCATATTATTCTGAAAGATGATATGGAATGGATTCCCAGGGAGCCAAAGGCCACAGTGATCATCAACTGTTTTAATTTTTGAAAAGGAGAAAAAGAATATTGATGTTAGAGGAGTCATCCTTGAGAAAAGAAATGACAGAGCACCACCGATGGTGTCCAGAAGCAAACCTTCCAGTGGATGATTATATAGTGCTCCAAAAGCATATGACACTATAAGCTTATGATGCTATGAATGAATGTAACGATACAAGAACTTGTTGTGGTGCATATAACGGTGGAGAAATTATTGCCAAGTGTCCATGACAAACATTGCTATTGAAAATTGTCTTCCCTGTACCATAAGTGAAGGTTGTGAAATTTTTCCAGCTCCAACAGCATGGCTGGTAACTTGTTTTACACTCAAACAACAAATGTAATGCTAAGTTTCTCCTCAAATTCACAAAACCATGAGCGAAATAACAAGTGCAAATGATTGAAATAATAACACAAAGTAATTCACTTAAGTACTCCACTAAGTTTCTTGTCAAAGGCAGACTCTTATACCCACTAATAATTGCATAAGGACACAAAAAAAAATCAGCATACAAATCAGTCTTACGCTTGGCAATCATGTCTTCACTGGAAGCATCTTCATCAGAAACAAACAAAAATATGCAATGCATGATTCCTACAGAGCACCAGAACTAAATTGGAAAGGGCCTTGTAAGGGCCACAATAAACATTTTTTGCCCTTCAGGCAAACAAATATAAAGTTAAATACCAACCAATACCAAGTAACACATTAAGGATCCCAGGTAGGCTTAAGAATGCAGCTGCCAGCAAAATGGACACATGCACTTTGTCCCTCTTATACTTCAGTGTTTATCTCCAATTTTACTTTTTGTAAAAACTTAATTTTCAGAAATATACAAAATACAGAGTTAAACAGTCAGGCATACCATGATAAACAGTTTTGATAAACGAACTGTGCTACAATATTCAACATTTGTCAAATTTACTTCTCTGATTATATGTCTTCGCTGCATCAACAAGCTTCACAAAGGAACTTATTTGTTAACATGAGCCTCATTGAGAATTTCCATCATGAAGGCAACAGGCTTGAATGCTAATGCGATCTGGGAATCATTTGATTATAAGACTATAGAGAAGGATGCTGAAAATGAAGACAGCAAGGTGTTGGACAAGATTTGAAAGCAGAACAGATACAATTATGTGATCTTGTTGTTAAGGCAGGGAGAGTTACAAAATAAATCCCTGTCGCTTAAGTTTTTCATCGTAGCAGTCCAGAAGATGAACAGACCTTATCGATGAATGAAGATGATAGACCAATGACTATAGAAGATTTATGATATCACTAATTAAGTTTCTGAATTAGATTACGTTGAATCTTATTTTTCTTGTTTTGCTATGACTCATTTCGGGTTCGGAAGCATGGCGTATTATTTTGAATTTTATGTTCTTATAAAAGGGCATGCTTAGGGTTAGACAAAGACTAGGGTTTAAACCTGTATATATAAAGCAATAAAAGATATTTGATGTACTGGCAAACAAAAACTGTCTTACTAGGTGGTTAACATTATTGTTGTAAAATCATGCTTGTTACTGAAAAAAACCTGCAGATATAAAAATAAACTCTACGGTTTTTTTGGATGCCATTGTCCCAATGCATACCTTGCACAATCCTGGTTACAGAGGGACAAATCATTCTTTCATCTAATATTGGGACTCGGCTCTCAACCAAATTATAAAAAAAAAACTGAAAGTGTCTAAATAAATATCAATATTGAATAAGCTAGGCCTTGATAACCTAGATCAATAATCTCAAGTTTTCTTAAAAAAAATATGCAAGAAGCACCTCAAATTCCATTGGACATGCGAGAAGCTGAGTTAACTTAACTGGGTAAGAACAAGGCACTGGCAGAGTAATGGGTTTGTCCATTCACCAATCAGCCCAACACCCATATCTGGTAATCCCCACCCTATCTTCAGGCCATGAAAAGGCATATGAATAGGCTTTTACCCTTCAACGCATGTTTGTCTCACACAGGTGTGCTATACAGATATACATATCTGGTTAGACAGGCTCTTAATAATGTAGATCAGTAGGTTTCCAGATAAATATCAAAGAGGGACCTCGAATTCCATTGAACATGTGAGGCGTTGAGCTGCATTTATTGGTGGAGAACAAAGCCTTGACAGAGTAATGAGTTTTTTCCATTTACCAGTGAGCTAACCCAGCCCCTGAAGCAACTGTTTTGGATAACTTTGGCACGTGGTTTGCGCTTTCTTCTGGCCATGTAAAGGCATACTAATGGACTTCTGTTTACTCCCCTACCCTCTCTGGAGCTGTTTTCTTTGATCCTTTTGGACAGTATCCCAAGTCTCTTGGACTGCTATACAAATGCATAGACCTTCATGATAAAATTTGCAAATGGCCTGGGAAAACATCACAGTGAAAACATCGGTAGCTAATAAACATAGATTTGCGTACGGGATTTGAGACTGGCCACCCCCAAGTCGAAATTATGATCACTGGTTACAATGGCAAGCTCAAATAAGTCATTTCGATGGCATAGAACATATAAAGCCTTAATGCTCTGATGTCGAGCATGAAGTGCCCTGCAATCAAGAGCTTGGGTTCCTATTTCTTGTGAGGCTAGGGCATCCTGTGGTTCCTCTGTTCCAATTACAGAAAACAAAACATACGTTCAACCTCAAAAAGCATTTGGGTAATGGCATGGATGAGATATTACAGTACCAAAACCACCAGAACATTCAATACTACACCATACCTGAAACAGGGGATCTCGCAAAGAATCACAGCAGTAAAAACATGCAATTATTAAGCAAGCTGGGGTGGCTGTTCTTGATAAAAACTTACAAGAACAAGGTTTTCCAAGTCAAAACAGGCTGCAAAAACACTGTTTAAGCTTTCCCATGTGGCATGTATTCACTGCCACAGTTTCATTGTTGGGTATGTCAACGCGATAAACCTTACCAGATGCCCCGCTTCCAATCACATTTTCATCCCCTTTCAGTTATAAAACCCTGGAAATATCTTCCTCATCGAAGCTCGAGTTATGAAAAGCTGTAAGTCTCCATGATGGATTTTCCTTTTTCTCCAGTGAATCTGCTTGGTATTGAAGGAACCGCCGGAAAAGTATTAGTCCAAAGGTGGATATTAACATCGTTGCACCTGCAATTAGACCGGATGCCAATTTCAATATTTTGGATTCATCCCTAGAAGTCGAGCAAGCCGCGAGTGTATCATCTCCAATAAATATTTTAGCACAGAGCCCTGGATTTCCCAAAAAGCTTCCCCTGTTTCCGACGGTGACGAGCGAATTGGGAAGGTCTGCAAGCGCAATGGCAGAGTTTTTCCCTACCGATTCTGAATAAAAAGAAGCCCTAGAAACCTTCCACTAACTAAATATTTGCAACTACTATTGTTTTTTCATCGAACGGCCGAATATGTTTCAATCGTCTAACATATAATCCAACGGTTTCACATTATGACACGATGCACATCAGAAAAGTTGTTTTCAAATAATAACACCTTACGGCGTAATGAAGAGTTTATGATAAGTAAACTATACATTTATTGTAATATTATCATATGTATTTTGCATAAGCAATAAATGAAGAGTTTATGATAACTAACCTATACATATATTGTTGTTCGGTTCTCTGTAGGGACTGGGTACTAGTGTTTTTTTTACTTGTCCAGCTTTTTCTAATTTATACAGATTTAGTTGTACATATGTATATTAGTAAATTGTAAAAAGACAAGGGATATATAGTGAACATTAACATTGTAAATTCATAATCTAATTTATATAGATTTAGTTGTACATATGTATATTAGTCAATTGTAAAAAGACAATGGATAGAATCTAAGCATATTTGTATAGTTATCACAGACATACCTCTTTAAACTCTGTGATTGGGTTGCATCCTCTACTTTACTCATGTTTTCTATATCTTGAGTACTTATGCTGTTGCAATTACGCAATTACTATTCTAAATAGCTATACAAAATCTTTCAATTGCAATTCTAAATAGCTATACAAAATCTTTTAATTGAAAGAATGTAACTAATTTGTAACTAGCAAAATTGAAATTAAAAAAAAAAATGATCTTTTAATTGCAAGAATGTAACTAATTTGTAACTAGCAAAATTGAAATAAAAAAAAATGATGGAGATGATTGTGGGCATACTCTTTGGTAGCTTCTTGTTCAATTTGCTCTTTGGTATGGTCAAGTAGTTTTCCTTGTTCTTGACTTTTTTGACTTTTTCCTTGTTCTTGACTTTTTTGATTTGTTTGTTCTTTTGATTTTTCATCCGTCCCCCTATTGTTATAAAATAGTAACATATATTTAGTTCAATTTCAAAAAACATATAGAAGGAAAAACTGAACAAGAATATAAAAATCATATAAAAGAAAAGGCGTTATAAAATAGTAACATATATTTAGTTCAATTTCAAAAACCATATAGAAGGAAAAACTGAACAAGAATATAAAAATCATATAAAAGAAAAAGTAATAAGCACATACTTTTTTCTTTCATGTTCCATGTTGTTGATCTTTTTTCTCATTCGTTTTTGTTCAATAAAACCTTGGTAGAATCTGCATTCAAAATTTGCAATTTTGTAACATGTTTCATATGTACATCATAGCTGAAGGATTAGAGATATTGTATCATGATCAGACAAATATGTATCTAATATGAAAATTCGGTATTGTATATTAGTTACATTTGACTACACATGGTCAATGAATGATTTATGCACGCTATTAGTTATGTTGATAAGAAAATGGAGATTGTAATTGTTCATGTAGCTTTCCAGCTCTTTTCTTTTCTGATTGCATTGTAACATATCAATATTGAAGTCGCCCAATATGATTGTCATATCCTTTAAATCTAGATGACATAAAGCTTTTGTAATGACATTCAAAATATTGTTCAAAATTGCATGTGGTGATGCATATATATTGAGTATTGTAATTTGTGATCCATGAACTATTATTTTTTCCAACAATGCTTTTACAAGATGCTCTTCAAAGTGAGGTTATATTTAATAGTAAGTATTTGAATAACAACATTGAATGTGTTCTTATAAAGCTTGATGAGCTCGAAAAAGTATGTACTTAGACTGATATGTCCATTTGGCAAAGTATACATAAAGTTTTGATTAGAGCTGTAGCAGAGCATAGAATATGCTATGGTCAGACCAGTATGCCCATGAGACATTGATTTCACATTGTTCAATAGGAAAATTTGTCCAAATGTGATCTATTATTGTGTTTCAGCGTGGCGATAACTTGCTTGTTATTTCTTGTAAGTTTTTTGTTTCCATGTATTGTACAAAGGTTCTAGTACGAGTTGTTTGTTGTTGGATTTCAATGTTCAAGTCACCAATGACTAAGAAAATACAATTAGTATGTGTAGTTTGTGATTTTTCATCTCTAATCATTTGTATTATTGTAGATACTTGTTCAAATGGGGATGCATAGATGTTAATTAAACAGATTGGTTGTTGAAAGTACATGTTTGTTAGAGTAAGTTCAGCTTTGTTGTTGCAGAATGTTTTTGTTGCTTGGATTGTTATTTTCTTTTCTATACAAGTGAGTATTCCATGTATAGAATGTGCTATTGCAAAGTTGAATGGGAAGAATTTTTTATTTGTTGGAGGAGCCTGCAAATGAGTTTCTTGAAAACAAAGAATCATATTGTCCATTAGATCTGTATGATGCACGACATCAGAAATGTGTGCATATAGACTATGTGTGTTTAGAGTTGCAATTGATAAAACATTTTTGTTATTAGATATATTTTTCCCAAATTCTAGTTCCCATGTAGCAATGGTTGTTAACCTTGTCATTTCGTCTAGTACCTTGTCTTTCACATGAAAATTTTTGTGACTTAATTTGCTAAGCAAATATAATGAGTCAATAGTTTTGACATGTGATAGTGCAGTATAGACTAGACCATGTTTTGTCATGCTAGTTGGGTCGAATGCAAGTTTATCCAATGTCAATCCTTGTGTTTGATGTATTGTTCGTGCGCAGGCTAGTTGAATTGGAAATTGTTTTCGAATTGTTATTTCTAGTTTGTTATGGGACATTGCTAATGGTTTTGCAATTCGCAAGATTGGTGTCCAAGAGGGAAAAATATTTGTTTCATATAGTTCTTTGTATTTGTTTCTCTGTTCTTTGCCAATGTCCGTACATGAAAATTCTATCCAAACAACGTCATTAGATGAATAGAATTTGAAAATGCCTTCAGCACCATTAACTAATCCATCATTGGTATTATAGTTTCCTGCATATATTTCAACTAACATGTTTTGTTTCAATGTAATTATTGATGGCAATGAAATTCTTTTGTCAAAAGAAAAATAGTTTGATCCAGTAGTCTCGTAATTGTCAATTGCAGTAAGTAATATTTGTTGTCCCATTGTTCGTGAAAGCATTTTTGCATTGTGATTTTGGACATCCTTGTTTCGATAGAAAATGTATGGGAAAAGTGGACTTAAAGGAGAGGGCCTATGGCAATTGTCATTTATGTATGCGATATCTTTGTCTGTTTGCATATTTAACCTCATCCTATTTAGAATATCAGTGAACAATGGATCATTTTGACGCACTATTTTGTGTAATTGATAACATTTTATTTTCTCTGTCCAAAATTGATATGGAATTGTGTCTTTATTTATTTTTGGACTTTCAAATATAAGAGAGTCTCTAACAGGATTTGCCTAATATAGATCGCCAGAGAATATCATGTCGACATTCCCAAAATACGAAGTTGGTGTGTGTAAAATTTGTCGAAGTCGCTTATCAACTTGATATAGTGTTATTGCACCTACAAGTGATGCTTCGTCTATGAGAACTACACGCAATTGTTGGAAATGCTTTGACAATGTGTCTATTTTTTCATTGTTTAGAGAAGGGAAATTTGCTTTGTTAAAGGGAAAATAGAATGTAGAATGCAATGTCACACCACCAGCATTAAATGCAGCTTTTCCTGTATATTCAATGATTATTCCTTTTAGTTGTGATGGGTTATAAGGCAATTCCTAATTATGTATTTGTACTAATGACTGAAAAATTTCCTTAGCTATGTGTGTCTTTCCTGTTCCTCCGCCTCCTGTTAATAGCAAATAGATAAGTTCATCTGGCCTATATAGTTTTATTGTTACAACATCATCGACTATTCTTGCTTGTTCTGTGTTTAATTGTCGCATATAGTTATAATACTGTTGGTCCTCAAGTACATGTGGTTGCTTTACAATTTCGTATGGTCTCATAGATCATGAAGCAAAGTTCTTTGTATCTTCGAAATGCTGCAAATCAATTTGAAAGTCATAGATTTCATATTTGTCATCTATGTGTTTAGGTATTCTTGTAGCTTTTGTTTCATTTAATTTTAAACTGTTTATGTTGAATAGTTGTTCAGGTTCTGTTTCTATTGTATTAATTGCATCGTCTATTTCACCCCATGTAGGTGTTGTGACAAACTTGAACTTTTGTTCATTTTTCTTAACAGTACTCTCAAATGCAATATATGCAGATTCCCAAGTTGCATGGTGTTGTTTGATTGTAAGTTCACTTAGTCGATATGGATAGTATAACATTAGTTGTTCTCTGCAATGATTTTCAATGTCCTTGTATTTGTTATACCTGACAGATCGAATCACGTATGGTTTATTTGCTTGTTTGTGTTTTTGTCCTCTCTTTGTATAACTAGATGCAAATTCTGCTAAACATACACCATCAATAGCTATAGGATGTGATATATAGTACTCAATTATTGATGGGCACATGATATCTTCTGAGTCATCTGGTTCCTTTTGCAAGTCTTTTTTATTTTTGAGGACAAATGCACGTTCATTTACAGGAGATGTGTTAATGAAAATACATTTCTGTGAACTACAGTTTAGTGGAAGAGATAAGACAATATGCACTGCTTGATGTGCAGACATTTGTTGCAAGTTCACTAAAGCCTTCCTCAAAGAACTAATGGTATTCATGATGTCAGTTTTTGTTTTGAAATGATCTTCACGTATTTTCCTGAATGTTCTTGTAAGGGTTTTACTTCTTTTGTCATGTAAGAACTACAATACATTGCAGTTGCATATGAGTCAAGTACAAATTGTGAATCAGTATTTGCAATCCAAATTCCTGGAATATGTTTTGCAAAGCTATTGGTCCACGTGTCAACTGGCTTTCTTTGCAACAATAAAGTTTTTCGATTTAGTGTACATTGTATAGCATGTATGTATTGCTCTTGTGCAAGTCCAAGACTGTCTAAAAAGCTATCAAATGTATCACTTTCGTCATATCTGGTATTGTTAATGGTTTCAAATATTAGTTTTGCATGCGTTTTTGTTCGACCGCTATCAAATTCAAGTGGCTCCAGAATTTTGGTTGTCTTCATTGGTGGTATAGGAAAATTGAATCTGCAATTATAATTTTTATGCTTCTTGCAATTTTTTGTGTGAGAGTGATGTTGTAATGCTCTAAGCTCTTTTGCAAGCACTGATGAGTTAGTTGACAAGTATTTATCAACAAAATTTTCGATTTCAATGTTTGATTATTTACCATAGATTGGTGCAGAGGCTATCCATAATAAGCCATGTTCATGTTCACTACCTCGATTTTGGAATTCTGTAACATAGAAATAGTCATTGATTTGTCCATATTACTTGTGATCGTGAGATATTAATTGATGCAAAGCGTCTCTTCTAGACCTATAATAACGTACACAAGTAACAGGGTCATTTCTTATTAATGAGTGCGGCTCATTTTCGTCTAATTCATTTGTGCTTGGTCTTCTAGTGTTTTGTTTTATATGTCTTAATGCACTCATTAAAGGATCCCAAAGATGCTCTACGCTACTAAATGACACAAAGAAAGTAGTTGGGCCTAGCTGTCGAATCATTGCATAGATTTTGTTATGAATTTGTTGATGGTAGTTTGGTGAAGTACGAATTGTCTTTAGGTCCATGTACCCAATTTCAGACTTTAAAATACAATCCAAATTTGGTTTTAAATTTACATCTTTTGCAATTAGTTTCCTTCCCTTTAGTTGGCCTTTTCTAATCCTAATCCACATTGTGTTCAAAACCTGATTTATGATAATGTGAATTACTGTATAAAACAGGTTAGTCGTATGGTAAGCAAAATCATGGTTTCTGTGAAGCACCTCCCATTAACAAATCTTTTGATATGTAAAGTTTTGTAACATATCACTTGGTCGTTTGTTTCCATAGAAGAGTGATGGGAAACTCATCTCTTCTGAGTACTTATCTTTGAAAATCCCTAATGGCATGTATCCTGCAGCAGGTGCAATATTAATTTGTTTATTTACAAGATCATGGATAGTATGTGCATCAATGAATCCATGAACCAATGTTTTTGTGGATGGTTCATGAATATCTTGGTTATCATTTTCGTTATTTTCATCTTCAGCTGAACTTTCGTATGTTTCTTGGTTTTCTAGAAATGCTTGTTTCCAATTTTCATTTATGGTAGCGTTTTCTATCTTATAAAGCAGTCTTTTGCACAATTGTTTTAACGCTTTCATGACTTTGTGCACTCGAACTCGACCAAATGCATAAGAACTTTTGAATCTTAAACTTTTTTTATAACAATTGCCACTGTGTCAGTCTCTCTTATAGTTCTAGGCAATGCAGATTGAATTCTAGAAATGTTAGTAGGCACATTAATGACACCCCCAGTTAACTCTAGTTGAGGCTTTTTATGTCGATGACCCATTTCTTTTATTTGCAAGAAGGGCAGTCTTAATGCAACTAGTCTTTCTTCTAGTTTTGTTAGTTGTGTAAGTGTCTTAGTGGCATTGTTTCTTCTTATTTGTTCAGGAACTGCAAATTTAGGGATTGTGTCATTGTCAATTGCTTTTTTGCAATGTTTGCAAATGTAGGTATTTGTACTATGAAAACTTGTACTATTAACAAGACTCTTTGATGGTTTTATACAAGAAACATCTCTTTTGAAAAACGTTCTTTCGCAATGTGAACAGTCAAAAATAGGAGTGTCACTTATCCGTGTTCGATATTCATGTTCAAAGGTTAATGTTTTTGTTGATTTTTTCATTGGTGTTGCTTGGCTTAATGTACTAGTTCTTTTTTATCTTTTTCTATGTCCTAAAAGATTCTTTGATGTCGTAGATGCATCAGGTTCTAAATTTTCTATAACTAGCTCTTGTTTCATTGTTTTTGTGTTATATACAAGTTTCATTTTCTGTGTTTCCTTTTTTTTTTCGTATAATGGCTTTCAGTGCATGGAAAGATAGCCTTTTCTTCTGTTTGTTTAAGCAAGAAGTACGTATAATTTCTCTTTGTGACATGTACCTGATATGTTTTTTCAATTGTATAAGTGACTAAAATCTGATTATGTCACTAATATCTTCTAGATCTTCTACAACTACTTCTTGTTTCATTTTCATTGTGTTATATGCAAGTCATATTGTTTGTGTCGGCAAATTTTTTCGAATGATGTTCTTTAACACATGCAAAGATAAACCTTTGTTATCCTTGTTGAAGTAAGAAGATTGTTTCAATTGGCCCTTGACAAGTTGACATTTTGCTTTAGATTGTGTTTGAGTATTGGTTTTTGGCGAATGTGCTACTTGCAACATTACAGTGTTCTCAGTATTGATATTAGCTGCTGGATCATAGCCTCCTGTATAGAGCAAACGTTCAAAATGCCCATTAAGAGGATCTTCTTCATGGAACAATATATCGATATTTTTTGTTGCAATTGTTGAATTAAAGTGCAAATAAATTCTCATATTTGTTTTGGACCAAACTCTAATTGGAATTTTTAACCAATTCGATAGCCAAGCCAATGTATGCAGAAAATATCTCCCCATAGGCCTCTGGATTCTAGTGGAATATGAGTTGATGCTAACGTAGACATTTTGTCCAAATACAATTCGTGATTGCTAATACTGTGCATTTCTTTTAACGACTCTTCATGCAGTTCATGTTCATAAGAAAAAATTGCTTCTTCATCTTGTTTCTCTAGGCACTTTCTAAAGTACTCTATTGTTCCTGTCCTTAATTCTATAGATGTGTATCTAGAATGCAGTAAAAATTCTAATGTATCAAACAAACAGTCTCTAGCCAAATATAGGAAATTCTTTACGCAAGTGAGATTATGCTTTGCCAAGACATAGGTCAATTTGTATTTTTCAGGTGAGACAGACATAATAACATTTGATTTTTTGACATTTGATTTTCTCATTTGTTCATACAAGGTGTTGCTTTCTTGTATAGAAACCAGAGGTTCAAAGTGGCCGTTGAGAGGATTCTCGTCATGGAATAAAATGTCACAAGTATTTGTTGCAAGACTTGAGTTAAAGTGCAAATACATTGTCGCATTCGTTTTGGACCAAACTCTAATTGGAATTTTCAACCAATTTGATAGCCAATGTATACAGAAAATATCTCCCCATAAGCCCCTAGATTCTAGGGGGATATCATGTGATGCTGAACTAGTCATTTTGTCTAAATACAATTCACGACTGCTAATGTTATGCATTTCTTTTAGTGATTGTTCATGTAGTTCATTTTCATAAGATGAAATTGCTTCGTCATCTTGATTTTCTAGAAATTTTCTAAAATATTGTACTGTTCCTTTTCTTAACTCTATTGATGTGTATATAAAACATAGTAAAAGTTCTAAACTATCAAACAAACAGTCACCAATCGAGTATAAGAAATTGTTGACATGCAACAAGTTATGCTTTTCCAAAACTAATGTCAACTTGTCTTTTTCAAATGACACAGACATAATGATTGTGTACCTCTCAATAAGTCTGTTACTGTTTACTGAACGGATGAAACTGCAAATGTCACTGGAACTGCCCGCTGAACAACTGAGACTGCAGATGTAGCCGTGATCCAAGCTGGTTAAACAGTAAAGATCCAAGAATAGAAATGTTAATAATTAATACATAAATTAACAGTAAAGATCCAAGAATGGAAATGTTAATAATTAACACATAAATTAATAATTGTAAACAATACAGAGTCCAAAAAATTGTAAATGCCAATACTAATTGTTGCTGGTTAAACAATAAAGATCCAAGAACATAAATGTTAATAATTAATACATAAATTAAACAGTAAAGATCCAAGAACAAAAATGTTAATAATTAACACATAAATTAATAATTGTAAACAATAGAGAGTGCCCAATGCCAAAAGAAGGCATCCAATCATCCTGGAAAAGAGGCAATTTATCCTCTTCTCAATCCATTAAACCAACTTCTCGCCTCATCCTTGAGGCTAAGCATAAGGTGCAAAAAATTCAAAGGGATGAAAACCTCGGTAACTTACATTCTTCCATTACAAGAATTTCTGTTTCTTGTTGTTTGCGTTTAAATTATATTAAGAGAATTTATGTTTCTTTCTATTTGCGTTTGAATAATGTCAATTGGAATGTGCATTCTCCCTTGATTATTTGCAATGAAGGGAGGACTTCCAAATCACACGAAGTAGTGTAAATCTTGCAAACTTGTAAATGTAGATTTAAAAACATTAGTACTAAGTAGTTGTATAGGTCTACTAGTGAGCATATTTGTCATAGTTTCTTAGCCATTATTATAATAATCTATTCTTCTTGCCACCAGGTGTTATTAAGCCATTTCTATGTAACCTATTTAGCTTCCAAAAACCTTTATGGGCCAAGGCAGGAGTAAAGGCTTCCATTATGCAGGAGCTTAGGGATCTAATCTGCTAGTATAGTTAATAGAAGCCTTGTAATTTAGCATATAATGTGTGCTAATAAGATTCCACATTTTAACATGGACACCATACACAAAATGGATCTCAGAGCTGTACATGTTTATTATTCATCATATTTTGCATAGTGGTTAAGCCATGATTATATTAAGTTATTCATCTTGCCACCAGGAGTTAAGCCATTCTTATGTAACTTATTTGGCTTTCACGGTCCTTTTTAGGCCAAGGCAAGAGTAAACAGTGAACACTTCCATTATGGAGGAGTTTTTCATTATTTAGATATATCTACCTGCAGGGATTTTATCTTTCCATATAGTTATCATAGCTATCAGAGCTTTGTAATGACCCAGAGAATATTGCTAATAAGATTTCACATTTTAAAATGGGCACCATTCAAAATGGATACAGTGACTCCCAGTTCATTTTTTCTATCACTGTCTGTAACACCAGTGCAACCTTCATTAATTTCAGAATCTTGACCATTGTCCAGCCCAATATGCTCACCCTTAGTTACAGGGATTTCAATGTTTTTCTGCTCTATCATGCAGTTGCGTCCATCCTCCATTTGTAAAGGCCTCCCTTTCTTGTCTTCCTAATTCAATGGGGTTTCCTCGAGATTCCTGTGTACAAACTTGTTACCAAAAACTCCACCTACGTTAGTCATATGAGACATATGGCCTGTTGTTTTTGCAATTCCTGAATGAAAACCAACCTTTTCTAAAGATGTCACCGGCTTGATTAAAGGATTCTTGGGTGAATAAATATTTCAATTTTCTAGATGTTGTATTCCTTGATTTTGTGCTGAAGTGGTTTTATTCGGATTGGATAAACTAACTTGTTTGCCTCCTATTTCTATGGTTATAGGGCCCTGAACAGGAACATTTTCTTCAACGGACACACAGTCTAGTTTTTGTATAAGAGCTCCACAGTCTAATGCAGGTTCAAGTTCAGCGTGCTTGATATATCTCTGTTATATATGATGATCAAGCACGAAGGGAGAAATACATGGATTCAATAAGATTGAATCAAGTCTTAAAAATTTTGAAGTGTGTGTTAAATTATTTTTTTCATCTAATTTGAAAAACAAGTTTCTACCACTAAAATCTCTAGCAATGAAGTCGGACATCAAAGCTTGGCAGCAATTTTCATCAGAGCGCCCTATGGACGCCACTCTCGCCCTGGTTGGGGTCCCTCCATATCCCCTAGCCTGGCCTGGTTTCTGATGGAGAGCCCCATTGTCTGGATGAGCACCATACTCTGCTATGAAAAGTCATGCAGAAGGCAGTACGTGCAGTGTAGGAACTGATACCTAGCTTTAAAAAGTCAAGAGTTTTTTTATTGATTTTTATTTTGCAATAATGTTTTTTTCTCAATCCTGTAGAAATTTGAATAATCGTTGAATTATTCACCGAGATTATCCTGATTACACACTATTTAAGCTTCATGCATAATACATAACCTATTCTACAATTGATCATCAATTTGCGGAAATAGAAGCAGTCGCATGCGCACATTAAAACATAATCAAGCACACATATAACACAGTATGTAATGGGGAAATCTTACAGCTGAAAACCCCCAACTATCTGTATATTATAATGATAGAGAACATGTAACAATACATAGCACAAAGCTCCTCACAGCTCTCAACACTATCTCACATGCTACACACAAACTAGCTCAGATATAGAACAAGTCACAAGTTCAAATCTCCTCCACAAGTCTGCCTGCCTCTACTGCGCAATCCAAGATGAATAATGATGAGATCCAAGTTCGAATCCCACTGGCTTGTACTGCGCAATCCTCATTGGCATTCTCAATCAATGTGTGTGCAAATCTCATGCACGCCTATAGTCACAACCGTATAGTAGACTCACCCTTTCACCCACCTCTAACACTGGTCTCCACTGATCTGTCCATGCATTGCAGTTAACTGATGTATTCTTTAGTTGATTTATGAGTTAATAACTAGTGAATTAATTAATAATTAATTCACACCACTCATCACTAGTGTATTTATTAGTTAGACTAAATACATATAGTTCAACTAAGTTAAACCGAACACAACTCCATCAACTGTCTCATCAACTCCACCAAACTCTGCCACATGAGTTCTAATTGAAGTCAACCATGTAATAGCTCAACTAACCCCTAGGAATAGCGTAATTCCTTCTGTCAGCTGCATGTTCCACATCCGTAGCTCGAACTGAAGTGCTCCAAGAGGATAAGATAATGTTTATAGTCCAAATATTATTAAGAGCTAATAATATTTGATCGATCTATTTTTATTTTTTAGATCATAGCCTAATCAGCCTAAAAATAGACTTCCGCCCAAAATAGCCTAATAGAGGTCCATCTATTTTTACCAACTTGACCAATCATCCATAAATAGCATCCTGCAACTCATAGACCATGATCCATATGTCTAAAAATAGACTTTGTGCCAAAAATAGCTTGCGGGCCCACTTAGTGAAGGCGACTTCTTTTCACTAAGCTCCATCATCTTGTTGCATTTTGAACACTCCCTCTCAACAAGATATGGATTATCTGCAACCCATATCCTGCCTCTTTGGTATTCGAATTTGCTCCTGGTGAGCGCCTTCGTCAAGATATCAGCATCCTGATCCTCCGTGGGAATGTATGAAAGTAACATGATTCTCCACTGTACACAATCTCTGATATGATGGTACCTGATGTCGATGTGTTTGGATCTATCATGAAATACTGGATTAGCCGAGTATTTCAATGATCAGCAACTTACCCTCCACCACAATCTGGTTATCACAATAAATCACAGTAGGCTCCAAGTGTGACCCGAACAACCCGACCAGGATCTTCCTCATCCATATAGCCTCGCATGCAGCCAAGCTTGCTGCCATATACTCAGCCTCTGCTGAACTGAGTGCCACGGATCTCTGCTTCCTGCTGTACCAAGAAACTGTTGTTGACCTGATACTGAAGATCCCTCCAGATGTGCTCTTTATGTCCGTTGGGCTCCCTGCCCAATCTGCATTCGTGAAGCCACATAGCTTCACCTCATCCTCCTGTCTGTACCACAATCCATATCCCGATGTGCCTCTAAGATAATGCAATACATGCTTGCCTTCCTTCCAGAAGATCTTGGTAGGCTTAACCATAGCTTGTGACAGCTGGTTAACAGCATAGCATATATCGGGTCATGTATTGACCAGATACATAAGCGACCCCACCAACTGTCGATAAACAGTGGCATCCACTACCTCCGCTGAAGTAGCATCCTCCTTCCTCCAACCTCTAGGAAGAGGAGTATCAACAGGCTTGTAGCCATGCATGTTGAACTTCTCCAGTATCTCCCGGGCATACTTACCCTGAGAAACAAACAGTCCACCACTGCGCTGCCAAATTTCCAATCCCATGAAATAATGAAGGAGGCCCAAGTCCTTCATCTCAAACTCTTTTGCAAGATCCTCCTTGCATGAGAGTATCAACAGCTCATCACCTGTCAAAATCAAATCATCTACATAAAGTACAATGATCAAGAACTTACCCTCCACCACAATCTGGTACAGGTTTGGATTCGCCTCACTCTTGGAGAATCCAAGTCCCAGAAATAACCGTCTATCCGTGTGTAATAAGCACGCAGGTGCTGCTTCGCACCCATACAAGACTTCTGAGCCCACAACATGCACTCACCATTAAGATCTCAAAACCTTCTGGTTGCTCTATGTACACCTCCTCCTCAATGACTCCGTTGAGGAACGGCAAGCCACATCCATCCGATGAATGTGCCACCCCATCTCAAGGCCGAGAGAGCTAGGATCCCGTACGTGGAAGAATACCTTGCGACAGTGCAAAGGTCTCCGGTGCAAAGGTCTCTCATAATCGATCCCCCATCTGTGAGAAGCCTCGGGCAACAAATCTTGCCTTGTACTTCTCCACACTCCCGTTAGCCGCCTGCTTCACTTTGTAGATCCATCGCGAACCCACCACTGATTTCCCCTCCGGTCTTGGGACAATCTCCCATGCACTGTTTCTGACAATCGAATCATACTCTTCCACCATGGCATCTACCCATGCGGGGTCCTCCACAGCTTCCTCGAAAGAGGATGGCTCTGTCACAACACATTTGCTCACAAGAGCCATGTATCCAGTGTACCGGTCCGGTGACTGTCTCTGTCTGCGCTGTGCTGTAGGTGGTCCTACAACCTTCTCTGCATCTTGAGCCAGTCGCTCAGCTTCTGTAGTGCGCTTGCGCCCTCTGATGGTTGGCACTGCATGAGTGGTCTCTTCCACCTCATGAACTTCCTCTTGTGGCTGATCCACATCCAGAAGCTCCTCCTTAGGAACTAATAGCTCCTCATCTGCATGCAAGTGTGGCTCCCTCTCAAGCGAACACTGCATGGCTTTCTCCTCCTGAAATTTGATATCCCGTCGCACAACAGTCTTGCGACTGTCTAGCAAATACACACGATAGTTGTGGGGCGTATCAGTGTACCCCACAAATATCCCAACCTCTGCGGTCGGCTCCAGCTTCTTCCTAGCATCCTTTGTCACATGAATGTAAACAGGTGAACCAAAAATCCTCAAATGGGAAATATCAGGCCTCTTACCAGAAAACGCCTCCTCGGGTGTACTCATGCCAAGTATCTTGTGAGGAAAACGGTTCTGCACATATACTGCAGTATTGCATGCCTCCACCAATAAGTGAATGGGTAGGCCTTGATCATGCAACATCGCCCGTGCGGCACCCACGATCGTTCTGTTCTTCCGCTCAGCAACCCCGTTTTGTTGTGGGTTATGAGGTGCTATGAGCTCTCTTCGAATTCCTTCTGCGCTGCCAAAGTCCTTGAATTCGCCAGAGATGAATTCACCACCATTGTCGCTCCTAAGAGCCTTCACTTGCTTCCCCGATTCCTTCTCAACCAGCGCCTTGAACTCACAGAACTTTGAGTATGTCTCGCTCTTCTTCTGCATGAAGAAGATCCAACACTTCCGAGAATAATCATCAACAAATATCACATAGTACCTGTGCTTTGCTGTCGAAGCTACTAAGAAAGGTCCACACACGTCTGTGTGAATTCTCTCAAGGATCGTCGTGGCACGACTATCCTTCTCGTGAAAGGTGGCTTTCACAAATTTTCCCAAGGTACACCCCTTGCACTGATCTGATTGTGCAAGAGTGCCCTTAGGAAGCCCAGTAGAAATCTGCTGCAGTATCTTCAAAGCTCCATGGTGAAGGTGGCCCAATCTCCAATGCCACAGCTCACCATCATCCCGGCTCACCACTCCTTCCACCTTGCATGCCATTGCTGCGCAACCATCTACCTGCAATTGATAAAGGTTCTTAACTCGAACCCCTATCCTCCGGGTCTCACCAGTTGCCTTACTGCGTAGGAAAGCCTTTTCCTCGCTAAAGACAACATCATATCCCTTGTCTTTTAACATCACCACAGAGACAAGATTCTTCTTCAATCCTGGAACATGCATCACTTCCTTCAATACGAAGGGTTTACCAGACTCCCTCTCAAAGGAAATGGTACCGATACTGGTCGCACTGTATCTACCATCATCGCCCATCTCGATGTGCACTCCAAGATCTTTCTCATCCGGATCAGTAAACAAATGTCGATCTCCTGTCATGTGAAAAGACGCACCACCTATTCAAGAACCATATCGATCCTATCACACTTGGAGACCAGCATGCGATTGCTGAAAAATCCAACAAACCGCAGGCTACAAGCCCTCTCCTGTCACAGTATCCAAGAAATTTCGCTTATTTTTCTTCTTCTGCGAAAAATTTGTGGCATAATGTCCATGCTGGTGACAGTGAAAGCACTTCACCTTGGACATGTCCTGCTTCTTGCCTTTCGCACCGAAATGAGAAGCTTTTTTTCTCTTCCCCTTCTTTGCTTTGGCAGTCAAAGCGCAATTTTCTTCATCCGATGCCTTTGATGAAGATTCGTCCCTGGTACTCCTCCTTATCTCCTCTTGCATGAGATCCGACCAAAGTCGCTCCCATCCTGGCAATTTCTCCCAACCATTGACAGAGTCCTGATAGGAATGCCAACTCTTCGAAAGACCAAGGAGAGCCAAGTCCACCAAGTCCTCATCATCTACAGTCACCCCCACACTTCCCAACTCATCCCTGCATTGGGTGAACTTCGTGACGTACTTGGGTATACTGTCGCCTTTCTCCATCTTTATGTTTCTGAGTTTATCCTTGAGCGCCAACTTCCTCTGGTCGCTCTTGCTTTGAAATAAATCTGTCAACTCTTTCCACATCAAGTATGGAGAAGCTTTTCCATGGAGGATGGATGCAATGTGATCCTTCACGCCCTCCAACAGAATCCTTCGACATTTCGCTGTCTTCTTTTGCCAAGCCTCAACTTGAGTAGCATCAGTAGGCTTTGGGACTTCAGCATCTATGAACTCCTTCAGCCCATTGTCATCTAACACCGCCTCCATCCTATCCTTCCATGCAACATAATTCGAGCTGCCCTCAAGGGCATACTCCAATCGCAATCCATTGAAAGACATTTTGACTTCGACACCAAGAAAACACTGCTGCAAATTCGAATTCCACCAGCTCAAAACTCAACCGCTTCTGATCTGTGAGAAAAAAGTATTTCTAGCATAGAGATCGACTGTAGGGGAATTTACTGGATATATCACCTTTCAAAGAAAGGATGGATCCAGAGGCTACCTGGCCCGCTTACAGACTCTGTCTACCGAAATAAATTGTAATCACTGTAATAGATCCGATGATCAATTTCGCTCCGATACCATGTAGAAATTTGAATAATAGCTAAATTATTCACCGAGATTATCCTGATTACACACTATTTGAGCTTCATGCATAATACATAACCTCTTCTACAATTGATCATCAATTTGTGGAAATAGAAGCAGTCGCATGCGCACATTAAAACATAATCAAGCACACATATAACACAGTATGTAATGGGGAAAGCTTATAGCTGAAAACCCCCAACTATCTGTATATTATAATGATAGAGAACATGTAACAATACATAGCACAAAGCTCCTCACAGCTCTCAGCACTATCTCACATGCTACACACAAACTAGCTCATATATGAACAAGTCACAAGTTCAAATCTCTTCCACCCGTCTGCCTGCCTCTACTGCGCAATCCAAGATGAATAATGATGAGATCCAAGTTCGAATCCCACTGGCTTGTACTGCGCAATCCTCATTGGCAATCTCAATCAATGTGTGTACAAATCTCATGCACAGCTATAGTCACAACTGATAGTAGACTCACCCTTTCACCCACCTCTAACACTGGTCTCCACTGAACTGTCCATGCATTGCAGTTAACTGATGTGTTCTTTAGTTGATTTATGAGTTAATAATCAGTGAATTAATTAATAATTAATTCACACCACTCATCACTAGTGTATTTGTCAGTTAGACTAAATACAACTAGTTCAACTAAGTTAAACCGAACACAACTCCACCAACTGTCTCATCAACTCCACCAAACTCTGCCACATGAGTTCTAACCGAAGTCAACCATGCAATAGCTCAACTAACCCTTAGGAAAAGCGTATTTCCTTCTGTCAGCTGCATTTTCCACATCCAAGCATCAAACTGAAGTGCTCCAAGAGGATAAGATAATGTTTATAGTCTAAATATTATTAAGGGTTAATAATATTTGACTGTTCTACTTTTAGCCCGACAGTCTAAAAATAGATTCCGCCCAATGTCTAAAAATAGAGGTCCATCTATTTTTACCAACTCGACCAATCATCCATAAATAGCATCCTGCAACTCATAGACTATGATCCATATGTCTAAAAATAGACTTTGCGCCAAAAATAGCCTGCGGGCCCACTTAGTGAAGGCGACTTCTTTTCACTAAGCTCCATCATCTTGTTGCATTTTCAACAGATCCATCGTATTAAGTAGACAGTATCGTAATAAGTAGATAATTACTGTCGACATTTCGAACCAGGACAAACAAGAAGATCAAGAGTTATAAGTACTACTATTCCGGCTATTTCATTGATCCTTTGCCTTGTACTTTGTAATCCGTTTTTCTCATATGAAGCAGCATTGTGGTCTATTTGTATGATTATATTCTTTTTCATCTATGAACTTGAATGAAATTGTTTAGTTCTTGAACTTCTCTCGATTTTTTTGGTATTTTTACGTCTTCCATAAACTTCTGATTTTTTTAGTGGACCAGGACTATTGTCCATTATCTAGGGAAGAAACTTCATCATTACCTTTATAAAGGTAGTTTAATGTAGGTCTATGAACATTGATGCAACTGAATTCAATATTTATTGGCATAGTAGGCAGTTGTTGAATTTTAGCCATAATTAATGGATGCAAAAACAGGCAGAACCAACATAATGCATATTCACAGAATAAAACTACTTGACATAAAGATGAAACCAAATCAAATGCAAGCAATAATGGCTCTGAATACAGGTACCAAGACCAAATTACTAGCTAAATCAGAAACACAGAGATAGCATATTAACCTGATTCAATTACTTGATATAGAATTCTTCTGATCAACAAAATCCATCCTGATTCTCTACACAAATCGCAAAAACAGAAGGAAAACTCTGCACATAGAATCTGACCATTGCACTACTACACTATATAATAACGGACATTCACCATTTCACTACACTACCATTTCATTACACTATATAATAACAACCACGTATGTAATCTAACCAAGTGAAATGTGTTATCAAAAACATTCGCAACTAACACGTACTTAAAAATTAAAAATTATTATATATGATGTGATTTGCGTTCACCTTTGTCAAATCACCTCCACAGATGTCATATGTTTAAAATAATTTGATTCGTGTCCCGATTCTCATACATTTCCCTGCCCGAAAATTCCAAATTCCAAGAGTTCAAATTCCCGTTATGGGCAGGATCTCCTTCCTCATAATAAGAGTTTGGCCTCAATAGTGACAGCATTGACCACTGCCTTGGGTTCTTTGCAGTGCTGGGTGTAGACCGCTGCCTTGGGTTCTTTGCACTGCTGGGTGTCTCTGCCCCGAAGAAAGATGGCGGCGAGCTGACATAGCAACTGTCTGTTACCAGTAGAGCAACCCTATCATGAGTGGTTGGCTCATCTTGCCTGCTTCTTCACCTCTCCCATGAATCTAATAAGACCAATTGCAGCGTGTGCCTCTAGATAAGGGTTTTTGGCGTGCTATATTTCAGTCAAACCATTGAAGCGCCCCTGCACAGTACCCCTGTACAGTGTTGTCTGTGGCGGGGTAAGAGAAAGCGTAAGGTCAGATTCTCTTTGGCTACCAGTTGTAGGGACACAGAAAGAATTGTCATGTACAGATCCAGACACAAGTCATTCAGAAGTTTCACTCTTTACTAAGGAGTTCTCTTACCTTCAGACTCCTGAAGAGATCCGGGCATAGTCTTCCGGTACAGATCGATAGCCATGACCTGGCGGCCCACCTTCATTGTGTCTTACGGAGCTTATACAGGACTAGTGTTCTTTGTATACAGCTAATAGATAAAAGATGTACAGAAAAAGAACAAAGAGGGAACTGACTACCCAGAGAACCGATTCGTGGTTATCAATCAACGGAAGCTGGATTTTTATCTGCATCTGGTAGAACTGGATCAGAAATTGGCAGGAATGTTGGTGATGCAATTGGGTTCGCCTTTGTAGTCTCTGTTCGGATAAAGGGTGATTCTTATACCCACCCACCAAACCCATCCAAGAAGCAGAAATACCTCTAGGAATCTGATGAGAGTAAAGGGGAATGAATGAGGCCTCGCTTGGGTACGGGGGCATGGAAGCTGGTTACCATACAGAACTCGTTCTTGTTGTTGCCGACCCGGCCCTACCTGGAACATGTGGACTTCGTAGGGGTAATGCTTTTCTTACACCCTTGCTAACGCCATTTCCATTGTTCATAGCCATCGCTATTTATTTCGTTGATTCCCTTCAAAGCCGATCTTCGTTCCAGGTCATAGCTACCCCCCCTTTGTTCGGGGCTATTGCATCAGGAAGGCCTACCACACCATGGAAAGTTCCAAATAACCGTCTTCCTTCCGCTACGATAAAATATGGTCCAGGTCTTCGACCGCTGCCCTGCTCTTTGCAAAGCTTGGAAAGCAAAACCTATGCCACTAAGCAAAACCTGTGGCAGATCACAAGACAACTGGAACATGCATGCAGATTTTAATAAAAATTATTTCTGGAAATTGTCCAAACATTTTATGCTTAGTAACTAATGCTAGCATTAGTCAATAGGAACTAGAAAAATAGGAATCAAGAGGAATCAAGTTACATTTAACCTAAGTTTCGATAGCTCTGGCCTCGATATGAGGCCAAATAAGACCTCCAAATTGTGGATTGGTTCTTACGGGTGGCATGCAGAAAACTGTCTTTAAAACTTTATATTAAATTAAATGGCTCAGTCTCATTTTCCTGCAGGGACTAATAAAACACCCAAAAGCGATTACAATAGTCCCTGCCATGCCGCAGGCGGCAGGGACTAATAATACATAATGAAGTGAACACAAGGTCATACTGGAGTTAAGGCATTGCACATGCATTGTGGTAATGCATGTTATTCGTTAAAATTAAATTGTTTTTAATATTAATTTCAACCAATTTTATTTATGGAACAATGTTTTTTTTTTTTTTAACAATATAGTACATTGTAAGTATATGAGAAGTTTATCATGTGTTTTGGACAATTACATGTATGGTTAGATAAGGTGTAATTTAGTTGCAACTGAAGAGAAATCTTGTTGGCAACAAGAATGGCCAAGGAAAGAAAAAATAATAATAGTAACAATCGAGAATAGCAGAAATATCTAAGGAATACTTTACATGACAACGTAACATCTTAAGGAAAAAGCTATATAATATAACCAGAAATAATTTAGTTGCCTTGGATGCCATGCAAGTTGGATATTTTCATATGACTCCTCACAGAGAGTGGTTTTTAAGTATGAAGGTCATGATGTCGGTGATGTTTACCTAGGATATTATTTTATGTGTAACATCATAGGATGATGAAATTCAAGTTAAAGCACATGGATGGAAGGCTTAGAACGCTCCATGGTGTTCTTCACATCCCAAGATTGACCAGAAATTTGATATCTATAAGCAAGATGAGTGATGTAGGTGTAAAAACATTGTTTGAAAAGGAAACATGCAAGATGTTTTCATGAGCAATGGTATTGTTGAGAGGATTTTGGATTGGAACTTTGTATAAGCTAATAGGAAGCACTATTAGTGACGGCTGAAATAGTTCCATTGTTCTTGAGAGTGGATATGAAGAAGGAAAAATCTCTTGCATTCTCTAGAGAAAAGACTATGTTGTGGAATAAAATACTATGACATAACAAAGAGAAGGGCCTTCAAGTACTACATGGTAAAGGTATGGTTGAAGGTATGTCTAATTTCTCTTTGGAGTTTGATTTTTGTGAACATTGTTTATATGGGAAGTAGAATTGGATGAAATTATATTCTGGTGCTACAAGAGAAGACAGAATAGTATGGTTGGTGCACAGTGATGTTTTTGGGTCTGTGTTGGTTCCATCACTAGGAAAATTTGTGTTCTATGTCTCATTGATAGATGACTTCTCCAGGAATAGATGGGTTTATATCCTTAGGAAGAAATCTAAAGTCTTTGAAAAAATTAAATAGTTTAAGGCTCTTGTGGAAAATCAAACAAAGAAGAAAATTGTGGTGTTGAGGATAGATAATGGTTGAGAATTATCTTGAAATGAATTCAAGGAAATTTGTAAAAAGTGTGGTATTAGAAAGAAGAATACTAGCTTATATACACCTCAATGAATGGAGTAGCAAAAAGGAGGAATAGGATGTTGATGGAAAAATCAAGGAGCATGCTTAGTGGCGTTGAGTTAGGATAGGAAATCTAGGTAGAGGTAGCGGGTATTGTGTATTACCTAGTAAATATAATAGCCTCATCAGTGTTGGATGACAAGACTCCACATGAGGTATGGACTGGTAAGAAACCATCTCTTAAACATCTTAGGGTATTTGGATGTGATGCTTATGTACATGTTCCAAAATAAAATAGGAGTAAGCTAGATAATAAAGTGGAAAAGTGTATGTTTTTTGGTTGTAAAGATGGTTTGAAATGTTATAAACTTTGGAACTTAGAAACTAAGAAGGTTGTGTATAGTTGAGATGTGGTATATAGAGAAATCAAAGATGTCAAACAAGAATTCCTACCAAGGGAGAAAGAACTAGAGAATATAGAGTTTGAATTAAATATGATGAATCATATTTTATAAAAGAACAAGAGTCAGAAGAAGAAGAACCACATACTCAAGTATTGAGAAGATCAGTTTGGGAAAGAATTTAAAGAAAAAGGTACACTCCAACAAATTTGTCTTCGAGTTTCACTTTGTTTGTCACTGATGATGATATTAGAACTGTTAGGGAGGAAATTGATTAAGAGGGTGGAAAATTCTAGAAGAAGGCCATGGTCGAAGAAATGGCAGCGTTGGACAAGAATGAGGCTTGGGACCTAATCGAGTTATCAGCTGGAAGAAATCCCTAGTGAGCCCTGGTATTGCACCAAGAGTGCTGCAACTCCCAGGGGCTGCCCTACTTTACTTATCAACCCGGGGTTCGTACAAACTTGGAGGTGACAGTGTTATATACACAGCAGATGCATTTTGTTCATGTCATCCTCTTCTGCTTCAAAAAAGGGTGCTATTTCTTAAACTATGATAAAAATTGAAAAGAAAATTGCTGGAAGGAAATGACAGAAAGGAAACTAACTTAATTTGCAGAAAGGAAATGACAGAAATGAAACTAATATAACGCGCAGGAAGGAAATGACAGAAAGAAACTAAATTAAATTGCTGAAAAGAAATGACAAGAAGGAAACTAAACTAAATTGAAAAAAGGAAATGACTGAAAAGAAACTAAACTAAGTTGCAGAAAGGAAACTAATTTAAACCACACTTAACTTAGCCAATCGGCTAAACATACCCTACTTATCTTATGCTCTATCTACCATGCTTCTATCCATGCAGCTAAGCTATCCATGACTTAATCCTAATTAAAAAAGTGTTGACTTCCATCTTGGAGAAGAAAAGGGTATAAAGGTGCTAAGGGAGGGATAAACACATGAAACCAAGCTTAGAAGTGGAAAGAACGGGTTTAAACCTTATTAAAGCTTTATTATGGCACAAAAAGGATGTGGAGCGAAATGATTTAAAAAGTGCGATGGCAGAGTTACGACGGAGGGTGATCGCAATCGGCGTTTGGAGCGATAAAGGTTAACATGAACAAGACAAAAAGTGTGATTTGCGATGTGCGATGTGGCGGATGACGTGGCGGTGGGACTGGTGGCGGAGTACGGGGCGATATCGCAATCGGCAGACATGAGCAGTAAGTGTTAAAGGAAAAAGGGATCCTTTGGTTGCTTTTGGAATTTGAATTTCTGGAGAGAATATTTGGGATCCTTTGGCTGCCTTTGAGAGTTAAGGAGGGTGGAAAATCCTCCCATAATTTCTCCTTGTTGTCTCCTCCAAGTCTTTATGATAAAATCCTCATAAAAATGCTTAGTAATTCATGATTTTCTGCACTCAACCTCATATTAGGCACTCAGAGTATGTTAGCCTTAATCACCACCTATACTAGCATCATAAAACCAAATAATAATAAAAATGCAAGAAAAAGAGATCTAAGAAGGCAAAAAGGTGACCGTTAACCCCTCCAAATATGTCTAATGATGGAGCTCATCATCACCCCCTACCGAATGGTTTCTCATCCTCTAAGCAACTAATCCTCCTCCTGCATTTCCTTCAAGGATTTGACAACCCCACTGATTTCCTGAGGAAGAAGTGTGGGATTTTCCCTAAGGGAGTAAAAACCATTATTCTTTTTTGCATTCTACCATTCTCTATCTTGGGCATTTGTGTCCTTTTCATCATGCAGCCCCAGCAGCAAAGTTGGGTTGAGATTTAGTCCCAATCATTGGATCTTTTTGGCCTGCATGGCCCTCTTGTATAATGGTGCCCTTTCCAATGCACCCCTCAATCCTTCTGGAGTATGGTACTCCTTGTTCTTCAAACTGTGAGGGAGGTTGTTCCATCTCCTCTGGTTGTCCATAATGCACTCACCTTCTATCTGCCTAGAAACATCATCAAAGTGGCCTATTACCTGTGTTTGAGTCTGAAGGTAGCTTTCAACTAGTGCAAGGTCCCTTTCAATCTCTCGACGGTTAAGGATGAATCCTATTGGGCTGAACAATTTTGGTCTGATATGTAAGGGTTCTCTATTTCTTCTTCTCATGACCCACCATATCTCTTTTGCTCTAGTGTCCTCATTCATCATCTAAGATACTAAAGCCATCAACTGCATATCGCCCATTATAGGATTGGGTCCCAAGTATCCAGATTTTTCAACACAAGGTTATGCACATAAAACTCTTTCGTCTTTGCCTGATCAGTAATCTTAGCTTTCTTGTAGAATCCATGAATTTCCTACAATCTTGGAAAGGTAGGGATCCATGGGAAGCTAGAGTTTTCATTTGAAATAGGAGTCATTTCTCCTTGAGGTACACAACATATGAGTCAGAAGGGAATCTATGTTGAAGGGCTTCTATGCATAAGTTTGTCATGGTGGCTACTTGTTGCCCTTTTTGCTGCAATTTCTCCTTTCGTGCTACATTCTCTACATGTGCCTTCTGCAGTTGCTCCTTCATCATTTTTTCTTCAATTCTTTCCCCCTCCCTTGGTGATTCTTCAATAATATTTGGGCTCGTAGGAGGAGTTAATGTCTCTCTCTGACTTATCCTCGGACTCTTATCAGCACTGAAATACATAGAGGTCTTCCTTTGTCTCTTTTCGCTCAGAGGAGCTTAGGTGGCAACTACCTCTTTGTCTTGAGGGGATGTGGTGTTATGTTGTGATTCTGCTTCTTGCTCACTTTATGCTACCTCTATGACATCTATTGCCATATCTTCCATTTTTCCTTAGCCCTTTATCTCTTCCTCTTCTTCTTCTGGTTCTTCTTGTTCCTCTTCTGGTTCTTCTTCTGGCTCTTCTTCTCTTTCTTCTCTAAGGCTAGGAGAAAAGCTTCCCTTGGCCCCTTGCTACTGTGTCTGATACGCGGTATACTTCAAAAGCTAGCTCAACTGCTCGTGATGTTGTTCTGCTATTACACGTTGTTCAAATACGTAGCCCACTCTCGGTACTGTTGTGTTGTGGGCTCCCTTCGGTCTCTTTCCCTCAAAAATTCTCAATTCACTGGTTTGGATGAGATGGGATATCTTTTTATTACACTGCGCAGCTAATTTTGGAGCGCTTATGTAACTCAGCTCAGCTCCAGTTTCTGTTGTAGACAGTTGGACCCTCTTCTTGTTAACTGGTTGATACAGTGTGTCTCCTCCCCTCGTTCTCCTCTACCCCACTTAATTTAATTTTTTTTCTTTTGCATGGCCAAGTGGTGTGACTTTGCACTTCTCCCTAGTCATACTTCACAATGGTGGCCAAGCTAGTTGGCCACTTTTCTACCCCTTAAACTCTAAGTCTGCAAATTTAACTATTTCTTTCTATTATGGATGCATAGCGAGGGGTGAGAAGCTATACCTGGTTTTACCTTTTGTTGTTAAGGCGTTTGCAAGAGCTGGAATTTGGAGACAAGCCTCTTATATGTTGTGTTCTTCCTTATTTTCATGAGTGAGCAGCTTCCTGAGTGAGCTACTAGTATTTTCTTGTTGTTATTTCCCGCTATAGATGTTGTGTGGGGTGCTCAAGATGCCATGGGTGGCATTCTCACTCTCCTGGAGTCAGTTATGTAGCTTTATTTCTTGTTTTTCTTTGCAGTCCATGAACAACTTTGTTTTTGAAGGAACTTCCTGATGTTTGTAACAGTTTGTGGCTTGCTTTCTTTTGCTACATTGTGCTCAAGAATGGAGGAATATGATATATGGAGGTGATGGAAGAAGTTATGAAAATGAATGTAGTGAATGATGGGATGGATGGTAAAATAGAAGAAGGGAAAAAAAGATGAATGCTCCCCTGTGTTTCCAGAAACCATTAATAACCTGCAAAACAGGAAACACAGAAAACATAGAGATGCATATGTATTTTTTTGTTTTTTTTTTTTTTTTTTGAAAGAAAGTGGGTTGCCCCCATGGAGGTTTTCAACCCACAAAATTGCCTTGGGTGCCTCAAAGAATTTTTCACCCATGGATCTTAATTATCTTTTTCTCTTTTTTTTCTTTTTTTTTTCTTGAGAGCAAGTGAGTTGCTCCATCGAGGTTTTCAACCCACAAGCTTTCCTTAGGTGTCTCATAGAGGTTTTCACCCATGGATCTTTCTTTTTTTCTTTTTCTTTTATTTTTATTTTTTTCTTTCCTTTTTTCAAGAGGTGTGGGGAACTATGCAGTTTCCCATCACATACACCTCTCTTCTTATTGAATTTATGAAATCCGCCCTTGACAAAGGCTTCTTGTACATTTTAAGTCTGTGACCATTGATAAGCAAGTGGATTGCTTCCTCATCTATGGTTCTGATTTGAACTGTGCCATTATCAAAACATTTTTCCACTGTGTAAGGTCCCAACCATCTTTTCATCAGCTTGCCTTTGAAATATTTAAACCTTGAATCATACAACATCACCCAATATCCTTCTTGGAAGGTATTTTCTTTTATGTTCTTGTCATGCCAGACCTTCCTTTGCAGCTGAACTACCTCTCTGTGAAGAAGTGCTTGCATTTTGAACTCACCCAATCCATTTAGTTGCGGCAACCTCTATTTTTGGGCATTTGATAGCTCAAGATTTAATTCAACTGCCATTCTTAAATTATTGAATTCAAACTCAACTGAAATTAGAGCCTTCTTACCATAGACTATTTCATAAGGAGTGAATCTTGTTGTTGTCTTCCAAGTAGTGTTGTAGGCCCAAGTAGCTTCTATCAATATGTCTGCCCAATATTTTTTTCTGTTGCTCACGACCTTGGTGAGAATTCTCTCTAAAGCTCTGCTAGTTACTTCTACTTGTCCATTCGCCTAAGGGTGATAAGCAGTAGAAGTTCTATGTTTAATCTTGTGCCTCCTCAAAAGATTTTCAATGAGGTGGGAAGTGAATTGTGCTCTGTGATCAGTGAATATTTCTCTGGGGTGCCCAAACTTGTAAAGCACGCTCTCCCTCGGAAATTCTACTACTTTCTCCTTGGTTTCTACCTTCACTGCTTTTGTTTCAGCCCACTTTGTCAAGTAATCAATGCAGACTATGATATACCTATTTTGTCCAGATGGTGGATCGATAGGTCCAACAAAGTCCATGCTCCACTTTTCAAATGGCTCAGGAGCCACCTGAGGGTGCAAAGGCATCTCATCCCTTTGTGTGGGTTTCCCCATACTTTGGCACTAGTCACACCTGCTGGTGTATCTTCTGGAATATTGGTGAAGGGTAGGCCAATAGTATCATGCCTGAAAAAATTTGTAAGAAATTCTCTTTGTAGCAAAGTGGCCTCCACATGGGTTTTCATGACATGAAGAGAGGATATCAATAACTTATTCCTCCCTCACACATCTCCTTAGGATTTGATCAGGGCCTAGCTTGAAGAGGTTTCCCCCAATCCATGTGAAAGGGGCGCTTTTTCTGATGATTCTGCTCCTCTCCCTAAATGAAATATTAGGAGGGAGTCTCCCAGCAACCAATTATTTGGCTATATCAGCAAACCATGGTGAGAGTTTTGATATAGAAAATAGATGCTCATCTGGCAGCTGGTCATCCACCATTCCTTCTTCACCTATAGGGAGAGCTAACCTGGACAAAAAATCTGCAACAACATTCTCCTTTCCAGGTTTATCGACAATTGTCAAATCGAATTGCTGCAAAAGTAACAACCATCTAATTATCCTAGCATTAACATCCGGTTTGTTCATTAAATACTTGATGGCTGCATGGTCAGTGTGAACAAAGGTCTGATATCCAGTTACATAATGCCTGAATTTGTTCAAAGCATGGAAAATGGCTAACATCTCCTTCTCAGTAACAGTATAATTCAGTTCGGCCTTGGACACGTTCTTTTTTATGAAATAAATGGAATAAGGGATTTTGTCCTCTAATTTTCCTAATGCTGCCCCTACATCTATGTCAGATGCATCAGTGTGGATGTGGAAAGGTAGAGTCCAATTTGGACCTCGGAGGATGGGGGCAGTAGTCAACTTTTCCTTAATGAGCTCGAAAGCCTCTTGACAAGGACCAAACCAAAGAAACTCAGAATATTTGGCCAATAACCTAAATAATGGCGAAGCTATCTTGCTGAAATCTTTGATGAATATTCTATAGTGACCAGCTAAGCCTAAGAAGCTCTTGACATCTTTCTGCTTTTGAGGAGTAGGTACCCATTTGATGATAGTGATTTTGTTCGGGTCTACCTGTATTCCTGCTTGGGATATAGAGTGTCCTAATACAACCCCTGCTTTCTTCAGGAATTCACACTTTTATGGGTTCAAGGAGAGATGCATCTCAATGCACCTTCTTAGTTCTTTACCCAAATTGGAGAGAGTTTCCTGGAATTCATCCCCATATGGTGTGAAATCATCCGTGTAGATTTCGACAAAGTCATGGACTAACTCAGAAAAGATGCTCAGGACAGGTCTTTGGAAGGTAGCTGGGGAATTTCACAACCCAAAGGGTAGGACTCTATAAGAAAAGGTACCCTAAGGTCAGGTGAGAGTAGTCTTATCCTGGTCTTTAGGGCTGATTTGAATCTGATTGTACCCACTGAACCCATCTAAGAAAGAAAAGAACTTCTTCCCCGCAAGGCCATCCAGGACTTGGTCTATAAATGGAAAAGGGAAATGGTCTTTCTTGGTGGCTTTGTTATTTTCTCGATAATCAACACAAATTTTCCACTTCCCATTATTCTTTGGGACTAGGACAAGAGGAGCTACCCACTCACTGTCGGATATAGGATATATGAACCCTTCATCCAATAGTTTTTGCAGCTCTTCTTTGACTATGTCCTTCATAGCCGGGTTCATCCTTATTTGGGGTTGTCTCACAAGCTTGCATCCTTTTTTAATGTAAATATGATGTTTACACACTGAAGGATGCACCACTTGCATGTCTTTTTAATCCCAAGCAAATGCATCTAGATTCTCTTTCAAAATTTGGCATAGCTTCTTCTCTTCTTCATTCGAGAGGTTTGGGTTGATTTTCAGGGATATGGATGGGCTAAACTCAATAGCCTTGGTGGATTTAGAGGCTGACTAAACTGAGTTCAATTCCATCCAAGGTTGGCTTTCAGACTCTTTGACTAAGGTTTCGAGAGGAATGTTAGTGGAGGACTGGTTTTGAATGGCATGGTCGATGAGTTCATCTTCATCAAGCTACCCCCCTCTGAGAATAGCATCTATGGTACACATAGGGGCAGTGATATATAACTCATCTTCTTCATCCTCAAACCATATAGGGAGATCATGATTAATGGAAGGCTGGGCTGGAGGATATAACACTAGTTGTTTAGACAAAGGCCCATTTTTTATAGTCATGTTTCCGACCCGACAACTAATATAAGCATATGCAGTGGCTAACCAAGGTCTCCCTAAGATGAGAGGATAACCATTAAACTTGGTTTTTGGTTGCAAGACCAGGAAATTTGTAGGATACTCCCAAGAGTCAATGGTAACCATAACATCCTCAACAATTCCTTTTGGAGTTACTGTGGATAGATCTGCAAGTCGCAGAACTGTTGTGGTTTTCCTCAAAGTCCCTTGGAGATTAAGTTTCAACATAGTTTCCTTGGTCATGATATTGATGGCAGCCCCTAGATCAATTAGAGCGTTGGGGACTATGACACCATCTATATGCACATCAACAACTGGACTACTAGGGTCCAGGTACTTTGGAAATATCACCTTCCCCAGCATTAGGTCAGACAGTTGTCCTACCACATTGATGGTGGGGGTATCTCTCTTCCTTCTCCTAGGTTTCTTGAATCACTTTTCTTTGATGAGCCTATTGTAGATAGGGACATCCTTAATGGCCTGGAGAAGTTGCATCTTTACACACAAATTTTCCAATTCTCCCAGGAGTTCAATCTCCTCTGGGGTGTGCTGACTAAGGTGGATCAAGTGCTCAGAAAAAGGAGGTTGTTGGATCTGAGTGTTACCTTCTTTCTTTTCCTCCTCAACCTCTACAGGTGGAGATGGAGGATGGTTGTCTGGGAGTACTCTTCATGACCTGAGATTAACCTCCTGTATCTCCACAACATAAGCTGGATAAGATGTTTGTCAACTGGGAGCCTGTTGTGCATGTCTGTTGTTCGGGTTTGGATTGGGTTGTGCATGTATAGGTAGCCTAGGTGGAGCAGCATGAGTAAGCTGAGGTTGAGGTTGGGGTAGAGGCATTAGAGCATATGGTTTATTTTGTTGAGGCCTCCACCCTTGGGATGGATTGTTCCACTGAGGTTGTTGTAGAAGATACTGCTGGAATGGTTGGTTTACTAGCTGAGGATGATATGAAGGGTTGTAAGGCCAAATAGGAGGTGTAGACCAGGATGGAGGAGTGGGGGTGTACGAAGGTTGCATGGGTGCACTCTGATTTTTGTGATAGTAAGAGTAAGGTGCACCTTGCATACCTTGTTGATATGGCCGAGGGTGTTGAGGCCTTCTCTGGTTGATGAAACAGATTTTCTCTGGAATTGCTTCCCCACCTTGATATACAGCCTTATGTCCAGGTAAGGAGGGACACTTTTCTGTGGCATGATTCTCCTCACAGACTAAGAAAACCTCTATTACATTCAGTGGCCATTCATTTCTTGGGTGCTTCCTGGTACATCTAGGACAAAATATGGCCAGGGCTCTCTCTGTTTCCTCTTGCTTCCTTTTGACCTGTATTGTGTCCATTTTCAAAGCAAAGGTGTGCAGCATGTCACTCTTGAAGTCCTCTAGCATGTTTCCAATCTCATGTTTTATGAAGGTTAAGAGGAAGGGGTATTGGATGTACTTTGGCTAGCTCTGACCTTATTCCTAAATGTCCTAGCATGGTTCTAGAAGATATTTTTGATTGTTTCATAGGGTTGTTGGTAGATATCTCCTACTGATAGCATATTCAAGGTTTCTATCATTTCTTCACTGATCCCTCGAAGAAGTACAAGTTTAAGTGATGCAGTATCAAGAGTACAATTGTCTCTCTTATAGTTTAATTGAAACCTCTCTTCATAGTCCTCTAGGGATTCATCAGGTCCTAGAGTCATCCTAAATATTTCATCCTTAGTTTTCTTGGACCTATAGTAGTCTTTGTATTTGTTGCTAAAGGTCTCTTCCATCTGTGCCCAGGTAGTGATGTTATCCCCAGTTAGACCCATGAACCAACACAAGGTCGCATCCTTAAGGGTGGATGGGAATAGCTTCAACTTTTGATCATCAGAGGTGTAATCATATGTCCTACAAACAACAAAAAATTCAAACATGAATGTGTCATGGTCCTCAAAGGTAAGTCCATGAAAGTGTGGGAGAGATGAGGGGATAATTTTTTTAATCTTAGTTTCCCCATCTACCTCTCTTATGGGAAAGGCTCTCTGGATCCCAACCATGGTTAAGATAGGTGAAGCAGGTCCCTCAGTTGAAATAAGGTCTTCTTCTTCTTCCCCAATATGATCCTCAAAGTATTCAGAAGGCTCTCCTATAGGGGGTTCAATCTCACTACCACTGAATCAAAGTGAAGGGTCGCCAGGAGGTGATGTGGGGGTTTTAGGTAAGATTTGTATTTGAGTATTCCTACTCCTACGAGGCATGAAAATTAGATCTTTTTGTATTTTTCAATATTTTAGAAAAAACATGAAAAAGTAAAGCAGAAAAGAATGCTAAAAAAAAATCAAAATATTTACTAGACACCTCCCCAGCAATGGCGCCAAAAAGTGGTGAGCCCTGGTATTGCACCAAGAGTGTTGCAACTCTCAGGGGCTGCCCTACTTTACTTTATCAACCCGGGGTTTGTATAAACTTGGAGGTGACAATGCTATATACACAGCAGATGCATTCTATTCATGTCATCCTCTTCTGCTTCACGAAAGGGTGTTATTTCTTAAACTATGATAAAAAATGAAAAGTAAATTGCTGGAAGGAAATGAAAGAAAGGAAACTAACTTAATTTGCAGAAAGGAAATGACGAAAATGAAATCAATTTAATGCGCAGGAAGGAAACGACAGCAAGAAACTAAATTAAATTGTTGAAAATAAATGACAAGAAGGAAACTAAACTAAATTTCAGAAAGGAAATGACTGAAAAGAAACTAAACTAAGTTGCAGAAAGGAAACTAATTTAAACCATACTTAACTTGGCCAATCGACTAAACACACCCTACTTATCTTATGCTCTATCTACCATGCTTCTATCCATGCAGCTCAGCTATCCATGAATTAATCTTAATTAAAAAAGAGTTGATTTGCAGCTTGGAGAAGAAAAGGGGCTAAAGGTGCTAAGGGAGGGATAAACACATGAAACCAAGCTTAGAAGTGGAAATAGCGGGTTTAAACCTTATTGAAGCTTTATTATGGCGCAAAAAGTCTTTGGAGCAGAATGATTTAAAAAGTGCAATGGCAGAGTTGCAATGGAGGGTGATCGCAATCGGTGTTTGGAGCAGTAAGGGTTAACAGGAACAAGATCAAAAGTGTGATTTTCGATGTACGATGCGGCGAATGACATGGCGGTGGGACCGGTGGCAGAGTATGAGGCGATATCGCAATCAGCAGATAGGATCAGTAAGTGTTAAAGGAAAAATGGAAACGATGCGAACTACGATGTGCGATGCGGCGAAGTTATCGCAATCGGCGAAAAGAAGCGGTAAGTCTTAAATAAAAAGGAAAACGATGCGAAGTGTGACGTGCGATGCAGCGGAGTTATCGCAATCGGCGAAAAGGAGCGGTAAGTCTTAAGGAAAAACAATAGAATCTGTGATTTACGATTTTCGATTTCGCAATATCGCAAGGTTGGCAAAGAATCGATAGTGCAGTCGGGAGAGAGGTGCGAAGTGCGAACTATGATAGCGGGAATTTCGATGAGGAAAGGCAGAGGTCGAATTTCAATGTTTTTCAAGCGTTTTGCGTTAAAAATGGGTAGGGAAACCGTGACCAGTAAGAACAAAGGAATAAGGCGAGCTGGATATTTTAAGCATTTTGAGGGATAAAAGGTGGATGCATAATTTGCAAATAAGATGAAAAGGAGGGAAATGGAGGCGTAAAAACAATGTTTAGGCCATGAAGACAGAGATGGAAAATGAAGCGGGAAGGCGCCATGGAGCTGCTCTAGGGTTTTAGCAATAATTCCTACAAACAAATCTGCTAATCTATGCACGAAAAACAGACAAATGTGTGAAAATATCGTGCAAAGGAAGACTGGAAAATGGTAATGCAACTCTACTTCTAATCTCAGAAATAGTGAACAGAAATCAGTTTTTGGGTCTGTGGGAAGGTTTGCCATCCTTGAGCTCTATTGACAGAGATGAGAAGGGGGTCTTGATCTATAGATTTTTGGTTTTTCTCCTCTATTCTATTACTCGGAAGCAAATGAAACCTACAACATCACACTAAAAGTGAAACTAAACAACAACTTGAAAAATAAGAAAAATTATCAGAAGCGGAGCTAATGAAATGACAGAAAGCAGAGAACGAATACAACAGAGAGGGTGAGGCACATGGAATGGGCCCTAACCCATGAGCCTAGCTCTCTGAAACTTAAACCAGTAAAATTAAATCAATCTTCTCCTTTCATAAAAGAATAGCCTCATACATTTCTGAAAGTTTGATCACTAAGAATAATAAAAATCTCAATAACTTGCAACAAAGTTCCGACTAGAATCGACCCCTTCCTAGCTCTATCTTTTCTCTATTATTCTACAGAGCAGCTACCAATAACTCCCTAGAAAATAGTGATTGAATCCACTTAACTCCAACTAAGCAAAGATTGAGTGCACTCCTCTTTGAGTTGCTTGGCTACCTCTAGAATTTGAAATGCTGGAGAGAATCCTTGGGGATCCTTTGGCTGATTTTGGAATTTGAATTGCTGGAGAGAATCTTTGGGATCCTTTGGTTGCCTTTGAGAGTTAAGGACGGTGGAAAATCCTCCCATAATTTCTCCTTGTTGTCTCCTCCAAGTCTTTATGATAAAATCCTTATAAAAAAGCTTAATAATTCATGATTTTCTGCAGTCAACCTCATATTAGGCACTCAGAGTATGTTAGCCTTAATCACCACCTATACTAGCATCATAAAACCAAATAATAATAAAAGCACAAGAAAAATAGATCTAAGAAGGAAAAAAGGTGATAATTAACCCCTCCAAATATTTCTAATGATGGAGCTCATCAATCCCATTGGAAACAACTAGGTGTTTAAGAAGTTGAATGAAGAAGAAATAATAAAGAAACAGAAATTTCACTTAGTAGCAAAAAGTTTATTCCTAGGTAGAGGAAATTAACTTTGGTGAGAGTTTTCTCTTGTTGATAAGTTAAATTATATTAGACTTATTTTATCTATTGATGCTACTTTTGAATTTGAAGTAGAAAAAATGGATGTGAAGACAACATTCCTAGATGGGGATCTAGAAGAATAAATCTACATGAATCATTCATAAGGATTTGCAATGAATGGAAAGAAAGAGATGGTATGCAGATTGAAAAATTCTCTACATGTGTTAAAACAATCACCAAGGATATGGTATAAAAAAATTGATACTTATATATTGGGACTTAGCTTCACGAAGAGCAAAGTGAATCATTGTGTCTATTTTAAATTAGTTGGTAATTGTCGTATTTATTTGGTCTTGTATGTGGATGATATGTTGTTGGTTGAAAATGATAAGGAAAACATCTAGGATGTGAAGACTCAATTGTCCATGAAATTTGACATGAAGGATCTTTGCGCTACAAATTTCATTTTGGGCATGGAGATTAAAAGAGATCAAGAAAAAAAACATTCGTCAATTAGAGGAATTATATCAAGACAATATCACAGAGGTTTAATATGCAAGTTTGTAATTGTTGGGTATGTTATATATTCTTTGCATGACTAGGTCCAAACTTTTTTACATTTCATCGAGCGTAGCGGGAGGGTTGCATGGGGGAGACAACCCCCCCTATTAGGGGGATTTCATCCAGACTTATGCATGAACGTAATAAAATACATAAATAAACATAAACGCATAGATGCAGTTGGAATAACACTTCATTTCATTAATATCAAATACTGAAAAATTCTTATAGACGGAATGGAAAATAAACTAGCTCGGGCGATGGTAGCTTATCTTTGAGAAGAGATGTGGCGGCTACATGCGTTTGAACTATGTTACAATGAGACTCAAGGGCATTTTTATTATTGAACAATAATATGAAACCCTAAACAACCAAAACCCTTACCCGAGGAGATGTAACACCAAGAGTTTATGGGCCTCATTGGGGTTAGTTGGGTAGTAGACTTCCCGGGGTCGTAACTTGGTCATATTATCTATGTTTGATGTGTATGATACCTCATTGGAAATATATATCCGAGGAATATAGCTACTAATGTGATTTATATGAAATTCCCATGGGAATCATGCCCAAAAAATGTCATTTGGAGCCTCAAAATGGCTCCAAAAGTTCAGGACCCGAAAAAATGCTAAAAATAGTAAATAAGAAAACTCATGAAACTGGCTAGGTGGAATAGGCTAGTGGCCACAAATATCCACCTATATCATTCTTCCCCCCTTAGGAAGCAATGGTCCCCATTGCGTGTAGAGCCTCCATGAGGTGGAGAAATTTATGTTGAACTTGGTCCCTGGTGAACCACTTTCCCTAGTGAAGATGTTGGCATGCTTTGACAACTCGGTATAGTTGGATCCTCTGTTGGCACGTGTTCTTGATCTATGTGTCCATAATCTGATCAGTTGTGACTTGTTCCATGCAGTCTGGGGTTTAACTCTATTGGTGTGAGTTATTCTTCAATGTCGGATGTGTCCAGTAGAGGTGGAAAGTAGGATTGAAGGCATTCCACATTGAACCTTAGGTGCAGACCAAGGAATGGTGGAATACTAAGCTCGAAGGCATTGTCCCATACAACCTTGGTGATGTTTTATGGCCCATATCAAAGTGGGTGAAGCTTGTGGTGGGGTCCAACGAGGCGCTCATTCCACAAATGTAGCCACACTTTGTCGCCCACCTGGAAGTTGTGTAGCACCTGATGTTGATCATGTCACTACTTGTACTTAGCATTGGCTCTGTCCAATATGTCATGAACCTGTTGGTGGATGTGCTAAATGTGCTCAATGAAGTTGTTCACCTTATCAGCTTCAAACTGGACATGAGTTGAATCTGCCTGAGTAGCCGCAAATGGCATGGCTACGTCAATGAGACATAGTGGCTGGAATCCCAATCCCACCTAAAAAGGGACATGGCTAGTTGAGTTGTGGATACCCCGGTTATAGCTATGTTGTACATAGGGGAGGCTCTCAACCCATGTGTGTGGATTCTTTGAGTTTTAAATATGAATAATGTGTACGATTGTCCTCTTGAAAACATTTGTTTGTCCATCGGTTGGGGATGGAAAGCTGTGGAATTGGTGTGCTTGGTGTCTAGCATCGACCAGAGGCTAGACCAAAATATATTGAGGAAATTTTTGTCCCAATTTGACATGATAGACTGTGGAATCCCAAAGTGTAACCACACTCGTTCAAAGAAGAGTTTAACAGTGGCTTTTTCTGTGATAGCCATATTCAAGAATATGTCGATGACCACAAAACATAGTCATTTCCATGCTTAGTCGAAGCAAGTCCTGACATGTAATCCATGGAGATGGATTCCCAAGGTCGACTAGGGGTAGGCATCAGAGTATAAAGGCCTTGCTTCTTGATGGTTGGTTTGGCAATGTCACAGGAAGTGTAGGATCTAATGTACTTCCTGACATCATGTCGAAGGTTCAGCCAATAGAAATACTTCTGCAGTACTGCCACTGTTTTCTCAACCCCGAAATTCCCAGCGACCCAACTATAGTGCGCTTCCCAAACCATCTTGGCACGCTCGCTTGAAGGAACACAAAGGTTTCCCAGGTGACATATCAATGCATACTGGAGGTGAAATTTTGGAACTTTCTTACCCTCCAAGAGTGTATTGTATGTGTGGTCAAATTCTGGATCGCTTCTATAGAGAAGCGGCCAATCGAAATTCTCGTTTCCACAAGATTTGATCACGGTGGTCAGCGCCACGATCGGTGGTCATTTGAGGTAGTCTGCAACATTATTGGTGTTTCCCTTCTTGTACTTGATGTTCAAATGAATTTTTTGCAGGTATGTGGACTACTTCTGATGGAAATCGTTCTGGAACTTCCCTTATGTCTGTATGAACTGTAAGGGTCGGTGGTCTGTGTGGATGATCGTTTCCTTCCAAAAAATGTAATGCTTCCATTGTCGGAAAGCCTTCACAATGGAATACATCTCTTTGTCATAAGTGGGATACTTCCGGACTGTGTCGGAAAGTTTTTCACTGTGATATTCCACTGGATTCCCATGTTGAGTAAGAACTACCCCAATAGCATAGTTAAAGGCATATGTCTCGATCTCAAATTGTTGTTGTAAGTCTGGTAATGTGAGAAGTGGTGCAAAGCAGAGGCAATGTTTCAACTATACAAATGCCTTCCATTGAGATTTAGACCAAAATAATTTTGCTTTCGCTCCTCCCTTGGTGACTTGACTCAAAGGCCAAGTGATATGAGAGAATCCCAACACGAACCTATGGTATAAATTGGCAAGACCCAAAAAGCTGCGAAGCTCTGTTAGAGTGGTTAGGGTTGGCCAATTCTGAATGACTTGGATCTTAGCTGGATCCACATGAACCCCCCCGCTCATCAATAATGTATCCCAGATACTGAGCCTAGGTCATGCCAAAAGTGCACTTCTCCAAATTGGCACACAACTTGTGTTGCTATAGTGTTTGGAGGACTTGTCAAATGTGGCGGAGGTGATCTTCCTAATTCTGTCTGAATATCAAGATGTAATTCGAGTACACCACCACAAATGAGTTGTTGAATGGTTGCAATATGTCATCCATCAACTACATGAATGTTGCGGGAGCATTCGCCAACCCAAAAGGCATGGCCAGCTATTCGAAGAGGCCCTCCTTGGATTTGAAGGCAGTATTCCACACATCGGAGGATTTGATTGGTACCTAGTGATACCTAGACTTCAAGTCAATCTTGCTGAAATATTTGGCCCCCCTGAGCTGGTCCAAGAGGTCATCGATCTATGGGATTGGATACCTATTCTGCACTGTGATCTTGTTCAACACCTGATAGTCAATACAGAGTCTCCAGGTGTCGTCCTTCTTTTGTACCAACCTGATCGGGCTCCCACAGGGCAAGGATATTGGCCTGATGTGCCCTTTCTGCAACAACTCTTGGATCTGCCTCTTGATTTAATCATTCTCCAGAACATAGAATCAATAGATCGGCCCATTAGGCAATGGCACGTCTGGGATCAGATCAATGGAGTGCTTGACCTGACAGTGTAGAGGAACCCCTGTGGGTGAGGAGAAAATGTCCTGGTATTCTTCCACGACTTTGTCCATTTGTTGCCGTTGTGCCGGGGTGCCCTGTTTGGAGGATGCAGCCACAATATTCTTCATGCCCTGTTGGTGAATCATAATGAAAACAAATTTATTGGTTTGGAAAATTATCTTACTGCATTTCTTGGTAGTAATCGAAGAGATGATGGAAGGCGGTACTACCTCCGATATCCTGTACAAATTATTTCCCAAATTAATAATAATATAATGAGGCCTAGACTCATACATAGCATGTCGCTTCCATAAGTATGGTTGGAATAATAATACATCATAAACTTCAACATGAGAAATATCACACAGTACCTCATCTGTGAAGGGCTTGATGCTATAGGGAAGGCAACATTGTTGGCTGACATGGAGATCTTTTCCTTGTTGAAGCCACCCAATGGTATATGGTTATGGGTGTGATGTGGTCAGTAGGCTGAGACGCTTCATGACCTCTACTGAAATGAGGTTCTTTTGGCTTCACTATCAACAATTAATTGCAATGGAGAAACCTTCACCCACATCTGGGAATGGAAGAGGCGCTCTCCCTCCTCTCGATCTTCGGGTTCCTCCTTCTGGATCTTGGTGTTGGAAATGGTGGCACTGGGTTCTGCGTCAATGATTTGATTCCCTTTTTCATTCCCCTTGTCTGGTTCTGACTCGGAATCAAAACATGCATATTATTTGGATTCCTTTATCTCGGCCACTAATGATTGTTTTTCCCAACACTCACTTGTGTTGTGAGTAGAGCTTTTATGAAATTCACACCACTTCCCCATGTCCTTCTTTAGCTTTATGGTGTTTTTATTCACTTTCTGCTTCAACGAGTTGTCCTGAGTCACCTTGCTTTGGATTTTCCCTTTGTTCTGCAGTTTGGGGGCGCCTTTCCCTAGCTTTCGGATTCGCATATCCAAAGTCCCGCTTCTTCTGCTTAAATTTATGCTCGATCTTGGTGGCATATCAATATGTCATGCTAAGCGAGGTAATGTCGAGGAAATCCATTTCCTCCTGAATGTATCTGTGCAAACAGCTGCGGTAATTGAGCACCAAGTTTTTCTCCAAATATTTAATACCAAACTTTGTGCACAGGGTATGGAACAAATTCGTCAACTCGTGCACATCTTGCTCCCTTTGTTGCCGCAACCTGGTCCATTGGATGTAATTGTCCTCATAACTTCCGACGGGGTAATATTGTTCCTTGATTCCATTTCAGAACAAATTCCAAGTGGTTGTGGCTGAAAAAAGTGAGGGTTCTTCCTCATCCCTCTGTGCACAGTAGGTTTCCTACCAACCTTTGACATGGGGGGCGTATTTGAGGAGCGCAAAGGTAATATTTTCTCGATCAGAGAAATCATGGACCGAAAAATACCCTTCCAGAAAATTTATCCATCTATCTACAGCGTCTGCATCTATTTGGCCCTCAAATATGGGAATGTCAAAGTTTACTTGTACCTTAAAAGGAGTGGCGCCCCCAGAGTGGCTATTGGATGAAGATGCATCGTCGGTGGGTAGTCGTTGAAGGATATGGGCAAAATTATCCATAATTGTGTTCCTTTGTTTCTCAAGGGCCTCCTAGAGCAATATTTTGATAGGATCTCCTGCTCCCTCTTCTTTATTTTCTTCCTCCATGGGAGGTTGTCAGGGTTTCCAAGGCTGATCTTACAAAGGTTCAACCAAATTGAGCCCTAACTCCTTATACCCTGACCTCGTTGGGGACATGCAAATAAAGATCGAGAATGAGAATACCGCTCTGATACCACTGATCCAGACTTATGCAGGAACACAACAAAATACAGAAATAACACTTCATTTCATTAATATGAAATACTGAAAAATGCTTACAGATAGAATGGAAAATAAACTAGCTCGGGCAATGGTAGCTTATCTCTCAGAAGATATGTGGCAGCTACATGCCTCTGAACTGTGTTACAATGAGGTTGAAGGGAATTTTATTATTGAAAAATAATATAAAACCTTAAACAACCAAAACCCTAACTCGAGGATATGTAACACCAAGAGTTTATGGGCCCCGTTGGGGTTAGTTGGGCAGCCAACTTCCCAGGGTCGTAACTCAGTCACATTATCTTCGTTTGACACATATGATACCTCGTTGGAAATATCTCTCCAAGGAATACAGTTGCTGAGGCAATTTGTATCAAATCATAGTAGGAATCATGCCCAAAAAATGTCGTTAGGTGCCTCAAAACAACTCTGGAAGTTTAGGACCCGAAAAACTGCTAAAAATAGTAAATAAGAAAACTGATGAAACTGACTAGGTGGAATATGCGGGTGGGCACCAATATCCACCTAGATCAAGTTTGTTTGGGGGAATTACCCCCCTTGCATAGGGTTTAGGGAAGCACACCAAAAAAATAAAAAATTATGCAGACCCAAGGATGGTTGGGTAGACCTAAGGATGGGGGGAAGGCCTAAGGTTGGTGGGTGGACCTACCCATGGTTTTTGGGCATGATGGTTTTGCCCATGATATTTTGTATATCCGATCAAGGGTACTATGATTATGTTCTAATACAGGGTTAATGGATTAGGGGTTTATGAATGTTTCATCATGTATATAATGTATTGTAACATTGAAAGGAATGTAATGGAAAATCAATCTAGTTTTCATGGTTTTGGGTTCCACGAGAAAAATATTTGTGTCTATAAAGGGTTAAAACCTTCAGTAAACTAGTAAAGATCCCTATCCCAATAGGCTTAAATTTATTTGCGAATCAACATCCAAAGACATTAGAAGAGGAAGAGTACATATACTTTTAATGTTAGCCTTGATGGAAATTTGATGTATGCAAGGGTTTGCACTAGACTAGGCATTACACGTGTAGTGGGCGTATTGAGCAGGTATATTTCAAACTGGGGAAGGGGCATTGGTAATCAATGAAGAGGGTTTTCAGGTATTTGTGTCACTGCAAGTTATGGATTGTTCTACCAAGGAAGACTAATAATGTACAGAGTGTTGGAAATACATGGCCTTGTTGATGTATATTTGGTTGGAGGTATGAATCACAAAAAATCTACAAGTGGGAATGTGTTTAGCCTATTTGGAGGAGAAATCAATGGGATAAGCAAGAGATAGTCTATAGTGGCACTCTCAACTACATAATTTAAATACATTGTAGCCACTCATGCAACCAAGGAAACAATATGGATACTAATATTTTATTCAAATATTAGGTTGGTATAACAAGTTATAAGGATGATTGTGATATTTAGAGTGTAATATTCTTGGTGAATAACCCAACTTATCATTCTAAGACAAAGCATATTAATATTCAATATCACTTTGTGAGATATATGGTAAAAGACAAGAACATGTTACTAGTGAAGGATGATACCTTGAAGAATGTTGTAGATTAATCAATAAAGTCTGTGAGCACTGAGAAGTTCCCTTGGTGTAGAGAAATAATGGGCATTGGTTCCCTAGATTGTTTATCATGTACTCTTTTGACCCCCTTTATGTAAAGAAAACAATAAACTGGATATTTTTTTGTGTATATGCTATATTATTTGCACAAATAGACCCATGCACGATTCATGTGTGTTAGACACAACAATGGGGTTAGAAGGGGGTGATATCCCTTAAAAATAAAAATTGGGACATTTTTTCAATTGTTTTTGGCGGTTTTGAACACACGATTTTGTGGCGCGTGTTGGTTTAGCCTATGGTTTTTAATTTTGGTTAAGGAACTATGGGTGTATTCTGATTTGGAGTTAATGCATTGGGTTTTTATATATGTCGTGTTATATACATATATATGTATGTATAGGGTTAGCTCGAGTGGTTGGGAGGAAGGAGTGGAATCCTCCCCACCCAGGTTCAATTCCCACAAGTCACATAACGAATGTTGACAACAATGATAGTATATGTGTTGATGTGGATAGCATCAGAAGGTATTATACATAGACTTGGTGTCTTATCATGTGGAAGACATGATTTTCCTCTGCTAGTGATTTGTCTTATTTCCTAAGTCTAACTTAGGAAAAACATAATAATTAAAGTAAATTAACTATTGTGGACTATTGATTTATTTTCTAAGGATAAATAATTTAGTTACTAAAGTGACTTAGAAATAATATCAACCACTGATCTCCAAGATGTTTCTAGAAGAGAGATTGGGATTAGGGATTTGGATTATGAATATTATACAGCGAGCCTAGCAAGGAGGTAAAGGCATAAGAGGAATATCACAAGTTGTGTGAGAGAGTCATCGCGAAGAGGGACCAAATTTTCTCTGTAGTGTGAGTGGCTCAGTGGACCATTGCTAAGAGAAGGAGAAGTGCGAGTGGGTTCATGTGAATCCAAAGAGGCTAAATAGGAGAAGATTTCAGTGCTAAGTTATCAGAGGGAGATTGTGTTTATTTGGAGGAGGCCAAGTTGCTAGAGTGTTTGGGTTTCCCCTTCGTGCATATTAGTGGCAGGGCACATATCTAGTTGTTGTAGGGTGCAAATAGAGTTGCTAGAGGTCGAGTTCTTTAGGTTGATTTCATCTGGAGGCTGATTTACCTAAATTGAATTCATTCTAAGGGAGTCAAGTTGCAGGTTCTAGATTTGTATTTTCCCTTATATATATGTGGGTAGAAAAACCCATATTTTATAGATAATGAAATGACGGAGAACTATTGTGGGTTAATTAATTTTGCAATGTCCTCTCTGGTTTATTTTCGCTGCATATTTTTAATTCCAGAAGTTAAAAATACCAATGATTTTATAGAAGTGTGTGTTAGCCATTGCATCCTTTCTACTTTTATTAAAAACATGTTTCCAACAATTAACTATATAGGGTTAAAACCAACAAAACTCAACCATGGTCATTGTTCTAACAAAGGCAAAGAAGAAGAAGAATAAGCCCCCAAACCTTTCTAATACAAGGCTTGCACTTGGAATCACATTAATCCTTCCTCTTTCTACATGACTCTCACTTCTTCACTTGGCTAGCTAGACCCCAACGCCTTGTCTACTAAGTTCTCCCTAAAATCAATCTTTGACAACTCTAGGTTGAAATTGTTAGGCATTGGCTTTTATCTTGAAATGGTACAAGCTTGCTTTTCCTCTTTATCTTTCTATCTCCAAAATTCACTTACATGTGCATGACATCATCCTAGTCTCTTTCCTATCTTGATCTACTTGAGGCACACATCTTTCCCTCACCCTTTCTTATTCATGGATTTCTTTTTGATAATTTTCATGTTGACCCATCTCTTCTCCTAGTGTCTCTCTTAAAAATTGAGGGAACCCTCCTTCCAAACATATTGATATATATCCCATTTCCATGCTTTCTTTACCACGATATTTCATGTATGTGATACTTTCTTGCCTTATTTTCCCCTACTGAATGTTGCATATGAGAGAGTTCCCTAAGATGGAATGGAATTTAACTCCTTAGAAGGAAGGGGCCACAAGATGGAATGGAACTCAAATTCTTGGAAGGAATGGGCCACAAGATGGAATGGAACTCAAATTATTGGAAGGAAGAGCGAGATGAGCACATCTGAATCAAGGTTAAGGATCATAGACAAAGGGAGGAAGGAACCTAAAGTTAAAGGGAGGGCCCACACTACCAAACCAAGGCACACTAAGCTAAGAAGACTAAGTCTAGTTGATTAGAGTCGCCACTCTATTTTTTAGGAAAACTACGAAAACAAGGTATGAAGAAGGATATGACCTAAATTAATTAAGGGATTAATATTGTTTAATTATTTATTGCATTAAATACATTGATGGGTGAGTTGAATTAGACTGCCTAATAACAATTATTTAAAATAACCAAAGAAATAACAAGGATTGAAAAGAATGTTGGTTTATTATTCTCTTTAACTTTGTTAATCTAATTAACTTAGTTAAATGAATGACATGAACTAAAAATATAATAGTGTGAATGCAACCTTCCCAACAATTTAAACTTAATGAAGGAAATCAAACAACGGGAAATATATTTATTTCCCAATTCTTTTGGTGATCACGCAAATAATAAAAAAGATTTAAAGGTTTATCTCTACCTATGGAGAGGTGAAAACCCTGCACTAGGTTTTTATGGAAATTTCAAGAAATATGTAAATTAATATTTATGAAATTTCACTCTAATACTTGAGGTTCCCTTGAAATTTCAACCTCATGGTTGAATTTGAAATATTAATTGCAACAACATATATTTTGAACTTGTTTAAACAAATTCACTATATAACATAATAAAACATACACCAAAACAGAGTTGAAGTTGAGGGATCGGGGTCAGGGCAACTAGAAGCCTAGTTGCCCTGAACCCTTGGTTTGTGCCTCCCTTTCCATGGAGCTGACACATTTCATATTTATTCTTGGTTGGGGTCACTGTATCTCGCAGGTTCTTCTCAACATGGTTTTTTTCACGGTGGATGCCAGATTTTGGTTTTGCTTTGATTTTTTTCGCATGTTTCCATCATCATTCTCCTCATTGTTAGCTCTACACTAATTCCTTACTCCTCATGTCTTCTAAAATTGCGGCGATGTTTTATTTTTTCTCAGTGGCTTCTCCCTGCACCGATGCATTTGATGGATTTCATCGTTCTTTGCTTCAAATTCAAGGTTGTTGCTTGCACATTTCGGGGTCTTGTGGCCATTTTTTTCTTCTCTACTCCTCTTAGGGTTTCAACAAAGATTGTATGCGGCCCTCTTCAAGTATTTGTGTCACTCCAAGTTATAGATTGTTCTACCAGGGAATACTAAGAATGGACAGAGCATTGGAAATACATGGCCTTGTTGATGTAGATTTGGTTGGAGGTTTGGATCACAAAAGATCTACAAGTGGGCATGTGTTTAACCAATTTGGAGGAGCAATCAATGGGATAAGCAAGAGATAGTCTATAGTGGAACTCTCAACTACATAAGTTAATTACATTGTAGCCACTCATGCAAGAGAGGAAACAATATGGTTATAAATATTTTATTCAAATATTAGGTTGGTATAACAAGCTATAAGGATGATTGTGATAGTTTGAGTGTAATCTTCCTGGTGAATAACCCAAGTTATCATTCTAAGACAAAGCATATTTACGTTCAATATCACTTTTTGAGAGATATGGTTAAAGACAAGAACAAGTTACTAGTGAAGGCGGATACCTTGAAGAATGTTGTAGATTCATCAATAAAGTTTGTGAGCACTGAGAAGTTCTCTTGGTGTAGAGAAACAATGGGCATTGGTGCCCTAGATTTACTCTTGTGACCCCCCGTATGTAAAGAAAACAATAACCGGAATATTTTGTTGTGTATTTGTTATATTCTTTACACAATTAGACACATGCATGATTCATGTGTGTCAGAGACAACAATGGGATTAGAAGGGGGTGATATCCCTTGAAAAGAAAAATTGGGACATTTTTTCAATTATTTTTGGTGGTTTTGAACACATGATTTTGTGGTGCATGCTAGTTTAGCCTATGGTTTTGTAATTTTGGTTAGGGAACTATGGTTGTATTCTAATATGGATTTAATGGATTGGGGTTTTATGGTTGTCGTGTTATATATATATCTATATATATATATATATAGGGTTAACTCGAGTGGTTGGGAGGAAGGAGTGGAATCCTCCCCACCCAGGTTTAATTCCCACAAGTGACATAACGAATGCTGACAACAATGGCAGTATATGTGTTGATGTGGATAGCATCAGAAGGTACTATACATAGACTTGGTGTCTTAGCATGCGGAAGACATGATTTTCCTCTACCAATGATTTGTCTTCTTTCCTAAGTCTAATTTAGGAAAAACACAATAATTAAAGTAAATTAATTATTGTGGACTATTGAGTTATTTTCTAAGGATAAATAATTTAATTATTAAAGTGACTTAGAAATATTCTCGAACGTTGATCTCCAAGATATTTCTATAAAGGAGATTGGGATTAGGGATTTGGATTATGAAGATTATAACGTGAGCCTAGCGAGGAGGTAAAGACACAAGAGGAAAAGCATAAGTTGTGTGAGCGAGTCATCACAAAGAGGGACCAAATTTTCTCTGCAGTGTGAGTGGCTCAGTGGGCCATTGCGAAGAGAAGGAGAAGTGTGAGTTGGTTCATGTGAATCCAAGGAGGCTGAATAGGAGGAGATTGCAGGGCTAAGTTACTGGAGGGAGATTGTGTTTATTTGGAGGAGGCCAAGTTGCTAGAGTGTTGGGGTTTTCTCTCGTGCGTATTAGTGGCAAGGCACATATCTAGTTGTTGGATGGTGCAAATAGAGTTGCTAGAGGCCAAGTTCTTTAGGCTGATTTCATCAAGAGATAGATTTACTTGAGGTTGATTTACCTTAACGGAATTTATTCTAAGGGAGCCAAGTAGCGGGTTCTAGATTTGTATTTTCCCTTATATCTATGTGGGTAGAAAAAACCATATTTTCTAGAAAATGAAATGACAGAGAATTATTGTGGGTTAATTAATTTTGTAATGTGTAATTGATCTCTCTAGTTTATTTTCGCTGCATAACTCTAGAAGTTTAAAATACCAATTATTTTATAGAAGTGTGTGTGAGCCATTGCATCTTTCCTATTTTTATTAAAAACATGTTTCCAGCAATTGACTATATAGGGTTAAAACCAACAAAACTCAACCCTGGTCAATGTTCTTAAAAAGACAAAGAAGAAGAAGAATAAGCCCCCAAACCTTTCTAATACAAGGCTTGCACTTGGAATAACATTAATCCTTCCTCTTTCTACATGACTCTCACTTCTTCACTTGGCCAGCTGGACCCCAATGCCTTCTCTACTAAGTTCTCTCTAAAATCAATCTTTGACAACTCTAGGTTGGAATTGTTAGGCATTGGCGTTTATCTTAGAATGGTGCAAGCTTGCTTTTCCTCTTTATCTTTTTATCTCCAAACTACACTTACATGTGTGTGACATCACCCTAGTCTCTTCCCTATCTTGATCTACTCGAGGCACACATCTTTCACTCACCCTTTCTTATTCATGGATTTATTTTTGATAATTTTCATGTTGACCCCTCTCTTCTCCTATTGTCTCTCTTAAAAATTGAGGGAACCCTGCTTCCAAATATATTGATTTATACCCCATTGCCATGCTTTCCTTACCTCGATATTTCATGTATGTGCTAGTTTCTTGCCTTATTTGTCCCTAATGAAGTATCCCTAATGAAGTCAATGAAATGTTGCATATGAGAGAGTGCCCTAAGTTGGAATGGAACTGAACTCCTTGGAAGGAAGGGGCCACACGATGGAATGGAACTCAACTTCTTGGAAGGAAGGGGCCATAAGATGGAATGGAACTCAAATTCTTGGAAGGAAGAACAAGATGAGCACATCTCAATCAAGGTCAAGGATCCTAGACAAAGGGGAAAGGAACCTAAAGCTAAATAGAGGGCCCACAATACCAAACCAAGACACACCAAGCTAAGAAGACTAAGTCTAGTTGATTAGAGTCACCACTCTATTTTTTTTAGGAAAACAACGAAAACAATATATGAAAAAGGATATGACACTAAATTAATTAAAGGATTAATATTGTTTAATTATTTATAGTATTAAATACTTTGATGTGTGAGTTGAATTAGATTGACTACTAACAATAACTTAAAATAACCGGAGAAATAACAAATATTGAAAAAAAAATATTTGTTTATTATTCTCTTTAACTTTGTTAATCTAATTAGCTTAGTTAAATGAATGAAATGAACTAAAAATAATAATAGTGTGAATGCAACTTTTCCAACTATTTAAACTTAATGAAGGAAATCAAACAACAAGCATTATGTTTATTTCCCAATTCTTTTGGTGATCAAGCAAATAATAAAATAGATTTAAAGGTTTGTCTATACCTATAGAGAGGTAAAAAACCTGCACTAGGTTTTGATAGAAATTTCAAGAAATGTGTAAATTAAACATTTATGAAATTTCACTCTAATACTTAGGTTCCCGGGAAATTTCAACCTCATGGTTGAATTTGGAATTCCATGGAGCTGACACATTTCTTATTTTTTCTTGTTTGGGGTCACTGTATCTCGCAGGTTCTTCTCGACATGGTTTTTTTCGCGGTGGATTCTGGTTTTGCTTTGAGTTTTTTTCGCGTGTTTCCATCATTCTCTAATTCCTCACTCCTCGTGTCTTCTGAAATTGCGGCCATGTTTTCTTTTTGCTCGGTGCCTTCTCCCTGCGCCGATGCGCTCGATGGATTTCGTCGTTCTTTGCTTCAAATTCGAGGTTGTTGCCTGCACATTTCGGGGATCTTGTGGCCATTTTTTTCTTCTCTGCTCATCTTAGGGTTTCAACCCAGATTGCATGCTGCCCTCTTGGGTATTTTTTGCGGGCTCTGCAACTTTTGTGTTCTTCTTCTTCTTCTTCGTCTAGGGTTTGAAGACATGTTTCTTTGTATTTTTGGATGCCTATTGCAGGGATACATATGGTGCTTTCCTCTGCCTATTTGGTGGGTCTGGCTGTCTTGTTGCTTTTTATATCAATTATGTATATGTTGAGAATCGTATACACACATGGTGTGGTGTGTCTATATAATGTAAATTTTATTTTTTTATAATAATAATTACTTTTTTTCTCAAAAAAAATGCAATGCGAAAAATCAGTCAAGGGAGGTCAAAATAATATTTTATAATAACATATGGACTGAAAAATCATAATCTTGGGAGGTCAAAATATAATATTTTATAATAACATATGGATTGAAAAATCATAATCCTGGGAGGTCAAAATATTATAACATATGTATTATAGTCCTAAGTCTTCCCTTTAGTTACTTCTTAGCTTGTTAAATCACTTAATAAATTTGCTAATTGTTCATAATAAATTAGCATAACAAAGAACTTTAGAAACTATTCATTTACATGAGAAACATGTTTGATTATCAAATTTTCAATGCACAATATTTTGACAAAAAAGGTATACTTCATGTCACAACATAATGAAGATATAAGTACATGCCATTCACTCACACAAGTTAATGCAACATGTCTTATCTACTTATCGTAAGTCGGGACACTCTAGTTGCAATAAAATCCTAACCAATGAATTCACCATCAACAACAAACCTAACTAGCAATCATGGCTAGAAAGAAATCACACCAAACTACTCCTGACCACTCTAAAGTCTCAACAAAAAGCTATCATCAACACCAACTAATTCACCCTTGATCTCCCACTTGCTTCACACAAGTATTCTGAGAGATTCTCCAAGCTTACATCGCACAAGATCTCAATCTTTGTCACTCCTCTAGCACTCATGTCTTCCTCTAGGGTTGACATCACAAAAACCATAGGCCTTCTTGCATTGCACAAGTACAACGGCTCTAATATAGACCCTAGTGCTAGAATTCCAAGTTTCTTGTCCATCCTAGGCTTTCATCGCATAAACCCTAAGTCTTTATCTCTTGCATCACACATACATCAAGATATCTAAACGATGTTATGATGGAATATCGAGAGTACATCAACATAAGATTCAATTCTTCTTGAAGTTAAGCACCATACCAAGTTCCAAGACTTCTCTACTCCTTTGGTGCTCCATGTACTTTCTCTATGGTTGACATCATAAAAACCCTAGGTCTTCTCTTGCATCACATAAGTGCTAAGATCTAAGCTCATATCCAGCATTAGCACCCATCTTCATGTCTCCTCTAAGGTTTATATTATAAGCCCTAGGTCTCTCTCCCTACAAAAATTCTTTAAGTCACTCATAAGACAAAATAATGAATATAGTGAATAATAAGAAGGGCTCTCTCCTCCCTTTATATGATTAGGTGAGGGAGCAAACATGAAACATGTACTAGTTCAACACAAGTAAACTTAGATCTAAGCCAACAAAGGAATCCTACATAGAGTGCTTATATAAGGATGGTGAGTGTCACACTATGGTTTTACCCAACCCCAAGGTGGTACACCCTCCGAACATGATGCCCTTTGGACCCAATGTCCCTCCCTTAATATAGTGCAATATCTAACATGTTGTTACCCAAATGCTCCCCCTTACTTGGTGTTTTGTTATTTAAATGTCCTCATGCAAGGTGCTCCTCCTCTAGCTATGCGCCACATGTCCTCTTATGCCTAGTGCTTCTTAAATGTGTGGCATGGTAGTTACTTGCTCCAATTTTTCTCCTTGACATACATGTTTATATCCATAACCAACCTCCATGAAGTATGCTCCTTAACCTAAGCACGCTCAAGTCAAGTAATCAACCTCCAAGGTGTATGTCACATGGTTGCATTCTCTAAGGGTTAAGTGCGCTCCTCCAAATTCCTAACACTCATCCTTTTAGGTAGGTACTTATCCTAATTAAGTAACTAACTTCCTCATTATGTGCATGTAGGGGGATAGTCATGAATGTTACATTGGAAAATAACCTCGTAGGTAAGTGCACTATGTTAGCACACTATCCAAAATAAAGTATCCACTCAACCTAAGTCATCCATATGTCCATCAAGCATTGCAAAGGGACTAGGAGACCTAACACTCTACTAACTAGGTGAAAACACTCTTGGAGTACCCCTAAAAGTTAACATTTTCAACTTGCTTAGAAATCCATAGGCCGACTTCGTTAGGGCTTATTTAAATTTGATTTCTCTTATCTTGGAAATTTCTTGTGATTTATTATTACTTCTTCTCCTTTGTTATTATATATTCGTCATCAAGATAATTTCCAAAACTATGAAGATCACAAAGACAACAACAAGACACAATATGTAGGCACTCATCCAGGGCAAAACCCCTCTTCTAGGGGAAAACCCAACAAAATTATCTTCTTCTCTTAGAACCAAATCAAAATGAAACAACCAAGACCAACACTATGACCTCTTCCATCCATCAAGTGAGACTTCCAACATATGTTCAAGACAATAATCTACAAAAAAGATTTATTTATCAATCCAAGATCTTGGTCTTCTTCTTGATTGAAGCTTTCGGTTCTGATAAATATTAGTACACTTCAGTTCTACAACAAAATAGAAAATTTCATTCCTGCAATATACAAAAAATTGATGCTGCGATATAGCTAAATTCGGTCCCGCAAAACTTGTGTTCATGTTCATATTGGCTTCCTTAGATTTTCTTGTAATAGGTAGTTCTTCCTCTCTATGCCTCGTCTTACCTTATCCATCAATATAAATTTCAAATCCAATCCATGTTCATTTGATGCTTTAATAGGTCAAGTACTTTTTCTAATATATAATCTTCAAGAGGGATGTCATTCCTTTATTGAGGTCGACTTGATAGGAGGCAAGGCCGACTTGATAAGAGACAAGGCCAACTTGATGGATGAGGGATAAAACACATAAAATAATTTTCTTTCTTGAATTAAGGAGCTCAAGAAGGGTCTAATATATAATGACAATAGCTTAGACTCTAAACACAGACCTTAGAAGCCTTCAATGGAGGATTTGACCTAGAGACAAAAACAAAGCATGAAACCCATGCTTAATAATAAATTTTATTTTCATTCTTTTTTACAAATACATTCACTAGTAGAAAATAATGAAAGTAGTGACTAGGTGACTAAAAACGTTAGTCACTGTGGCTTTTCCAAGTGAAATACTACCAAAATTGAGAAATCTCAAGTCACCCAACTAAAAACGAGTAATTTTGTCACGAGTTAAAATATACGAATAGCTAATAAGTAATACAACTAAAAATGACTAACATGAATGACTAATTTAGTCTACGAATAAAAATATGACTACCTCGCAGGTACTATAATTATATAAATTAGTCACTCATGTTAGTCATGTTAATTGTGTCACTTCTTCAATCTAAACATAAAAGTGATGGGGATTCAAAAGTTGTTATAGAGTTGTTGAAAGGTTATACTTCATTAAACACTTCCTTATTGGATCAATGGATGATTACAATTAGGGAGCTGATTAGAATCTTCAAGGTTATATATTTTGATAACATTCGCATAGAATTAAATTCAAATCATTTGTCAAGTGTGCATGCACATAACATCCTTATGAACCCTCAACTTTAACAACAACCTTACACTTCCACACATCGTCTAGCAATACTGATGGACAAATACAACAATGCAAAAATCCAACATAAATCCACGTAATGAAGAGGAAACACTAATAAACACATGTCGAATCCTCAACCCTTAGTTCTAAATATTACACAACCCATGATGCTCAAATCAACCAAGAAAAATCTAGACTATGGATTATTAATGTGGTAATATAAATGAGAAGGGAAAAAATATTAGCAAATCATCAACTCCAATTTCTGGTGAAAATCATTTCATAAATCCACTAATTACATATCGCTTGCCTCGTGTTATGGTAAATTCTTTGCATTTAAACCAAATCAAAGTCACCCCATGTTATGGTAATTTCTCTGCATTTAAACCAAATAAAACTATTTCGACAAATTTTTGGCGCCACAATGTTATGGTAGATTCTCTGTGTTTAAACCAAATCAAAGTCTTTGGACAAAATTTTGGCACCACTATTTATTCCACCTTAATTGTTTTTTCATCTTGCAATATGGGGTACCTAGAGGCATCTTTGGATGCCCATGGGATTGGTCTGCTTGGGATGCTACACCTTGCAACACATTCAAGGCTTTCAATCCTCAAATTCCATTTATGGATCACTACATCCCATATTTTTCATTCTTCAACACTCCTATATGATGCTCATCATCTCTGCAGACGTAGAGTCCATCAATAACTTGTAAAGGTATGGAGCTTTCTTTCAATTCTGTCTTTGATATTTTTGTACTATAATGGTATAGATGATAGGCGCAAAGTTATTTGATTTGTTCTTTTTTATATTGAATACATTTTTTCAAATCATCTATTACTAAAAATACTCATCTAACATTAAAGTATCCGGCTTCATCCTTTCCTGAACTCTCCTCTTTGTTTTTTCTAGGGTTTCTCGTTTAGGGTCTGCATTATAAGCCTGTTAAGTTATTTTAGTGTGGGGTTTCTGTTTTAAGGTTTTCTCGTCTTATTTATTCATATGGTGCTACAAATAATTAACAATGTCATTATTATTTGACTCAAATTTGATCTGAGTGTTATTGCAAACAAGACCGTTAACTGGTATATGTTGCTTGTCTTTAATAATGTCTTGGTTACACATATTGCATACGGGTTCTTACTAGTGTTACTAGCATATACCTTCTTATATTTCCTACAACAACAATAATATCGGTTGGTTCTTTCTTTGCTTATGTTCTCTATCCTCTTCAAATCTCGAAATTTTCTCCAGATGTTTGGGTAATTGTATATCTAAATTTAAATTTTTCTACATGATATCTTAATTTTCATTTTCCTAGTGTATTTATATCATCTTCTCCAATATATATTTTCAATTAAAATTTTAGCGTTGTCCAATTTTCCATCAAGCTTTGTCTTGGATCTCACAAGGATATACATATTTCCTGAAAATGTACATCCTGCCTAAGATCTGCATAGCCAACTATGATCTAAAAAATACAAGATCTCAAAAATGAATGGAGTAATTAGATTATAAAAGGTTGCTTCACACTATCTTTTGCATAAGGAGACATGTATCTTTCTGATTGCATCCTACTCTAACACACTCTTTCCTACTTCTTGGGCCAACCATTTATCCTAAAATGGGGCCCCTTTTCTACAAAGAACGATAACATAATGAGTCATATACTCAACAACAACCTGTTCTGCAAAACCTTTGGAAACCCTGTAGTTTCATATAACATTCTTAACTGTCTCTGGTTGTTTTTATTTATTTATTATTTGTAGTAATGAGTTACCACGTGCACTGTGTAAAAAAAGATGGCTTGGCCATGCTTATTTCATAGGTTTCTGAATAATATTTCTTTTACATCAATGTCTCTATGAGGGCTTTGTTTTGCACTCTTGAGTTCAAGTAGATTTGTGTGAGGATAAAGTGAATTTTGTTAAAATTTTGAATGTATTTCCAGTGTACCAACTCTGGCTTTGGTCCATCCATGTTTAGGTTTTGATATATCTACCTCTACAAAGGTTTGATATGCGGTCTTTATAATTAGTAAACACATGTGTGAAGTTTAAGGGGAACAATGATTGGATAAATTGAATGGTGTTTGTGAAGTGTAGATCCCTTTATAAATGAAAGGTTTAGCATGGAAGTGGAAATGAGCCAATTTTGAGTGACCCAATTGAAGATTGACGATGAAGATCTCCTTCTTGTTTCCGAAGAGGCTTCTCCAATACCACAAATAAAGATGAAAATTATGAAGAGAGAAGGGAAAGCCCTTGGTAATAATAGAAGGCAAAATCCTCTTACTGATCAAAATAAGATTGTTGATGAAAGTGATCTCATGGACTATGTGAATGTTAGTGAGTTCGTGAGCAATGGTCAAGGGTTTACTACTAGTTTGAAGCAAATACAACATGTAGAGGAACAATGCATTTCCCAAAACAAGTTTTGTAATCTGCTAGGCGAAGCAGACCAGGAGGATGATAAAAAATATCATCAAGTACTTGATACCCATACTGGAACTAACATGCTTGAAACCATAACCACATCCATGGATAACTCTGCTCCTAGAAGCGACAAAGATTATGAAAACTTGAAATTCCATGCTTGTATAAATGAGCATATAAGGGGGATTAATCTATCATCTAAAATCAAAGCATTTCTTGCCAACCAAATTTCCCATGGCGCAATTAAAAGGAAAAGCTTGGAAACCCTTTGTATTTTCAATCTTGTACCATTTTTTGAGGCCTTCTTCAATTGAATCTCCTGACCAAACAGAACTCAATGTTGTGATTCCATACATATATTTCCACTCCTGTTGAGAGAAAGGAAATGAGATGATGATATGAAAGTTAGATTCACCATTTCATTTTCAAAGACTACAGTACCCAAGACCATGAGTATTTATCCTTTCTAGGATATTTGATGCTAGTACCTCATTATTTAGGAGTAACCACATTAAAAAATGGGGTTTTGGAGACAGTCCAATCTCCAGACCTTGGAACACCACAACTTTTTGAGGATCCAAGTCTCCCTGAGAAGCCAAGGAATTATAGATTTTATTTAATGTGTAATCTACAATGGGGACTCAAAGAAAAAATTGGAGTGTCATCTTTATCTTTTAATCAAACATGGCTAGACTCGATCTTTTCTATATATTTGTCTCAGATAGCATAATCCTCTGCACTTAAGTTCCAACTATGTCTACGAGTCATTTCTTATGCCAAATCCAAATTATTGTCATAATGTTATTTTCCACCTATGATAAGGTTATTGTTGTATCACATTTTATTGTAAGCTTGTGATAATTTCCAGTCCCAGCCTATGAATTGTGCTAGAAATCAAGAGATTTGAACCATAAATATTTTCAAACATATGGAAGGAAACATAAACTGAGAATAGCCTTGGAATATGAACATTAAGTTGTTGATATGCTTCTTGAGAATGAATCGATTGTGTGTGACTTTTATCTATTAGTGGCATCATCTTGAAAATAATGATTGCATACTGGTGCACTCCTTATGCTTTTTCTCAACCCTATACAGTTCCTGTTGCCTGCATTTTGGGATAGGGGGCCACAGGGGCATTAGTTGTTTCATTTCTGCTCTTTAGAGTTTGATTAGCCTTGGATGTTAGGAGAGTTTCAAGGGGAGGTATCATGTCTCCTACAAGAGCTATCTCGCTAGGAATTTTCATCCCTACATAGTCTCCAACGGATATTATTGAATCATCTATTGGTCCTTTCAGAGTGGTGGATGATGACATAGTTGGCCCCTTTGGTTCATCTTCAAACATTGATGTACACGTGTGACAATGTTGATATCTTGCATAGGTTTCTTGATTTAGTCTTTATCTACCCTTGGGAGATTGGTATACATACTTAAGTCTTATAACTTTCATTGTGCTTACAATGTTTGCTTTGTAAGGTTGCTCTCTTGTCTAGGTTTCCAACTTTAGGCTTTATCTAACCTTGGGCAGTTTTTGTGTGTCCTTGGGTCTTATAGATTTCGTTTTTCTTACAATAATTCCTTCATAAACATTGATTTAGCATTTAGATGATTTTTTAGTAACTAGGTATTTTTACCCTGTTCTTTAGCCATTGGCATGCATTGATCATTTAAGGGCATTAATTTCTCTCTCTTTCTTACCTTAAATTAAGGTGTTCCATTTATTTTTGTTTCTGTATTCTTCGAGGTTCAAGTGACATCTGAGATCTGATTCTTGGTGTATGAGTAATGTCAGCATTTATTTAATTAATAAATGGAGGTTGCGTCATTCATGCTTGTAGGAGGTGTAACCCTAATGTTGATAGAGGAAATCATTTGATTATTGGGGAAATTGCATTCTTATCTCTTGGATTTTGGCTAGTATATGTCAAGCATGCATAGGGATGATATATAGTGATGCTTTTCAATGAATTTAGTAATCAGTGGGCATATATGCTCAACATATTAGCATTAATTTCAAACTTTTTGTAATATGATAGGGAAATTCTTTTCTAGGGTTTTACTGTAGCAAAAATCCTTCCTTTCCAACTGCAGAAATAAAATTTTAAAACAATTTAATGTCTTCCCCAAACAATGTAATATATTTGGAAGAATGTAATGATACACAGGTTCAACAATAATACATGGATTTCAGCTATAGCAGCACGCCTAAGCCTATTCCCCCTATTAGAGGGGGGCATGCACATGAATTTTCCATAAAATGGAAATGTCCCTTTCTGTGTTTCCCCAAAAGGGGAATGTGAGGAAAATTTATTGAATGGAAAGCAACTGAGTTTCTAGCTTGAGTGATCATGGATATCATAACATTGTCTGATGCATCAATTTCTATTTCAAATCGATGATGTAAATTATGAAAAGTGTTGTTGTTGTTGTTGTTTTTTTTTTTTTTAATAAATGAAACAATATTTGTATTGTATCAAAAGGTTGTGCCGAAGCAGACAAAAACACATACATATTTGCTTATAAAAATTTCTGCAATTTGACAAAATTTGCAGAATTCTACTATATCCTCTACGTGTTCTTCATTCCCATTATCACTACAATTGTAGGTTTTCTTAGAGTTTAACAAAAGTACCTAAGATACATAATATTCAAAAAACATAAAACATGGCAAGGATTTGCATTGTCCCAATTTTCCCACCCCTCAAGGTGTAAATCATGAAGAGTTAGAACTGAAGTTGTATAGATATTGTTCTTCATATATTCAAAATACTGTTTTTGTGTTGTTTTCCATATCTCTACCTCCCTTTATCAATTGATTCATCAACCAAGAAATGTGGTTGAAACTTAGCATGCATCTTTGAGTAAAATTTGTTAAGCAAAAGTAACTCCTTAGATCACAAATTTCTAAGTCCTCGTTTTATTTTTAGGGGGGGGGGGGGGGGATGCCGGGGAGTTTCCCACAAAAGGGAAACATTCCTCCCCGTGTTTCCCTAAAGAGGGATGTGGGGAAATTTCTCTCTGCATTGAGTTTCCTTGTCATGGAAACATGGCAAATGTGGGGGGTGCATTGTCGTGAACACTAGTAACTACTACTGGACCTTTCAGTTGGTAGTGCTCTATAATTGGCTATCAAATAATTTTTAGTGATGTTGGATTTCCACTATGATAAGTGAGTTGTTGCTCTAATGATGAATTTATTATCATTACTATCTTTTCTGTTAGCCTCACCGTATTAGTTTCATGTCTTGCATTAGTTTCAAAGTTCCAAATTTCTGTGTGAGTTTATGTCAATTAAAATAGTCAAATCTAAATTTGGGTTCATAAGTTAGAGTTAATATGGATTTGAACGATGTTAAGGTATTTCTTCATGTCTGCTATTATATTTTTGAACTTTTTTCCAAAAATGGCACTCAACTTTTTCCTTTGCATTTTTCTCTTATGCAAGAAAATTTAATCTTAATTTAGGAGGAAACATCAATCATGATGGAATCTCTATACGTTGTTACAACATACAGTTACCCTTCCCACAAAGTCTAGAAGGGTAGGTCTGACTGCAATCCTTGGTCACAATATACTCCCCAAAGATAAGGCACTTGGTACCAATCTATATTGCTATTTTATCTAAAAACAATTGGAAAATCATTTTATAAAATTATTTCTGCATCCTTGGAAATGTAATGTTTTCTGCTCTTTATTAAAAAAAATTGATTCTTAAATGTGAATGAAACATCAATCGTGATGGTATCTCTATAAATCATTACAACATAAACTTCCCCTTCTCATGAAGGCTAGAAGAGTAGATTTGACTGTAATTTGTGGTCACAATATGCTCCTAAAAGAAAAGGCACTTGATACTAATTGAGTTGCTAGTTCATATAAAAACTATTGGCAACACATTTTATAGAAATATTTATGTGTCCTTGGAATGGGAAAGTATATCTTGTATACCAAAGAAAATATGGCAACAAAAGAAAAAACCAAAATCATCTCCCTTTTTCTGACAAAAAGTTGGGTCATCAAACATTGCAACTCTTTGATGGATGGGCCTCTCAAGGAGATCATGGAACTTTTGACCAATCCATTTTGCATTGTTGTTTGGCAAAGTGAAAATATCGGGAAATGTGTCTTGATATATTTTCTAATTCTGTGAAAACCCATATATTAAAATTTATTTTTAAAGGTTTCTGGATTTTTTGTTGTAGGGTATATTTCTTTTAAAGAGAGAGTACATAAATGTATTATGTTTTTTGTTGGGAAATTAAATTCAGACATTTAAACTGAAGATAATTATTGATATTTCAATTATTCTCTTCCTTAATTGATGCAAAGTAAAATGAACTAGAGAAGTTATATTCTTGGAAATATTTGCATCTGACCAATTTGTGAGAATTTGGAAAAAAAATTGTACCATATATTATTTCAAACACCATAACTGGTATCCCTATAAAATATGCTAAAGAAACTCCAACTTTTTATTCTTAAATTGTCATTTAATTCTATATGGCATTGGTTTGACAGAGGAAACTTCATTGTGATGCTTAATGGAAATGGTCAAAAATTTTCTTATTAAAGTCATAGTTAATATGCCTCTCTCTCTGTACATGTATGTGTGCATTCCTTCGGAGCATATGCATTTATCTAAACTTATAAGTTTCAATGCCATAGGATTTTTACTTGTACTTTGACCCTTATTCTATTAATGATTCCACATCTTTGTTTCTTTTTCATGATTCTTGGATTCACACTTTTTGCTTGTGCTTATGTTTGTTCAGATTGCTTGATGTTAAAAATATGCAGTCTAATTTGACAATCAACATTATATATGTGATCTTTTTTATGTTACAAATGGCATTGAAACTAGTTTTTGTGCAAACTCACCATCATCCTCTACTCTTTCGGTTCATGTCTAGAAATATGAAGTAGCATAGACTTTTATCCACATTCTTCCTGATAAAGTCTTATAGGTTGATTGTTAATCATAATGTATAATTAATCCACCAGAGGGCCACAGTGTAACAGATTATGGAACATCTATATCCTCTTCTGGGGCGTTCGACCATGAGATCCAATATAAACATACTACAACTAGGACATTCCTAAACTTTCCCATTAATCAACTTCATGATGTCTTGCTAAAAAGTCACCTAGATTCAATGTACTGAGGTGATAGGAAACTTAATGACGCCAATTTACCAAGATTAGACTCTCATGGAAATCATAGCATACTACAAGACCAATTGGCGACTTCACAACCAATATTGGATCTTAGGTCAGATGGGATACATCCTATGGGTTTGGAGTAGGTTGCTTAGATTTCACCTCCAATCCAACAACCCATGTGGTAGTAATTTCTGGAATCTGGATGTAGATAAATATAGCTACATGCCACCATATTACATTCCAATAAAATATGGTGTGTGTGTACAACAACAAACAACACAAATTATTCATCACAACCTTTACCAGATAACAAGTTGTGATTTTGCAGATCATAAATACGTTGATCCAGCACAGTTGTCTCAAGATGATGGATTTGGAGATTCTTGTATTAAAATTTCCATTTTAACTAATCAATCTAGTCACAATTCTATGCTGCAAGGGGGTTCATGTCCATATTTATGCCAATTTGGGGGAGGTCAGTTGCATGCACAGGTGCAACAATCTCACAATGCTTCAGGTCTCAATCAAGAGCACAATGACCCAAAGGTGAAAAATTACAATGATCCAGCTAGCAAAACTTTTCTCTCTTCAACATCTCATCATTAAAATGAACAATTGCATCAAGATGTTGTTTATCAACGGATTGTGCCTCAGTGAGAGTACAGTTTCTCATCTCGAGGAGCAATTTCCTCATTAGCAGACCGTTCCCAAAGAACAAATTCTGGATTTGGATGAACAATCAATTCATCAACATGCATTGCCTCGTGCTTTCCGATCCCGTGCTACAAACAGGTGTCATGAATTCAAGCCATCCTATGTCTTAAGGAATTCCTTTTTCTCAAGGCCACTGCTCAGAAAGTTCATTATGGATAATGCCTTCATATTCTGAATCAAACTGATCACAAATAAGATTTATGTCATTCCAAGATCAAAAAGATATGGGTGATGGAAAAATTCAAATTGTTCATCAAGTCAATATAGGTCCACTTATATTTTATGGACTGCAAGGGGATAAAGTTAAACAAGTGAGTGGAGATAATTTAGATTAATTTAGCCTTCTCTTAATTATCATATTAATGAGAGGTCATATGAGACTGATAGGGTTGTTTAGAAGACAACATTGGACCAGGACAATAAAATTTACCCTGCTATTAGGACATTAATAAATCAATCTGAAGGGTATGATGTTGAGAAAATAACTAAGTTTTCAGGGAGTTGCAATGACAACTTGGTTGGAATCTTTGGTATCATAGAATTTTTAGTGAATATAAATACCTTTTTCCCTTCTAGTTTGGGTGATTCTTATCAAGCTTACCAGAAAAATGAAAAAATTGAAACTTTTGTGGCAACATAATGTCAACTCAAATTCCTTATTACTTCAATGGATAAGGGAGCCATAGGCATTCTTAATAATTCCATGCAAGAATTAAAACTATATGTAAGAATGGAACAATTGTAAATGCCTAGTTCTGAGCCCAAAGTAATGGAAGTTGGATCAACTAATATTCTAGAAGAATATTCCACTCTTAATAATGATTAGGATGTTCATATTAAGTTTCCTATTGTGGATCAAAGGGTCATGGGTGAAAAACTTTCAGAGACTGCTTCAAATTCTTATTTGTTAACAACTGGACTTGAATGGCAGCTAAAATGCATTGTTCAAATTTTCCTTTAGGTTTTGAATGCATGTCACTCATTAAGATCTTAACCTTTTTCTAATCAATAAAATAACTAATAATGACTGCCTATGCATTGAATGCATTAGTACAATATGTTCTAGATGCAGGGGCTCAAGTTTAGAGGAGTCAGTGTACTCAATAAATTTTAACATGCCATTGGAATCCCAAATAGAGAGATTCCATAGTATTTTGGTTGTAAGTGAGTTCCTCTCCTACGTTTAAGTTGTTGTTGGTAATCTTCTGAACTGACATGATTGAATTAGTTAGAACAGTTTGGTTAGGATACCTATGTTATGATCTATCTTGACTAGTGTCGACTGACTCATGCCTTACCTTTGAAATAATTGGCATGTAATAAATCAAAATTTGGATGCATTCATGGTGTTGATTTGATTCAAAGAGTGGATATAGTGATAGATTAGAGTTATTATGGAACTGAACCATCCAACAACATAATGAAAACATTAAAAAAGAACACTCACGTTACTGAATATGATACCTTGGAAACTACAATCCCCTTCCCATTCATAGCTATTGGGAATGTATGGCAATATAATAAGAAAATTCAGGGCTTTTGTCTGATTGGTAAGATTTTATTTCTATTTTAGAAAAAAAAAACAGTTATATTGCAGTTATTATTTCTAATTTATGTATTATTGAAAATGATAGGTAGACTAATTGGAATGTCTTGCATGCAGATTGGTGGGATGGTGGTGTGGCACAACTTCAACTAGCACTTGGGGATTTCAGTCATGCTTTGCATCCTCAACCAAGTTACACCACAACTTTCTTGAGAAATATTGCAAATGTTAGGTTAGAGCTCAACAACATTACATTAGCAGATATAGTTCTCTCTGCAAAGAAATTGGCATAATGAATGCATAACTATTGCTAGGTTACATTTGCAGGGAGGGGGGACAATTGATGCAAGCCTTGAAGGGTGCACACATGACAAATCTACTCCAATGGAACCCACCCTGTTTCCTTGCAATTCCTTCAATGAAATAGATATTTGATATTCTCTCTAGGTTTAGATTTAGGGTGTTTAGGCTTTAGGACATTTTCGATCAAGCATGGAAATAATTTTTGTAAATGTAATGGGAGGTGAATTTCATTCATTCAATGTACGAGAGTAGCCTTTTTGTAGAAAGAGTTATTCTCTTTCTTGTTCTTACATTAATGGAGCTGGTTTAGGAAGAGACCTAGGTTGGGGAAATGGATTGGCTAGATACTTGACAAGATTATAATGTATACATTAGATAGATACAATGATTCTATCATCATGTCTATCACTATGAAACACCCTATTTTGTACAAGAAATCAGTGAGACATGTGTTCTATATGGTTAACATTTTATTGTATTTTATTTTATTTAATATGAATTCCCATTAGAATTAGGACTTGGTGAATTGGACTCCCTTGGGGTTGACTCATCACAGTTATTCGAGGGAAATCACACCAGATGAAATAACACACTATTGGTCCATAAGGGGTCAAAGATTCACTCTTGCTAGATTCCTTTGAGTCTGGGGCCATTGACATGTTTCCTTATGTCCAAAGAATCCAAATTCTTAGCTAATTAGAAACAGTTTTAGGTCATACTCTTGGGCCACAAGGTGGTCTCACTCTATATAGTATCTACAAGAAAGCCAGTTTCCATTGTGTTCATTGTTGTAGCTACCTCTAGAGGAGTTATGCTATTTCTCATAACATCAAGCTTTAGTTCTATACATGAAATCATACACTAACCAAGATTGAAATTGAATATCTTGCCCAAAAAAACTATGCCAATGATAGTTATACAAGTGTAACTCTCTCTTCAATATATATTATACCTTTTAGACTATGGAATTTAAGTTACTTTTTTAAAGGATAAAGATATTTCGTATATTTCTATTTATCTTGACAAGTTGTTTGTAATAATCATGTTCAATTATTTATTTCTTTTGCAGGATATCTGGTATTTCTCTGGAGAGGCCTATAAATTACATGCCATTTTCCATCTGTTGATTGTATTTCATTGCTTTTGAGTTTCCATAGCACAAGAAACACAGTCGTCAAGCTTTATGTTTTCAAACAATTGTTATGTCATTCACCAAATTTTCCTTTAGGTTCTGCATGCATGTCACACTGTGAGATATTAACCTTTTTCTAATCAGGAAAATAATGTTTGGTAATGACTTCCTATGCATTGAATGCATTAGTACAATATGTTATAGATGCAAGGGGCTAAAGTTTGGAGGAGTCTCTGTACTCAAGCAATTTTAACATGTCATTGGAATCCAAAATAGAGAGATTCCATAGTATTTTGGATGTAAATGAATTGATCTCCTACATTTAAGTTGGCGTTGGTAATATTCTGACATCACATGATTGAATTAGTTATAGCATTTTGGTTAGGATACCTATGTTTTGATCTATTTTGACTAGTGTTGACTTACTCATGAAAGAATTGGTCTGTAATAAATCTAAAGTTGGATGAGTTCATGGTGCTTATTTGATTCAAAGAATGGATATAGTGATAGATGAGAGTTATTATGGAACCGAACCATCCAACAACACAATTCAGACATTCACTAAGAACACTCACATTATTGAATATGATACCTTGCCAACTCCAATCCCATTCCCATTATAGCTACTGGGAAAGTATGTCAATATGATAAAATTCAAGGCTCTTGTGTGATTGGTAATATTTCATTTATATTTTATAAAAACATTTATATTGCAATTATGATTTCTGGTTTATGTAGTCTTGACAATGATAGCTAGAATAATTGGATTTGTCTTGCATGCAGATTGGTGGGATGGTGGTGTGGCACAACTTCAGCTAGAACTTGGGGATTCCATTCAGGCTTTGCTTCCTAAAACAAAATACACCACAACTTTCTTGAGAAATATTTCCAAGGTTAGGTTAGAGCTCAACAAAATTAAATTAACAAACATAATTATATATGCAAAGAAATTTTCATAATGAATGTCTCATTATTGTTAGGATGCATTTGCAGGGAGAGGGAAAAATTGATGCAAGCATTGAAGTTTGCACACATGATAAATCTACTCCAATGGAACTCACCCTGGTTCCTTGCAATTCCTTCAATGAAATAGATATTTGACATTCTCTCTAGGTTTAGCTTTATGGTGTTTGGGCTTTAGGACATTTTCAATCAAGCACGGAAAATATATATTTAAATGTAATGGGAGGTGGATTTTGTTCATTCAATGGAAGAGAATGGCCTTTTTGAAGAACGAATTATTCTCTTTCTTGTTTTTACATTAATGGAGTTGGTCTAGGAAGAGACCTAGGTTAGGGAAAGGGATTGAAAAGGGATTGATGTTGATGTCTTTAAAGTTATAGCTTTCAGTCAACATGTTATAGAAAAAAAGAAAAGTTCAGATGAAACAAAAGCTCATGATCCCAATATAATATTGCATGAAGAGACTATCGGGGACTTAAAGATATTAGTCAGAAGAGATGTTCCGTACACAAGACAGAAACTACATAGAAAGATTGATGGTAGCCAAGCCCTGGGAGTTCCATTTAGGGAGCTTTCAAAGATAAAATTGTAGAAAGGAATAACTGCAGATGAGAGAAAAATTGTACATGTAAGTATATCTTTAAGTTTTGATCACCTATTCTAGTTTAAATGTGAACCTCTTTGGGATCATGTATTGCTTGGATTATTTATGCATATATCTTTCAATATCAATATTGTAAACTAAAATTTGAAACATGGAGTAGGGTTTCCATTTGTAGGATAATTCCACATTAGGAGTTGTTATTCTTAAACATGTGGCTACACAACATTGGTGAAAGTTTGTAGTCATACAAAAACTGAACTGGAATCTCCACCCCTAGATATTGACTTTGAGGATCAACTTGAAGGTGGTGCCAATGCTCTGAATGTCACTAGGTAATGTCCAAACCTATATAGAACCCTTCCTTTTCATTTGATACACCTTTATTTACATTTTCTCACCTCAAATGATGCATTTAGGCAGTTTAATTCTATTTCCTACCATTGCATATGATGCTTATGCTGGCAAGGGTTTCTACTTATTTTTGCAGTTTAAGAACCCTGTTACACAAGGGACCCCTTATAAAATCAAATTTAGAAATTCACCACTCCCTTACCAAGTCTGAATATTTGAAATCAGCAAGAACATTAGTACAAAAAGTTCTAGAAGATAGCTTGCTCAAATTTCAAGAAGAACAAATTGGTCATAAAACGTTAATAAGATGGGAACTTCGAGCATGTTGGGTACATAATTTACAAAAATAAGAAACTACTGAAAATATTGAGACAAAACCTAGTGAAGAAAGTAAGAAGGAACCCATCAAAAAAGGACTTGGGAAACCGTTTGGGTTGCTAAAAGAGATTAAACAGAAAGAATATGAAAAAATAAAAAAAATTGACCCAACCAAAAAAAAATGTCTGGATGCTTCAACTGGTAGTGAAATTGAAACTAACAAGAAGGGTCAGAGGAAGTTGTTCAACATGAAGCTGAGAAAGAATAATCTAAAAGTGAACCGGAATTGAGGAAACTCCTTCCAAAAGTTGCATTTATCTAGTTAAAAGAATCAGAAATTGGCCTTCAGCACAGGGTTTGTACAACAACTCCACTAAAAAAAAATCAGGGACTCAATTTTTATATAGTTTTTTATGAGAAATTTTATATCCTTTTTGGATTCCACTTCCATATTTCCTAGCATCATTGAGATCCCTTTTTAGAATTTCCTATTCATTTACATCTTATATTCATGCCATATTGGGTAGAATGGACCTTCATAATTTTATATATTTCAGAATCCCTCCCATTATATTCTCACGGAGAGTTGATATCATGCAATTCGTATTTCCTTATGTATTTTTCTGTAACACCCTCTTCCCACATCTACCCGAGTAACCGACTGAACGAGGTAAACATGTGACGAGAGGCTACCAAAAGGAGATTCAACCTCCTAGATGACTTTGAGGAAGTGAAACTGACGGAAACATGGAAAACAGACCTTACACTACATCATTGACATCCCCAGAAGGTAACCGAACCTTCTAGGGCTCTGTTCCCTAAGGGGGAACTGATTTTTAACCTATTTGAGGCTTAGGCACGAGCATGTAATGGCAAGGGAGTGGTTATATACCCTTAGCCATGGGCTTCCCTTGTCAACGCCGCGATTATGGCCCCAGAAGTTCAATATTGTGCCTGCATCTCTGGGATTTGTGCCACATTTTCATCCCCTGAGACTAGGTCACTGCCCAGAACTTCCTGTAACTTCATGAGAGGATAAATAACATTAAAAAAATGTATGGAACCAATCACATCATCAGGAACTTATCCGACCCCACCTAACCATGACAATAATTTTTTCAAATATGTCACAAACATTGCATCTACAGGTGTAAGCAACAAATTTAAACATGGGGGTCTATTAAAAATATGAGAATAGCTAAGAATCATTGCTCCCCTACTTCATAATCTACAATACAGTCTATTTGACCATAGATAAATTTTGTATTCATTTCCAGGAAAAAACATAGATAGAGCCACACATCATCACTAATCAAATGCATGATTATAACTAGCATATTAACAACAGAAATACAATGGATATAACAAAAACTAAATCCATACATAAATCAACACATTTGTATACCGAATACCATAGGAATGAGCTCTTCATTATTGAATGTAAAAACCAACCAGAGATGGGACTTCCACGTTCGACCTGACCATAGATTGGCTGATCCAAGTCTCACTTCAGCCAATCACCCTCGTGCCATATTCCAAGCATGAATGTGGGACTTTATCAAACATGCCAATCAACACCAAACTAGGGCTCCAAAGACCAAACCGTCTCATCCCCAAAACATTGATTCCTCCTCACGGTCGGACGTCACTAACCATCGCGGATTGATCTCTTTCCAAGTTGTTCCAGGGATCCAGAGTGTTTGTTCCAACCAGGGCTTCCAGGACTAGTAACTCAACCTCAAATGTTACAAGGCTTCCAGAGCATTTGTCAACTAGTGCTTCCAAGACTAGTAAGTTAACCCACCTAGGGCTTCCAGAGTGTTTTTCCAACCGAGGCTTCCAGGACTAGTAACTCAACCCACAACTTTCCGACAGGATTCCATAGCGTTTATCCAACCAAGGCTCCAAGAACTAATAACTCAACCCACAACTAAAGGAATCATGAGAACTAACCAGAAAACAATAAATGGAAATAAACCCACAATATGATGGCTATCCAGGAAATGGAAAGGCTAGGAAAATCCACATGCATACACCATGCATGCCAAAACTAACGAGGAAAACATACATGCAACTCGGTACCTACAATTAGAACCTGTTGTAGATGATGATCATGATGTCCTCTTTCGCTTTCTCATTTTTCCTTTTCTTTCTTGATCTGAATCTCCAAGTATGACACACTCTCCAAGAGTGATCCAAGAATATGAGTATGAGAGAGAGAGAGAATAGAAGAAATCTCCAAAACTACACTGACCAGGTCCAACCCACTGATCCTCAAAAGCCTTTTTATTAATGAGGCCTCTATTTTCTTCATTTTCCATTATTTTCCTTCATTTTCCTCCTCACATGCAACCTATGACCTTTCACCTTCCTTTTCTCCTAATTTCCATTATTTTCATAAATAAATGCAAATAAATGCCATTTTTCCTTTCTAAATCCTTTTCCTTTGCCAATTTCCTTTATCAATAATAACCGAAATGAACACCCGCTAGGATGTTTTTTCATACATGTCCCATCAATCGTGATTCGTGGTCTTTTATATATTTTTCATGGATTTTTACTAGGGTTGTTACATTTTCAATTTTCTCCATTCCTCTAGAGCTCATGGAGTTGAAAATGTTCCAAAATAAATTACAAACAACATTTTTTTTGGAGCGGTAAGAGGGAATGGACCGAGTAATTGTATTTTTCCATCTTCATGCAAGTTTCCTATAATGATTAACAACATCTATAAACCTTTATTTGTTTTGTGAATTCTATGAATGAACTAATTGAGATGGCTAAGAAATACTATGATGATGTAGCACTGCAAAACTGGTGAGACGAATACACTTGTTGATTTTATTTTTAAATAAAAAACGTTATGGACAAATCTCTTATGTAAAATTAAGAAAATTGGAGCATAATTTGATATTTCTTCAGGTATCAGACTTTGGTTCATTAGAATTATCACCTTTGGATGGGAGAAAACTGACTGAATTTATGCATACACGAGGCCTACAAATGTGTTCCTTAGGTTGTGTGGTGAGCAATAAGCATATATCGAATGTGATCATTACAACAAATACATATTTGAGAATCCATTTGTATTGTTTTACAAGGATGATGTGCTTACTGTATCTTTACTTGATCTGAGCTTACGCAGGAAAAAAATAAAATGCATATATAAACAAAAACACAGAAGTGCAGCTGAAATAAAACTTCATTTCATTAATATCAAAGAACTGAAATATGCTTACATACAGAATGGAAATAAACTAGCTCGGGCGATGGTAGCTTATCTCCAAGAAGAGATGTCGCAGCTACATGCCTTTGAACTGTGTTACAATGAGGCTCAGTGGCATTTTTTTATCATTGAAAATAAATGAGAAACGTTAAACATCCAAAAAATTAACCCTAGGAGACGAAGCACCACAACCTTGTGGGCCCCATTGGGGTAAGTTGGAATGTCAACTTCCCGATGTCGTAACTTTGACATACAATCTTTATTTAGCTATCATAATACCTTGTTTTGATGATATCGAAGAGGAGGTAAAAAAATAACTACTAATATAGGTTGGGACTTTTTCGATCTTTTCATTTTTTCTAAAAGCGCAATTTACTCCCTCAAAACGACTTAGGAAGTTTAGGACTTGAAAAACTGCCAAAAATAGTAAATTGTGCTACAATTAAGGAAACTGAAAAAATGAAAGAAATAATGGTGGGGGTCAAAGTGGAATAGGTGGGTGGCCACCAATATCCACCTGGATCAATCCTACCCCCTTAGGAAGCATAGGGAAACGTCTGTTGAACTTGGTCCCTAGTGAGCCACTTGCCTTGGTGCAGGAGTTGGCCAGCTTTGACAACCCGATATAGTTGTATCTTCTGCTGGTGAGTGTTCTTGATCTGTGTTTCCATGATCCGATCAATTTTGTTTTATTCCATGCATTCGGGGTTTAGCTCTATTGGTGTGATTTGTTCTGCAATGTCATATGTGTCTAGTAATGGTGGAAAGTATGGTTGAAGGAGGTCCACATTGTAGGAATTTACAAGGTAAGTTCCTTAGATCAAGAACTAAAGGTCATCACTCACAAACAGATCACAAATCCTTACACTAGTATAATCACGTGGTTAAAACCCTCAAAGAGGGAAACAGTCCACAGCCTGAGCCAACGCGGCCACTTCAGGCAATTTATTAATATAAAAAGATAAGTTACATATGTTTCTCTCATAAACGGTTACCGAACAAATGACCCTCCATGCTCTTTAAATAGAGATCATGGGCCAATCGGGTGTTAAGCCACAGATCAAGTGTCGTTAATACCGAGGTGAGAGATAACCGTCGGATCACTACAAATCGTGACCGTCGGATTATAAGTTACAAATGTACATGGTAAAGAAACACACTTTACCTAACTCTACACTAGACTAAGTTATTCTTAACTATTTCCTATGTGTCAGAATATCCTAACATCCCCCCTTAAGAAAAACTTGGGATAGGATTAAAGGATTTACAAAGGTGAAACAAAAGGAGCCTATTTCCTATGTGTTGAAATATCCTAACATCCCCCCTTAAGAAAAAATTGGGATAGGATTGAAGGATTTACAAAAGTGACACAATAGGAGAAGGAAGGAGGCATTAGAGCCTATCCCCCCTTAATGATAACTTTCCTGAACTCCAAGCATGGATCAAATTTTGGTAAACTTCGCTTATGTGAGGGCCTTCGTAAAGATATCGACTACTTGATCATTGGTTGGACAATACTGCACTTTAAGAACACGATCATGAATGAGCTTTCTGATGAAGTGTTTATGGAATTCAATCTGTTTCATACGCTGATGCTAAACTGGATCTTTACATAGCTGAATGGCACTCTGATTATCACACCAAATTGTAGTTGGATGCTGCTGATGAAGACCAAATTAGACAGAATCTAATGAAGCCACGTGGCTTCCTTGCTAGCTTCAACTGCACCAAGATACTCTGCTTCTGTTGAAGAAAGAGAGATGGCACTTTGTTTCTTACAAGACCAAGTAATAGGTCCTGAACCAAGAGTGAATACATATCTTGCAGTAGACTTCCGATCATGGAGATGCCGGCCCAGTCGGAATCGGTGAGCCAATCAACAGTAGGTGCTCTGCCTTTGTAATGAATCCCAAACTAAACTGTACCTCGAATATATCGAAGTATTCTTTTCGCTGCTTTCCAGTGACTTTCATGAGGTTCGTGCATAAATCGAGCAACAAGACCAACGACAAAGGAAAGGTCAGGACGGGTATGGGTTAGATACAAAAGTTTACCGACAAGTTGACGGTATAAGGTAACATCAACTTCAAGGGTAGTACAGTTGACTGAAAGCTTGACTCCAGATTGAAAGGGAGAAGGGGCTGGCTTATAGTCTTCCATGTGAAAGTGGTGTAGAAGATCACAAACATACTTGGACTGAGAGAGGGTAATGCCTTCCTTGGATTGCAAGACTTGAAGACCAAGGAAATAATGCAAGTGTCCTAAGTCTGTCATTTCAAACTTCTTTTTGAGGCTAGACTTCACATGGTTTATATGGTTTGGATCACTACCAGTAAGGATAAGATCATCAACATAAAGAACAAGGATGGTGAAGAAATTACCCACTTTCTTGGTGTAGACAGTGTTGTCAGAATGACACCTAGAAAAGCCATTATCTAAGATAAATCTATCCATTTTGGCATACCAAGCCCGAGGAGCTTGTTTGAGACCATAGAGAGACTTCCTAAGGCGAGAAACAAGGCTGGAGTCTTTTTGGATAAAGCCAGGGGGTTGTTCCATGTAGATTTCTTCATGTAAATCTCCATGTAAGAAGGCAGATTTAACATCCATCTGATGGACTTCCCATTTAAAGGAAGCAGCAAGGGAAAGAACAAGGCGGATAGAATTCATTTTGGCAACAGGGGAGAAGGTTTCAGTATAGTCAATGCCTTCAACTTGTGAAAATCCTTTAGCAACAAGACGAGCTTTATGTCTATCCACTTTTCCATCTGGTCCAAACTTTGTTTTGTAAACCCATCTACATCTGACAAGTTTTCTTCCTTTTGGAAGAGGAACAATATCCCAAGTATCATTCGCTAATAAGGAACGATATTCTTCATTCATAGCTTCATCCCAAGCTGGATGACTGGAGGCTTCTTCAAAGTTTTCTGGATCAGGATTTTCTGGAACTTGAGCCAATAAGGAAGAAGCTCTTTCGAATTGAGAACGTGTACGTCATCGATCGGCAGGGTCACTTGCAAGAGAACCTGCTGCATCCCGAGTAGAGTGGACCCATCTTGGAAGCGGTGGAGTATAAGGAACAATTTCACAAGGTGGAGGAGGATTTTTATCCTCGTTGTCATCATCTGAACTAGAAGGAATGCTATTAAAAATAGAAGAGAGAGAGAGAGAGAGGTGGCACATATGCCGAATCAGGCTCGCAGGCCAAAGGTGGCACACCTGCTGAACTAGGCTCGCAGGCCGATATATTTTCATCAAACTTTACATATCTTTTAATGATTATATTTTTGGATTTTGGTTGAAGAAGTCTATATCCTTTGACATCTTTAGAATATCCAACAAAAATACATTTTTCACTCTTAGGTTCTAAGGCTTTATGTTTCGCATCTGGAATATGGGCCCAAGCATCACTTCCAAAAACACGAAAGTGACTTACATCGGGTTTGATTGAGCTCCAAGCTTCTTTTGGAGTTATATTCTTTAAAACCTTAGTAGGAGTGTGATTTAATATGTAATTTACACAGTTAATGGCTTCTGCCCAAAAATTGAAACCAAGTCCTTTAGATTGAAGCATACAATTAGCCATTTCTTTTAAGGTGTGATTCTTCCTTTCAGCTACACCATTTTTTTATGGAGTATATGGAACAATATGTTGCAATTGAATGCCATGCTCAGTGCAGAAGTTGATAAATTTGTTGTTAACATATTCTCTTCCATTGTCTGATCTTAAATTAATAATTTGATGTCCAAATTGTTTCTCAACAAAGGCCTTCAAGGCCAAGAACATGTTAAAAAATTCACTGTTGAGTTTTAAGAAATATACCCAAGTGCATCTGGAAAAATCATCAATGAAAGTTAAGAAGTACTTGCAACCAGAGAAAGAAACAACAGGAAGTGGACCACATAAATCACTGTGCACAAGCTGCAAAGGGGTTGAAGCATGCCAAGAGGCATGTTTGTCAAAACTATCTCGATGATGTTTTCCAAGTACACATCCAGAGCAAACACCATCTCAGCAAGATACCATAAGAAGGCCTATCACCATATTTTCCTTAGAGTTTGAAGAGAGCGATAGTTTAAGTGACCAAATCGCTCATGCCAAAGTTTTCTCACATCATCATTATGAGCAAAAAAAACAAAGGGAAGACATGATGACCCAAAGTTGTCAAAATTATACAACCTTGTGGAATCATCAGCAATGCTAGTAGCTAAAATATGTTTAGGATCTTTGAGGTCCTTGATTACAACATCATGAGGTGAGAATTCTACTATTTTCCCTTCACCTGAATGAGTTATCTGATAAACAAATAGAAGGTTGCATGACAAGGTAGGAACACATAGTACATCATTAAACTGACCATTATCTAGATGAATGGTTCCAGATCCTACAACACTAAGAGATCTATCATCACCAACATAAATATGTTTGGTGTTACAATCATTTAAAGAAGAAAACATGGATTTATTTTTAGCCATGTGGTAAGAAGCTCTAGAATCAATGAGCTACTCATGGAAGGACAAGAAGAAGATACATTTAATGCATAACCAGATGTTGATGCTTGACAACCACAAGCAGAAAGTGTCATGCTTGAAGATGAAGGTGAAGAGTGCTCCAAATTGATGTTGTGCTTCTTCATTGCTGCTTCTAAAGCTTCCATATTCTTAAAACATTTGGACTCTATATGGCCATCCCGATTTCAAAATTTGCAATGACTATCTGTCTTCTTCCCTTTGTTTTGATTTGCCTTATTATTTTGGTGATTTGATTTTTCAGTTTTGCGGCTGAAATTGCTTAGGGCCCTTGTTTGGTTTAGGACCATATTTTTTAGGATATGGCTTCTTGGGATTCTTTTGATATGGCTGTTGTTGGGCTGCTAAGGCTTTCTTAGAAGCATTTCCAGCAGTGATAAGACCAAGGTGTAAAAGTTTTTCTTGTTCTCTTATCAAATAATCGCAAAAGGCATCAAAAGAGGGATTCATGTAGGTGGTTCCTGAATAAATGATAGCTTCTCTAGTGGAATGGAAAGCAGAAACAAATACAGAGTATGCAGGGCCAAGCTTAGCAAGAATGCAATAGATGAGGCTACCATCGTACTTTTTGATCTTACAACCTTATAAAACAATTCTAAGGGTCTTGAATTTGGACAAAAAATCTTCAATGGAGGAGAAATTATTGGGGTCTAAAGTAAGCAACTCATTTTCAAGCTGGTGGGCCTTGATTTGATTATGAATGCCAAAAACAGTTTTTAGCTTTTCCAGGACTTCATCAGGGGTGTCAATGTCAAGCATATGAAATCGAATATCTTGAGCAATGGACATTCCTATCAACCCTCATGCTTGATCTTGTTTATTTTCCCATTTAGCAGCTTTATCATCATTGGAAGGTTTAGTTTCTTGTCCTGTGGTTATTCTATAAAGTTGTTTACTTCTAAGTATATCTACCATGTGAGGTAGCCAATGGAAATAATTGGTGCTGTTAAGAATAAACGAGCATGCACTTTCCAATTTTTTTTTTTTAACTGAAGCGGAGAAAAGTTTAAATTAACTACTCTAATGGAAATATCTCGAAAAAATAGGCCGTTTAAAAAAAAAAAAAAGCTCGAAAAACAGCTTCCGGATGAAGAAGTTATGCCTTTTGAAAAATCTGAGTTGTAGATGCCGAATAGTTACGGGAACGAGATGAAGTGTGGCATTAAAAAAAAAAAAAATCCGCCCCTTTGACCAAAAACTTTTTACAAAAGAAGCTTGAGAAGGAAACTTGAACCCAAGACCTCTATTCTCATAAACTGACCCCTCACCAAGTGAGATAGTAAAAGGATCACGTTATTGTATGAAAGGAGGAAGGGGCTTCTTCTTCTTTTTTTCGGTGTGCGTGCTTTTTCCTGCAGAAAAACTGAGCCAAAAAAAAAAAAATGAAATGCAAAGCCTTGCGGCAGAATGTTGGATTTTCGGTTACCCTTATAGGCAACTATCATTTTTTTCACTATTTATGATTTCCCGAGATTGCACAAAGACGCGGGGAAAGAGCATACGTAGCAAAAAAATCATTTATTTCCTGTTTCTGATTTGCCGAGATCGCACGCAGCGCACAGCAAAGAGCATACACAGAGAAGAGGGTATACATCCAACAAATAAATAAAATCTTAATACCAAAAAAAAAAAAAACTATTAACAAATATAACTGCAAAATATATGCTTTATACCTCCAGATCTAAACTGTCATAACTTGGGCAGCCGAAAACCTTTTCGCATGAAACGAAAGGTGTTCCTCACTGTAACAGATGCTCCGGACAAAACCGAGCAGTTCTCCAAGCCCAAATTTTTTTATAAATAGTAGATCTATGAAACGACATTCGCATGCAGTCAAACTGGCTTCGGATTCTGATCAACAACGGACGTGGCCCTCAAAATAGCTCTAATACTTGGTCTTGTAAGAAATAAAGTGCCATCTCTATTTATTTAGTAGAAGCAGAGTATCATGGTGCAGTTGAAGCCAGCAAGGAAGCCATGTGGCTTCGTCAGATCCTGTCTGAATTTGGTCTTCATCAGCAACATCCAACTACACTTTGGTGTGATAATCAGAGTGCCATTCAACTATGTAAAGATCCAGTTCAGCATTAGCGTATGAAACACATTGAACTCCACATACACTTCATCAGAAAGCTCATTCATGATTGTGTTCTTGAAGTGCGATACTATCCAACCAATGATCAAGTAGTCGATATCTTTACAAAGGCTCTCACAAAAGCGAAGTTTACCAAACTTCGATCCATGCTTGGAGTTCAGGAAAGTTGTCATTAAGGGGGGATAGGCTCTAATGCCTCCTTCCTTCTCCTATTGTGTTACTTTTGTAAATCCTTCAATCCTATCCCAATTTGTTCTTAAGGGGGGATGTTAGGATATTTCGACACATAGGAAATAGGCTCCTTTTGTGTCACGTTTGTAAATCCTTCAATCCTATCCCAAGTTGTTCTTAAGGGGGGATGTTAGGATATTCCGACACATAGGAAATAGTTAAGAATAACTTATTCTAGTGTAGAGTTAGGTAAAGTGTGTTTCTTTACCATGTGCATTTGTAACTTATAATCCGACGGTCACAATTTGTAGTGATCCGACGGTTATCTCTCACCTTGGTATTAACGACACTTGATTCGTGGCTTAACACCCGATTGGTCCATGATCTCTATTTAAAGAGCATGGAGGGTCATTTGTTCGGTAACTGTTTATGAGAGAAACATATGCAACTTTTCCTTTTATATTAATAAATTTCCTGAAGTGGCCGTGTTGGCTCAGGCCGTGGATTTTTTCCCTCTTTGAGGGTTTTAACCACGTGATTATACTGGTGTATTTATTTGTGATCTATTTGTGAGCGGTGACCTTTGGTTCTTGATCTAAGGAACTTACCCTGTAAATTCCCACACACATTGAACACTGGGTGCAGGCCAAGGAATGGTAGAATGTTGAGCTCGAAGGCATCATATCCTATAGCCTTGGTGATGGTGTTGTTCCGTATCAGAGCGTGCGAAGCTTGCGGTGGGTTCCAACAAGACACTCCTACAAATGTATCCAAACTTTGTCTCCCACATGGAAATTGTGAGGCACCCGATGCTAATCATATCGTTGCTTGTACTTAGCATTGGCTATGTCCAATATGTGATGGACATGTTGGTGAACGTCTTGAATGCACTCAATGAAGTTGTTTGCCCTGTCAGCTTCAGATTGGACATAAGCCGAACCTTCTTGAGTAGTTGTAAATGGTATGACCACACCAATGGGGCATAGTGGCTAGAATCCCAATCCCACCTGAAAGGGGTTGTGTTCAGTTGAGCTATGGAGAGCTTGATTGTAGTTGTGTTGGACATAGGGAAGGTTTTCATCCCATGTACAAGGATGCTTCGAGTTGTACATGCACAAAATGTGCATGATCATCCTATTGATGACCTCTGTTTTGCCATCATTTTGTGGGTGGAAAGTTGTGGACTTAGTGAGCTTGGTATCCAACATCGACCAGAGACTTGAACAATATGTACTTAGGAACCTGTTCTCCCGATTTGAGATAATGGATTGTGGGATCCCAAAGTGCACCCACACTCGTTCAAAGAATATTTTAGAAGTGGATTATGATGTGATACTATTCTTGCAGGCCCCCAGAATGGAAATCTTAGAGAATATGTTGACGACCACGAAAACACAGTCATTTCCATGCTTAGTAGAATGAAGGCCCAACATGTAATCCATGGATATGGATTCCCAAGGTCGACTAGTAGTAGGCAGAGGATTATATAGGCCTTCCGTCTTGATGGTCGGTTTGGTAATGGCACATGTATTGCAGGATCTGATGTACTTCCCAGCATCTTGTTGAAGTTTCGGCCAACAAAAATACTTATGCAACACTGCCACAGTTTTCTCTACCCGAAAATGTTCATCGACCCAGCTGTAGTGCGCTTCCCAAATCATCTTGGCACGCTTTCTTGAAGGAACAGAGAGGTGTCCCATGTGGCATAACAGTGCATCCTAGAGGTGATAATTTGGAACTTGCTTGCCTTCTATAAGCGTCTGGTATGTGTTGGAAAATTTTGTCACTCTTGTAAAGAGTCGGTGATGCAGGAGCATTAGCTCCAAAATTCACCTTGTATTTTATCTAAGCTAGGGCGTTTCATGTTTTGAAGAAATATTAAATTTTGAGTGATTAATTATATTTTAATTAATTGTTTGTGAGAATTTGTAAATGTGAGAGAAATTAGTTTCTAGATTATTTAGAATTAATGATGGAACCTAAGTTGGAATTAGTTTCTAAGTTTTAGGGATAAAAATCTATCTTTTAGGGATGTTGAGAGATTTAGGGGTTGGTTGAGGAATTGAAGGGATAGAGCATTAAATTAGATCATTTTAAAATTTGTATAAATTATCAACCCTCAAAGGGCATTGAGATAATTAGAGAGTGTGAGATTGAGAGTAGGCTTGAATAGCAAGGCTGTAAGCCTTCAACAAATTGTAAGGGCCACGACTGTTGAATATCTGGCCACGAAGAAAGTTTGTAAGTATTTTTAATGTTAAGGTGAAAAGTGATTTCAGAATTGTATGGTTCGATTTATGGAGTGGTGTATATTTTTCTGAAACTGGGTTTTAAATTGGGAATGCACCTTTTATATAATCTGGTGGCGAAATCGTTGTTTGAGTTTAATGCCATGAAAGGAGTCAAATTTTGCAAAGTAATGGAAAACCGTTCTGAATAATCGATGCTTGAATTTCTGTGTAGAGCGTATAAGGGAGAAGGGTCGATTTTAGTTAAAATCGATCTACGCGTTGAATAGAATCCAATCTGCATAGCGCAATTACTTTAAGTAGAGATGTGAATGACTCATTGTATGGAGTGCATGAATTCTAATGATATTTCTGCGAAGAACTGATTTTAATGTCGACTCATGAATGAATTGCTGAATTTATGTTTTATATGCCGCGGTGATGAACTGAAGACATGTTAAATTGGGTGAAGCGTAGGAATTAAAAGGTTGTGTTTCATTTTAAAGAACAGTAATGAAAATTGAAAAGGCGAGGTGAAGAAATTGCATCACAATCTAAATAGAAGCAGATCCTACAATTGCATAGTCGATTCATCTGGAGCAGTTCGGGCGTGGAGCACTTCACAAAACTGGAACGATGGACTGAGAAATGTTAACCAGTGATATGGAAAATTGATGTGTTGGCAACATTGAAAGATGGGTAATCTAAGAAAACGTTGTAAAAATCCAATTTGGTGTGAACAGGCACCGCAGTGAACAATAGACAACGTTTTAAAAATCCAATTTAGTGCAAACTGACAGCGCAGTGAACAGTAGATGAGGTAAGCAATTTCATGTTGTTCGATGTGTATTGGTTTCTGCATTAAGTTTAGAATCTGCGATGAATTTAAAGGACGTGCAGAACAGATCTTGTATTCAAATAGATTCAACCATTCATTTGTGAAAACGCTGAGTTATGGAAATTGGGTCTAAGGCAAAAACACAGTCTGCTGACATTTAGTAAGAGCGTTGCTAAATTCATGGGAGGTATGTCTGAATTTTGTAATTGCCAGATTCAGTTTTAAATACATGGGCATATTTGTTTAAAAATCCGGTATGTGAAGTGATGGGTAGAATGCGTTGAATAATATGCTGGTTCTTGAATTTTGAATACAGTCTTGAATAAAGGTGTGGTGCTGGTGTAAACGTGCAGTAAATGGTAAGTAAAGAACAAAAGAAGAATAGAATTGACGGGTTTATAAATTGAATGTCATCTGTCTCTATTGATCATATAATTGTTGGCTTGTGGATTTAAACCAAGATATGGGTGGAATATTCAAATGATACATTGAATTGTTAAGAGGTTCAAAGACTGAATTAAGAATGAAGTGATAAACAAAAGCCAATGCATCAATACTATTGATTACATTGTGTGACTTGAATAAGCGGGACCAATTAAGGTATGCCTTGACATTTAGTACCTTCGATATAGATTGAAATAAAAGAAGATTGGGATTAAAATGAAGGTTTGGGTTTGATATATATGAACATTAAATGTTTGAGTCATTGGATTTGCTTAAAAGGTTCAAAGTGTGAATTTGCCTGAAGAGAAGTAAATATTGGAATTGATATAACCCAATATATGTTGGCATTTAGTCAATGTGTGGAACCTATGGTGAGTGATTTTAAATCAATATATTTGATTAGCTTCCGCATTTAAATGTTAGAAATTTGCCAGACATCGAGGTTATTGGTTGGAAAGATGCTGAGATGCACGCTTATATGCGTTATCATGGAGATCCTGGTTATTGCAGGCTATGCCTGCATCATTTTTGGTATCAGAGCTGGAATGCTCTGTTGAAGATGTTTGTTTTGAATGAGTACAGTTGAGAACTGAAATGTATTTTTGAATGTGTGATGAATGATTGAAAGATCAGATTTTTAATTTTGATATGAAAACTACACAAGTGAACATGATTGCAGAAACGAAGGGAGGAAAAGATCATGCAAGATCTTAAAGGTGAGATAGTTTTCTGATTTGAAATTTGTAAATGCAGTTTATGGTTGCAGAGAAGATGATGGCAGTGAACCTGGCATTCAGCTAAAGGCTGGATAAGGAGGACAATTGCAATGTCCTGAAGAAGAAGGTGAGTTGAAGAGATAGCTTAGAGAGTGAGCAGAGGAGAATGCTCAAGAGGTTCCAGAGACAGTGAACCAGTACTTACCAAAAGACTGAGTGAGGAGAGCTTGGTGAGATAAGGGGCAGCAAGAGAGATTGTTGTTGCAGAGGCTAGTGCAACTCATGATGAGTAAGGAACTCATGGAGAAGATGATCATGGAGGATCAGAGAAGAGGCTCAGAGGAATGCCACAGAGATGAGATGACTGCAGAAGTTCGAGAAAGAGAGATTGCAGTAATGAAGGTACAATTGCAGGTACTAGAAGAATGGCTACAAGAGCAGGAAAATCAGAATAGAGGTTGGATCTTTCCACTGAAGGGAAAGAGAGTGATTTGGCGACAATTGCAGGTGAAATTGAGGCAAAGTGTGATTGCCTTATTGAAGAAAGGACTTAGAGTTCTTGAGCCAGAGATGGAATTTGAAGATTCCACATGCAGATTTGTTCAGAAGGATGTGTTGGAGGAAGCAGTCAAGACTGAAAGGTCTTGTAGTTTTAAAACTGACGAGTTGTGTATGTTTGCAGGTACAATACAGGGAGATGAGCAAGCTTTAGAGTTTGTTCAGGAGAGAGAAGAGTTGAATCTGAAGGTTGTTCAGATCGATGATGAGATAGCAAGATCTCAGAAGGGAATGAAGACAGAGGAAGCAGAAAATGATAAGTACTCTGAAAAGGAAAACAGTGATGCTTTTGCTGTTACAGTACAAGAGAAAATTATTGTGGATGCTGAAGAAGAGAAGCAGTCTAAAGCGCAGATAAGGGAAGTAACAGCTGATACTGTTGAACATTTTATGCAAACTGAAAGTTTATGTATGAATGCAGGTGATGATGATATGCTTCAGCAATGCTACCGAGAAATTGCATTGTTGGAATATTTGTTGATAAATTCAGAGAATGATAGAAAGGTTGCAGCAGACGAAAGAGTTCAGTACAGTGAACGAGAGCAGAACGACATCTTGGAGACAGATGGAAAGAAGGTGAGACTAGCTGATAGTCTCATGGTGAATGAAAATCAGCATATTGATATGCTGAGAAGGAACTCAGAGCAGCGTACTGAAGTGTTGCCAGAGAAAGCTGAGGAGAAAGCCAGTAAAGATTTTCTGAGTCCTGAAGAAGACTTGGAGCTGCAGAGAGAAAACTTGGTGACTGAATCGACAAGTGAGACCAGTGGGTCTTGTGATTTTAATGTTGACAATTTGATTTTGGTTACAGGTGATGCAGAAGACAGTCCATCATTTGGAAATGTCTTGGAAGAAGGAGAACTGTTGGAGAAAGAAGATGAGACCGTGATGTCTCATAAGCAGAGACTTGTTACCATGGGTGACAAGAAAGAGTTGGCTTGTCTATATAGCCAAGAGAAGACTGGTGGACAAAATTTTGGAGCTGCGACAGTGACAAAGAATGAAGCTACAGTGTTTGCAAAACTTGATTTGATTGCCAGAATCAAGCAAGATAATGATGGACAATTACTGAAGATTGTCAAAGGGGAAGATGGAGATTATGCTGGAATTAATTTGCAGCATGTTAATGAAATGTTGGAATGTTTGCTGGAGACATTTGAACCAAAGAAGAAAGTTGCAGATGAAATTGCAGATGATGAGAAAAGGAATGTTGCAGAGGGACAGGAAGTTTGGGAGGCCGCAACATGTGGAGCAACATCCATAGTGACAGCTAGAGCAACATGTTTTATTGAAGATGCTGGAAACAATCAGCAGACATAGGATATACTGGACAGAGAAATTAATTTGATAAGGAGGTTAATGATAAAAACATCACAGAGAAAGACAGCAGCAAGAAAGAAAAGGAAAGACAGCAAGAGAAAGACAGCGAAAGATTGCAAGAGCAGAGCAAGTGGAGCATTACAGCACAAAATATGGAAGCCTGGAGGACAACAGCAGATAACAACAGCAGTAAAGCAATTGACAAGCAAGGAAAGATTACAAAATAAAATTTGGGATCCAGGAGGAAATAATTATCCAGACTTATGACCAGGTGGTCATGAATTTTCTTACATGGGGAGTCTGATGCAGGAGCATTAGCTCCAAAATTCACCTTGTATTTTATCTAAGCTAGGGGTTTTCATGTTTTGAAGAAATATTAAATTTTGAGTGATTAATTATATTTTAATTAATTATTTGTGAGAATTTGTACATGTGAGAGAAATTAGTTTCTAGATTATTTAGAATTAATGATGGAACCTAAGTTGGAATTAGTTTCTAAGTTTTAGGGATAAAAATCTATCTTTTAGGGATGTTGAGAGATTTAGGGGTTGGTTGAGGAATTGAAGGGATAGAGAATTAAATTAGATCATTTTAAAATTTGTATAAATTATCAAGCCTCAAAGGGCATTGAGATAATTAGAGAGTGTGAGATTGAGAGTAGGCTTGAACAGCAAGGCTGTAAGCCTTCAGAAAATTGTAAGGGCCACGACTGTTGAATATCTGGCCACGAAGAAAGTTTGTAAGTATTTTTAATGTTAAGGTGAAAAGTGATTTCAGAATTGTATGGTTCGATTTATGGAGTGGTGTATATTTTTCTGAAACTGGGTTTTAAATTGGGAATGCACCTTTTATATAATCTGGTGGTGAAATCGTTGTTTGAGTTTAATGCCATGAAAGGAGTCAAATTTTGCAAAGTAATGGAAAACCGTTCTGAATAATCGATGCTTGAATTTCTGTGTAAAGCGCATAAGGGAGAAGGGTCGATTTTAGTTAAAATCGATCTACGCGTTGAATAGAATCCAATCTGCATAGCGCAATTACTTTAAGTAGAGATGTGAATGACTCCTTGTATGGAGTGCATGAATTCTAATGATATTTCTGCGAAGAACTGATTTTAATGTCGACTCATGAATGAATTGCTGAATTTATGTTTTATATGCCGCGGTGATGAACTGAAGACATGTTAAATTGGGTGAAGCGTAGGAATTAAAAGGCTGTGTTTCATTTTAAAGAACAGTAATGAAAATTGAAAAGGCGAGGTGAAGAAATTGCGTCACAATCTAAATAGAAGCAGATCCTACAATTGCATAGTCGATTCATCTGGAGCAGTTCGGGCGTGGAGCACTTCACAAAACTGGAACGAAAGACTGAGAAATGTTAACCAGTGATATGGAAAATCGATGTGTTGGCAGCATTGAAAGATGAGTAATCTAAGAAAACGTTGTAAAAATCCAATTTGGTGTGAACAGGCACCGCAGTGAACAATAGACAGCGTTTTAAAAATCCAATTTAGTGCAAACTGACAGCGCAGTGAACAGTAGATGAGGTAAGCAATTTCATGTTGTTCGATGTGTATTGGTTTCTGCATTAAGTTTAGAATCTGCGATGAATTTAAAGGACGTGCAGAACAGATCTTGTATTCAAATAGATTCAACCATTCATTTGTGAAAACGCTGAGTTATGGAAATTGGGTCTAAGGCAAAAACGCAGTCTGCTGACATTTAGTAAGAGCGCTGCTAAATTCATGGGAGGTATGTCTGAATTTTGTAATTGCCAGATTCAGTTTTAAATCCGGTATGTGAAGTGATGGGTAGAATGCGTTGAATAATATGCTGGTTCTTGAATTTTGAATACAGTCTTGAATAAAGGTGTGGTGCTGGTGTAAACGTGGAGTAAATGGTAAGTAAAGAACAAAAGAAGAATAGAATTGACAGGTTTATAAATTGAATGTCATGTGTCTCTATTGATCGTATAATTGTTGGCTTGTGGATTTAAACCAAGATATGGGTGGAATATTCAAATGATACATTGAATTGTTAAGAGGTTCAAAGACTAAATTAAGAATGAAGTGATAAACAAAAGCCAATGCATCAATACTATTGATTACATTGTGTGACTTGAATAAGCGGGACCAATTAAGGTATGCCTTGACATTTAGTACCTTCGATATAGATTGAAATAAAAGAAGATTGGGATTAAAATGAAGGTTTGGGTTTGATATATATGAACATTAAATGTTTGATTCATTGGATTTGCTTAAAAGGTTCAAAGTGTGAATTTTCCTGAAGAGAAGTAAATATTGGAATTGATATAACCCAATATATGTTGGCATTTAGTCAATGTGTGGAACCTATGGTGAGCGATTTTAAATCAAGATATTTGATTAGCTTCCGCATTTAAATGTTAGAAATTTGCCATACATCGAGGTTATTGGTTGGAAAGATGCTGAGATGCACCCTTATATGCGTTATCATGGAGATCCTGGTTATTGCAGGCTATGCCTGCATCAGTCGGCCACCCCAAAGTATCATGCCCAAAAGAGTCGAGCATAGTGGTCAACACCATGACTGACAGTTGGCTGAGGCAATCTGCAACATTGTTGGTGCTACCATTCTTGTACTTAATGTTTAGATAGAACTTTTGCAAGTATGTGGACCATTTCTGATGGCGATCGTTCTGCAACTTCCCTTATGTCTGATGGAGGGGTCGGTAGTCTGTGTGGATGATCATTTCCTTCCCCAGAATGTAATGCTTCCATTTTCGGCAGGCCTGCACAATGGAATATATCTATTTGTCATAGGTGGGATACTTTTAGACTGTGTCTGAAAGTGTCTCACTGTGATATGCCATTGGATGCCCCTGTTGAGTAAGAACTGCACCAATAAAATAATCGGAGGCATTTGTCTCGATCTCAAATGGTTTTTGTAGGTACGGTAATGTGAGTACTAGTGCAGAGCAGAGTTGATGCTTCAACTCGACGAACATATTTTTTGGGATTCAAACCAAAAGAACTATGCTTTCACCCATCCCTTGCTGACTTGACTCAAAGGCCAAGTGATATGAGAGAATCTCAACATGAACTTACGGTAGAAGTTAGTAAGACCCAAAAAACTGCAGAGCTCTGTTAAAGTAGTTGGGACTGGTCAATACCGAATGGCCTGTATCTTGGCTGGGTCCACATGCACACCCCACTCATCGATGATGTACCCCATATAATGAACCTCGGTCATGCCAAAAGTGAATTTATCCAAATTAACACACAACTTTTGTTGCCATAGTGTTTGGAGGACCTGTCGAATGTGGTGGAGGTGCTCTTCCCAACTCTAGCTAAAGATCGGGATGTCATCCAAATACACCACCACGAATGAGTTGGTGCAAGGTCAAAAAATTTCATCCATCAACCTCATGAAGGTTGCAGGGGAATTCTTCAAACTGAAATCCATGACCAGCCATTCAAAAATGCCCTCCTTAGATTTGAAGGTAGTCTTCCACACATCGGAGGGTACGATTAGTACCTGGTGATAACCATACTTCAATTCAATATTGCTAAAATATTTGGCCCCCTTGAGTTGGTCTAGCAAGTCATGAATCCCTGGAATCAAATACCTATTCTGGACAATGATATTTTTCAATGCCCCATAGTCAATACAGAGTCTCCAGATCTCGTCCTTCTTCTGTACCAACATGATCGGGCTCCCACAGGGCGATGAACTTGGCCTAATGTGCCCTTTCTGTAGCAACTTCTAAATCTACCTCTTGATCTCATCGTTTTCCAGAATAGAACGTCGATAGATCAACCCATTAGGTAGCGACGCACTCGGGGTCAGATCGATGGAGTGTTTGACCTGACAGTGTAGAGGTACCCTTACAAGACAGGTGAAAATGTCCTTGTACTCCTCCATGACCTTGTCCATCTGTTGCTATTGTGCGGAGGAGCCCTGTCTGGAGACTGTGGCCACAATATTCTTCTGGCCCTGAGGGAATATCATAAGGAAAACAAATTTCCCAATCTGGGAGATGATCTTACTGCATTGCTTCATAGTGATTAGAGAGATGGCGGTAGGCAATGCTACCTCTGATATCATGTACAACTTATTGCCCAAAGTAATAATAACAGTGTGAGGCCTAGATTCATACACATCATGTCATTTCCATAAGTATGGTTGACCTAATAATACATAACAAACTTTGAGAGGAGAAACATCACATAGTACCTCATCCATGAAGGGCTTGCTGTTGTAGGGAAGGCGACACTGTTGGCTGATGCGGAGGTCTCATCCTTGGTGAAGCCACCCGATGGTGTATGGACGTGGTTCTGTTGTGGTCGGTAGGCCTAGCCGATTCACAACCTCTGCTGAAATGAGGTTCTTTTGGCTCCTATTATAAAAAATGAATAGAAGTGGAGAACCCTTCACCCATATCTGTGAGTGGAAGAGGCGCTCCCTCTCCTCTGGATCTTTGGTTCATACTTCTGGCTCTTGGTGAGGGCAACGGTGGTACTCGGCCGCGCATCAATAATATGTTTCATTTTTTCATTCCCATTATCGGGTTCAGACTGAGAGTCAATGCATGCATCACTCAGAATCCTTCAACTTGGCCACTACTGACTGCTTAGCTCGATGATCCAGATTTTTGTAGGAACGTAACAGAATACACATATAACCATAAATATAAAAATGCAGTGGAAATAAAAATTCATTTTATTAATATCAAAGAATTAAAATATGTTTACAGACAGAATGGAAATAAACTAGCTAGGGCACTAGTAGCTTATCACTGAGAAGAGATATGGTGGCTATAGGCCTCTGAAATCTGTGTTACAATGAGGCTCGAATGCCTATATATTATTGAGAAACAATGGAAAACCCTAAACATAAAAAAACCTAACCCTAGGAGATGAAACACCAGAATATGGGCCCTGTCAATGTAAATTGGTACATCAATTTCCTAGGGTCGTAAATTTGGCATACTATCTCTATTTGATGTGCATGATACATTGTTAGAAATATCTATCCGACAACTGCAACTGCTGACAGTGAATATTGATTTCAGAATCATATTGTTCGGAGAAGCGATGCCCAAAAAATGTCGTTTAGGGCCTCAAAACGGCTCTGGAAGTTTAGGACCCAAAAAACTATTAAAAATAGTAAAATGTGCTATTATTAAGGAAACTAAAAAACTGAAAGAAAAAATTGTGGGGCCGCAAGTGGAATAGGTGGGTGGCCACCAATATCCACCTGGATCATTCCTCCCCCCTTAGGAAGCAATGGTCCCCATTGCGTTGAGTTCCTCCATGAGATGAGGAAACTTTTGCTGAACTTGGTCCCTCGTGAACCACTTGCCTTGGTGCAGGAGTTGGCCAGATTTGACCACATGATACAGTTGGATCTTCTAATGGCGAGCGTTATTGATTTCCATGTCCACGACACAATCTGTGGTGCCCTGTTCCATGCAGTCTTGGTTTAACTCTGTTGGTGTGAGTTGTTCTGCAATGTCAGAGGTGTCCAGTAGAGGTGGGAAATAGGGCCGAAGGCGGTCTTCATTAAATACTGGGTGCATACCAAGGAATGGTGGAATACTAAGCTCGAATGAATTTTTCCCTACAGCCTTGGTGATGGTGTATGGCCCATATCAGAGCGGGCAAAGCTTGCGGTGGGGTCCAGTGAGGTGCTCCTTCTGTAAATGTAGCCACACTTTTTCACCCACCTAGAAGTGGTGTGGCACCCGATGTTGATCATGTCATTGCTTGTACTTAGCATTGGCTCTGTCCAATATGTCATGAACCTACTGGAGGATGTATTGAATGTGCTCAGTGAAGTTGTTCGCTTTGTCAGCTTTAGATTGGACATGAGCCGAATCGGCCTTAGTAGCCACAAATGGCATGGCTACGTCAATGGGACATAGTGGCTGGAACCCCAGGCCCACTTTGAAAGGGGTTGTGGCCGGTTGAGCTATGGAGATCCTGGTTATAAATGTGTTGTACATAGGGAAGGCTCTCATCCCATGGGCATGGATGCTTTGAATTGTACATGCCCAGAATGTGTACAATCATCATGTTGATGACCTTTGTCTGGCCATCAGATTGGGGATGGAAAGTTGTGGAACTGGTGAGCATGGTGTCCAGCATTGACCAGAGGTTGGACCAAAATGTGCTGAGGAACCTGTTGTCATGATCTGAGATGATAGACTATGGGATCCCAAAGTGCACCCACACTCGTTCAAAGAAGAGTTTAGCAATGGCTTCTACTGTGATATTCTTCTTGCAGGCCGACATAATGGCCATCTTCGAGAATCTATTGACGACCACAAAAACACAGTCATTTCCATGCTTAGTAGAAGGAAGGCCCGACATGTAATCCATGGATTGGATTCCCAAGGTCAACTAGGGGTAGGTAAAAGAGTATAGAGGCCTTTCTTCTTGATGGTCGGATTGGCAATGGAGCAAGCAGTGCGAGATCTGATGTACTTACCAACATCCTGTCGAAGGTTTGGCCAATAGAAATACTTCTACAGTACTACCACTATTTTCTTGACCCAAAAATGCCCATCGACTTTACTGTAGTGTTCTTCCCAAATCATCTTGGCATGCTCACTTGAAGGAACACAAAGGTGTCCCAAGTGACATAGCAGTGCATCTTGGAGGTGAAAATTTGGAACTTGCGTACCCTCCAAGAGTGTCTTGTATGTGTGGCTGAATTATGGATCGCTCTTATAGAGAAGCAGCCAATCAGAAGTCTCATGCCCATAAGAGTTGAGAACGGTGGTTAGCTCCATGATCGGTGGTCGGCTGAGGCAGTCTGCAACATTATTGGTGTTGCCCTTCTTATACTTTATGTTCAAATGAAATTTTTGCAGATATGTGGACCACTTCTGATGGCGATCGTTCTGCAACTTCCCTTGTGTCTGTATGAACTGCAGGGGTCGGTGGTCTATGTGGATGACATGTTTCCTTCCCCAAAATGTAATGCTTCCATTAGCGGCACGCCTACACAATGGAATACATTTCTTTGTCATAAGTGGGATACTTTCGAACTATGTCAGACAACGTCTCACTGTGATATGCCACTAGATGTCCCCGTTGAGTAAGAACTGCCCCAATAGCATAGTCAGAGGCATCTGTCTCGATCTCAAATGTTTGTTGAAAGTCTAGTTATGTGAGTACCAGGGCAGAGAAGAGGCAATGTTTCAATTCTACGAACGCCTTCTTTGAGATTCCAACCAAAAGAATTTTTCTTGCGCTCCTCCCTTGGCGAATTGACTCAAGGGCCAAGTGATATGAGAGAATCTCAACACAAACTTGTGGTAGAAATTAGCAAGACCTAGAAAGCTACGAAGCTCTGTTAGACGGTTTGGGATCAGCCAATCCCAAATTACTTGGATCTTGGTTGGATCCACATGCACCCCCCATTCATCAATAATGTATCCCAGATACTGAACCTGGGTCATGCCAAAAGTGCACTTCTCTAAATTGGCACAAAAATTGTGCTTCTGCAGTGTTTAGAGGACCTGTTGAATGTGGCAGAAGTGCTCTTCCCAAGTCTGGCTGAAGATCAGTATGTCATCCAAGTACACTACTACAAATGAGTTGGTGAATGGCTGCAAGATGTCGTCTATCAGCCTCATGAAGGTTGCGGGAGCATTCGTCAACCCGAAAGGCATGACCAGCCATTCGAAAGGCCCTCCTTGGCTTTGAAGGCAGCCTTCCACACATCGGATGGTTCGATTGGTACCTGGTGATACCCAAACTTCAAGTCGATCTTGCTGAAATATTTCACCCCTTTGAGTTGATCCATAAGGTTATCAATCCCTGGGATTGGTTATATATTCCGAACAGTGATCTTGGTCAACGCCCAATAATCAATACAGAATCTCCAAGTCCCATCCTTATTCTGCACTAACATGATCAGGCTACCACAGGGTGATGAACTCGATCGGATGTGACCTTTCTGTAACAGCTCCTGAATCTGCCTCTTGATTTCATCGTTCTCCAAAACAAAGCCCCGATAGATCAGTCCATTGGGTAGCGGCGCACCTGGGGTCAAATCGATGGGGTGCTTGACCTGACATCGTAGAGGCACCCCTGTGGGTTAGGTGAAGATGTCCCCGTACTCCTCGACGACCTTGTCCATTTGTTGTTATCGTGTAGAGGATCCCTGTCTGGAGGTCGTGGCCACTGTCTTCTTCTTGCCCTGGAGGCAGATCATCAGGAAAAAAAATTTACCGGTTTTGGAAATGAGCTTACTGCATTGTTTTGCAGTAACTAAAGAGACAACCACTAGCGGTGGTACCTCTAGTATCCTGTACAACTTATTGCCCAAAGTAACAATAACATAGAGAGATCGGGACTCATACACAGCATGTCACTTCCATAAGTATGGTTGGCCTAATAATACATCACAAACATCAAGAGGATCAATGTCACATAATACCTCATCTATGAAGGGCTTGATGTTGTAAGGAAGGCGACACTGCACGTTGATGCAGAGATCTCGTCCTTGGTGAAGCCACGAAATGGTGGACGGTTGTGGGTGTGTTGTGGTCAGCAAGCCCAAACGCTTCACGGCCTCTACTGAAATGAGGTTCTTTTGGCTCCCACTAATGAAAATGAACTATAGCAGGGAACCCTTTACCCACATCTGAGAGTGGAAGAGATGCTCCTCCTCCTCTAGATCTTCTGGTTCCTCCTTCTGGATCTTTGTAGTGGCAACGGTGACATTGGGCTCCGCATCAATAATTTGTTTTCCTTTGTCATTCCCCTTCTCAGGTTCTGATTTAGAGTCGAAGCATGCATCTTATTCATAAACCCTCATCTCAGCCACAGTGACTGCTTGGCCCGACACTCACTTGTGTTGTGAGTGGAGCTCTTCTAGAACTCACACCACTTTCCCTTGTGTCGTTCTTCAACTTCATGGTGTTTTTATTTGCTTATGGCTTTGTTAGGTTATCTTGAGCCACCATGCCTTGGATTTTTCCTTTGTTCTGAGGTTTGGGGGCACCTTTCCCTTGCTTTTGATTCGCAAATCCAAAGTATTGCTTCTTCTGTTTGAATTTATTCTCAATCTTGGCAGCATACTGGTATGTCATACCAAGCGAGGAGATGTTGAGGAACTCCATTTCCTCCTTAATGTATCTGTGAAGACAACTGTGATTCTTCAACACCAAATTTTTCTCTAAATCTTTGATACCCAACTTTTTGCAAGGGTATGGAACAGATTCGTCAACTCATGTACATCTTGATCCCTTTGCTACCGCAACGTAGTCCATTGTATGTACTTTTCCTCATATCTCCCCATGGGGTAATATTGTTCCTTGATGGCATCTGGAAATATTTCCAAGTGGGTACAACTGAGAATAGAGAGGGTTCCCCCTCATTTTTTTTCTCACATTAGGTTTCCAACCAGTCCTTGACATGGGGGATAGCTTTGAGGAGTGAAAAAATAATCTTCTCCCGGTTGGAAAAGTCATGAACTGATAAATATCCTTCTAATAGATTCAACCATCTATCTACGACATTTGCATCCAGTATTCAATATGGACCGCCTTCGGCCCTATTTACCACCTCTACCGGAAACCTCTGACATTGCACAACAACTCGAGACTCGACACTCACTCGTATTGTGAGTGGAGCTCTTATGGAACTCACACCACTTTCTCATGTCGTTCTTTGTCTTCGTGGTGTTGTTCTTTGCTTGCGGCTTTGATGGGTTGTCATGGATCACCCCACCTTGGCTTTACCCTTTGTTATGTGGTTTGGGGGTGCCTTTCCCTTATTTTGGATTCACAGATTCAAATTCATGCCTCTTTTGCTTAAACTATTGCTCGATCTTGACAACATATCAATAGGCGGCTCTGAGCGAGGACATGTCTAGGAACTCCATTTCGTCTTGGATTTAATTATGCAAAAAATCACATACTTGAGTACCAAATTCCGCTCGGAATCCTTGATGCCCAGCTTCGTATGAAGGGCATGAAAACCATTCGTGAACTCCGACGCATTTTGGTCCCTTCCTTGCTGCAACATGGTCCACTTTATATTTCTCTTCACATCTACCAATAGGGTAATATTGTTCCTTGATGGCATCTCAAAAATAATTCCAACTAGGTGCGGCTAAGAACAGTGAGGGTCTCCCCTTGTTCTTTTTCTCAGTAGGTTTCCCACCAGTCCTTGACATGGGGGGCGGCCTTAAGGACTGCAAAAGTAATATTTTCCTGGTTGGAAAAGTCATGAACTGAAAAATATCCTTCCAACATATTTAACCATTTATCTACGACATCCGCATCTATCTGGCCTTCAAATATGGTAATGTCAAAGTTAACTTGTACCTTAAAAGGCGTGGCACCTTCACACTAGTAAAAAATTATGAAATTAGTGACTAGGTGACTAAAAATGTTAGTCACCAGAACTTTTCCAAGTGAAATACTACCAAAAATGAACAATCTTAAGTGACCCAACTAAAAAATACTAACATAAACGACTAATTTAGTCTCGGGTCAAAATATACGACTAGATAATAAGTAATGCAACTAAAAATGACTAATGTGAATGACTAATTTAGTTTAGGAACAAAAATACGACTACTTAAAAAGTACTACAATAATACAAATTAGTCATTTATGTTAGTAATTTTAATTGTGTCACTTCAACAATATGAACTTACAAGTGATAGGGGATTCAAAGGTTGTTAAAATTGGTTGAAAGGTTATACTTGAACATTTCTTTATTGTATCAATAGGTGATTAGATTTATGGAGTTGATTAACACCTTCAAGGTTATATCCTTTGATCACATTCACAAGGAATTAAATTCAAAGGCTCACAATTGAGCCACATACATTACGAAGAACACCTGCAAAGAGAAGAATACATTATGAAGAATAGTAAAACAAACCATCTTTCTCAATTTTAGATTAACACCTAATTTAACATTGCAAAAAAAAAAACAACACCACCACCTATAAATATATTTTTACCGTCTTTACTCTTTAATAATTATGAAAAAAATTAAATAAAGATATAAATTTATCTATAATTTCTTCCCCACATTAATTCTGATGACCATTGTTAACTCCTAAAATCCCAAAAAAAAAATCTTCTAAAAAGGCCTTTACCCCAACTAACCATAAAAGTGAACTGGTAAAGTTGCTAATCAACTATCAATTCAAGAGTAATACCTTATTTGTGTGGAAAGTTTAAAAAATACTCTTTATCTTCTTCGAGCACCAAACCAAAAATCCCTTTACCTCAACTACCCATAAAAGTGAACCGGTAAAGTTGCTAATAAACTATCAATTCAAGAATACTACCTTAACTGTGTGCAAATTTGAAATTTACTCTTTATCTTATTCAAGCACAAAACCAAAGAGAAATGCCCTACTTTTAAGATATAGTAATTTACTTTGCCCGCAAGCAAAATATATGCCTAAACTACATTTGAGATTGTGTCGTGTGTTTCTTCATATTTTATTGCACCGGTTCTTGTCACTAGTTTTCCAACACGACAGACAAGCAAGCTTCATTTGCAAAGGAATTGATATTATACACCAACAACATTGTCATAATTAAGTTTTATGGTTCTAGTTGCAGGGCTCAAGCATCTCAATCCTAACAAGAACACCTTAGCAAAGACGACAGAATGAAATAAGGAAATCAAAAAATGTTTTCGTGGACCTTTGTTATATTTTATAGGAGGATCACGACATTGTAGGTGAGTAAGGAGGCCTAACCTTTTGATTTGTTTGCATATTATTTGATCTCTTTTGGCATATTCTAGTAGCATTACTCATCATTGATGTCACATAATCATGGCCTCTTGTGCTCGTAGGAAGTTAATCATTCTTCATTCTATTAGGTTAACTTAAACCATAAACATAATTGAAAATATCATTCAAATACATAAACATTAAGTAATATTGGAAATATACTCCATCCAAAGGCCACTTTGATTTTCTTAATAAATATTAAAAATACTTTTAATTTGAAAATATAATCTAAAATAAGTTTTAATTTTTTAATATAAAAATGAACTAACTATTGAAAATCCAAAAAAAATAAAATTTGAAAATTAAATTCCCGCCAAGCAACTTTTAACTAAACCCAACCCAAAACAATTAAAAAAAATTAGTATTTTCCCTAAAAAGTTAACTTGATTTTGGCGACAAGGATTTAGAGGGGTTTTTAAAAACCTTTTTTTTTAAGTTTAGCTCTTTTGTGACAGGTTAGAGGACCGCCTCGTGCTACAGTGGACACAATGCAATAATTTGAAAGCCAATCTACTAAGATTTATTTTTACAAGGATTTGGAGGAATAACTAACACAATCTTGGATATGGACTTGGCAGCAATGGAAATCACTACAAATACAAAGGTTCTTGGTGATCCAAATAGATGTTCCTGGATCTGTGTTTATAAGTGCAAATGCGATGGCCAGTTTCTCAGTGTGACTGCAAAAATTGCATTCCTCCCTCTCATCTGCCACTGCAAAGATTTTGTTAGGGATGCAGACTTCTTCCATCCGCTCAGGAAAACTCTCTAGCATGCCATATATATTTTCTACTTATGGGTGTGATTTGTCTCCTACAAAGAATGCATGAACACAATCCAACTACACCTTGGTCTCGTTCTCACTTCCATAGTGTTCATTTTGTTTTCTACTTTTGCTACTCACTTCCATATTCCAGCCTCAACATAAATGTTCAACAGAGTTATATATTATTTAAAAATTTTGGGTTCCAACTCAAAAAATCGATCTACAACATGTGCTCCAAGCTCTGTATTGAAATTTATTTTTCAAGATTTAAGCAATGTACCCAAGATGATAGCATCAACTTCCAGTGGCAAATACAGTAGCTTTAGCATTGCATTATTCAGCAAAACTGGAAACTATCTCAACTTGTGAAAATATTCTATCATGAGCTTTTCAGATTCAAAAATGTTGTAATGCTCCAAACTCCTCTAGAAACGCTACACACTCTTTTTTCCCTAACAAGCTTAGTTTTCTCAAATTAGGGATTTTTTCTAGGCCTTTATAATCTACACCGGAAATATTGCCATCTAAAACCAGCACCATGATGTTCTCAGGGTGAAAGATCCATTTCGGTACCGAACAACTATTTAGATGAATGTGATCAAGGCAGTGAGCGATGAACTCCATCTAATCAGAATGTGTAACAACATTTTGACTTGTCCACTGAATGTGTTCATGTACTTGGAAACTGGAGATACGAATTTGTGTTCTCTGCTATGACATTACACTGTGAAGATATGAAGTATTCCATATTGATTTTAATTTCACTTATTCGTTCATATGTCTGTGTAAATGTCAATGTAAAGTAGTAATTTTGGAAGAAATTTAATAGATGCTTTTAGGGTTCAGGGACTTCCCTATGTTAAGGTAGGTTTAGCAAAGGTCAGTAATTTTCCAAATTTTCCAAATCTGCAAATTTTGAAAATTATTTTTTCCAAAAATATTGAGATGAATGTCTAATGATACATTATGTGATTCAAATGACTTGACACAGTCTCAATTCCTGAAAAATGACCTTTCCTATAGGGAGTGCACAAAAACAAAAACAACTACAGGTTTCAGAAAAACTAGGAGGAACATGAACCCAAGACTTGCAACGCTGGCATAACATTTCATGTCATCAACATACGCACATATATCGAGTTTGTATTGTTGTCTGGTGGTTATGAAAACCCCTGCATCTTTCGGAGATCAGAGGCTCTCAAGTTTTCTAACCCAGACATGTCGCTTTATGCTCATTTGTCCAGTGTGGATTCTACTGGTTCATCCGTAAGTATAAGAATAGATTTTAGGATTAAGGGCATTTATAACTGTTATTAATCAATTGTATAGGATTATAATTACTTTTCGATAAATTAGATTAAAGTAACATGGATTAGCAAGAGAAATACGGCGCAATTTGTGCAATACGGTGCTAGAAAATTGGTTATGTCCATTGTGACCACGTTCACGAGAGCTGGTATGTGCAGTATGTTCTGCCAATCTTTGAATTTCTAGTTCCATTCTATCAATTATGGATAGATTATTAAAAAAGTGTGAAACTTTGTAGCATAAATTTATTTTCTTTGCTAGGTCACGATTTGCTTCCTAGCCCAGCAAAGGATTTTGGATCGCACGACACGGGATATATTCATACATCCCTTATGATGTGGTTTTTGCCTTCTCAGAAATATAGTTACAGATATGGAAGGTACAAACATCCAAAAATTAAATCTAACACGGCCAAATATAGAAACTTATTGAAAAAACTTGTAGAAATTGATTCCAGGGGGGGAATTATTCCATAGAAATAGAGTCCGGAGCTGTGGAGACTGAATGCCATCTTATATTATTTCTATATTGATTTTAACCAATGAAATTCTACGTACGCCCACGCAATCATTGGCAGGGAATTTTAAAAAAAATTCTCTGGGCCTTAATAAACATTTAGTTCTGGCCTGAGATTCGGAAAGAGCTAAATCATGCAATAAAGCATGGATATTACAGTACTTTATCCACCCATCTCCCCCAACTTGCGAAACATCCAGTAGGCATCGATCGACAAGTTCTTGGATGTAAGAGAGCCCTATATCGTATGCCTCTGCTGCTGTTGGGGTAGAAACAAAGCCTTCAACAATAGTAGAAAAGGAGATCAACCATGCAGGCATAGTGTTTCAGCTTAGGTATGATGTGCTAGTCAAGGCTCATGAGATTGAAGAACTTCCAGCCTTCATTAACCAAGCCTTCCTTACTGCAGGCATAAAGAATAGCGTTGAAGGTTATGTGATTAGGCATAACGTCTTCCTCTCGCATTTGGTTAAAAAGAAGGAGAGAATCTTTACCATGCCCATTCTTACCATATGTTGCAATTATTATGGTCCATGAAACAACACCTCCAAGGAATTGTAGTTGGGAGTTTTTCTTTGGACAACCCTTTATTGCATCCTTCATCTAGCTCTACACCAGTTCTAAGCACTAAAGTTGACCATACATCAATGAAGTTGATGATGGATTAAAAATGTGATGCTACTGGAAACATGCCTTCTCATTCTTCTTTTGTTGAGAACTTGATCTTGCTGGTGCACTCAAAGATATTTCTTGTACTGTTCATGTAGGCTTTTCTTCAAGAATGCAACCTCCTAGTATCACAGTAACCTGTGGAATGGTCAAAGCAGATAGCCATTTTATTTCAACATGTTAACTGACAAAGTGATGCAACTGGATTTTATAGTTTGTTGCAGCATGCAAGAAGCCTCATGTATTATGCATCATCACTGAATATTTTCCTAAAGGTTCATTGAGGACATACCTTCATAAGCAAGAGCCACATTCAATTCCACTTCAATTTTTTTAAAATGGCCCTTGATATTGCTCAAGGAATTAAATATCTTCATTCTCAAGGTATAATGCATAGGGATCTCAAATCAGAGAATCTCCTCTTGGGTGATGACATGTGCGTGAAAGTGGTTCATTTTTGGGTGTCATGTTTCGAGTCCCAATGTGACACAATGAGAGGCTTTATGGGTACTTACCGCTGGATGGAACCAGAGATGATCAAGAAAAATCCATATACAAGAAAAGTTGATGTGTACAGTTTTGGAATTGTTCTTTGGGAGCTTTTGACAGTGCCAATCCCATTTCAAGATATGACCCTAGTACAAGCTAATTTTGCAGTATCACATAAGGTATGGACTCAGTGAAAATAAATATTCGAACCCTCCTATAAATTAACTTTTTCATAAGTTAGTCTGTAAATTAAATTTTGCATAAGTTAGTCTTTGGTCAAGATGGGAAAAGGTGCTTTCTTTTTTTTGGCCACATGAATGCCAATATAAACAGTTCTATAGATGTGGGTTTGCTAATGGCACTCGATATTCTTGTGCGGAGGTTGAGTTATGTAGTGGAAATTTTCATATACCTTGCATAGTAATTGAAGATAGGTCTATATCCTACATCCAACAATGTAGCAACACCTTGTGTTGTCCATTTGGCCCTTTTTTGTGTCCAAAGTTTTATATGATGAACTGTAATTTTTAATGGTTAGGTTTGTCTTTCCCACGGGGTGTAGAACAGTTAGTGAATGGCTATGCTATTAAGGCACTCGTTGTGTGATGGTCACCAATTTTATATAGCCTTGTATGTACTTTCTTATCACTCAATCAAGTTGGTTGTATACTCGTGGTTTTAGATATACATATGTGAGAGAGTCATTTGATGAAATAAGTCACTTGTATTAGCCATGTATGGGTTTTGGGTGTCATTGTTGTATTGTTGAAATTATGTGAGGATATTTTTTAGGCATGTTTTGAAACAACTTACATGCATATTTTATGCTCCCACATTTAGCATACATGTCTGTCAGGGTGTTTCCCACAAATACATCAGATAATAAATCATTTCTAATTGTGTAACCATGAATTTCATTGCCTTGTTGCAAAGTTGCTAGGCTCGTGCATGTTGGGAGAATACATGAAATGGTTAATGGGTTTGGCTTCAGTGTTAGTTGCATTTGAGGAAAATATTGTAATGCCTCTACAGGTTGTGCATTTTGTGAGTAACCTACTATAATCGTATTCCGTGTGATCACATCCCTATTATAAATTCTACAAAATACACCATGAGCACCTTCCATATCCCCAGACTTGACATACATGTCTAGGAGTGCATTCCCAATAGAAATAATAGAGTCAAATCCATATCTAGTTATATAGTCATGGATGTCTTTACCACGTTGCAGAGCTTAAATCAAGCTCCTTATTGGGTACAGAATGAAAGGATGCTTGTAAGGGTTAGCACGTCGGGAGTGAAACCTTGCAGATTCATTTTATAAAACATGTCTAATGCCTTAACATGATTACCATTTGAAGCATAATATCTAATGGCAGAAGTCCTGGAAGCCACACTTTGTTGTGAGAATTTCTCAAACACCTAGAATGCTTCCGTTAAGCTTCTACATTTTGCATACATGTTAATGAGTGAATTCCCCACTAATGCATCTGATGCAAATACCTTTCGTATTACATAAGCATGAATTTCCTTGCCCCACTTCAAAGCTGCTAGTATAGCACAGAATTGAATAACACATGTCATGGTCACCGAATTCGGTGCAGTGCTTGATATTTTCATCGCATGAAACGATTCCAATGCCTCTTCACCACGATCGTTCTGAGCATAACCCAGAATTATGGCGTTCCTCAAGACGACATTCTGTTTAAACATTTTTTCAAACACTTTATGTGCATCCTCTATACACCTGCACTTGGAATACATTAATATGAGAGAATTCCCTACAAAAACATATGAACTAAACCCACTTCTAATTGATAAGCTCACGGATCTCCTTACCCAGTCGGAGAGCTCATGTTGCTGCATAGGCCTTGAGAACATGAGTAAATGTGAACTCATCCACCTGTATATCCACAACCACTGAATGCATTTTACAGTAAATATTAAGGGCTTCATCAAACCACCCTTGCTTGATATTCTCATCGATCATCAAATTCCATGAGAAGTTATCTTTTGGGGAAATCTGATAAAAATCAAACGACCATCTTCTATATACCACATTGGGTATAAGTTTTTACAAGCCTGTTAGCCAACATGATTTATTTGTTACTTGGGGAAGTAGCAAGGTTTATCAAGTTTGCATTGGGAGCTACAATTTCTCTTTCTGGATTTCACACAAGGGCAATATTGTTGGCGTTGTGAGATGCGATATTAGCAAGCGTGTGACAATTGAATCCAACATGATAAAAAAACCGCATATTGTTGGGTTTTCCAACTCCCACTTTTATTTTTCTAATTGAGTATTGAACAGAGGAAGCAGAATACCCGAGCTGCAGGGATTGTGTGATTGCAATTGGCATTGTCGCCATGACTTCCATGCAGGATACCATGCAGTACCAAATGTGTCAAAAATTCAAATTTAAAGCAAAGTGTGATAGAACTGTTGCTCAATAATCTGAGAAAAGTTGTCTGTCATCCATTGCCCATTATCTTGTGGCTTCAAGTATCGCTTACTAGTTAATTTACAGTTAATGACACTAGAATGGTTTCTTCCTCTCTTACCCTTCTCTCTCCATATCTATCTCTCTTCCTCCCTCCCTATCTTTGCCTCTATCTTCTGCTCTATCTCCCCCCTCCATCTATATCTCTATCTCCCCTTGTCTCTCCTTCTCACCCCCAAAAGACACACTCTCTCTCCATATCTATCTATCTCTCCCCCCCTCTTCCTCTCCCTCTCTCTCTTCCCCTCCTCTCTTTCTCTCTTCCCATTCTCTCTCTCTCTCTCTCTCTCTCTCTCTCTCTCTCTCTCTCTCTCTCTATCTCTCTCTCATAATCTCTGCATATCTCCCTTGTCACCCCCTCTCCCTTTCCACCATTCTCTCTTTATAACTTTATTCCCCTTCCAACTCCATCTCTCTCTCCCATCTCTCAAGTCTTCTCTCTCTTCCTTCCTCTCGCTCCCTTTCTCTCCCACCTCTCTCTAAATGTTGTCTTGAAACGCATTGTAGGTCCCTAATCCTTATTCTCGAAACCCTACCATTGGTTCTAGGTTGGTTCTTTTAGGATTATTCGAGTCGATCTGACCAAAATTTGACAAAACTGCGATAGGAAAGGGGCACATATAGTCCATATCCTGATTTATAGCTAGGAAAATTGGTTGTATTCATACCCAGAAGTAGATTGTCTGTTTTTTTTTTTTATATCGGATCCAAAAATAACCAGAAGCCATCAATTAAAGGGCATTACAAGACACAAAGAATGTCACAAAATCAATGTAGATTTATTAGAAAAAATCCCATCCATGAAATTGTATAATTGGCTGGTATCCCTCACAGTAATTTCTCATTCGATAATCTTGGATATGGACTTGGCGACAATGTGGAAATAACTACACATATAAAGGTTCTTGGTGATACAGATAGATGTTCTTGGATTTGTGTTGATAAGTGCAGATACAATAGCTATTTTTATGTTTAGCTCTTTTGGGATAGGTTGGGGGAGGACCGACATTGCCTCGGGCACTGCAGTGGACATAATCTTCTCAGTATCGGCTCTTGTAATCCAAGTCCATATACAAGAATTTGAAGGTGGATATGAAAATATGTCATGTTACAAGGATTTGGAAGAATTATTCAGGGACATGGCCAAGAATGTGGCTTACAAGACCCCTCCTGCCACAACTGTTGCAAATTTGGACACTTACATTCATTTTTCGCCCAAATGATGTGGGAAGTCGTCACTCAATCTAGAACACAGGTTATACCATGATGAACATCCTTTGGCAATAACATCAGTTGATCATCATTGTTTTACCACCATGATATGCAATAGGATATCTAATTCCATGGCAAGTTGTAGGAAACACAACAAAGAGAAGGTTGTAAAATACCCCGATGCCCACCGGAAACACATATAAAATATATTTTGTGTGGTGTTTAGGTTCAGGATACAAACATTTAACCACATTATCATCCAGAAGAGTGTTGGCAACAAAAACCATAACCGACAAAAATGCATGGACGAAGTCGAGGAATTGAATGTGGTACTTTCCAGCATTGGGTATGATCTATTCGCTAAAGTTAAAAGTCCACAACCCTTTGCGATTTTCCAAGCTAGAGTGGAGTTTCCCATTAGACCCCCAAATTTCTATTGGTGAAAGAAACAAAAAAAAATAAGAAAGAGCGCAGAGGATGAGGAGGACTTGTGTCGTGAAAGCGCTAAGTTGATCGCAGTGGCCACTATTGGAGAAAATTGGGCACGTGATTTGAAATGCAAAGATGGTCCTCGTGGGAAGGAGGTTTTCTAGATGGGTCATGCTCGCTAATGTTTGGTTCAATGCATTCTCAATCAAATCTTTGCTCATATTCTCTTTGTTTTCCTCTAATTATTTCTTTGTCCTCCACTTCGATTCATTTTATCTTTCAAAATCTTTCAGAAGAGGCACCTTCTCCATCTTCTTTTCTCTTCTGTTAAATGTATGTATGCCTTTAATTTTCACCCAATAATCTAACTTTTCTCTTTTCCTTTCTGCCACTTTTTCTCTTATACGTTGATATGATGATATGTAACATTGTTGGACTTTCTATGAATTATATGGATTACATAAATGCCTCAGGGAAACAACAATGTAATTAGATTGAATGAGTCATGCAAGAACGTGTTGAAATATACTATGGAAAGAAGTATTTCCGTAACATATGTTATTGCCAATGGTGTACCACCATGGAATTGGAAGGATGCCACTCCAAATTGTGATCATCACACATCTTATGAATGGAAGGTGATTGTGGTCAATGTGGTGAATTTACGAGGAGTATTGGTGTTGATGGCACAACTGAAACTATCGAGAAGATTTTAAATGTGCATTTGAGTTGTGTACCAAGAGGGCATTTTGGTTAGAAAATGAAGATGGAGTTGTGCATTGCCTTGACAGAGATATGCCCTTGGGGACATAAATACTTCATCTGGATGATGGTTTGACTATCAAAATATGCACTTATGATGAGTCTGATCATCTGACGGGTGACACTGAAGAGAAGACCTTGTACACCGAAGAAAATTTTCGTTATTTTCTCACACAACATGGTTGGTTTGGTTCGCAAGAAGTTGGTGGATTTAGAGAAATTGATTCTCTGGATGATCGTCATCCCTTATGTGTATATCAATGTATGGGGATGACGGGGGATAGTTTTAATTTCCATTTGTTTGTGCACAAACTAGCAGGGTATGCAGATGATTCACATGCAAATCTAAACTTTCTTTAGAGACTGTAATGTAAGCCTATGCTTTATGCATAAGACATTTTACACTAATGATACCCTTAAGAATATGAGTTTCCAGTAGCTCACATGACTTCTAGCGCATTCAGGTGAGCATCCAGTTATAGATAGCTATAAAATTAATATAGGGATTGTTCAACATTGTACAACCACCGCATGCTTATGCCACTTGAATGGAAGAGAATTTATTTCCATGTAGGTTATAGTGTATTATTATAGGATTGAAACCAAGAAAGCATTTACAAGGATTTGAATGCTATGTTTCTAATTTGAAATCGACATGAATTTGAAGGTCACCTCGAAGCTCTGGAAAGATGTGATCGAAATTTGTCTCTCACTCTTTACATTATTTAAAGAGCTTGAGGTTGCAGATAATACAACAATTGAAACATTACGCTCGCTATAGGTTAACGTGATGGATGAGTTGTTTGGCATGTGTGAGGGCATCATCCATATTTCTCAAACACGTTTCTACGAGCTTCAACAACATTTTGTGTTGATATTGGAATTGATTTTGAATATGGTCCAACAAGGATGCCATGTGGGCGAAGTCCGTATGAACAACTTGAATATTTTCCTCCAAATCAACGATTTCTTTGATCTGCCTAATGACTACACCAAGAATGGTGTCTGCCATTTCCTTGGCCACATCGGTCATAACCTTAGTGGTCATGGAATGAATAAAAGAAAAAATGAAGGGATAATAACAATTAAAAACTAAAGTGAAGTGAAACGTATGCGTATCGCAAGAGAGGGAATAAAAAGGATGCGATGCAGTGAGGAAAATGAGTGTCGTTAATGAGAAAAGAGGCCAAGCTGAGGTGTTGTTGAAAATATGCAAGGAGAAGCACCTAGATGTTATGGACCTGAAGCTCGTTCATGTCCTATAGTCAAGTGTGTAGGTGGAAATCAAAACCATGGTTGTGATTCTCTTGAGGAAGAAGATCACAGAGGACGAGACATTTTTATGGTCACGATTAAAACTTCCTACACAAACCATAATCAAGGCCCACTTCCGGATTTGTGTTCAGAGCTAGGGGGCCAAGATAATCAAGAGATGTTTATTGCAAATGATTTCAAGGTAGTTGTATGACCTGTAACAGACAACCTTTGATGGTACCACTGTCCACTTTTGCATTTTCTCCTCTAATTTGAAATGTTCTTAATTATGTTGAGTGTTTATAACAATTACATGGATGGGATTTGATTTCTAGTAAGTATAATGTTGAATAGGCTAATATTGATTTGTTTAATCTGCTATCTTCAAATTGGTTATATACCATGTTAGATACATTGAAAATTCCATTTTTTGTTTTCGCATTTTTAAAACTTTTTCTTTTGTAAGTTTGACATTACTATACACCTAGGCCATGAGGTGAAAAATATGATGTATTTATGCAAAAACTACTGAAATTAATATGTAAAATCCGAGGGATAAATTCATTAGTTTGAAAATCCAAATAAATCTAGTTTCAACAATATGCTTTTGTCTATAACCTTTTCTTCTTTCAAATGTTTGTTGCAGGATATTCCGACATTCTTATTCCAGAACACATGATGCCCTTCGAAAAAAGAACGCTTAGAACAATGTTGATCTACCTGTTGTTTCATTCTATTTGAGCCAAAACCCAGTTCTCCTTAAGTGTCCTGATAATGACTGCTACGGTGTTAAGTGTGCCACTTACTCAACCTTATATTAGCTATTGAACTACTGCCTTTCACCTCCCCTGAATTGTTTTCTTGAAACACATTGTAGGTCCCCGCTCCTTATTCTCAAAACCCTACAACTGGTTCTAGGTTGGTGCTTTCCGGATGATTTGATTCGATCTGACCAAAGTTTGACAAAACTGCGATAGGAAAGGTGCACATCTAGTCCAGATTCCAATTTCTGGCTAGGAAAATTGGTTGTATCCATACCTAGAAGTAGATTGTCTGTTTATTTTTTCTATATCGGTTCCAAAACTAACCAGAAGCCATCAGTTAAAAGGCATTACATGACACAAAGAATGTCACAGAATCGATGTATATTTATAGTAGGGAAATGTTTCTAGTAGGGATTCCTATGGTTTTTAATGTTGTGTTTCTTTCACCTCATTGGTTATTTTGGGCAAGAAAATGTTTTAATAATGCCAGACAAGGCATCATTGGACAGGTAAGCATATTTTTTAGAATTGCAATATCCATGCCATGGTATCTTCTATTTATTGTTTGATTGTATTTTGAACATTTCTTTTGATTTTTTTGTCTTTTAACTATGAAATTGAAAATACTTGGCATCATGTTCATTTAAAAAACAACCAAATATTGAATATGAAATTAGTATAATAGGATATTGATTGAAATCCTTTTAGTTGTTTTGTGTTAAAATATTTTCATGGCTATTAGAAAAAAATACTTTCATGTTATTATTTAAGCACGTGATGTTTATATACTTGATCAAGTTCATCCGTTACATAATGAAATGTTGTTGCGAATAAAATGACAAGGATTAGACATCACATCTCAGATTTTTTTTTTTAACAAGTTATCTACAACTAGAGCTTTTTAGCATGTAATTTAGTTGGCATGATTGTGTCTAAGCTTTCCCTGAAGGTTGAATACTAAGTTACTGAGATGTTATTTTCTATGGTGACATTTTATTTTCTTTTTGTATATAGGTCATCTGGGGCCATTATCACCCAACTGAAGAAAATGTGTTCATGAAGTTTCTTGCTTTTATGGGGAAAATTTACTTTGACATTGTTGATGTTGAGGTATATGTCGTCTAAAACCTTTATAGTTTATTTTAGTTTATATTCTAGTGTTAATTGTCTTTCATGGCTTACACTCTACATTGTATCTTCTTTTGCTTTCAGAAAAGGAACTCAAATTGATGGTAAGAAGCAAGAATTGAAGAAAGAGGAGAAAAATAGCACTAGAGAAACAAATGCAAAAAGAGAGAGGGAGAGAGAAGATAAGCGGTTTAGTGATACTCTTAGAGCCAATATCCCGTATAATACACACACATATAAACTGATGGTCAAGTATTTAGAGTTGGTGAATTCACCTGCAATGCCTTGGAAACACAATGATAATGTTTTGAAGTAATGAAACAACATTTCATGTGTAAATTTGGTCCGACCAACCACTAGTAGAAAATGATGAAATTAGTGACTAGGTGACTAAAAAAGTTAGTCACCGCAATTATTTCAACTAAATTACTACTAAATTTGAGAAATTTTAAGTGACCGAACTAAAAATGACTAACTTAAACGACTAATTTAGTTTAGGGATAAAATATATGACTATATAATAAGTGACCAAACTAAAATGACTAATTTAGTCTAGGACTAAAATATATGACTAGATGATAAGTGACCAAACTAAAAACGACTAACTAAAATGACTAATTTAATCTAGGACTAAAATATACAACCAAATAATAAGTACAACAAGTATATGAATTAGTCATTTATGTTGGTAATTGTTAATTGTGTTACTCTAGAAATGAAAATTTTCAATTTTGATACTGAAGTGTGAATTGGACGAATTTTATTGGTTGCAGTGTATTTTGGTGGCCCAATGGGAAGCTTACACGTGGCCCAACTAGAGGCCACCACGTGGCGCCTCCACATTGGCTAAAAAATTGTTAAAGGTTGAAAGGCCTTGGCAGGAATCAAACCGATGACTTGCCATAACAAACTCCAAAGCCTTACCATCTCACCTATAGGTGGTTCTCAACCATAATGTCTGCCACTTATATTTGAACGACATGTATGGGCGCATTGGGAGGAGGGGTCGAGCGATGAGCCCTGATCCCTAGTCGTATCACACCCACAGGACCTATCGCAAAGGCGGACTGAGTAAATTATGAGCATGGACCAACCCCAACTCCTAGTCATTTTCATAGCCCATGTTCACTTAGTCATGTTCAGAAACCCACATATTTTAACTATAAGAAAATTTTTATTATTAATATTATCTCTCTCTCTCTCTCTCTCTCTCTCTCTCTCTCTCTCTCTATATATATATATATATATATATATAATTCGTGGATATGGTTGCAATATTCATGCATGATTTCAAAATATATTTTCATTGATCTTTTATTCTTAAGATTTGTAAGAAAATTATCTAAAAATAAAATCTTTAAAGATAGCTTATACTCTGGTTAATAACATATTTACCATAGTTTAATTTCCAATATAATTTGAGTAAATCTTTGCATAAAAAATGGATATGAATACTTAACTAGGGTTACTTCCATAATTATTTATGTGTTCCTTAATACTTATGTAAAAGTAAAACTATAAATGTGTAGTTTTATTAGTGGTTACTACCCATCAAGTAAATAATTTGTCCACTTCACTTCTCATTTTTTTTTAAATTTGCAAAACAAATCTATATAGAACTGTAAACATATCTATATAAAATTATATTTTACTATTGACTGTTATTAATTTAAAATATATGTAAATAATTATAAATATTCAATTTCCTAACTATCCAATTTTATAACTATCTAAAAAAATAACCTGCCAATCAATATAAAATTATATTTTCCAATTAAATATTTTCAATTTAATCTATATAGGATTCTATTTTCCAATTAAATATTATTAATTTAAAATAAAATATATGTAAATAATCATAAATATAAAATTGGGTAATTAACTGAAAATAAAATTAGCCTTCAAATCAAAATATTTTTAACTAATAATAAATATTCAAATGTTTAACTATCATAAAATAAAAAGGGTGCCATAATAAATATCCTTTCAATTGTGTAACTATATGAAAATAAAAATGGCACCATAGTGAATATCATTTCAGAAAAATAGTGTTGTCCACCACATTCGACCTCTTCAATCATCTAGGGCAAACAGTGATGAAAACCCCAAATCACAGGCAAGAAAGAGCAAGATGTTGGATCACGCCGGAGGAAAAGGAAAATTTGGGAAGCAGAGTACTCATCCAGAGAACTGGGCACCACTGCAAATACATGGGTGCAACCTAACGTATGTGGCGAAGGACTAGCAGCTCGTGAGGGGCACAATGCTGCAATCATTGATCACTGTATATTTATATTTGGAGGTTTTTGAAAAGCTCAAGATGAATATGAAGAGATATATTACAACGACCTTTACATACTAGACACAGGTAATCCACTCTGTTGTTAGTCTCCTCTATTGTTTATGTAGGGTTATGAAATTTAGTCGGTTGTTGAAAATTTCATTTCATAAATTGATTTGTGGATGCATGTTGATGTTCCCTTCAATGGTTTATTTTTGGATTATTCGATGGTTTATTTTTGGATTATTTTACATTTATGCTGGTTTTTTACCATAGAATGGCGTAGCACGCATTGAAATTTAATTACATTGTTGGAAAATCTATCTGTGTATTGGTAGGACGTATGTCATTTTATATTTTTTCCTCTTTATTATGTTCTTTTCTTCTTTTAAGATTATGCAATTTTTTTTAAAAAAATTAACAATCTCTTTCCCAGTTTTTGGATGTTTTGGTTCTACTTCTATGGTTTCTTGTGGCATTAAGGTTTATTTATCATTTTCTGTGTGGAGATAGGGCCAATTTAATAACTGGTTGTTGAAATTTCAAAGAGTTTTTAGATTTATGGTGAACACTTCAACAAACCCTAATCTACCCAAACAAAAAGCTTAACAACAATTTAATAATGATCACACTGGAGATGAACCTATCCCATGAGCTTTAAAAACTTAAAAAGAAATTCAACACAAGATTCAAAAGTTCACTGTACAACCACAAGTGCTTAAGAATATCATAAGGATTTTTAAGATTTACAATAAACACTTCAACAAAGCCTAATGCAGCCAAACAAAAAAAAAATTAACACTTTAATAATGATCACACTATAGATCCTTGGATGCAAGTGAATAGACAGGCCTTGCTGGAAGGCCACATGGCCTCTCTGCTATCATGTAGCTGGCCTCACCACGAGGCGGCACCTGCTTCAGGCGTGAGAGCCTTAAATAACCTCATCTAGTTGATGGCCTCATTCATTTCTGGGCATTCACTCTGGTGTACTGAGAATTCAATTCTACCTCGATCACTTCGTTGCATTCACTGGCCTTTTATGGGCAATGGCGCCATCTCCCCCCTGCATTCTTCACGCACCTCCATCCGGTTCTCTCTCAAGCTTGCTTTGCAAGTTATTTTCTTTGTTATGCTTGTCCCCGTTGTGCATCTGTTGCTCACGCCGCCATCCATTAGCCCTCCACTCATCTGTTTCACGTTGTTGTGCATCTGTCCCCTGCTCATCAGTCTCTTTCCGCTCATTGTGTCCCTCCCTTTCATCCATAACACTCCATAGAAAACATGCCTCGCTACCATCGTATGCGTTTCCACAGTGGTGGTGGTCGTGGTGGTCCCTCTCGCCCTCCAATTCTGCTCTTGGCGGAGCGCATTTTGGCTTTCTCAGTGGCCTTGGATGCACTGAAGGTTTCTGACCCCAAGATTTTTTAAGCCCATCTCTCAATTCGAATTCCAGAAATTCAACAAGACAATTCCAGCTCTAGTTCGAGGAAGAGGTTGAGAAAATCCACACTCTCTCTCTCTCTTCTTCCCCAATTCCCTTTAAAATGGTGGCCCTACCTGTCAAAACCCTGGAGGAAACCTATTACATCATGGGCAGTAGCTCTGTTGAAGGTGTCAGGCAACCTGACAATGCGGAAGACATAGGCGCTCACTCCACCTCCATGCCGGAGCTGGCTCCTCAACTCTCCAAGAAGGAGGAAGCCCTCTCTAATGATGGGTGCTACATTGTGGAAGAGCCTCCGCATATGCAACAACAGGATGCAAAGGACCAACTTCAGTAGTTCCATCACTCCTTTTTCTCCAGTATTTTCAGGACTTGCTACAGTTTCTTTGCTTACTTTTCTCTGTATGAAATTAGGCACTGTTCTCTGTATTCTTTTCCTCCCTTCAGGTTCCAAGTTATTTCAGGACTTGGTTTATGATTGTAGGCAGCATTTCTGTGGTGTCCTATTTACATTTTCATGCCTTGCTCAAGGTCTCTTCTCAGCCTCTACTTCTGCAGCTGACAGCATTCCAAAAGATGCACCTATAGCCATCATGTTAGTTGTCTTCCCAAATTATTTGAACTCCAGTGATCATGTGTTTGGGAGTTTTATTTGCTTGATGCTAAGTGTCGTTGAAATAGGATGGGACTGTAATGACTGCATTCGAGACAGACCTCCCTGGACAGGCTTACAAATTTACACTCCTCTTGTCTTTGTCAAGATGAATCCTTAATTAGAGAGGCCCATCATCTACTGACCACATCTTTCACTCTTTGTGTCATTATTAGAGAGGCCCATCATTTCTCTTTGAAAATATTTTGTTTATTTGTTGACTTTTGTAAGGCATTTGACTCTGTCATGAGAGAGGCATTGTTTTAGAGGTGATATGACATTGGCTTCTATCACGAGACTATATGAGTTAGTGCTTGGTCATTTCTGCGCTATCGACATCTTCTTAGACTACCTTAGGAGTACTATAGAGGTCAAATAGTAATTACCTCTCTCACTAACTCTCTTTGGGTTCTATATCGATAAGATGGACTCCTTTCTTAGAAGCACATATAGGATGGTGTTGATTGTCTTCTACCTGATGTCTTGATCTCCTTACTTTTAGTTTTCAACAACATGATCCTCTTGGCACCTCACCTAAGGGGTTGTAGTGACAAATTGAAGCCTTCTCCAACTCTTCTGATCTTTGATGGTTTAAATTTGAACTTAGTAAGACTAAGATTATGATCTTCAACATGTCTCAGCATACTCTCCTTGAGTACCATTTTTACGTTGGAGGGGATGGGATTCATATTACTACAACCTACACATACTTGGGGGTCAGATCTTAGGAGTCTAGCATAGCTTGAGGCATGCATTCTAGCCCCAACTTAATAAGGAATATGGTTTGCTTGGCTAAAGAGATAGTGCTCTAGGACATCTCTTTCAAGATGCACTTCTTTAGACATGATCATTAGAGCCATGACGTGTTATGGCTTCAAGGTCTGGGGACCTGGCTTGCTTTGGGTTGATTGGGATAGGATAGAGAGATTCTAAACCCTTACATTATTATGCTTCATCTGCTGCTAACATGCAATTCCTCAATCTATCATCTAGGTGGAGTTCAGGGTATTGCTTCAATAGACCCCTCCTTGGTGTAATTGTTGTGGGTTCTTCTTAATTGCTTCAGTTAGTGGCCATTTCTATCAAACAACTTGCCCTTTTTAGGTAATATTTGGACACTCTAGGTCAGCTCCTACTATCTAAATGTGACTTAACCTAGGAGATTAGAGAGGATATCTACAAACTACATCAAAATCACTTGGATTTCCCTCCTTGAGGGCATTAGCTTGAATATGTCATTTTATTATTTTGAGTGCTTTATGTAGCTAAGTGACTCTTATTGTTAGGCCTATCTATATGATTAGACATTAGATGCACAACCTTAGTATTCCCTTTGGTTCATTCAGAATGGGCTCCCACTAGCTTTGGTTTGAGATAGCTCACTGCATCACACACCTCAAAGGGAATTTTTAGCTATGTGACTTACAAGAGATCAAGTTGGGGGAGAACATTGTCTTCAAATGTTCCATCTATTAGGAGATAGCACTGTTACATATTTATTGGATACATTATTGACTGATAACACTTGTTGTGTGGTTGTTTTGTCACGACTCACATATTTTTCATCACTTTTAAAGTTTTGTTTGTTGCCTAGAGTCTATAGCCTAGGGACTAGGAACTAGGCCTTGCCTAGCTTTCCATTTTAAATCTTAAAAGACAAAAACAATATCATTTTTCAAATCTATTTTTTTGGCATTTTAAGGACAGATCTGTAGGCTTATCATGGATTCCTCCCTTATGTTGGAGGAGAGCTAGCCTTATGTGAGAAGGATGATCACCAAGGTGACAATGGGTGATGTCCTCAAGTAACTTTGGGGTTTGTAGTTGATAATTGAATCTATATTTTGAAGCATAGATTTTAGAGGTAGCAATGAAGTGCTTTTCCCCTTGGATTGATGGAATGAGTTTGTCCCAACAACTTTGGAAATGCTAAGTTTATATTTTGTCTTATATCATTTTTAAATGCCTTTCTCTTTCACGACAATACCAGTCAGCAACCCTGAGGGCTATGTTTGACAATATTCTTAATCCTTGCAAACCAACATCCCTGTGGAACTGTTACTGGTTTAGTTTTTGGATCTCTTTCTAAATATATTATCAACCACCACATGTTATTTGTTTTGAATAAACAACATGAGAATCTACATAAATAAGATAGAAATAAATAACTCTTTTATAATGTAAATGATACTATGTAAAGACCAAATTAATTATGCATCAAAGTTACTCGTTTGACAACATGCATTGTTTATGGTCATTGGAGCAGGTTTCATCTTCTTCTAGAGTTTGATGAGGAGAAAATAAGTTGTTGAAGATGCCTAGTCGGTCATAATAGGCAGTGGTGGAAAACTCATCCTAATGACATTATGGCCGAGACTTGTCTGAATGATGATCATGGAAGTTACTCTTGAATCGTAAATCTGTCGAAGGTTCTCGCTCGATTACAGAGTAAATTTCTGCTCTTCTCCTTTTTGCTTCATTGAAGAAAAACAAAAATAGTGGTTTTAAGTCCTTTATGTAATATTATTCTAAAAGTGAATTCTTCTTTTAAATGTGTTGTGTTGGTCGGGAATTGATTTTGATTGCAAATGAATCATGAATTTATAGCTTCTTTCTAAATTGAACTTTCAACCATTTCTTGGTACTTTTGTGTTGGAAATATTGTCATTGATGGCAAAGGAATTGGCAAAGACAGGAGCAGCACCTAAACTATCCATAAGGCAAAAGAGACAGAGCAGTAGAGTTGAATTAGGGGTTTAATACAGTTTGCAAAGGAGATGACAAAAGGGAGAGCTGCTAGGAAGAGACAAGGTAATAGATTGAAGGAAAAATTGAATATCTGGCTAAGATTTGTATATGTTAATGAAGAATTGTGGAATTTTATTAAGTATGAGTAAATCTGGAATATATATGACGTGTGTGATCAATTTCATAATGGGCAGAGGATACCTACAGTGCCCGGAGAAGAATAAAATCATTGTTAGGGATATGTGTATTATATGTGTATTGAATGATGTAATTCTTGTGTGGAATCCCCTGAACCTCTGTATGAGTCTCTGCGTATGGAGTTAAAAGTGAAACCCTGTTGAGGAATCATGGTGGTAGGATTCGAATTCCAGGATGAGACCTTCTTGTAATGAAGAACTGGCTTAGTTTGATATTTGCAGTCATGGAACTACTTGGTTGAATATATGAGGGGCTCTCGAGGCATTCAATGTATCCATTGAAGAACTTATTGGTGGCAGAGATATGATGTTTTTGAATGTACAGGTAGAAGTGGAAATGTGTCAGGATAGAACTTCGAAATGGAAGGTTGATATGTTATATATATCATAGCAGAATTGAGGAATGACATTGAATTGTCACGAGTTAATGTCTGTAAGGAAATCCCGTTGAAAGAGAACTACATTTTTTCGTTGGTTATTGGAAATCCTGCCAAAGATAGACCAGAGTTATAACGCAAACCCAGACTAACCCTTTGGAATCATGAACGGAACCTTGAGCGAAGGGCAGAACCACGAAGGAGGAACAGTGAAGGCAGTTTATGGTTTTCATCACACTGCCTTCAACAGGCAAGCGGTATTCAAGAGGTGGGGAGCAATTCCATAAAACGGGCGACACGCGTCCTTGTACGATTCTACAAAACCACTTTTTACTGTTCGCCATCGCACGTTATAGTTCGACCCAGGACGCCCAGCGATATCGTTGAGTGTCGTTGATCTGGGAAGGGGTCATCGGATGGTCGTCATTTGTTGAAGGTGCACGAAGATTAACACAAGTACAGCGGGCCATCGCACGTTAACGATCAGTATCGGAGGTCAAGCGATATGCATATATGCCGTCGATCTGGAAGCTTGCTAATCTAATGGTGATCGGACGCTGGACTTGCGTGGATTTTACCTATGGTACCATGCGCGTATTTGATTGGCTATTGACTATATTTGTGGGCCCGGGGTCAAAGGTTTACCATATTATTTGGAAGGGTTAAAATGCGAAGGGTTAACTTTAATCCTAAAGTTCTGTTCAAAATTGTAAATATATTTATTTATCAATTTCTTTAAATTGATAAATAAAAATTAAAAAAAGATCAAAAAGCCCCGTGGGATAAAATAAAAGGAATATTATCAGAGCAATACCATTAGCAGTTCATGGTTTTGACTCATGGTTTTAATAAAGGGAAAACTATATAAGGAGAAGAAAAATAAAGAACGATGTGTGCATTATAAGGGTGGTGAATAAAAAATTTCTGAAAAGAATATCTGTATGGGCGAGCTCTGTTCGTAACTGATAAATCTGAAACTACGATGCACCCATGAATATAATGATGAATCTCTGGTGTGAATGACGGATGAAATCATGAGGAACTGGTGTGAGTATACAGAAAATAAATAAATCTGGTGACTGGTAAGGTATGTCGTATGGAAACTGGTGGATCCAGTATGAAAGTTGATGAAACGTGGTCCGCAGTGGTGCTGAGGGTCGAAGCCTTCAGAGAGGGGGTTGTAGCTCCCTTCCAGTGATAGTTGGTAAACGAGAGCAGGGGGTAGTAGCTCCCTTCCAGGAGAGGCTGGTAAACGAGAGAAGGTTGAAGCCTTCTGCAGGTGGGTGCCTGCGTGCTGGTATAAGTCTGCACCAGCATATATTGTAAGAATTTTTCTCTATAACAATATTGAAGACTGAGATTACAGTAGCGGTGGTTTTCTCCCGAATTGGGTTTCCACCTTAAATCTTGGTGTTCATATGTGTTGTTTTGTTTGATGGTTTGTTATGTTATTTCTGTTCATGCTTAATGCTTATCTGATGCAATACTCTAAGTAAAGACATAATAAGATATCTGGACATACATATTGGATGAAGTACTGTAACATATGGTTTTAAGAGAAAGCAAAGAAAAATTGTTCAACCCTAAATACTGATTCACCCCCCCCCCCTCTTAGTATTTTTTCCAACAATTGGTTTCAGAGCAGGTCCTTCTGAAAAAGCTTAGCCGCTAGAAGGAAGATCAAGCAAGATGAGAAATCAAGATGGAACAACATCTATCAGGCCTCCGCTCTTTAACAGAAACAATTTAATCTTCTGGAAAACAAGGATGAGATCCTATCTTTAGTCTCTGGGAGCAGAGGTATGGGCAATTGTTGAACAAGGATATCAATACCCAGCTGCAATACCAATAGATCCGACGGAAAGAAAGAATTATGAAACGAATGCAAAGGCGATCAATGCTCTATTGGGAAGTCTAACTAAATCAGAATTTGTCAAAGTCATGCAGCTGAATACATCCAAGACAATATGGGACAAAATCATTCTAAGTTATGAAGGTGATGCAAAGGTAAAAAGTGCTAAACTCCAACTCTCAGAATTCAATATGAGAATCTAAAAATGGATAATGAGGAGAGCATTGCCAATTTATTTTTACGTCTTGATGATATTGTAAATCGTATGAGAAATCTGGGAGAAACAATAACCAAATCTACCTTGGTTGAGAAAGTCTTAAGATCACTAACGACAAAATTTGAGTCAAAAGTTTCTACCCTTGAAGAAAAGCAGGATCTTCAAAACCTTACTGTGGTGCAAATTCATGGCATACTAACTGCATATGAAATGAGAAGAGGAGGACCTTCTGAAGTCAAAGAAGCAGTCTTTAGAACTTCTACAAAACGAAAGGAAGTACAAAAAACAAAAGGATCAGGATATATCTCAGAAGAAGATGAGATAAACTTTGTAAAGAAACTTCAACTTGGCACAGGACGGTTCAGAGGTAAGCTTCCTTTCAAATGTTTTGATTGTGGAAGAGTTGGTCATTATGTTGCTAAGTGTCCTTATAAAGAAACACATAAAAAGGGGAAGGAAGTAGCAAGAATGAATAAGAATCGTTTTAGCACTAGAAAGAGTTACTATACTCATGAAGACAGTGATGGGTTATCTGATAGTGAGGAAGAATGTGAACAAGATCTTAGACTTCTCATGGCATTTGAAAAAGAATCTAGAGAAGAAAAGGATACTTTTGTGGATGCTCTAGAAGAAAGTGATTTTCTTGATGAAAACAATAAACTCAAAATTTTCTTAGAAGAAAGTAAAATAACCATAGAAACTCTGAAAAATCAGCTTGAAGAAAAAGAGAAACACAATGAGAAATTAGAGTGTGAAGTAGTAAGTCTAAGAAAAGAACTTGAGAAAGTAAAAACTCTGAATCTTAGATTTGCTAAAGGATCTGAAACATTAGATGAGATTATCAAGGTACAACGTTCTTCTATTATAAAGACAGGTCTTGGATATATTGGAGAATCTTCTCAGGCTTCAACACCAAATTATCTAAAAGCAGTTATAGCTGGTTTACAACATGCTGCCACTCAGCAAGGGAATAAAGAATCTTTATAGATAAAGCATGATCATCTCAATTCAAAGAACACTAACATGAATGTCTTTCAAAGAAACACCAATCAACAAGTAAATTCATATAGAAGATTTTATGATCGCACAAATTTCTTCTTCAATGAACAATGTTTCTCATGTCACAATTTTGGTCATAAAGCTGTTCAATGTGTTGCATATAAAACCATCATGACAAGAGAAGCAAGAAAGAAAAGGATTGATATTGAAACAAAGAAGAATACTTATAACAACTTTTCTCCTTTTCAAAATGAAGTTGAATGTGCTTATTGCAATAACTTTGGCCATGAAGAATCTGAATGCAGGAGCAAAGTTCAGCCAAAAGAACATGTACCTTCAAGCTCCAAAGTATGGAAAAAGAAGGAATTACAAGTTGAAAATTGTGGCATAGCGTTATTTGCAGAAGATGAAGAAAACCAATGGTATGTTGATAGTGGATGCTCAAGACACATTACAAGTGATAAAGACAAACTCCTTGCATATAGTGCTCTAGAAAAAGAAAAAAATGTTACGTTTGGGAATGATACTCCTGCGGTCATTAAGGGAAAAGGGTCTGTTTTTCTAAAAGAAAAGATGAAAGCTAATGAAGTCATGTATGTGGATGGATTAAAGCATAACTTGTTAAGTGTAAGTCAAATGTGTGATCAAGGAACTGAAGTTGTCTTTAGTTCAAAAGAATGTGTGGTACATGATCTTGATATAGGTAAAGAAATTATAAAAGGAAAAAGAACTCCAAACAACCTGTATATATTGAAGAACCCCAAAGAACAATGTTATTTGAGTAAATCTTCAGAAAATTGGCTATGGCATAGAAGGTTGGGGCATCTGAGCTTCTCTCAAATCAACAAATCAAGCAGACTTAAAGCTATTCGTGATCTTCCCAATATTACTCTACCTGAAAATATCATATGCAAATCTTGCCAATTCGGCAAGCAAACCAGGGTACAATTTAATGCCAAGGAAGAATCATCAAGTAAGCCTCTTGAACTCATTCATACTGACATATGTGGACCTATGAGGAAAAATTCACCACGTGGTGAAGAATACTATATCTTATTCATTGATGATTTCTCTAGAATGTGTTGGATTGGGCTGCTTAAACACAAAGATGAAGCATTTGAGAAATTTTAGATCTTCAAAGCACTAGTTGAGAATGAATTAGATCTAAAAATCAAGTGTCTTAGATCTGATCGAGGAGGAGAATATACATCCAATGAATTCCTTGAATTCTGTGAACAAAATGGCATAAAAAGACAGTTCTCTGTAGCTGGCACTCCACAACAGAATGGCGTTGCAGAAAGAATGAACAGAACAGTTCAACAAATGGCTAGAGCTATGCTTGATGATTCTGGAACACCTGACACATTTTGGGGAGAAGCAGCACATACAGCAGTAAACATTCTCAACAAAGCACATGTTCGTGTAAATAGTGATAAAACTCCATATGAACTCTGGTATGGTAATCCCCCCACTATAAAGCATTTTAGAATTTTTGGGAGCAAATGCTTTATCAAGAATAATGATGAAAAACTTGGCAAGTTTGAACCCAGAGCAGATGAAGGAATATTTCTTGGTTATTCCTCTAGGAGTAGGGCATATAAATGTTACAATAAAAGACTTCGGAAGATTGTTGAATGTATTGATGTTGTTATTGATGAGTCTCCTGCAGCTCCAAAAGAAGAAAAGCAAACAACAAATGAAGATGATGATGACACATATCCTTCTACATCAAATAGTAATGATACAAACAGTGAACCCAGTGAAAAACCCGAAGAGGATTTGTTTGAAAAGGCTCCATCTAGATTTGTTCAAAAGAATCATCCAGAATCTCAAATTTTGGGAGAAAAGGGATCAGGTGTACAAACAAGAAGGACTCTTGTGGGATCTTCTAGCAATCTGGCATTTCTGTCCACTATTGAACCTCACAGTGTCAATCAAGCTAGCAAAGATGAATGTTGGATTCAAGCCATGAATGAAGAGATTGATCAAATTGAAAAGAATCACACTTGGGAATTAGTACCAAGACCTCATGACAAAAATGTCATTGGAACTAAATGGATATTCAAAAACAAGTTAAATGAGAATGGTGATGTTATAAGAAATAAAGCTAGACTTGTTTGCAAGGGGTATGCTCAACAAGAAGGTATAGACTTTGAAGAAACTTTTGCTCCTGTAGCTAGACTTGAAGCCATAAGAATGTTTCTTGCTTTTTCAAGCTTCCAAAAAATCAAAGTTTATCAAATGGATGTTAAATCTGCTTTTCTCAATGGTGATCTAGAAGAATAAGTTTATATAGAACAACCAGAAGGATTCATTTTGGGAAATGATGAAAAACTTGTTTGTAGACTTAAAAAGGCTCTATATGGTCTCAAACAAGCTCTAAGGGCATGGTACTATCGTCTTGACAAATATCTTCATCAACAAGGATTTTCAAAAGGGTTTGCTGATAGCAACTTATAAACAAAAACTGAAAATGAAAAACTATTGATTGTGGTTGTATATGTTGATGATATCATTTTTGGAAGTAACAAAGAGTCTATGAGTCAGAAATTTTCTTCTGATATGCAGCAAGAATTTGAAATGTCTTTGCTTGGGGAACTAACATTCTTTCTTGGCTTGCAAGTACAACAAGCAACAGATGGCATATTCTTATCACAAGCAAAATACCTCAAGCAAATCCTGAAGAAGTATGGCATGGAAGAATGCAAACTTGTAAGTACACCAATGATAACCGGATGTAATCTCAGTTCTAATGATGATTCCCCCACCGTGAATCAACCTGAATACATATCTATGATAGGAAGTCTACTTTATCTCACTGGGACAAGACCAGACATCATGCATACAGTTGGGATTGTTGGACGATTCCAAGCTAATCCAAAAGAGTCTCATCTTCAGGCTGTGAAAAGAATATTCAAATATCTACAAGGAACTCAAGACTTTGGACTATGGTATCCAAAGAATGCTGATCTTACTCTTCATGCATACACTGATGCAGATTGGGCTGGAAGTGTTGATGATCGAAAAAGCACTAGTGGTGGTGCATTCTATATGGGGCCCCGGTTAGTATCTTGGTTCAGCAAGAAGCAAAGCTCCATTGCCTTATCTACAGCAGAAGCAGAATATGTGGTTGTTGCATCATGTTGCACTCAACTTCTCTGGATGATGCAAACCCTACAAGACTTTCAAATCAAATGTTCACCTCCTATCTCCATTATGTGTGATAATACAAGTGCTATTAGTATCTCAAAGAATCCTGTTATGCATTCCAAGACCAAGCACATTCCCATCAAATATCACTTCTTACGTGAACAAGTGCTTGAACAAAAGGTGAAATTGGAGTATGTTTCCTCCAAAGAACAAGTTGCTGATATATTTACCAAACCTCTACCCAGGGAAGCGTTCGAATATCTCAGACAGAAATTGGGAGTAGTCTCTTCCATGCAGAGGATCAGGTCTACTTAAATACAGAAGATTAAATTGGTTGTGAGGTGTTGTTAGGCATCTCTGAATGCACAGGCTCAGGGGGAGCATTGGTCATATGAAAAGGATGAATTGTTGGTCATATTATGTTTGAAGATGCAGCATGATCTCAGGGGGAGCATGGCATTATCGGTTCAAAGGATCTTGATCAAAATCTTTGCCATTGATGTCAAAGGGGGAGGAAAAGCAACAAAGGGATTTTGTAAGGCCATCAAAGGAAGAGTATTGCCATCAATGCCAAAGGGGGAGATTGTTGGAAATATTGTCATTGATGGCAAAGGAATTGGCAAAGACAGGAGCAGCACCTAAAATATCCATAAGGCAAAAGAGACAGAGCAGTAGAGTTGAATTAGGGGTTTAATACAGTTTGCAAAGGAGATGACAAAAGGGAGAACTGCTAGGAAGAGACAAGGTAATATATTGAAGGACAAATTGAATATCTGGCTAAGATTTGTATATGTTAATGAAGAACTGTGGAATTATGTTAAGTATGAGTAAATCTGGAATATATATGACCTGTGTGATCAATTTCATAATGGGCAGAGGATACCTACGGTGCCCGGAGAAGAATGAAATCATTGTTAGGGATATGTGTATTATATGTGTATTGACTGATGTAATTCTTGTATGGAATCCCCTGAATCTCTGTATGAGTCTCTGAGAATGGGGTTAAAAGTGAAACCCTGTTGAGGAATTATGGTGGTAAGATTCGAATTCCAGGATGAGACCTTCTTGTAATGAAGATCTAGCTTAGTTTGATATTTGCAGTCGTGGAACTATTTGGTTGAATATATAGGGGGTTCTCGAGGCATTCAGTGTATCCATTGAAGAACTTAATGGTGGCAAAGATATGATGTTTTTGAATGTACAAGTAGAAGCGGAACTGTGACAGGATAGAACTCCGAAATGGAAGGTTGACATGTTATATATATCATAGCAGAATTGAGGAATGACATTGAATTGTCACGAGTTAATGTCTATAAGGAAATCCTGTCGGAAGAGAACTACATTTGTTCGTTGGTTATTGGAAATCCTGCCAAAGATAGACCAGAGTTATAGCGCAAACCCAGAATAACCCTTTGGAATCATGAACGGAACCTTGAGCGAAGGGCGGAACCACGAAGGAGGAACAATGAAGGCGGTTTATGGTTTTCATCGCACTGCCTTCAACAGGCAAGCGGTATTCAAGAGGTGGGGAGCGATTCCATAAAACGGGCGACACGCGTCCATGTACAATTCTACAAAACCACTTTTTACTGTGCGCCATCGCTCGTTATAGTTCAACCCAGGACGCCCAGCGATATCGTTGAGCGCTGTTGATCTGGGAAGGGGTCATCGAACGGTCGTCATTTGTTGAAGGTGCGCGAAGATTAACACAGGTACGGCGGGCCATCGCACGTTAACGATCGGTATCGGAGGTCGAGCGATATGCATATACGCCGTTGATTTGGAAGCTTGCTAATCTAACGGTGATCGGACACTGGACTTGCGCGGAGTTTACCTATGGTACCATGCGCGTATTTGATTGGCTATTGACTATATTTGTGGGCCTGGGGTCAAAGGTTTACCATATTATTTGGAAGGGTTAAAATGCGAAGGGTTAACTTTAATCCTAAAGTTCTGTTCAAAATTGTAAATATATTTATTTATCAATTTCTTTAAATTGATAAATAAAAATTAAAAAGAGATCAAAAAGCCCCGTGGGATAAACTAAAAGGAATACTGTCAAAGGAATACCATTAGCAGTTCGTGGTTTTGACTCATGGTTTTAATAAAGGGAAAACTATATAAGGAGAAGAAAAATAAAGAACAATGTGTGCATTGTAAGGGTGGTGAATAAAAAATTTCTAAAAAGAATATCTGTATGGGCGAGCTCTGTTCATAACGGATAAATCTGAAACTACGATGCACCCATGAATATAATGATGAATCTATGGTGTGAAAGACGGATGAAATCATGACGAACTAGTGTGAGTATACAGAAAATAAATAAATCTGGTGACTAGTAAGGTATGTCGTATGGAAACTGGTGGATCCAGTATGAAAGTTGATGAAACGTGGTCCGCAGTGGTGCTAAGGGTCGAAGCCTTCAGAGAGGGGGTTGTAGCTCCCTTCCAGTGGTAGCTAGTAAACGAGAGCAGGGGGTAGTAGCTCCCTTCCAGGAGAGGCTGGTAAACGAGAGAAGGTTGAAGCCTTCTGCAGGTGGGTGCCTGCGTGCTGGTATAAGTCTGCACCAGCATATATTGTAAGAAGTTTTCTCTATAACAATATTGAAGACTGAGATTACAGCAGCGGTGGTTTTCTCCCGAATTGGGTTTCCACCTTAAATCCTGGTGTTCATATGTGTTGTTTTGTTTGATGGTTTGTTCTGTTATTTCTGTTCATGCTTAATGCTTATCTAATGCAATACTCTAAGTAAAGACATAATAAGATATCTGGACATACATATTGGATGCAGTACTGTAACATATGGTTTTAAGAGAAAGCAAAGAAAAATTGTTCAGTCCTAAATACTGATTCACCCCCCCCCCCCCTCTCAGTATTTTTCCCAACATTTTGAGGGCATTCATCCAAAGACTGGTGTTCTATCATCTATTTGAGTGAGGAGGATATGAATCATGATACAGTAAGACATTGATTTGGTTAAAGTTACTATGTTTAGGAAGTATTGGCCATAGTTAAGAGGTTTTGATTGGTCAAATGTTGTGAGTTAATGAGATTTTCTTGACAGGTTACACCAAAAACTTGTTTCTAAAACATTTGAGGCTCCCTGAGGGGTACAGAGATTCAGAAAAGTTCTTTCTATTCTTATTTACTCAAGTAGAGGACCTGTAATTATTTTGGCAGTTCATCTTAGCATAGATGATAAGAAACATAATATGATATTTACTAATATTTTTGTAAATAATATATCGGTGGAAATAATTTGGCATCTTTTAGAAGCCTTCCTCTGAATCACTTCACTTGATTGGCTAGTCTGAAATGGTTTCTAGCATCCAAGTTTTTTGTCTATCTCACCATATTGGGTGAAATCGACTAAGACGTAAATACGCTCTCTAATGGGCACATTCATTGTTTCAATTTCAAATGAGAATGTATCACTAATTTGAGACATATAATTGACTTATAAATCTCTAGATTCAGTGCTAACATTTTTCACTTTATCATCTCCTCATTGGAAACAAAAGACATTTTTACAAACTGTTCAAGATCAGTATTTTCAGTAGAAGACCTATCAACATGAAGACTATTATGGTGAATGCAACTATGAAGTGGTAAATACATACAATATGATAAATATTTAGATATATCCTTAGCTCCTTCAGCATAAAATAAGTGCCCTGATCAAGCATACCTCCATGGACCACCACCCATATTGCCCTCCAAGTCCCAATTGGTTATCAAACTAATTGTAATTTTACTCAACAGCTCAAGCATAAACAATCGAAGAACCTGGAGCTACAACTGGGGATGATTGTTCCACAGAAATGCACTCGCCTCTAACATAATGAGATGCATTCCATTGTTTGGTAAGATTACCATCAATGCCAAAATCAAAGGCAAAACCAAAGGCCAGAGATACAAAACCACCCATTTCAATTTTCAATTGATTCAGATGCAATCCAAAAGGAGACAGAAAAACGTCTTCTTCTTGTGCCTTCTTCCCCTAGTGTTTCTCCTGATTCATTGAATCCGTTGCTTTCTCCTTCTCTCTTACACCATTTCTTTAGAAATTCAACTGTCCCTGTCTAATCAAGGCTCTGTGCTTTAATTTTTTTTTAAAGCAGAAACATATATAGTAAGTGGAATGGTAGTTAAGTGTTGGAGCTCATTAGTACCATGCCTAGGCAATGTGATTTTTTGTCCACAACTATAGACAATGTTTCATATCCTTATTGGGAATTCTAACAAAATCAATGTGTGGCTTATTTGAATAGAACAGTTGAAAATTATTGATTTTTAGATGTTCAAAATATCTTGACAAGTGAGGGAGAAAATGAGATTATTCCTTTGATTTGTTCTGCTCAACCATCAAATCTCACTGAAGGCCCTAGTCCTATTAAGAGCATAAAATAGGTTGAAAAACAAATTAATGGGAGTAAACTTTTGACTGGTTGCAAAACAATGGATTTAGTGAAAGAATATTGCAACACTAATTATCAACCTGCCATCTCAAAAGTTGCAAGAATACTTTCTTTGAAGGTGCCTAGGTTATTTATTCCAGATGATGTGTGAGTGTCATATGTTAAACACCTATAGTGAATCATTTTGAGAGTGTTTTCTTTCAATGGATGGCAAGCATATTACCTCTAAAAAATCCAAATTATTTCTCAGAGTTCTTTTCAATTGCAATGTGAATAAAGTATGTGATATATTTTCCATAAACCCTTTAAAGGTGGCAAGAAATTGTATTTTTTCAATATTGGTTATTTTTTCAACACTCCGACCCAATGCATAACAATCTTCTGCTGCAAGTATGCTACTCATTCACTGTGGAAAATGTCACTGGTCTAGGGTCTCTAACCACAAGGTCTGCCCCTCCTCTTTGACTTCCATAGGCTCCTTATCAAACTGATCCATAACTAGTCCTATCTAGGATCCAACACCTACAAACACTTCATCAAAGACACATACCATGTTGACTGTTTTGCTGTAGCTCCACTTTTGCAATCTAGGCCTGGTTGGGGCATATCAACCAGTCCCTAACAGTCCTCTAATTTCTTCCCAGAATTGCCTTAAGGAGGCACAGACACCCTTCTATGAAAGGATATGACCCTCATTGATGATGTTGGGCTGTTATAGCCTCCACCAGCTCTTTGACCTCCCTTTAAACAGCTGCGGCACCCTACAGCAAGGTTGTGTAGGGTTGCGACATCCCTTCTAAGAGTCTGCCCACCTTCCTTTCACCTCAAAACAACCCTCCCTTACTTCAGCTTTCAAGAACAACACTTCGGTCCTGCACTCAGCTCGGACCCTTCTCTAGCTACTCGGTCACCTTCCTGCGGCCCTAAAACAGACTTGTTCCCACGCTGGTATGCCCTCTTCTCACTGCGGCTAGATCAGAGATATGTATTTTCCCTTCAACTCTTATGTTTGTGTTGTGTTGCATAAGGATGGATGCTAAAATGAGGATCACACACCTCTTATTTATAGCCTTTTAAGCCTCCACGAATTTTTGTGAAGAGACCCATCTATTGGAACCCTTTTACACCAAGCCTACATGACTTGGCAACCAATAATTACCTAGCCAACTTCAAAAATTCATTTCTCTCTAACAACAACTCGGATCCGAACGATTCTCGATGAGTTGGAATCGTATCATTGAGCACTATCATCCTTATCCATCACATGTCGATTTCTCATCATGGTTTTGGCCCAAACACGATGGGTGAAAAACCCCCAAGCTTGGATCTCAAGCCCACAAGCTAGTGAAAATGGGAGAAATTAAGCTGCAAAATGTAACTCCTTCACTAAATACTCAAAATGTAACTGAAAATTCACCATAATGAAGGGTAAATCCTTCACTAAATACTCAAACCCTTATTTATCCAACTTGTCATAAGTATCACAAATAGGAGGGGTCTTAAACATTACCATTTTATGACTGCTTCATCCAACTTGCAGCGACAAATAACTATGTCTGTTAGTACTGGAGGTATGTTTATCACTTCCACCAGCATCCAAGAAAACAATCATACCCTCACGGAGTCGACGATCAATTTTGTAGTCATTTCCAGTTTCCAAGGGCTCCTAAGGTGGGTCTTCAAACTCAAAATACTGCTCAAATTTGGATTCCTAAAGATCATATGTCCTTTCATAATTTTGGCAATCTGAACTGTCTTCAGGGGCACCAATGACACCATATTATGTCATGATTTTAATTTCACTGTCTTCTTTATCTATGGCATTTGAGACAAAGGGGTCATTATGCGCCCATTTTTCAACATTTGAGGCATTCAACCCCATTGTATCAGTTGCAGGTATTTTAGCAGTTTTTTCTTTGATAAGGCAGACAACATCATTATCGATAGGTTGACTTCCACTTGGCTCAAAAACAATGTCACTCTTTGAGCATACATCATTCTCTCACATCTACACAGAGAATAATACTAAATTTAACACCCTAGCCAAGGCATCAACCGAATTGGCAGCAAGCTAGCTGATAACTGACATCTACAAGGGAGAACAACATTCCAGCTCCACTAGAAACCTACTCTAGAAGTCATTCTCCAGGTACCCTTGATGAGATTGCTCCTTTCAGGTACCTTCTTGTCTGTCCCAATTCAAGAAGTTGAAATTTTTGAATTTGAAAAACAACTCTCTCACGGGAGTTATTGAATTGAATTTTACAAGCATGCCTGAACTAATTTATCTAGATCTAGCTAGCAACAATTTGTCTGGAAGTATTCCGCCTAGATTGTGGACCTGCAAAAATATCTAGTTTGTGAGACTGGCAAGAAACAAATTAAGCGGTGAAATTCCTCTTGGTATGGCATCCCTTCAAGTTCTCTCTTTTTTCTCCATCTCAAACAACGGTTTTATCAATATTACAAGTGCCCTAACAGCTCTGCAGGACTGTCATAACCTTACCACATTGGTTCTGTCAAATAAATTTAATGGGGATATGATTCCAACTGATACACATGGATTTCCCATGCTCTGGACATTAAGTCTTGGAAATTGTGCTATTTCTGGGCAAGTTCCAGTTTGGCTTCTGAAATGTCCAAATTTACAGGTCTTGGATCTTTCCTAGAGTAATCTCAACGGATTTATTCCTATTTGGTTAAACACTCTTCAATATATTTTTTATTTGGACATGTCAAATAATTCTCTGTCAGGACAAATTCCAAAGAAGCTTATGGAGTTACATAGTTTTAAGTCAATACAAATACCCCTGTATTAGCTCAAACTCCCTTTGAGCCCTCTTTATATGTAAAGCAAAATCAAAATGCTTTTGGGCTAAATTAAAATCAGTTGTCTAATCTTCCCCCTTCTCTATACTTGGCCAAAAACAATCTCAGTGGCACTCTAAGCCCTGAGATTGGGCAGATGAAAATGCTTCATATTCTAGATTTAGTCATAATAATTTCTCGGGGATAATCCCAGACACACTGTCTAACTTGACAAATTTGGAGACCTTAGATTTGTCAAACAATAATTTTTTGGAATCATACCACCATCCCTGAAGGATCTCACATTCCTAGTAAGGTTCAATGTCTCTAATAATCACTTGCATTGGTTAATACCTTATGGACATCAATTTGATACCTTTAACAAGTCTAGTTTTGAAGGAAACGTTGGTCTCTGTGGCCAGCCTCTTACTACCACCTGCAGTCCGCCTATGTCAATACCGGGGGTACCTATTGCTGCACACAGAATCAATAGGCTGGATAAAAATACCATTCTTGGCATAACCATGAGTGTTGGTGTTGGTATTGGTTTTCTTTTGGCTGCAGTTCTTTGGAATCAATCAAGAAGACAGGTAACAGAGCAGGGAGTTGCAGACAAGATGGATTTTGACATGCCTCATAGGCTTTCTAACGCCTTGAGATATAACTTGGTGTTGTTATTCCAGAATCATTGTCGTAAGGATCTTGCTATTGTTGATCTCTTGAAAGCTACTGGTAATTTTTAGCAGGAAAACATCATTGGCTTTGGAGGCTTTGGATTGGTATATAGATCCACTCTGGAAGATGGCACAAAAAATGCAATTAAAATATTGACAGGAGAATGTGGTCAGATGAAGCATGAATTTAAGGCTGAAGTAGAAGCTCTATCAAGAGCCCAACATAAGAATCTAGTGTCATTGCAAGGATACTTCAAGTATGGGAATGATAGACTGTTGATTTATTCCTATATGGAGAATGCGAGTTTGGTATATTCTATGAGCCTATGACGCTTTAAAGACCATCATAATTTCTATATATTTGTGTCAATTAGACGTGTAATAGCTCTATTCTCCAAGTCACCTCATGGTGTCATCAACGATGCATCATGATAATAATATCTCCAAGTTCAGTTTCAAAGTGTCTTCACAAGATGCTCCAAGATGTCGTCAAGGTGCTCCAAATAGATCTTCAACAAGATATCTTCTACTTCTTTTCAAGGTGCTCCAAGTCCGTAGACCTTATCTCTTCTTCAACATCATGCTCCTAAAATGTCTCCAATATTGCAAAGAACAAGCAGTTATAGGCCTTCAAAAATACCTTAAAATAAATTCACCAAACAATCCCTTCAGGCCTGTTATTATTTCACTTCAAATAATGCCCAAAGTCTGTTCTAAAGCTGCTAACCATTGTCCTCAAGATAAAACAAGTTTCTTCAAGCCTTCTAAAAAATATTTTCCAAAATCATCTTCAAAAGGAATCTAAATTATGTGCAAGAGGCTTGGACTAAGTACACATGGTCTTAATTTAGAGCTCTTAGCCTAGAATGTGTCGCAAAAAAGGACTGATCAAGCACCAGATTCACGTGTAGAGGTCAAGAATAGGTTCAAGTCTAAATGCTGAGATATACCTTCTCACAAGCTCAAAATGTTTCCCACAAGTCCGAATAGCCTTTTGTCCACACACAGGTCTGAACTCTTGAGAAAATATGAGATACGAGTTGTAGATCCGAGGAATATATACGATGAGCCCTCCTCATAGGACCAATCTGCCAATTATCTTGTTTGCTAGAGGTTCAAGTCTCCATAGAATATCCTCAAGACCGAAGTTGTTTGAGGACTGCAATTCACAACAGTGTTTTAGCTTTGTCCACAGCTCTGGTTTCCACTGGTCCAAGGGTTTTGTAGCTTCCTCTTACAGGTTCGAAGGTATGGAAATTTTTGTTACATGTCCAAAATACAGAGAGTATCTTGCTGTCTTATCCACCGAAATCTTCAGAGAAATGCAAAGTCAGGATTGTCCAACAAATAAATCTGAGCCAAGAGTCTATACACAGTCTTAAACTGCTATAGTTACTACGCATGAATCATTATAATCTTCCACAGTTCGATCAAGAAGTTCACCACAAAAAATACTAGTGTTGTAGCTTGGTTTGCAATCTGAAATTCTGTCTTCTAGCACAATTATTATCACAAGTCCAAAGGAATAGATAACCATCACAGATTTTTGACCCAAACAAATTTTATTCCTCGACTTCCAAGTCACTCCTGCGGTATTCTACTTTTTTCACTTCATCCTCAGGTCTGTCTAGATGCATTTGAGATCGGTATCCTTCCTGGATCTACAGTTGTTGTGATATCCCTTAAATTTACAAGTTTTCTCCAGTGGTCCAAAAGACTTCCTACTTTGTCCCCTTGTTCCTGAACTTTGACAAAACATAGTAAATAAATTCACATTTATAGCAATTTCAACAACTAGACAAATGAGTGTATGACATGAGACCATCCATCGAGTATAGGTTTCTCTGTGCATGAATTGTTATGATGTATATGCATGTCAAGTAATAGCATCATGGTTGCTTGTATCTATCGATTAATACAAGCTTCTTGTTTCCTAGAAAACATTTGATCAGTAATAATATTATCGTATCTGTACTTGCTTGATAGTCATATTACAAGTACTAATACACATAACCAAAAAAACTACAGTGGCCCAAGCTCAAAAATTGAAGTGCCAAAATTTGTTGCTGAATTAAAACAAAATTTTTGAAATCCATTTAAAAGCCCACATTGTATGAGACCTTGCCTTCAAATTTAATTATCTGGAAAATACAACAGGGGTGCACTGCATTAATAACTTGAGCAACATGCAGTGGCCCAATAAACTTGATAAATTTCCCAACTTTTAGTGCTTTGGAATGCCAAAGTACTACATTTTAACTATTAATTTTCATGAGGCTTCATAACTTATCTCACTCAAATATACTCTGGGTGTAACCATTTTGCTTCCTGCTCTTGCCCAAGGTTATGTGAAAGCGCTTTCTCACAAAAAATCTTTGACCTCAATCTACTCTATTCCCCGTTCTTAACTTCATGTTCAGCATCAGTCGTGGAGATATTATCTTGATATTTACCTTTCGATGCAAACTTAGCCTCTTCCTCTAATTTTTTCACCTGAGCAACATGTTTCTTCCCAGAAAGATGCGAGTCAAAAATAATTTGACTGTTACAAACTACATTGCACAGAGTACATACCTTAACTTTTGCTATTACAGTGCCAACTTCCAATAACCTTTGTTATTTGGTAGCTATGTCATCTGTTGCTTTTGCTTTAAATGTTCTTTTCCCAGTGTTAGAATCAAAAAATTCCCCTTCTGATTTTTTAATTTTGTTTGGATGTTGTGAGCTTCGTACTGAATTTTATTGTCAAAAACTGAGGAGCGGAGGTTTATATTTATACTAGTTTACCATGTTTTAAAGGAAATGTCCTTCTAGAAGGGGAGGCCGACATGTGTGCCAAAGTGCAGGTCGGCTCACTGTTAGGTGCAATTTTCTTAGTCTTAAAAATTCAATATCTCACAAACTACTAGGAGTTTCGGGACAAATAAGGGCTCATTGGAAAGGAAAAAATGCACTCCATAAGATAGTATAGGAGAAAATTTGGAAGGATGCCTCTAAGGTGGTAAAACAATTTTTCTTTGTGATTGTCCTTAATGTTTGTGTGCGCCTTTGTTTAGAATTAGGTAGGGCTAGGTTTAATTCAAATTCTCTTCTTGATAATTACTTGTTATCTTACTTCTTTTACTTATGTCTTCTCTTCTTAGCTTATTATGTCTTTCATCAAGTCAATTACCAAAACACAAGAGACACAAATTTAGGCTCTTCGAGCCAGGGCCAAAACCTCTCCCTCTTGGAGAGGAAAACCCACAAGAAAATATTATTATATACTTTTAGATGACAAGTACCATGACCATGACACAGAACCTTGACCCTTCTATGCCTCCAAGACCTTGTCACTGCAAGTTGATCCTTCTTTTCTGCTTTGTCCTGCACTGTCCTGCGCTTTTCTACACCAGGACTAGAGAGCTGGTCTCTAACTGTATTTCCCTTCTCCGACTGTGTGTGATCCTTACTGAGATATCGACACCTTGTTATAGAATATCCTGTGCACACCTCGCACCTTCACTTCACCTTGCTCGTTGGTCTTCAACATACACACACGTCTTATTTCCTTTCGATGAACAGTCCACCTTTTTCATACTCTAATCATACCCTTACTTGTGCTGCATTACTTAGTTGAGCACACTTATTATACTTAGCACTTAACACAATCTTGTAACTACTAAACACAGTCCTGTAACTTCTTCTTCTTCAAGAAATATATCCAGGTATTGCGGGAGAAGTCATCTGTAAAATTCATGTAATAGGAACATCCTCCCAAGGATGTCACGGGCAGCATACCAGATAAATCAGATGTATCAACTGCAAGATATCAATTGTCTTTATGACACTTGATGGGAATGGTCCCCTTATATGCTTCCCTTCAGCACAACCCTGACATATACCCTCATGATCATCTTTAAATTTAGGCATCCCTGTCACCACCTTCCTTGCTTCGGGAAGGGCTTTGTAATGAAGGTATGCAAACCTTCAGTGCCATAACTCTGTTTGAAGATTTGTATCACATGACATAGCCCCCAATGGACTTCCTCCAACTGGGTAGAGTGTATCAACTCTAAAAGAAATAGTAAGAGCTTCTTTGAAGTTCCTCTTCTAGATGTGTACCTTTCCATCAACGAATGCCACCTTGAACCCTTTGTCTTCCATTGCCGAAATAGACATAAGGTTCTTCTTAAAATCAGGTACGTACAACACATCTTGTAAACAGATGACTTGACCTTGAGATAGATGAAGGGTCACAATCACTATGCCTTTCACGAGATATGTGGCATTATCTCCAAGGATAATTTCTAAATTAATATCCTTCTTAATCAAATTAGAGAGGGCTTCTTTATAACCAGTGAGGTGCCTTGAAGCACCACTATCAATCAACCAGACATCCAGGGTATCGGGAGAAGATGCAATAGAGAGAGGGCTTCTTTATAACCAGTGAGGTGCCTTGAAGCACCACTATCAATCAACCAGACATCCAGGGTATCGGGAGAAGATGCAATAGAGAGTTCAGATACAAGAATATATTCATTTTTCTTATTATCAACAACATTAGACTCACTGTACCTAGAATTTCTTGACCTCTTGAAAGGTTTCCCATTTCCACTATGATTAGAGGGAGCCTTCCTTTTTCCTTTGAACCTGTTGTTCCTTTGATTGCCATTACCCCTGAAGTTGTTGTCATCATCCCTAGGAGAGTCCCTTCTATTGGGGCACTCTCTTGCATAGTGACCAAAATTGTTACAAGTGTAACATCTTTCCTTCCTTCCTTTGGGCCCCGCTCTACAATGGTTTTGATTTCTCGGGCCACCATGGTTCTTCTTCTTTGCATGAGCGGCGAAGGTAGTAGGGCCACCTCTATTTCCATTAGAGGGATGATCTCTCTCCATCATTATTGTCTCCTCTTGAGTCATCTAGTCAAAAATTCATCAAAATAAAGAATCATCTTATTATTAAGAATCGTAGTATTAAATACATACCAGTCTCGGGGAAGTCCTCCAAGAGCAATGAGGACGAGCTCTCGATCAACTACTTCTCCTATGGCAAGGAGATCATTCCTGATTTTTGTGAGCCTCATAAAATATGATGGAAGCTCATGAATCTTCCCCTGCACATAGTCCATGAAATCTTGATCTTCTAATACCAAATCCAAGGACATCTTCCATGCATGATAAGCAGACTTGTCATTCAACTTATCGTCAGACCATTTGGTCCTTGACAAGACTTATTCTTCGATGATTTATTTTCACACTATCTTGGGCTTTGTCCTCACCTCATCTCTGATACCATGTTAATTTTAGATAAACATGGTATGTTCTATATGCTTAATGCAGTTTTACTTTAATCTTTCTTATAGGCCCAATTCAACACATAAACATGAAAGTAAAATGTTGATAGAACATAATAATAGATCAACAGAAGACAAGCCAAATAATTTAGATTATATTTTACAATTCTTCTTGTCCAACAAAGATAGAGAGTGATGTGTGTTATGACAGTCAATAGGATGCATCAGCCAACAAAGTCTTTCTCAACGTCAGATCATCCAACCTTCCAAGTGTCACACACACCCCTCAAAGACAACTCCAAAAATCAACGCAAGTCAACAAAAGAATCCCTCATCTAGATTTTCAACATCATCCATATTTCCGACATCATCCATATTTCTAGCGTCATTTCCGGCATCATCCATATTTCTGGCATCCATATTCACACGTGGGAGAGAGAGAAGTCTCTTATATTCTATACGAACCAATAAGATCATGAGGAATGTGTGTGATGAGATGATGATGAAATGGACATCATATCTCTCCAATTTATATTAGTCAGTGAGGGTGTGTGACACATATATTAGGCTTGTGAGCCTACATTACAAATATGGCCAACCTAGCACATGTGTGGAAAATAAAATCAAAATATAAGTTTTGCTCATCCAAACAAGATGATCTTTAGATCAACCTTGCACCTCTTCGAAAGGGGAATCCAACAAAAATATAATCATCCTCATATGAGCAGTGCAACCTGTAGTTTGGACCTAGTTGCCCAAAATTAACAGTGTTGCTACTCTGACAAAAAAACATGATGGTTAAATAAGAAAGGCCGCTCTAAACAAATTGGCAAATTCTTACAAGATTCTTGGTACTTTGTTTTGGACACAAGATTTTTTTTAATGGTCTAACAATATTTAATTAGAAAAAGTGATCTGCATGGTTGAAATTGTCAACATAAATTTCAAGTTATGAGTCAATATATTCCTTTCAATTTATAATTGGGCATTGCTTATTTGGTGTATTTTTGCTACTTTTGTACTTATTCTCATTTTATCTTTCGTGGCTTTGAGAAACATTGAAGGTGTTATACTTGATTTCATATCGTTGAAAGTTATAGTAATTCAGTCTGGAAAGGAAAGATTTGTGAATCTCAAGCTTAGACATTAGAATATGTTTATCAGCTTTTTAAATAAATCAACAATAAGATCAACATGACATAGTCTTAATTCTATCATCTTTTTGTAGTGGAACAATGGCCCATTTTATTTGATGTGTTATTTACCTCGAACTACTTTTCACCAACACGTTCTTTACCTCCAATTGCTTTTCATCCACCATATAAATGTTTTAATCTTATAATTATTTTTCAAATTTACTGAAGACTTGCACCTTGCTTCATATTTCAGAAACTCTATTTGCACATCTTGCTCCTTGTGTAAATATTTCAGAAACTCTGTTTGTTACTTGACTCTAGTGTGGGCAGGTTACAAGAAATGTGAGTGGAAAAAGGAAGGGGAGATAATGCAAATCATGTCTCGGATATGATTTGTATGTTGTTGGAGATCCTTCAGGCACCTAAGACATTGACTTTGGAAATGTTTTTAGGAGGGATTTCCATGTTTTTTTATGTTGTGATTCTTTCACCTCATGGTTATTTTGGGCAGGAAATTTTTTTTATGAATGTCAGACAAGACATCGGTGGAAAGGTATATATATATATATAATTGCAATGTCCATTCCATGATATTCTCTCTTTATTGTTTGATTATATTTTGAACCATTCTTTTGATTTTGTTTTGTCTTTTAACTATGAATTTGAAAATACTTGATATCATGTCCATTTAAACAACCAAAGCTTGAAGATGAAATTAGTATTACATGATATTGATTGAAATATTTTTTAAATATTTTCATGACTATTAGAAAAAATTACTTTCATGTTGTTATTTCAACACATGTTGTTTATATACTTGACCCAGTGTATGCATTAGAGAATGAAATGTTGTGAATAAAAATACAATTTTTAGACATCACATCTCATATTATTTGTTTTCACAAGTTATGTACAACTTGAGTTTTTTATCATGTAACTTAGTTCACATGGTTGTGCCTATGCTTTCACTGAATGTTGAATACTAAGTTAGTAAGGTGTTTTTTTTTTTTTTTTTAAATGGTGATGTTTTATTTTCTTTGTTTATACAGGTCATCTGGCTACATAGTGGCCACTATCACCCAAAACTTGTTCGAGTTTCTTGCTTTTATGGGGAAAATGACTTTGACATTGCTGATGTTGTGGTATATGTCGTATAAATAGTTTATAGTCTACTTCAATTTATATTCTATTGTTCATCATGTTTCATGTCTTACACTCTGCATTGTATCTTCTTCTTTTTTTAGAAAAGGAACTCATTATTGATGGTAAGAAGTACGAATTGAAGAGGATAAAGATAACACTAGAGAGACAAATCAAAAAGAGTGAGAGAAGAGACGGTTCTAGTGATACCCTTCGAGCCAATATCATGCATAAGACACACACATAAAGACTGATGGTCATGTCTTCAAAGTTGGTGAATTCAGCTGCAATATGGAGGGACAATGCATAACACGTCTTGGATATGATTCATTTGTTGTAAGAGATCCTTTAGGCACATGCGCCATCAACTTTGAAAATGTTTCTAGTAGGAATTCATATGGATTTTAATGTTCTAATTATCTCACCTCAGGGTTATTTTGGGCAAGAAAATGTTTTAGGAATGCCAGACACGACATCGGTGGATAGGTAAACAATTTTTTTATAATTGCAATTTTCATTCCATGATATCCTCCCTTGATTGTTTGATTGTATTTTGGACATTTATTTTGATTTTTTTTTTCATTTAATTGTGAAATTGAAAATACTTGGTATCATGTCCATTTAAACAACAACCAAAGCTTGAAGATGAAATTAGTATTACACGATATTTATTGGAATCTTTATAGCTATTTTGTGGTAAAATATTTTCATGAATATCAGAAAAGTTTACTTTCATGTTGTTATTTGAGCACATGTTGTTTATATACTTGACCAAGTTCATGCATTAGAAAATGAAATGTTTTTGCAAATAAAACGACAAGGATTAAACATCACACCTCATATTATTTGTTTTCACAAGTTATCTACAACTTGAGCTTTTTAGCATATAACTTAGTTGACATGATTTTTCCTAAGCTTTCCTTGAAGGTTGAATACTAAGTTACTAAGGTGTTATTTTATATATATGGTGACATTTTATTTGTTTTGTTTATACAGGTCATTTGGCCACACATTATAGTGGCCACTATCGCCCAACTGAAGAAAATTTGTTCGAGTTTCTTACTTGTATGGGGAAAAAAGGCTTTGACATTGTTGATGTTGAGGTATATGTCGTATAAACTATTTATAGTCAAATTTACTTCATATTCTAGTGTTCATTGTCGTTCATGTCTTACGCTCTGCATTGTATTTTCTTTTGTTTTCAAAAAATGAACTCAGTATTGATGGTAAGAAACAGAAATTGAAGAAAGATGAGAGCAATAACATTGGAGCGACACATGCCAAAAAGGAGAGAGAAGAGAATTGGTCTGGTGATGCCCTTAGAGCCAATATCCTGCATAATACACACATAAATACTGATGGTCAGGTCTTCAGAGTTGGTGAATTTACGTGCAATGCCTTAGAAACACAATGATAATGTTTTGAAGTGATGAAACATCATTTCATGTGTAAATTGTAGTCCAACCAATATTAAGTTGGAAACTCATTGTAAGACTTTAACATTTCATATAATATAATTTATGTGGTTGAAATTATTTATAATTGCACTTGATATTGTTTAGTATTGTAATTAACATATGCAACTTTATGTTTTCATATTAGATGAACATGCACATTGTATGATATTTTTTAAATCATACAAATTAATTTATGTTGATTAATAATGAACACATAAAATCAATTTAAAACTACTAAATTAGTAGTTTATATTGATTAATGATGAACACAAATAAAATAAATATACGACTAAATTAGTCATTTATAATGATTATTAATTAAAGTAAATGAAATGAATATAAACTACTAAATTAGTTGTTTATATAATGAATATGAAACTACCAAAAAAGGATAAATGACCACTGTAGATGATAAATTTGTGATTACAAATAATGACTAAATTTCACATATATACGACTATTAGTAGCTAATTTACATTATCTTATAACACGACAAAAAATTTAGTCATACTTCTTTAGTCATTAATTAGTTTCAAACGATGACTAAAATTTGCATATATATGACTATTAATAGCTAATTTATAGTATCTTATAACACGACCAACATTATGGTCATATTTCTTTGGTCATTAATTGGTTTTCTCAGGTGATTATATAGTAATATATTTTATTGTATATTTGGTCATTAATTGTGACAAATAATGACCAAATCAATGATTAAAACAATGACCAAATCAATAACTAAATCAATGACTAAATTAATGACCAAATAAACTACTAGACAACAAAATTGAGATAACCAATTAATGACTAAGCTAAAAATGACTAAAAGTTGGTCGCGTTATAAGATACTGTAAATTAGCTACTATTGGTCATCGACCGAAAAATAGTCGTTTATATGCAAATTTTAGTCATTTTTTTAATAACTAATTAACTATTTTGTACCAGTGAACATTAAGTTGGAAGCTTATAATGTAATACTTGACATTTTATATAATATAATTTATGTGGTTGAAATTATTTATAGTTGCACTTGATATTATTTAGTATTGTAATTAACATATGTAATTTTGTGTTTTTGTATTAAATAAACATGGACATTATATGATTTTTAAAAAAAAATTAGTCGCAATATCATACTAATTAATTTATGTTGATTAATAATGAACACTTAAAATAAATCTAAAACTACTAAATTAGTAGTTTATTTTGACTAATTATGAACACAAATAAAATGAATATACGATTAAATTGGTTGTTTATAATGATTACTAATGAAAGTAAATGAAATAAATATAAACTACTAAATTATCCATTTATATAATGAATATGAAACTACCAAAAAAATAAATGACGACTACAAATGATATTGTGATTACAAATAACGACTAAATTTTGCATATATACGACTATTAGTATCTAATTTACAATATCTTATAACACGACCAAAATTTATTCATATCTCTTTGGTCATTAATTAGTTTCAAACGATGACTAAAATTTACATATATGTGACTATTGGTAGCTAATATACAATATCTTATAACATGACCAATATTTTGATCATATTTTTTTTGTCATTAATTGGTTTTCTCGGGTGATCATATAGTAATAAATTTTGTTGTACATTTGATCATTAATTGTGACAATTAATGATTAAATCAATGACTAGATTAATGACCAAATTAATGACAAAATATACTACTAGATGATGAAATTGAGACAATAAATTAATGACTAAGCTAAAAATGACTAAAAGTTGGTCGCGTTCTAAGATACTGTAAATTAGCTACTACTGGTCACCGACTAAAAAATGGTCGTTTATATGCAAATTTTAGTCATTTTTTTAGTAACTAATTAGCCATTTTATACTAGTGCCAGAGTGGCTGCCAGATGAATATGTGTCGCTTGTGGGTAGCTGTCGAAGGATTTGAGAAAAGTTATCCATCATCGCGTTCCTTTGTTTCTCGAGGGCCTCCTCGAGCAATATTTTGAAAGGATCTCCTACTCCCTCATCTTTCTTTTCTTCCACCATGGGATATCGTTGGGGTTTGTGAGGCCGATTTTGTAAAGGTTCAACCAGATCGAGCCATAACTCCCTATACCTTGACCTCGTTGGGGACATGCAAAGAAAAACTGAGAAAGGGTAGACTACTATGATACCACTGATCTGAAATTATGCAGGAACGAAATAGAATACATATATAAACATAAACATATAAGTGAAACATAAATAAAAATTCATTTCATTAATATCAAAGAACTAAAATATGCTTACATACAAAATGAAAATAAACTTGATCGGGCGATGGTAACTTATCTCTGAGAAGAGATGTGGTGGCTATATGCCCCTGAACTGTGTAACAATGAGGCTCGATGGCCTTTTTTTAATCATTGAGAAATAATGAGAAACCCAAAACATCCAAAAACCTAACCCTGGGAAATGAAGCGTCAAAAGCTCGTGGGCTTCGTTGGGGTAAGTTGGAACATCAACTTCCCGGGGTCGTAACTTTGGCATACGACCTTCATTTGGCTATCATAATACCTCATTTCAAATATGTCGAAGAGGAGGCCGAGTTGCATTTATAATTAGGCTTGGGACTTTTCTAGTCTCTCTGTTTTTCCTAAAAACTTCTTTTAGTCCCTAAAAAAGGCTTCAGAAGTTTAGGACCCGAAAAACTGCCAAAAATAATAAATTGTGCTACAATTAAGGAAACTGAAAGAAACAATGGTGGGGGTCTAAGTGGAATAGGCGGGTGTCCACCAATATCCACCTGGATCATTTCTTTTTTGACATTTGGGGTAGCTCTTTAGATTTAGTTCCTCTTGATCCAGGTATTTGAAAATCTTCAAACTTTCTATGAATTTAAATTGTGTTTGTTTGTGACATTTGAACAGTTTTAACTTGAAAACAAACTTCCTCATGTTGAATCACTTTTCATTCATGAAATGGTGGTCTAAGCCTTCAAGCACATATTACAAGTAGTTATTGCTTCCTTTGAAATAACATTAGACATGGTTGCATTAATTGCTACAACTTTGAATATTATGCTTGGAATAACATCAAACAAAAATGGTGACACAAATTGCATCTAAAATTCCCTTAAATGGAAATGGGTAGAGGTGTTTCTGTCAAAAATATTTGGATGGAAAATCAATAATTTCAATCGCCAAGATTTGAGAAAGTTTGAAATTTTACGGGCGCTTTACCATAAGGTTGATAAAATTTTTGCTAGAATATTATTATCAAATTAAGTGATTAAGGGATCCTTTATAATAACATGGATTATGGTCTTCCAATAGATTAAGAATATGTAATATTTCTTTATTTGGATGGGACTTGAGTTAGATCTTAGAGATTATGACATGGACAACCTATACTAAATATACTACTAGATGATAAAATTGAGACAATCAATTAATGACTAAGCTAAATACGACTAAAAATTGGTCGCATTATAAGATACTGTAAATTAGCGACTATTGGTCACCGACTGAAAAATGGTCATTTATATGCAAATTTTTTTTAGTAACTAATTAGCCATTTTGTACCAGTGATTACATCATGACTCAAATACAATCATGAAGACCGATACTAGTTACATTCTTCAATACTCCCTCTTAAATAGGGAGGTATTCATAATTGTTCAACTATTACAAAGTTGATCTCAATTTGAAATATTCTAAGAAGAATACAACAACATACACAATGCATAGGATACCCACACTGCTAAGGTATCCTCCCAACAGGGACTAAGGTGTCATCTACATTTTCCACTATAGGTACCATCAGGCTACAACCCTAGTATCAATCCAACATGATATATATACCATCTATACCTCCATGCCCTGACACCAACCCTTATAGGGATCTAGGTATCAACACTAAATCGAAGTTCCAACCGATACCCTCCCTCTGGGATCTAGACATCAACTGAGATCTCAATACTAACCAAGCCACGATGTCCTCCCAAGTATCAGCGTACAAATAATTTTATGGTACTTCATCCATTCCTCTCAACCAAATCAAAGACATTTATCAATACACCAACTTTTCAAGAAGGGGTCAACACATCCACCAATCTAAGCATGGTCCTAAAACTAATTTCTCATGGGATGAAATTTCGTCAACACATTAGCTACTTGTTCATCTGTTGTACTATAAATTCACAAGCCCAATCAATATTCAACCTTCCAATGTATATCATATTGTATGCTAGCATAATCTTCAGGGTTTTCAACTATTCTTATGCTACTTAGTTCATCACAATATCCAAACACATTTTGAAAGAAGCTTCCTTCTTCAATTTCTACGACAACACCAAACTCAACCTCATCACTTTACAAAACATCCAATTCTTGTTCACAACTTCATCAATCACAAATTTATTATTCATGGATAGAACTCATGAATAACCATCTGTAGTGCTTCCAAAACTTCATCATTCCTTCTAAATTCACATGGAAACAAGGTAATCTATCAATATTTAATGCCATCAAGGTACTTATAGCTCCCTCTTTCTATCATTCTCACCAAGTCATTATGAGGTAGGAAAATATCCTCAATATATTGAAGTCTATGTACCTGCAAATCTTAACAACAAGCACAACCAAGTACAAATATAAAGCATGAAATCAACTTTATCAATATAGGGTTAGCATGTTGACTCAATGGGAGCATAATAATAAATCAAACTTTATATATCAAGACCTAAATCTAGATAGGTTTACAATTAATAAGGGTTACACTTTTCATGCCCTGTATTTTCACAACAATTTATGCTAGGGTTTTGTCACAAACCCTAGATTCCTTTACCAAAACTAAACTTTAGATATTAGCAATTGAATTCAATCACAACGAAATCATTTTACATCTATGATTTCATTATTATGCCCTAGAACCTTATATCAATCTCTACTAGGGTTAGTTGTAAACCATAGAAACAAACATTAAAAAACTTCAATGTTAGATATTCAACAATTTTGACCAAGCTAGGGTTTCAATCGTACATAAGCATATACACCTAAGGTTTCATTCATAGGATCTTCCATTAACTATTACAAGGGTTTTGTCATAAACCATAATTCATCAAACCCTTAAAATCTAGGGTTTCATCATATAACCTAGACATAAACAACAAACCCTAAAAGGATAGGGTTTCATACAGTGAACCCTAAAGGTTAGGGTTTTACCAAAGTGAACAAAAGAGTATGGCAAGGGTTGATTTAATTCAAATATTAATCCCTTTGAACAAGAATCTTGATGATTCAAAACCCTAGACACGAGAGAGTTAGTAATATAAAGTAAATTTCAAAATGATCGTGTCTTTTAATGAAGAAGACCTACTAAAAATCTTGTACTTTTATACATACCTAGAGTTGCTTCTTTCACAAACCTTGTAGGGCTACCTTTTTAAGGGCTCCTTTTGTAGTAAGGCTTCTACTAGGACTCAAGTCTTTGAGATTCTACCTTCGAATCTTGACACAATCCTTTTTCTTTTATCTGCAAAATCCTTAGAATATACGTTTCAAGGAAAATACAGGAAAATGATTATATTTGAGCAACAATAATAAAATTAAAAATACTTATCCTTTTTGTGGGAAGGAGGAGGCTTCTTTTGAAGGGTTTCATTTTGTATAAGATCAAAAAATATACAAGTACTAGAGTATAATCTCTTGAAGTTTGCAACAAGAAACAGTGAAATTGGCATCCGGAAACAACATGACAACACCTACACTAGTATGGGACCAGGAGGTCCAAGTAGCACCTACACTAGGGTGGGACCAGGAGGTCCCAACACCTACACTAGTGTGGGACCACAGGTCTTAGTAGCACCTACACTGGTGTGGAATAAATTTGGTGCATGTCTATTTAATTATAACTTAACTAAAATGGACAATACAATGTAATCTTATCTCATAATCACTTGTAATAGTTAACTCAGTGTGATAAACTCAGTTAGCTCATGAATTTCGAATCGAGGGTAGTTGGTGAGGCATGCAGAGTAAATATAGTTGTAATAGAGTTTGAAGTGCAGTTGGTGTATTAGTTTAATGCATGTGTAATCAGTTAACTCAGTTAAGTGAGTTAAAGTCAGTTGTTTTAGTTGTAACTGTTTGTTGCACTAGTGAGAGATCAAGTGAATTAAATATTATTTAATTCACAATCAGTGGTCTAACATGCAAATGATGATTTATTATTATTAGCTACATGCATGTCAGTTCCAGTGGAGACCCAGTTAAGACAAAGGTTAAAGGGAAGTGTGACTATCAGTTGTGATATTTTTTTTTGGTAATTGAGGCTAAACTATATTAATTTGAAAATAAAACATTACATATGCTACAAGATGAGTTTGTAAGCAACGCTTAACCAATCCCAACCTTTGTTGCCTTCATAGTTGCGCATGTATGGGGCTGCCTCCTTGGAGGAAACCAACCCGGAAAAAACATCAAACAAAAGATTCCAAAATGTGCCATAACACCAGTGAAAGTAAAGGTTTTATGATAATAACTAGCATAACAAAAAACTAAGAAGAGCTGAGTTGTTGCGCAGTCATGGGTCTTCTGCATCATCCTCAATATTTGGATCTTCCTCCACGATGGGGCAGACGTACTCCTGCGCAATAGCTTCCTCTTCAGCAGTAAGTTGACGCAGAGGCCTGGAAGCAAGAGCGCAGAGGATGGCAGAAACCGGGTACTCGGCATCTGGGACTCACGTCTAGGTGCCTTCCAAGTCCATTATCCAAACGTTGGTGTCTTCCCCCTCTGCTTCCTATGCCGGAATAGGCTTGGTTTTGCAGGGCATGGGGTGCTCCTGGTGCGCAATGGTGGATTTCCTTGGTCCTCTTCTGCCTCTCTGCATTTCATGAGCGGGGACCTCCTCCTCTTGGTCATGCTCGGGGCTATGGGGGCTTCCCTAGCATGACTACTCGAAGAGGAGCCCTCAAAGGAATCCAAGTGGTTATCAGGCCCTCGCTGGTAGCGTCCAGGGAACAAACCTCTCTGGCCTCCTCTGATTGTTCTTTGGCACAGTCTTGGAGCCATGGACAGGTGAAGCAATGGGTAGATGGGGGGCTGAGAGGTATGGAAGAGCAGCTCTGACCAGAGATGGGGAGTGTGCAGTGAGGTGCTATTGGATAGGGAGGTGCGTCAGTGGAGGATGCACAACAGGGGGAGCAGGGTAATGGGAGCACACAGGATGGTGAAACTAGAAAGGAAGATGGAGCTAAAGTGAGGCACACATTCAGGGGGGTGCGCAGCCGGGGGAATTCCACTCAGCGTAGCTCTGGGGGGGGAGGTTGGGCGCAGGAGGGCTGAAACTGAAATAGCCAGAAGGAGTAGACTATGAGTAGTTTTGTGCAGAAGGGCCTCCCCTTTTGTAGGCCTGTGGCACATGCAAAGATGTTGAGCATTATTATGCCTCGCTCACAGTTGCATGCTACAACAGTTTTCAAGAGGAAGCATGTACTTCGAATTATGGCAGAACGTCATATCCATCTGGGAGATCGTTGAAATGATTACAGCTGAGAGGTACCCCCAAGGGGAGGTTGTGTATCTTCATGATGCCTTGCCTCTGTCACCTCATGTGAATTATTGCAAGAGTGTGGATCCACTTCAAGTGAAGGCTTGCGTTGCAGATCTTCATCATCTCAAGTGTGGGAGAGACTGTTTTCATATGTGCTTCCACTATCACCTGCATCCGAGGACTATCAGTTGTGATATTAGCACCCCGCCCAGATGCAATTAAAACACCACAGGATGCCCATGATACTTAGTGCAGTTGAGAAAGGATAAAACTCCTAAGGAATAGGGATTGCATTCCTCATGAATTGCGTGAGCAAGGCAGGCTGAGAATTGGCTAAGTGTTGGCCCGATTTTGTCTGGATCAATGTGATACAGTTAGCAGAGTGTAGGAGACTCTTGTGAAAAGAGTGCATTATAATTGTTTCATGATTCCTTGTGGAATATACAATATATGATAGAGGGGTTTTGAGCAATAAGCTTTCCCCAGAAAATTATTTGTGTTGTGGTTTGATTGATTCTTCTTTGCTTCATGTGATTGGTGATTGTGTTTAAATTTCCGCAATTGATTTGTAGAAGCGATTCAATATATAGCTTTAGTACATTGTTAGATCAGATTGAATCCATGATACACATATTGTTTGTATAATTTCTACATAATCTAGTGTTTCCATTAAGCTTTAGAAACTGAATTTCTAGGGATTTGAGTTACAAAATCTAGACATCATTCAATTTCATTCTTGCCAAGAGTTGCAACATATCTTGGACTACTTACAAACTCTAGATATTATGGGATAGGATTTGAATAGAGAGAGAGTTTACATATGTACTATCTAAATCCTAGATATAATGAGAACTTGCAAACTCTGGGATCCTAAAACGTTAAATTTAACAAATGAACATGCTATACGTACCTTAGTATTTCATGATTGAAGCTAATAGATCTCCTTGCAAATTGGCGACACATTGTTAGATGATTGAGACATAAAGAGCAATATCAATACTTACTTGAATTTGATGAGGACTTTTAAGTTGGTCCAAAAATGCTAGATGCCTTCTCTTGACTGTAGTAGAAGTTTCCACGGTGCCGAGTCAACTCTTTTTCAAAATGATAGACTGTTCCTATTTTTTTGAGATAGAGATACAAACCTTGTTTGATCAATTATTCCTTTCTTTAATGATAGACCATGTACTTAGTTCTTTCTTTACTTTCTTATCAGAGATTGATGTATACTTTTCTGCTAGTAAAAGTCAGCTTTAATGTCACTGATATATATCGGTGTGTGTGTGTGTGTGTGTGTGTGTGTATATATATATATATATATATATATATATATATATATATATATATATGCTTAAATTCTTGTACAAGAGTCTCGACTTTCATTTTTGTGGTGATTGTGGATTCAAAAGGTCTATATATAAATAAATTTTGGTCCTTTTCTTTGTTGGATACTAGGAATAATTCTTAGTTCCCAAAGAATGTCTTGTAATTGTAATTTGATTATTCCCAAAACCTACAAAATTTTTATCTCAGATCTATGAAGTGACACATAACTTTAGGAGATTCATATCTCTATGGTAAGTAAGTCCAAAATTATTTTCCACTTAAGAAACTCAACCTTGTTTAGACTTAGAAATAATGCTTCTCTGCTCTTAATTCAACCTATAAACTACAACCTCAATCACCTAAATATTGCCCAAAATTTTGTTTCTCGGCTCGATACTTCTTCTAGATAGTTCAACCATTACTACTAGTGCAAATAATCCCTTTTTAGACACCTGTGATCTTTAAGCTGCCATTATGCCTCTGTCCTTAGATTTCATACCATGTTGAGAAATCCATAGGGAAAATTAGTTATGGCTTATTTAAATTTGATTTCTCTTATCTTGACAATTTCTTGTGTTTTATTATTACTTCTTATTTGTTATTATATATTCATCATCAAGACAATTGCCAAAACTATGAAGATCACAAAGACAACAAGAGGACATGAGATGTAGGCACTCAGCCAAGGGAAAACCCAATGACATTCTCTTCTTCTCTTAGAACCAATTCAAAATGAGACAACCGAGACCAACACTATGACCTCTTCCATCCATCAAGTCAACCTTCCAATAGATGTTCAAGTCAATAATCTACAAAATGAGTTGATTTATCAATCCAGGATCTCGGTCTTCTTCTTGATTGAAGCTTTTAGTTCTGCAACATATTAGTACACTTCGGTTCTGCAATAAACTAGAAAATTTCGTTATATACAAATTTCAATCCTACAATATACCAAACTTTGAAACTGCAAAAAATTTGATCATATTCATCTTTGCTCATTTAGGTTTTCTTGTAATACATAAATCATCCTCTCTATGCCTCTTCATACCTTATCCATCAATATAAATTTTGAATCCAATCCATATTCAATTGATGCTCCAATAGGTTGAGTACTTTTGCTAATATATAGTCTTCAAGACGGATGTCATTCCTTTACTGAGGCCAACTTGGTGGATGAGGGATAAGACACATAAAATAATTTTCTTTTTTGAATTAAGGAGCCCAAGAAGGGTCTAATATATAAATACAAGGACTTAAACTCTAGAAACAAACCCATGAAGCCTTCAATGGAGGCTTTAACCTAGAGAAAAAATAAACTAAGCATGAAACCCATGCTTAATAATAATTTTTATTTTTATTTCTTCTTGACAATTGCATTACATCATGACTCAAATACAATTATGACGACCGATACTAGTTACATTCTTCAACACAACTAAACTACTCTAACCTTATCTAATTTACTAAGAACTACTTGGGATCAAAGAGAGACAAATAAAAAACAATTAGAGAAGGTAAGAAACCCCTAACATCCCTATGATGGCGATCTTCCCTTGTAGGAAAAAGGAATGGTAATCCATCTCTAATATTAAAGAAATGGCAACAAGCAAGAGACAAAAATAAACATAAGATATAAATATAAATGAAAATTATGGGTGACTTATTATGCCCTTGGTAGAGAAGGTTACCTCTTCTTTTATAGATCTATGTTGAAGCTTCCTTTGATGTAAGGATGGAGGTTGAATGAAATGCAAATGCACATAGCCAAGACACGGTAAGGTGCAACTAGCCAATCCAATAAAGGAAGATCCAATTGAATAAGGCATATATGGAAATTGTAGCAATGCTCAATTGGTGAAGGGTTGATGGAGAAGAAAATTGTAGCAAGCCCAAGAGGATCAAAGTTGGAAGGAAATTATTAATCATAGACACGCTTTCAATTCGAATATAGAGTTTCAAGATGAGATTCAAAGACCAAAAGGTACCCCTTAATAGAAAATAAGGGAGTAACATAACTAAATTGTTGGTATTGATCACTATCATAGGGGTTTAAGGGAAACCATAGTTATTGATAAGAAAAAATACCCTTGCTCTACATTCTTAAGAAAATTATAATTCATAAGAAAAATATATACATGAAAACTTGCCACTAAGAGCATGTGATTGAACAACCAAACGATAAGTTCAACCACATTAACCCCTAGCAAAACGTGCCTCATTGGAGTAGGGATGTCTATGGACCCAATAAAACTCTCTAATTGATTGAACCATTGTTTAATGCAAAAGGATTAGAATCAGTCCACTTAGTTAGAATGTGATCCAAACATGATAACCACACATTCTACCCAGGAAAATATGTAATTGTGCCTAGAGGTGCTCTACAACCTAGTATGGAAGAGATGTTGTCCTGTCATATCATGTCCCGTATTCTTTTTGAATGTAGCCTATTTAATAATTATAATTTTAACTGTTCAATCATAAAGTTAAATAAATTAAACTATAGAAATCCAACTTTTCACAACCTATGGCTTTTCGCATGGTTTTGACAACCCAAGGTTTCTCCCATGCTATTCTTCTTTAACTATCAGACTCCAAGTTTTGACAACCCACAAATGGTTTCAATAACCTATAGTTTTTCCCATGGCATTCTTCTTTAATGTAACCTATTTAAAGACATAAATTCAATTAATTAAATTATGAGACTTCATGGTATTCTTCTTTAATGTAGCATATTTAATAATTATAATTTTAACTATATAATATTAAAGTTAAATAAATTAAATTATAGAAATCCAAATTTTCACAGCACACTACTTTTCCCATGATTTTGACAACCCATTGTTTCTCCTATGGTATTCTTATTTTTGCTTAATTAAACTTATAAAAATAAAATAAAATAAAATTAATAATTATAATTTTTACTCTATAATTATAAAGTTAAAAAAATTAAATAATGAGACTCTCGTTTTTCCCATGATATTATTCTTTACTATATAGCCTATTTAATAACTACAATTTCAACTATATAATCATAAAGTTAAATAAATTAAACTATAGAAATCCAACTTTTCACAACCAATGACTTTTCCCATGGTTTTGACAACCCATGATATTATTTTTGAAGTGTTAGACTCCAAGTTTTGACAACCCACGAATGGTTTTGATAACCCGAAGTTTTTCCCATGGCATTCATCTTTAATGTAACCTATTAAAAGGCATAAAACTTCAATAAATTTTACTTTTATTCCAAATGAATTTGGTTTTAAATATGGACTATGTAATTAAAACCAATTTAAATTCATTTTAACTCAATGCCCATATTGATTAAATCTTTTCTCAAATTTTCCACCGAAATTTTTTTTACACCTTGATTAACAAAATCATTTAATTGAATGCTTTAATAAAATATGCTCAATAACACAAGCAAACATTCACAAGAAAGAGAACAACACAATTGATAACGGATTTCACCCCCTCCACTGGGTTACCGCTCCAGATTCACCTCCAACAGGACGAATCGATCTATTGTCTTTCTGAATAGAGATAAATGTACATTGACTTTTACATCAAGGTGGCCAGCCAAAAACTCTCAACTATACATCCATACTCTGAAAGACTTATGAGCTATCCAAGCTCTGCTAAAAAATGACTTTTTCAAGGACTCCAAATCTCTCCTTACTCTCTTTCTCCTTACCTTTCCTGTACATAGAATGGCATTATATAGCTCTTAGGAGCCCAAAACTAAGGAGGAAATATCTCCTTATCTCTGACTTTAAGGAGAAAATAATTCTCATATCCCTTAAAATTTTCTCATGAGATTTCTATGGAGGAAATATCTCAATCTCTACTTTCAAGGGCCTTAACCCCAAAACCTTAGGGATGAGAACAATCTATCAACTTCAATATGAATTTAGAAATTGAAATTTTGAATTGTTGAGGAAAAATCCTCTCAACATTTCAATTTATATTTTACAAATATATGAGCACATTTAATTAAAAATAAAGACATCTTCAACCTAGGATTGACATGAGTATATCTTCATAATGCTCCTTGGGTTGTCTAGATCCTCTTGGATCAAACCTCCCCATTAAAAAAAAACTTTTAGTCCTCTAAAAGTATTTAAAAAAAAAGTGAAGTTGATTTTGAATGAAGTCAATTCTTCCTCTAAATCTTGGGAACAAATTTGTTTGCATTTGATGCTACCTTGTTGGAATCAATGTTGAACTTCTGCATTGATTCTCCCTTCTCCATAACATGCTTTGAATGTTGCACCAAATTTTAACCAAACAGGAAGATGAAAATTGAATTTGTGTCCATGTTGGAAACCTTGACTGTCTATAAATCGATGTCAAGAGTCCATACCATAAATCCAGTTGAATTCCAACTCAACTAGGGTAGAACGACTCTGTCATGCATGAATACTCCACTGAACAACTGCCACAAACAAAGAGTCTACCAGAAGTTGACACCTCATATATTGATGGGAAATTTGAGGTGGTGTAGAATCTGTAGGTACCTTTTCTTGAAGCTACAAATGCCCCGAGAGAAGCTCTAAATAAGTCATCCAGTGCCTCACTCGATACCAATGATTTTAGATCAGCAACTAAGAACAAATGGTTGCAATCTTCACGAGCACAAACAAGAGGAAACCCCTCATGATGACACATGGCTGAATTATACTGCTCAACTAGGCATGATATGTAGAAGGCTTGCCCACATCCTTCGAGTTTGTAATAGTCTTCAATATCACAACCTTACTAACTTTTCGAGGATCTGCACTATAAACACCATCCACATCTGTCCAAATTGTAATTCGCCCGACTCTGAATAGAGCTCCCATGATTGCTGCAGAGAAGTCACTTCCATTTCTTTTGAGGGTTGTTGGAAGATTCTTTTTAGTGCTAGCAATAAAACATGCAATAATTATTGTCTTAGCCGAAGTATGTGCGTACCACTTATTGAGATTTTCCTCTGATGTTGCATAGTCAGGGTCTGCCTGGTTGGAACTAGTTGGATTAACAACAAGGACTTATCTAGTGTCCATCCACACACAAGATAGTACGCGCTTTCTAACAGTAGCAGCCAATATTTGTGCAGATCACAACATCAGATATTTCATGTGCTGTTGTTTCCAGAGAAAATGCAATCACATCATACCTGCAAATTGAGCTATCACATGCATTCGTTATGCTTTTCACACATAGGCTTTCAGTCTTTGAACACCCACAATATTTCTCACAACAAGTCCCACTACGCAGGCAAGAACATTGCTTTCCACACATGGATTGACAGTCACATAGTGTAAACTGCCTACATGGTTGATCTTTGCTATTAGAAATTCGCTTTTTTATTGAGGGATGACCAACATACTTCCAAGTGTACTTCAGCCTCCATACTCTTCCCCTTCTGCGCCAAAATCTTGTTTATGTTCGAGCCTCTGTTCCCATAGAATCACTACGGTTAGCCTTCTCATTTCCATCAGACCGCGAATTTTCCCCATCTCTAGCTGCCCACTGCATTATGGACTCATTGCAATGGATATATTCTGCTATCTCAGAATAGGTCTTCAGACCATTCAATAAGTTGCGTGCTATCAAGCAGTTGCGGCTGCGCTTCAAGAGAAGCTTCATATTTCCACATTCATAGTTATCACCTCTCTGTAGTGGACCACCCAAAGTGCCATCTCCACAACCAACCGAACAATTCTGACAAACATTTGGATTGCATTCACGGCCAGCAGCAAAGCATGGGCATTGTCGACTTCGACATTGACTCTTCGCACAGTGACATCCTCAGAAACGATTCTTGCAGCCTTTTGATTCTTTACTATTTCGATTCCTCATGGATGTGGCCCGCCTTTTGGATCGACTTCCAACATTGTGGAGTTCTGCATCTGGATGTACCGCTGATCATGCCACAAAATCTTTAATTTGTTGATGAAATCGTGGAACCAATTCTACAGCGGATACAAAGAAACTGCTTTCAAAACTTAAGAAAGCCAATCTGACTATGCCATTGGTGATGTTTATCATCAGATCTTTGTATCATCTCACCGTCCATGAAGCCACGAACTTTCTCAGCCTCTGTGCATAGTAGACAACAACGATCATCCATCTAAAGCAAATGACAGCTCATCCCATTACGATGAACATGCACTCGAGCGCAAGAGATGTGAACTTTAGCCAATCGAATCAAGTCTTGAAATGTTTTTTGTTCCTTCCATTCCCCATTCCACAACCACGATGACAATGCAAATCGTAACAACCAGTCCAACGCAAGAAACCAGCACAGATCTGGGCACAATATATTCGAGATGGAAAACGTGAATCACAATCCATGACTTCAGAACTTGATCCTCAATCCTCTACCATGAATTATGCTGGTCGTGGCTCATATTCATAGATCCAAAAACAGTTGTAGTCGTTACAGTCATCGAGAGGCTAATCATCTTCTCACCCATGTATACAACATTGTTCGAGTCTTTACTTTCAAAATTGCGATTAATGGCATGGATCTCGAAAATAATTTGAATAGAAATGATGAACAACAAAACTACTATTCTGGTCCTGTAATTTTTTTTTTGATGCAGCAAGCGCCATTTCTCCGCAACAGATGCATTCTTGTAAGTGAAAATGGATCTCCCAATTTTATCCAGCGTGCATGCAGTATCTCATTCGTCAATCCAAGCAGTTCGAGAAAACTCGTTCTCCAACCCTCATGCTTATGGAGTCATTCAACTGTACGCCGTGCTGGTGGCTCAGGTTCTCATCGTTTCCAAATAGAAATCATCAGAGTCGTTATATCATCAACAGAGTCATAATAAAATTCTATTCATCGACTTCAGCAATCAATTATTCGACAACAAAAAAATGATACCATAAATTACAACCTGCAATTTGTTGAGGATCAAATTTGAAAAGGACTTTGTTCCATATCATCATCATAGTTCACATTGTTCCTTTGATACATTTATAATATCATAGTTTCAACAACTTTTTCATATAGGAACAAATCTGAGAAGAATTTTTTTAATTAAGGAGAAACGATATCCATTGCTTACCCAACCAGGTGAATGGATTTTCTTTGATTGGATTTGTTTCATCATGAATACTGTTTGTGTGTGCTTTTGCTGCAGGTTCCTTTCACAACTTCGGAAGATATATTTGCGAGAACTGTTTATTCTGCTTGTGTCGAAGCTCTGAATGTAGATCCCAACAATTCTCCTTCTGGTGCCCATTTCTTCCACAATGAACAAAAAAATGCACTCGTCGATTCCTTGTCAGAAATGATTTCAAACCTTTATTAGGAGAAAAAGATTTAGCTCTTCTCTTGAAGTGTGTAGAAATTTGAATAATTTGCTGAATTATTCACTGAGATTATCCTAGTCACATACTATTTGGGCTTCATACATAACACATAATCTCTTCTACGCATTAATCATCACATGCGGAAATAAAAACAACAATCGGTATTGAAAACATTCACATGCGCACATAGAAATTCAACACATATAACACAGTATGTATACCGGGGAAAGCTTACAGCTGAAAACCCCCTACTGTTTGTATATTATAATGAAGAAGAATCATGTAACAATCTCAGTACAGTACTCCTCACAAGTACTCAGTATTGTCTCCAAAAGTTACACACAAACTAGCTCAGTTTTGAACAAGTCACGGGTTCAAAACTCCTCCATTGTTTGCCTGCCTCTAATGTGCAATCCAAGATGAGAGAATGGATGGAATGAATTTGAATTCCCTTGGCTTTAAATGCGCAATCCTCATTAGCAATCTCCTCCAATGATTGTGCAAATCTCATGCACACTATAGTCACAACTGATAGTAGACTCCACCCTTTCACCCACCTCTAACACTGGTCTCCATTGAACTGTCCATGCACTGCTGTTAACTAATGTGTTCTTTAGTTGAATAATGAGTTAATAATTATTGAATTAATTAATAATTAATTCACACCACTCATCACTAGTGTATTTATCAGTTAGACTAAATACAACTAGTTCAACTAAGTTAAACCGAACACAACTCCACCAACTGTCTCATCAACTCCACCAAACGCTGCCACATGAGTTCTAACTGAAGTCAACCATGCAATAGCTCAATTAACCCATAGGAAATTCGAATTTCCTTCTGTCAGCTGCATGTGCCACATCCAAGCATCAAACTGAAGTGCTCCAAGAGGATAAGATAATGTTTATAGTCCAAATATTATTAAGGGCTAATAATATTTGACTGTTCTATTTTTAGACAGGCAGTCTAAAAATAGACTTCGACCTGTATGTCTAAAAATATATGTCCATCTATTTTTACCAACTTGACCAATCATCCAAGAATAGCATCCCGCAACTCCTAGACCATGCTCCATATGTCTTAAAATAGACATAGTCTAAAAATAGACTTTTCGACAAAAATCACATGTGTGGTCCCCACCTAGTTTAGGTGATCACTCTCCAACTAGGATCAGGAAAGATGTTTCAGGAGGCCTCCTTCACTGTTTCTTGTTTCCATTTTCAACACTCCCTCTCAACAAGAAAGGACTGTCATTGCATGCGACATGTAACTCCATGCATTCGCCCTGCAACCTTCACAAGCGCCATGCAACTCCATGCATGCGACATGCAACTCCATGCATTCGCCATGCACCCTTTGCATGTGCCATGCAAACTCATGCATGCACCATGCAACTCCATGCATGCGCCATGCACCCTTTGCATGCAACATCTCTGAAACAGAAAGGCTCCAAACAACTCAATCAGTCTGATGCATATATCATCAAAGTCTTTGACCTCTGCTTAGCTACTGCACATGTCATCAGGAACCACTGCGCTGTTGAACTCTTGCACCCATGCACTCTTGCACTTGCTGTCAACTCTGATTCGCGCTCCAGTATTCGACACTGTCACTTTGATCTGCCTGCATCAATCCAACTGATCATGCTACTGCTGTGCTGTGGGCACCTCGTAGCCAGGTTCAATTCATGAGATCCACACCATCCCATGAATCCTACCCAGAAATCTCCTCTTGGGATTATTCATGCATGTCGCCCCACCTCTCACCTGGTGGTATAGCTGCATGCACTCCCTCTGCCCATCTGGCACGAAATTTCTCTGCATGAGTGGTTTCTTCCACTCCATGATCCTCATCTCATGGCTGCTCCACATCCCGAGGTTCACTATTACCTGCATGCAAAACTTGCTCCCTCTCAAGCATCAGTTGCATGTCTTTCTTGCACTTCCCAACAGTAGGAAGCTCCGTAGACATCCCATCTACTTCAAGTCTGTAGAGATTCTTTGCTCGAATCCCAACCTTCTTGACTTGTCCTGTTGCCTTGTGCCGAAGGAAAACTTTTCCTTCTCTAAAGACAACTTCATACCCTTTATCCTCTAACATTGCGACTGAGATCAAATTCTTTGTTAAACTTGGTACATGCAATACATCTTGTAAAAGAATGAGTTTACTTGACTCCCTCTGAAAGGTTATGGTACCAATGCCGGTCGCATTGTATCGTCCACCGTCGCCCAACTCAACATGCATCTGGAGACCTTTCTCCACCAAGTCACTGAAAAGATTCGCATCTCCCGTCATGTGAAAGGAAGCGCCACTATCAATATACCACCCCGATCCCAATGCACTAGACAACATGCATGCGATCAATGAGAAGTCTAGCTCAAATTGCGAGGCAAGAGCCTCACCAGCTGCAGCTCCAGCAGCCTGCTTGTTCTTCTTCTTCTGTGGACAATTCGTGGCGTAATGTCCATGATCGTGACAGTGAAAACACTTCACTTTGGACATGTCACGCTTTTTACCATCCGCACCGGATTGAGAAGCCTTCTCCTCGCCCTTCCCATTCCTTTCTTTGGCAGCCGAAGCGCAGTCTTCTTCATCAGATATCTTTGATGAAGATCCATCTCTGGTACTCCGCCGTATCTCCTCTTGCACAAGATTAGACCACAGTCTTTCCCATCCTGGAAAATTTTCCCGACCATTGACACTGTCCTGATATGGATGCCAACTTTTCGGAAGCCCGAGGAGAGCCAAGCTCACCAGCTCCTCATCATCCACACTAACTCCTACACTCCCAAGCTCATCCCTGCAGTGGACAAACTTGGTCAAGTATACTAGAATAGTGTCATTCTTCTCCATCTTTATTTTCCTGAGTTTATCCTTGAGCGCCAACTTCCTTTGGTCACTCTTGCTCTGGAATAGATCTGTCAACGCTTTCCACATCAAATATGGAGAAGCTTTTCCATGCAGGCTGGATACAATGTGATCCTTCACGCCCTCCAACAGAATCCTTCGACACCTTGCTCTCTTCTTTTTCCAAGCTTCAATCACAGCAGCATCCGTAGAAGTAGGCTTTGGAATTTCTTTCTCTATGAATTCCAACAGCCCATTGTCATCTAACACTGCCTCCATCCTGTCTTTCCATGCAATATAATTCGAGCTACCTTCCAAGGCATACTCCAATCGCAATCTGACGAAAGACATCTTTGCTTTTGACACCAAGAAAACAATTATGCAATTCGAATTCCAACAGCTCCAAACTCAACCGCTTCCGATCTACACTTGATAACAAATTATTTCTAGCACAGAGATCGACTGTAGGGGCATTTACTGGATATATCACCTTTCAGAGAAAGGATGGATCCAGAGGCTACCTGGCCCGCTTACAGACTCTGTCTACCGAAATAAGTTTGTAATCACCGTAATAGATCTGATGATCAATATAGCTCCGATACCATGTAGAAATTTGAATAATTTGCTGAATTATTCACCGAGATTATCTTGGTCACATACTATTTGAGCTTCATACATAACACATAATCTCTTCTACGCATTAATCATCACATGCGGAAATAAAAACAACAAGCGGTATTGAAAACATTCACATGCGCACGTAGAAATTCAACACATATAACACAGTATGTATACCACGAAAAGCTTACAGCTGAAAACCCCCTAATATCTATATATTATAATGAATAAGAATCATGTAACAATCTCAGTACAATACACCTCACAAGTACTCAGTACTGTCTCCAAAAGTTACACACAAACTAGCTCAGTTTTGAACAAGTCACGGGTTCAAAACTCCTCCACTGTTTGCCTGCCTCTACTGCGCAATCCAAGATGAGAGAATAGATGGAATGAATTCGAATTCCCTTGGCTTTAACTGCGCAATCCTCATTGGAAATCTCCTCCAATGATTGTGCAAATCTCATGCACACTATAGTCACAACTGATAGTAGACTCCACCTTTTCACCCACCTCTAACACTGGTCTCCACTGAACTGTCCATGCACTGCTGTTAACTGATGTGTTCTTTAGTTGAATAATGAGTTAATAATTAGTGAATTAATTAATAATTAATTCACACCACTCATCATTAGTGTATTTATCAATTAGACTAAATACAACTAGTTCAACTAAGTTAAACCGAACACAACTCCACCAATTGTCTCATCAACTCCACCAAACTCTGCCACATGAGTTCTAACTGAAGTCAACCATGCAATAGCTCAACTAACCCTTAGGAAAAGCGTATTTCCTTCTGTCAGCTGCATTTGCCACATCCAAGCATCAAACTGAAGTGCTCCAAGAGGATAAGATAATGTTTATAGTCCAAATATTATTAAGGGCTAATAATATTTGACTATTCTATTTTTAGACAGGCAGTCTAAAAATAGACTTCGACCTGTATGTCTAAAAATAGATGTCCATCTATTTTTACCAACTTGACCAATCATCCAAGAATAGCATCCCGCAACTCCTAGACTATGCTCCATATGTCTAAAAATAGACATAGTCTAAAAATAGACATAGTCTAAAAATAGACTTTTCGACAAAAATCACATGTGTGGTCCCCACCTAGTTTAGGTGATCACTCTCCAACTAGGATCAGGAAAGATGTTTCAGGAGGCCTCCTTCACTGTTTCTTGTTGCCATTTTAAAAAAAGTGCTCATCTCTTCGTGGTGACTGCTTTCCATCACCATTACCACCATGATTCTACTTTCTTGCCTCTGCAGATTTGGAACTCTCTCCAATTTCTGTATAGCCCAATCTTGCATTATGAGGTTGTCTCTTCACCTCAATAGGATTGAGGATGCCTTGACCATTAACTCCAAGGCCTCTTCCATCGTATCACATCTTGGTCAACAACTTCATACCAATCCCCTTGGTATGATTTTCAAAATTTGCAAACAATGCATCATTAACATCATTATCAGAAGGTATAGAAAATGAAATGCTTCATACCTACTCGGACACTTGATTATCTTCTTGATTCTTTGTCGATGACGAAATAGAAGATGATGCTCCATGAGAACTACGTTGCTCACATGGCTGATAGAAATAATCCTTCAATGACTTTTTCAAAACATCTCTGTGCTTTGTGGCTTCGAGCAACCTTTTTAGCTTGATATTCTCCTCTCGAAGTGCTGAATTAATCTCTTCCAATTAATTTATCTATTTACGCAACTGAAAATCCTTACATACATTTCTTCTACCATCTATTGCATGGTTAAGAAAGTTTTCTAATTTTGTTGAAGAAAGGAATCAAAAGATGACATTTTGAACCAAAACGATTTACCTTCTCCTTCTTCTGCTTGCCTGAGCTGAAACTGTAAAATGTACCCACTAAGCCAAATAATGAACTTAGCTCTGATACCAAATTGATCTGAAATTGAATTTTTAGTTCTAACTCAGATTTAACTTTAAAACATGTATACGGAAAAATTATTAACAAAATCATTTAATTGAATGCTTTAATAAAATATGTTCAATAACATAATCAAACATTCACAAGAAAGAGAACAACACAATTGATAACGGAGTTCACCCCCTCCACTGGGCTACCTCTTCAGATTCGCCTCCAACAGGAAGAATCGATCTATTGTCTTTCTGAATAGAGATAAATGTACATTGACTTTCACATCAAGGTGGCTAGGCGAGAACTCTCAACTATACATCCATACTTTGAAAGACTTATGAGCTATCCAAGCTCTACTCGAAAATGAATTTTTCAAGCACTCCAAATCTCTCCTTACTCTCTTTCTCCTTATCTTTCCTGTACATAGAATGGCATTATATAGCTCTTAAGAGCCCAAAACTAAGGAGGAAATATCTCCTTATCTTTGATTTTAAGGAGAAAATAATTCTCATATCCCTTAAAATTTTCTCATGAGATTTCTATGGAGGAAATATCTCAATCTCTACTTTCAAGGGCCTTATCCCCAAAACCTTAGGGATGAGAATAATCTATCAACTTCAATATGAATTTAGAAATTGAATTTTTGAATTGTTGAGGAAAAATCCTCTCAACATTTCAATTTCTATTTTACAAATATATGAGCACATTTAATTAAAAATAAAGACATCCTCAACCTAGGATTGACATGAGTATATCTTCATAATGCTCCTTGGGTTGTCTAGATCCTCCTGGATCAATTAAACACAACAATATGTGATATATCATTCTCCTATGACACAAAACATCAAAAGAAACACTGACATGGCAAGTTTGGAAAATATAAAAAGAAAGAAAGAAAGTATTTTTAATGTCTACATGGCTAAAAATAGCCTATGGGACAAAATGCTTCTCCATCTGGCTCTTGTGTTCGGCCCTTTTCCTGTGAAGTTTTACAATAACCGCTCCCAGCTTCTTGACAAACTCTTCGCTGAATAGATTATCCCAAGAGCTAGCTACCAGAATACCTGCATAATTTTCCCTGCTATCTTTGAAGGGCTCACATTCTAAAATGAAATGTTTTTCTGTTTCCACTTGTTTCCACTTTTCCGGAAGAGTAAAAAATATGTACTCTTTCCTCCCACTTTTTTTTTGGCCTTTTCCAATGCCTTGTTTCACAACGAAGTTGATGAGAATTAATGAGAATTATTCCCTAATTGAGCAATAAGAATTTTAGATCTCCAAGAAATATTGGCCCCTATGTACGTCTTTTGTTGATGACTATGAGTGGGGTTAAACTCTTCAATGTAGTACTAATTGAGCAATAAAAGTTTTAGATCTCCAAGAAATATTGGCCCCTATGTATGCCTTTTGTTGATGACTATGAGTGGGGTTAAACTCTTCAATGTAATACTTCTTCTTTCTCCCTAGCTCTTTCTCCCAAGTACGTTTGTGTAACTTATCCATAACAAATTTTTTTATTGTTTCCACTTTTACGGCCCCTATGTATGCCTTTTGTTGATGACTATGAGTGGGGTTAAACTCTTCAATGTAATACTTCTTCTTTCTCCCTAGCTCTTTCTCCCAAGTACATTTGTGTAACTTATCCATAACAAATTTTTTTATTGTTTCCACTTTTACGAAAAAGCAAAAAATACGTACTCTTTCCTTCCACCTTTCTTTTAACCTTTTATGAAACAATCATAAAACTTTACTTTAAACTCTTTATTAAATTATAAAAATGGATAATTTATTAACATTAATAAAATTAAACTCTATGTGAAACCTACAAAACTCTATAAAACATAGAGCTAACCACCATTATAAACGAAACTCTATAAAACATAAAACTAACTTGTTAGTTAAGTGGAAAGAAATAAAAGCTAAAAATAGCACAATGACATATATAAACCAAACTCTAAAAAACATAAAGCTAACTTCTTAGTTAAGTGGAAAGAAAAAGAAAAAGCTAAAAATAGCAAAATGCCCTAAAGACGGTATTTGGAAATTCAAAACCTTTTCTTAAAAAAAAAAAAACAAACTGTCGACCAACGAAGCCGGCGTGTGGCATTCGAAAGTATCCAAGACCGAAACCATGCAGAAATCCATTATCAATTTAAAAAATAAAATATTGTTGTGAATAGACAAATGGAAATTGACAACACAATGATGATTTTACCAGACGCGCTAGCGATTTGTAAAGGGTGTGTCATGGGGAGACAAGACCACAGATTTGACGAGCGATAATATCAAAAAAGAAATAATAATTAGTTAATACGGTCCTCATAAGAAAATAATATTAAATTAGTGATGTTATTAGACTAATTCAAAATTTTTTAACATGCAAATGACAGCTGGAAGCTGTACTTATTACCACACATTTCTATGAGTCGCTGCCTTAAACACCTTCCACAGATCAGGACAGGGCGACCTCTAACCGCCACTTTGCATCACTGCACGGACCCGAGTACCGGCTATTCCGGTCATACTGATAATCAGGCGCAAATTTTACTGCAGTGTAATGTTTTTCACGTCCGGGCGGACTGAAAGGATGAATAGCTTGAAATAGCTGAACCGAGGGTTTTTTGAATGTTCCGTGGAGCAGTCTGGGAGCTGTCGATGCTGATGTCGAACCGTCGGTGTTCTCTACAGTGAACGAAGGCGAGCTGAGAAGCGTCGTGTTTGAGTCTTTATTTATTTATTTTTGGACAGAAAACGCTTAAGATTTCAACTGGTATGATTTCCCTCCTCCCCCATTCGACAAAATGTAGAATTCTAATTGGTTTATCATTTAATGTTGTGCCAGTGGAGAAATCTAGAGAGAAATTATCTGAAACGAGATTTTCTGGTTTTTATGAATTTTTTTGACTTACGATTACAACGGAGTGACTTTCACAGTCCGAAGGTACATGCAATTGAAAACCCTGGAATATAATATTTTAGTTGGAAGTTCTTCGGTTGCGAATGTTTCGACTCTCTCTTGTTGTTGCAATAGAGTTGCAAGAGATCTGCAATATTTGTTAATACAAAGATGTTTTGTCGTTTAGGTTAAATCTTATGTTAATGTAACGTAGATCATGAAATGTCCAGCTCCAACAGTTGTAGGACGGATTTTTTCCATGAAAACTTCCGAGCTTAAGTGTTTGCGGTTTAGGTTAAAATTTATGTCGTTGCAACGTAAATCATCAAATGTCTGAGCTCAGACGCTTGTAGGATGGGCTGTTCGCAAGACAAATTCCTGAGGTTTGTTGTTTGTTCTGGATATTTTGCATTCAACAGCGTCGGCCTTGAGAAAAGGTCGGAAGATTATGCGATTCTTCTATTTTTGTCACAAATATACCTTGGAGGTCGGAAGAACGTTCCGACATTGGCGAGGATCTTGTTGACAATTAACGAACTACTGCATTTCCGTCTAAGCTGAACTTTTGAGTGCTTTGGATTCTGAAGCGTTGCAGAAGGGAGCTCTCACTTCTTTTTATTTTTTATTTTTTTTGTTTCTTTCTGGTTATATTTATTTCATTTTTACAACGTACTGAGAGTCTATTTCTATTCGAGTGATAATTTTATTTGTAAGTTAGGTGATTTTCTATTTTTGATTCTGGAAATATTGCCTTTTGTTGCTCTCTGTTCATCTTTTTTAGGCGCGCTTTAGTTTTGTCGGAGAATCCATATGCAGTGTTTTATGTAAACCCTCTAGAGCAGGAACTAGACTTTCGAGAGCATTCCAGAAGTTATGTTATTAATGTTTTAAGACATATAGAATACTGTTGATGAGCTTCTCTTTTCCTTGCAGGAAGGATTGACTGCATTTTCAAGTAGGTATAGTGATTGCATCTTTGAACTCAAAGATATGGAGCCCAAAGATATGGAGCTCGCAGAGGATGAAGTACACCTAGGCGTCTACTGCCTCCATATGAGTTCTGACAGTGATAGAGAACTGGAATGTATCGGCAGTCAAGAACCTGTTGGCAGCAATGATGACAGAAATGAGTCGCAGCCAGAGAATAATCAAGGAGTGGCGTTTAGAACCAGGAGAGCCAAAGATTCAGTGGATGGTTCCAGTAGAAAGAGCTCTAGGCACTGGTGTTCTTGTTGTGAACAAAACAGTCCCAAAGAGAAGAAGAAGAAACAAACAAACAAGGCGTCAAAAGATCCAGCGGAGGCTCAAGCCTTTCCTGTGGTAGATGAAAGAACAGATGGAGAATATGTGGCTTTCCAGGACCCTGAAAGGGACCTAACCTCTTCTCCTTCACGTAAGAGAGCGACGTGGAATCCAAGCGATGAAATAGAACTTGCTTCTGCCGTTCTGGATGGTATAAATTCAGGTCTTGGTGGTGTGAAATGTGGAACTGATGTTATGGATGTAAAGTCACATAAGCAATTTTGGAAGGATGTTAGTGGAAATATTCAGAGTAAGATTGGGCATGATCGGTCGAAGAATCAGATCATCGAGAAATTTAGGAAATTGAAGATTAGGTTTTTCACTAATGCAGAACAGAAACAATCTGCAGATCGGTCGAGTGAGGGCCACGAAGGGCAGCTTTTTAGTATTCTGCAGCAAGTGTTTGGAACTAAAGAGGAACAGAGTGTGAATCTCCAGGAAACCCTACAAAATCCTTCAGGATTGAGAGTCATTGGTAATGAAGATCAAGTTTCATTGAAAAGACACAGGGACAACAAAGGGTCAACAGATTTGAAGAATTCAGTTCAAGATCAGGTCACTGAAGCTACGAATGGAGTGGAGGAAGCAGGTGTTGAACCTCTCAGTCCAGGAGAAGAGAGAGCTCTATCAAAAGCAAAACATAGAGAAGAACTAGCTTCTGCTATCCTAGATGGTATCAAGTCTGGCCTGGATGCTGTCGAAGTTGGAGCTGATCTAACTTGCGTCGAATCTTTCAATCAATTTTGGGAGAACATAACTGAAATCCTCCAGAAGAAAACTGGTCAGGTTCAGTCGAAGTATCAGATCATCCAGGAGTTCAGGAAGATGCAAGAGAGTCATGTTGCTAGTGCAATGCAGCAACCCTCTGCTGTGCAGACAAATGATGGACATGAAGAGCAGCTATTTAGGATTTTGCAACAAAATGCTGGAGATGAAAGGGAACAGGACATTTCAGATACAGCCTTGAAAGAAAGAGTCAAAGGGAGTGAAGATCAAGCTTCAAAGCCTGAAACCAGAAGCATCCTGGATCAAGAAGGCAGACAAGGTGGTAAGATGTCATGTAATGGTATCTCATATGTTCTCTGTTTGCCTTCCCCTAATCAAACTATTATTTGGAGTCTTCAGAATCATGGCACTCGAAAAAAGAAACCTGAAGGAAGAGATTTACAAGATGAAATGTTTACAGATGCCAAGGATCAAGAGCACGACCTGTCCTCTCCTGTACAAAAGAAATCAGGTAAGGCTGCAAAGAATAATCCGTCCTACCCTGTAGAAAAAAAATTAGTACACACTTCAGAGAGTGATCTGTCCTCCGTGGTACAAAAGAAATTGTTCAAGGATTCAAAGAGTAATCAAAATTCCCGAGAACAAAAGGATTCAGTAAAGGTTTTAATGAATAATCCGTCTTCCCCCATTTCTCCGGGAAAAAAACCAGTGAAACGAAAATCTTCTTATGAAGTAACGATTGCTGAAGTGATTTCAAAGGTGAGTCAATCCTCTAAAAGGAGGAAGCTTACAAACCAGTTTTCTGAAAAGATATTGGGGGAAGATTTAGAGAGTAGTCCTTCCCTAAAACGAAAGGAATTGGCAAACACTTTAGAAAATGCAAAAGGGTCTTCCCCAGTTAAATCGGTCAAGGCTGCAAAGATTAATTTGTCTCCTCCAGGAAAGGAATTAGCAGAAACTTTAGAGAGTGCAAAACGGTCCTCCCAAACGAAATTGGCCAACTCTCCAGAGAGTAATCTGTCTTCTCCAAGACAAAAGAAATTAGCCATCACTCCAGAGAATAATCTATCCTCCGTCTCCCTCTATCTTCCTAGAAGAAAATCAGCCAAACGGAATTCTCAATATGAAGTAACTATTGCTGAAATGATTTCAAATTGTAGTCTACCCTCTAAAAAGAGTAAGTCTGCAAGAGTGTCTTCCCAAAAGAAATCGTTGGAGACTTCAGAGAGTAATCCATCTTGCCCACAACAAGAATTACCAAAGACTTCAGAGAATGCAGAACAGCCTTCCCAAAAGAAAATGGCGGAGGCTTCAGAGACTAATCTGTCTTTCCTAGAACTAAAGGCGTCTGCAAACAGTTCACAGAATCTAAAACAGACTTCCCAAAATAAATCGACGAAGGGTTCAAGGAGTAATCTGTTTTCCCCAGAACAGCAGGAATTAGCAAACACTTCAGAGAATGCAAAACAGTTGTCTGAAACGAAATCGGTGAAGGCTTCAGAGACTAATGCATCTTCCCCAGAACAAAATGAATCGGTACAGGCTTTAGAGAATGCAAAACAGCCCCCCCGAAAGAAATTGGCCAAGGCTTCAAAGAGGAATCTCTCTTCCCAAAAGATTTCGGCCAAGGCTTTAGAGAATAATCAGTCTTTGCTGGAAGAAAAGGAATTAACAATGACTTCAGAGAATGCAAAACAGTTGTCTGAAACGAAATCGGTGAAGGCTTCAGAGACTAATGCATCTTCCCCAGAACAAAATGAATCGGTACAGGCTTTAGAGAATGCAAAACAGCCCCCCCGAAAGAAATTGGCCAAGGCTTCAAAGAGGAATCTCTCTTCCCAAAAGATTTCGGCCAAGGCTTTAGAGAATAATCAGTCTTTGCTGGAAGAAAAGGAATTAACAATGACTTCAGAGAATAAACGATCATCCCCTATTTCTTCTAAAAGAAAATTAGCCAGACAAGATTCTCAACATGGAGTAACCATCAGTGAAATGATTTCAAAGGTTAGGCAATCCTCTAAAATGTGTAAGTCTGCAAAACGGTCTTTACTAGTTGAACTTAACATTCCCGCTGAGGCTTTGGAAAGCAACCAGCAGTTCTTGTCAAAGGTGAAATCAGCTGATCAGACATCTCCAAATGAACATGGCAGTGTGTCTCAGGTTTCCGATGATGGTGGTGTCACACAGGTTTTACTAGAAACAAAGCCTAACAAATGGAGATCCAATGAAGAAATTGCCATTGCCTCGGCTGTTTTGGATGCTATAAAAAGTGGGCAGTTTGATGTGAAGCTAGGGTGTGACAATGAATGGGGAAAACATTTGAAGTTATGGGAGCAAGTGCACAAGCAGATTCAGAGCAAGACAAATAAGGAATGTACAGTTAATCAGGTTGCTGAGAAGTTCATGAAAATGAGAAAAAAATTTCTGAACATGAGAGAAATTCCGTCCAGAAAAGACAGAATTTGTCTTGGTAAACATGAACAACTCTTCGATATATATCAGGAAATCTGGCACAATGAGCAGAGTACTGCCCCACCCGAAGAGAAGAGTGAAATGAATAAAGCTTCTCCTGTTTCAGAGAACGTAACTTCAGAGATGAATGTGTCACAATGTTTGGAAGTGGTCCTGCCGTCATCCACATGCACTGGAACACAAGATGAACAACACAAGCAGATGGAAGACCTCCTAGGAAGGGAAAACTGTGACAGCTCGGCAGGCATCAAACAGGTACAAGATAAATGCCGGGAACTGCAGACCGAAGAGGAAACTGAAATGAATAAAACTTCAATCGTTTCAGAGAATATAACTTTAGAGATCAATGTGTCAAATTGTTTGGAAGTAGTCCCACAGCCATCGTTATGCACTGGAACACAAAATGAACATCACAAGCATATGGAAGACTCCCCTGCAAGGGCAAACTGTGATAGCTCGGCAGGAAATATACAGGTACGAGATAAATATGAGGAACTGCAAACTGAAGAGGAGATTGAAATGAAAAAAGCTTCTCCTGTTTCAGGTAATGTAACTCTAGAGATTAATGTCCCGAAGTGTTTGGAAGTCGTCCCCCTGCCATCGATATGCACTGAAAGACGAGATGAACGGCACAAGCAGCAGATGGAGGACTCACCTGTAAGGGAAATCTGTGACAGCTCAGCAGGCATTAAACATGTACAAGATAAATGTGAGGAACTGCGTAATGAAACTCGGGCTATATGTGTGGAAATGTGGCAGGACTGTGAGGAAAAGTTTCAGGACATGCAGTCTAGGATTAATGAAATGCTGGATAACAAGATGAAGGAGTTAAAGGAAACTCACGCTATCCAGGACAACTGTTTTAATGAAAGGAGATTGTTCTTTGGAGAGGAGTCTTCTGGTAGCAATGGCAGTCGTGAAATCCATCTTTTAATGGACAAACATCTAAAATATAGGTCCAGGAAGTTACAACTCATGCAGGAACTCTGCAAGATTGAAGAGGAGGAGCTTGAGACACAGCATTTAATGAGCCAACTGAAAGAGCTTAGGAGTCACAATCTGTTGTAAAGATGAAGTATCATTATTGAAATGCAACTTGTTCTGTATTAAGTTTTCTCATTGTCTTTTGCATTCACTTTCCTGTTCTCCATTTTCCTTTGCTCTGCACCCTCAATATCTACTTGCGAGTGAAAATATAACGTGTACATGCTCCACATTATTTTCTTTTTGATTTGATTCTCAGGCAGAGAAGACTAGATAAAGATGATATAATTCTTGACATGTGAATCAGTCCGACTTCTGATTGAACACAGTCGATTTTCTAGGAATTTAAGTGGACATCCCGCATTACCAGGTAATTGCTCGCAAGGGTACACAGCTGGCATGTTTTCTAATCCCACCGGGTAAGTAAAATTTGAATTTGTGAAACATCTGCGAAGGAATATATATATATATATAATCTCCCTGGATAAAACCAATGTTTTTGTAAATAGAAATGTAGAAACCAAAGAGCTATTGAAAGTTAATGGCTTACACTGAACCAAACAGTCCTCTCGGTTGCCATCCCTTGCAGAATTATTGTCCGTTAGTAAGAAAACTAATGCGTTATATGGTATGATAATCCCTCTAGATGTTATGTTATCTGTATATTATATAATGCCTGTTAGAATTTTTGCAGAGTAATGCCTGTTTGTTACTATTTTTGCAGATTGTTTCAGCGTCTCGCCCTTTTCATTTGGCAAACTTATTCACACGGATACGGTTTTGAATTTGAAGAAAGCCTTTTTTTCATCGACAGGAGTCTGAAGCTTGATATTTGTAATCCATACTGTTGCTTTTCCCCTTTTAAACTGTTACATAATGTACAGTCACTGCCTTCAAACTATTACATAATGTACAATCACTGAGAAGGGGTTTTTTTCCCTTTTTGTTCTCTTCGTTGCTCAGTCTGCAAAATGCAGTGGTGTGTAAATTATTATAGATTTATTCTATGAAGTTTATTGTTTCTCAGTCTGCAAAATGTAGTGGTGTGTAAATTATTATAGATTTATTCTATGAAGTTTATTGTATATAGCCAAGCTTTTTCGTCTTTTTTATTTTCGATGTTTCTGACATGATGGGGATGGGGATTTTGTGCCTAGCAATAAATCATATTTTACGTTAATGTATTGCAGTTTCCACCGAAACCTCACCTGGTCTTTCACATCTTTGATGCTTTATTGTGAATCTTCTTTAAACGGTTTGGCTAATCTCGTCTTCTTGTATTTCGTAACTTCCTCCTTGTTACCCATGGCTGTGAAGTCAGATAGAGTCGTAAATATATATGATAGTTATACACGTAGTGATTATAATATGTTTATTTATAATGCGGAAGCACTATCATTTTGGGGAAAAAAGAAGTCTGATCGCAATGCATGCAATTCTCTAATTTTCAGACAAGAATACCAATTCTGTAATTTTCAGACAAGAATACCAGTTCTGTAATTTTGAGACAAGAATGCTATGCTATTATGATTTTAGGAGGGAAGAAATACAGTTGATAGACAAGAATACCATGTTATTATGATTTTAGGAGGGAAGCAATATAATTGATAGTTCAATGTATAGTTCAGTATATGTATCTAAAGAAAAGAGTTGCAATTTTTAAGTTTGGTTTGATAAAGGAAAGAATTGCAATTTTCAAGTTTCAGATATAGCCATTTTTTTCAGTCGGGAAATCCGGAAACGTATCATGAAACTCAAAATAGTAAATCAAGATTGTTATTAGTACCACCAGGGGTTAGCTTTGGAACATACATTGATCGCTTTTTAATTTAAAACAATACCGCTTTTTGAAGCATCATTGATCACTTTTTAATTTAAAACAATACTGCTTTTTGGAACATACATTGATCACTTTTTAATTTAAAGCAATACTGCTTTAATAATTTTAGAACTTAGTCCTAGTTTTAATAGAAAGTTACAAAACCCTTGTAACATTCGTATTCTTTGGCATGAGGTGGTTACTGCTTTAATAATTTTAGAACTTAGTCCTAGTTTTAATATAAAGTTACAAAACCCTTATAATATTCGTATTCTTTGGCATGAGGTGGTTACTGGTTAGCTTCATTGTCTCCAAGTAACTCTGCATGTATCGTTGTGTGACACTTCGAAAAGTGCGTGCATGTAGTGGTTAGGTGTCACTCTAAGACATCTCACTCACATTCGAAGAAGACGTGTCAAGCTTACTCTCGTGCATATAGGCTATACGTGTTCTCAATGTTAATTCATATGTTTGTACCATTTCCAACCAGAGACTTAAAGTGCGTGCATGGCTTCTTTTCATGTTTCCCTTGTGACATGTATCGAAATTCGAATTTCTATACTTTTTATCATACTTAATGCTCCACTATTTTCCGGAGTTCCGAACGGTTCGGAATTCTGGAGTGTTACATAATAAGATGAAATATTTGTGTTACATAATAAAATGATATAATTGTGGTGGTCGGAAAAGAATTCTCTCATAGCAAATACAACAATGCGACACTGAAAGTAGATGTAAGTGTCTGACTTGAATATTAAATTAATGGATAAAATTTTTTTCCTGGTCGGAAAAGAATTCTCTCAAAGCAAATACAGTGATGAAAAGCAAATACAGTGATGAGACACTGAAAGTAGATGTAAGGATCTGACTTAATATTAAATTAATGGATGACATCTTTTTCCTTGTGAGACAGGATTCTCTCTATAGAGTAATTTAATTGTTAAAAGTTGTGTGGGAAAATTAATTCTCTCTATGCAAACCTAACAATTTGATTCAAATATCTAATGTACAGGATCTCTTTCTTTGTGAAACAAGGAAATCTTTAATATCAAAATAGTGTATAAAATCTCTTTCCTTGTCTCTCCGCGCCAACGCTGGATTCAGATAGGTACCAACTCGTGTCAAATTAGTATATAAGATCTCTTTCCGCATAACTCAAAAATCAGATCAATAGTATGACATTTATTAACTTACAAGAATTAAGTGATAATAGTGTGATATTTATTAAATTAATTCACAAGACTTGTTCTCCTCGCTGAACGATTTATCTTTTAAACGATTATCAAATGCTGAACAAAGTGATAATATTGTGATATTTATCAAATTTTTTATCTTTGAAACGATTATCAAATGCTGAACAAAGTGATAATATTGTGATATTTATAGTGCGATAATATAAGGATAATTTTCGATAATATTGTAAGATTTTATTAACGATTATCAAATGATGTATAAATTGATAATAATAGTGTGATATTTATCATTGATAATAGTGTGATATTTTGATATTTATCAAATTAGTGTATGAAACCTATTTTTTCTTTATGCAAAGAAAGAATTCTCTCCACCGAACAATTTATGTTTTAACTATAATAAATTAGAGCAAGCACTTTTTTTTAATATTCACTAAATTATTATATAAAACTTATTTTTGTGATAGAGTAAGCAATTCTCTACCCCTTGAATATATAGTAAATTAGTGTTTCTCTCCACCGATTAGAGTAAGCACTTTTTTTAATATTCACTAAATTAGTATATAAAACCTATTACTGTGTTAGAGTAGGCAATTCTTTACCCCTAACGATTTATGTTTTAAACTGTAGTGCTCTATAGGGTGGTAACAGTGATACTATTTTTTACTAAATCTCAGTTTATAAAACCTATTTTTGTGTTACACAAAGCAATTCTCCATAGCTAACGATATATGTTTCAAACTTTTAGTATAGGGTGGTAACAGTGTGATATTAAATAGTAGATAGGGTGGTGTATATATCAATCTGCAGTACAGTATCATATTAATTGCTTTTATTTATTTATTTGTTTATTTTTTTAAATGGTTTTTAATTTCAACTTAAAATAGCGTGGTGGTGTATATCAATTAAGGCTTTTTATTTAAATTTAAAGTGGATAAGTGGATGAGGATTTGTACACTGGCTAGGGTGGTGTGTCTATAAATCAAAAATCAATTCACAGTACAATATTAATTGCCAAAGATTTTGATGAGGATTATTGATTTTTTTATTTTATTTTTTTAATTGAGAGTTTACATTGATTCAAGGGAATATGCTTAGTCTTGATGCTTATTATTAATGACGGTAGGTGTATTATAGAGTTTGTTAGGTTGCATAGACTTTTAATAAATTACAAAAAAATCATGTCATGCATATTATTAATGACCGTAGGTGTATTTATAGACTTTGTTAGGTTGCATTGACTTTTAATAAATTAAAAAAAAAAAAAATTGTGTCATGCATGTTATCAATGACGGTGTGTTATAGACTTTATTTGAGATTATTCCAATTATAATAAGTTTTTCATTATTGTTTGCAAATTTTATTTACACTTTTTATTTACACTTTTTATTTAGCAAAATGGTTCATTACTTTAATAACATTAATTTATATATAAGTAATTTTTATTTGGTAAGTTTGGCAGGACTACATCTCCAACATGTCCAATATATTTCACATCAAGGAGTGCTTTAACAGAGCAACTAATCACAGTCTATGCCAATTTTATTTAAGAAAATGGTCCATTTTACAATAAGATGTGTAATTTTTTTTCCCCAAGTGAAAATGAACCCATAACTTTTTTTTATACATAGTTAATTAGATAAATGTGTACATTAGTAAAACATTTTTCATTTTTTATTACAATATTTTTTTTGTTATATTTATGATGACTTCAACTATATCAATTACATTAATATTTTTAATATAATTGTACTAATTTTTTTATAAAGTAATTTATAAATTATAAAATGGAGTATTAAATATTATATATAATTAAATACCTATAAATTACATAAATAAACAAAAAGTGATTTTTTTAAAACAATTGAGATTCAATAATTATTTTTGTCACCCATACCGTATTTAATACCACTATACCATTATTTATGTCACCCATACTATATTTAATACCACTCTACCGAACACTACTACTAGCTAGCCACTAATCCATAAAACTAAATAATTTTATTAAAAAAAAATTAAATTAATTTCACTCTACCGCACACTACTACTAGTTAGCCACTAATCCATAAAACTAAATAATTTTATTAAAAAAAAAATTAAATTAATTTATATAAAAAATTAAAATGATGAAGCACAACCAAATATATACATTACAAAATTATATATATATATATATATATATATATATATATATATAATATTTAAGTAGTATTTATTATCCTGGTATAAAAAGTAGTATCTGATATTATTAAAAATATCTTATAATTATATAAAATAATGTGAATTATATTAATTTTAAAAACTAATTACAAAATTATATATATATAATATTTAAGTAGTATTTATTATCCTGGTTTTATTTCAGACATGTGTAAAAAATAATTTAAATGATTAGGTATACAGATCTGATATTATTAAAAATATTTTATAATTATATAAAATAATGTGAATTATATTAATTTTAAAAACTAATTGATCATCTCTTTAATATTTTAAGATCTATATAAAAAATGTTGTCTATTAAATATATAAACAGTACATTTCCAAATTATTATATTCAATATGCTAGTTAACATCACAGTAATAAGATGTATCAGCCTTGTATACATTCATTCGTAAACAGATTTAAGCATAAGCTTAAATTTTCAGTCATAAAAAGAAAACCATAATTCAACATAACAATGTTTTCTAATTCATACATCATAATAAAAATGAAATACATGTACTCTGACTTGTCTATTCATCTCTTATAAAAAAGGTGATTGTACACTGAATGAACACATAAGTTTCTGTTCAATTGTAGTAAGGCTCGGTGTCCTGATATATCTGCATACATATAGCATCTTGGAAAAACAGGGTTTAGCTCGTTAGAAGTTCACATCTACGTGATTTCTTATGGGATGGGGATATTAGAAGCTCAGATTTGTTGTTCATCTCTATAGTGAGAAACTTGCAAAAAACCAAAATTAATGGCGACACCCTTTTTTTGAAAGTCTATATGCGCTGGTATTATTTTCTTTGAATATGTGATTTAAGGGAGGCTTGTTCATCCTAATCATAGTTGCTTTGTTCTCATGAGCCAATCTTGAGATTTTGGAGAGGATAGAATTTATTTGCCAAATATGACATCAATTGTGATTCTAAAGTCTCCATAGATATGAACCTCATTCATACCTAAGTTGTGAGCTGCCAACAATCCACTCCACAGTGCTATCAATTCCGCCATGTTATTTGTACCTTTACCACCATTCCAACATATATGAATCTTTTCTCCTTGAGAGATTTTGATCCAAGCACTGCATCCCATTGTTCCTTCTTAACATGCTCCATTCAAGAAAATTGCTGGAAGCTAGATGGGATGAGGTGAGAGCAATCACTTTATATGAGAGATGGAAATCGGCTTACCTTCAAATATAAGCTCGTTCCTTGCAAGCCAAACTTCTTAGAAGAAGAAAAAAAAGTAAAAATTGGAATCTACCCAAAATCTTGTCCCATCTGTGTGCAGTGTCCATGAAATCCCCAAAGTCCACCAAAGGTCCATAAGATAGTGACTGAATAGATTCCATAGCAGTCAATTTATTCAAATTCACCAGCTGGGTATCAGTGGTCATTCCACAATTTACGTTGGTCCTATATATGACATAGTTGGAAAGCGCCAATCAAGCCTGCAATTGTATATAATCTCTGTTTTATTATGAGTCTTTTTAGTTTATTTGCATAGATCTGCCAAAGGAATCTGCGTTGCGCAATATGAAATAAATGCCGTATGTCTAAATTACACTGCTGGTAGTCAAAATGATTTGACTTAAACCTAAGGAAACATTATGCTTTTTCTCCGATTGATGAATAGATATTGGCCAACGAATTTTGTTTTCGTCTGAAGTCGCCAGACCGTGCCGTGACCTTGGCTCATTGTTCCCATTCCGTCTGCAAAATGAATTGTTCTCAACGTATTTCAGCCCCAAACCAATCAATTTCTGTATGCTGCTCTGTAGTTTTCTTTTACGCCATACTGCTTGCTATCCCAAAAGGAGTGGAAACCACCCTTTAAAGATATCAAAAGATGGGCAAGTCTATAGGGTTTTATGCTAATATAAATTTAGTTTTGCCTCAAAAATTAAAAAAATTAAAAAAAGGTCTGTCTCACTGGTGGGGAGAATCTTTTGGTATAGATAAACGGTTTCACCAGGAAAATGAGGAAACTAGTGTCAAGACAAGTACCAAGGGAAAAATACCTATTGACATTCTATAGTTTGATTGAGCTTAATGGTTATGAGTATGTATGCCTTTGTAGACTTAGCAGTGAAATCACTGCTATCTTATATATTAAAAAAGTCTAAAAGAAAACATCCTCATATCAAATGCCTAATCTAAAAGAAAACATCCTAATAAAACCTTAATTTAAAAGAAAAGACATTTTATTTGGAAATGAGTAATGTAAGAAAAAATATATGTGAACAATTTTTTAAATATCTTAGTTTAATTTATATATATATATATATAAATTAAATTTAAAAGCGGGGAGGTGTAGTGGTGTAAAAAAATGATTTCGTACTCATATTTATTTCTAAATTAATAAACACATAAAAATGTAATTCTTACAATAAACTTACAAATATAACAAAACAAGATGCTTAACCATGTATATTCACCCCCATTTTACCATGGATATTATTAACTTGCAAATAAGTGTTTTTACAATACCATGGGCCAATACCATGGCTTATTATTGCCACATGCTCAAAAACCATAATTCATTTCAAAGTCAAAGTATTATATATATATTTTATTCTATTTTATCTTATAACTTCTAAATTAAATCTGAAAAAAACCATGTATGGGGAGATGTTGGAATGCTCCTAAACATTTTGACTTGGTTAAACTAAAAAAATAAAAAATTAAATTAAATAAAAAATAAAATAAAATAAAAAAATAAAATAAAATAAAATAAAAAATTTATAATTAAAATTATCAATGCAACATTTTGACTCAGTCAAATTGCATAAAAATAAAATGATGGTGATGATGATGGTTAAATAAAATGATGGTGATGATAATGGTTACCGTCCACTAAGACCAATGTCGTGTATCATACCAATGTTAGAGAATTGAGAGTGAATGTGAGACCAATGTGACAGATTCTATCGTTCTAAGGGGTCTTGTGAATAGACCACTGCCGTGTATCATACCAATGTTAGAGAATTGAGAGTGAATGTGAGACCAATGTGACAGATTCTATCGTTCTAAGGGGTCTTGTGAATAGACCACTGCTTGGTCTCACTCCGAAGCTCATGGGAATTAGTTCTTATCTTAGCGATGTTCATTTTTTTCTTATTGCTGGACAACATAGAGAGATAATTCTGATTATCAAGTGTGTGATTGATCACTTACTTATAGTATCTTAGCTTCTTTTTACCCTCCAACTCCCGATCCTCCCAATACTTGTCCTTAAACTTGGAGGTAATAATATTTTTGAGATTATCTTTGCTTCCCATACTGAGCTCCTCCTTAATTCCCCAATGGTTGAGCCAGGACTGGGCATCTTTATGCCACCCGCGCTTGAGGCGAAGGTGAGGGTTTTGACTACAGTTAGAAGCAATGTTAGGGAGCCCTTTTGATTCCATGTTTTCAAGCTTCTTCTTATACATCAGATATATAAACATAGCCGTACTTTCGATGGGGGACAAACTAGATTCAATCAAGAGGATAGGATAGGGAGTATTTCCTTCGATCTTAAGGTTGTAGGTTATGAATTGATTTTGAATCATCTCAATCTTCCTCCATGACTCTCTAGATATACTGCACCCCCAAACTTCACATTTGTTTAAGACAACAGGGGTTACAAGGGTCTCAAAGAGGAATCTCTTTTTACTCCAAATGTAAAGATCGACCGACTTACAATTGTTTTCAAGCTCATAATAAGCTTTTCAGCCCCCAATAATCCTTTTCTTGATGCTATAACTCCAGTTGAGATGATGAGGGAAGTCAATGCCCAAATACTTATAAGAAGAAACCCGCTCTAAGCACTGGGTATTATACATGAAACTACCATGGGTGATCTTTTTGGATTTAATGATCATGACTTTAGCCTTGTCGGTATTAACTGTCATACCCATCCTGGAGCAGTAGTCATGAAGAATTTGGAGTGTTTGTCAAGGTCATCATGGATTTTTGCAAGAAGAACGATATCATTGGCACAAAGGAGAAGAGTAATGAGAACACCAACAAGCTCGATGCCCTTGCACCTCACAGATTCCAGACACTCCTCTATCTTATCGATGTATGGTAGGGGATATGGGACACCCTTGCTTAAATCCATTATTGTATTTAATATTTTTAGACCACCCATCATTGGTTTTAAGTTTGGCATTGATGGTCTCATAGAGACGGATCACATCAATCCTCAGCTCAAAAGGGACCATGATCTCTTTAAGTTTATCCCAAAGCTTATCTTGAGGAACAATGTCAAAACACTCCACAAAGCAATAGAAGAGATCCACTTTACTATTGCGACATTCCTCCGCAACGATTCTAAGAGTGACCAGATGGCCAATAGTCGAGTGATGTCTTCAAAAACCAGCTTTCCCTTTAGCTCTTTTTCCCTGGCTTTCAAGCCAAAGGCTAAGCTTCTTCTCCAAAATGAGCCCGTAAAGATTGGCGAGGATATGGCTAACCATAATGGTCCTATAGTTAGATGAAACACTCTTTTCCCCATTTTTACATATAGGTACAATATAGTTTTCCCAATTTTCTAAGGGGATAGAATGGTTATCTTTTGTTTAATGCAATGTTTAACATTAAAATTGCATTAAATTTAAATTAAATAAAAATATTATTATAATGTAATGTAAACATTTTAGCTAGGTCGAATAAAAATAAAAATAACCCTATAAAAATAAAAATGGCCCATGGTATTGATCCATGGTATTCATGTGGAATATAACTTATTTAAAAATGGAAATTAAGCCAACCTTGATCGATCTTAACTGTGGATCTACCAAGCACCTAGAGGGATCAAATTATTTTTTTTATAATTAATTTAATTATGATAATTATTTTTAAATGGAAAATTATTATTATTATTATTATTATTTTTAATGTTCAATTGTATATTTCTTCCATTTTTTTTTTAATCTAAAGGAATTTCTTGACATATGGTCGATTCCAACCATTACCAATATAACCTCCCATTCGACAGGTACAGGAGAATAGGGGTATTTAAACCTTCTCCCTCATAACACTTTATTTTCACAGCTATTTTTAAATAAAACATTTCAATATTTGAATTAAGTAATAAATATAGGTTACAATAAATGGAAAAATAGAAACAATCAACAATTGAAGAAAATTGAGCCTTGAGAGATGGGATTAAAGAGTTAAAAGAAAACCTAAATAAAAGTTTGGCTAAGTAGCACACAAAATAAATTAGACATCAAAGCCATTAAAGAGGAAATAAACAAACTAATTGATCTAGATCATGATTGCAATAAATATAGCCTTGAATCTTATAATTGTTTTTTTTTTTTTGGTAAGCTTTGGTGGTACCTTCTATTTTCTATTAATAAAGTCAGGCAAAAGATACAAAACTATACCTCAACCTGTTCGCAGGAAACCAGGTATTTTGGCCATCGAAGTTCAAAATAAGTCAACCAAAACATAAAAAGTCTTAGCAGTCTATACCATATTTGTCGATACTGAATATCCAAGTCTAGAGACAACAACATATACAAAAAGGATTAACCATTTAGAAAGAAAGGAAAACATTAGATCAAGAAAGCCTTAATCTTCCTCAGATTCAACAGGCGCTGGATCTTTGGCTGTAGCCCCTGATAATTCAACTGGAACCTATTGCATAGCCTTAATTTCCTTCTCCAACCTTCCAAGCCTTGCATATTGATGCAACTGATGTAAATTAATTTCCTGAATATTCCTATTGATATCAACCAAGGTTGATTCCAGCTTTGTCTCGGCTATGGAAATAATTGCCTTGGCTAATAAACATTTAGTATATTCCTTGAATCTTATAATTGTTAGTATGAAAGAGAAAACATTTAAATCTTATAATTGTTAGTATAAAAGAGCAGAAATATGAAGACGATTAGAAATAGTAAAAGAAAAACTAAAAAATAATTTGCAAATTGAAACAACTTATCCTATAGAAGCAATAAGGTTGGAAAGTATATTTGAGAAAAGATCCGTGTTAGGCTAAGTTGTAATGACCATAAATTTGACATAGGTAGTAAATATCCTAGCCTAAAAGGGACAAAAATATTTATAAACAAGGATCTAATTCCAATAGACCAAGTTGAATCAAGGAAAGAGTTTCAAAAGTTAAAGGAAGCCATAAAAGAAGTAAAATGAGAATTCATTAGAAACATGAAAGTTATTATTAGGGATAGAGACCAAAATGAAAGTGATAAATAGGAATTTGGAACACTTTGAATCATATTATGGAACTGTCATGGGTTTCCACGGCATAAGGGTCCTATGTTAAGTTGGATTCCAAGTGAAACTGATATTGTTTTCTTAGTCTAGACTTAGGAACATGATGAGTCTAATTAGGTCTCTCACATAGATTGTTTTGTTCTCTGGTCGACATGAAACAAGAAATCCTCATGTAGAGGAGGAATAACTTGTTACATAAAAAACAATATCTTCCCTCACACTCGACTTCATAAGATAGATTCCATCAATTGGTACATTTGGATCAAAATCTATGACACTAATGCTAAGAGAATTTATATTTCATTTTTTTTTATTTTGTACCTATCAACTTTACCTTCTATAAGAAAAATAATCTCGATAAGAATTTCCCCTATAATACCTTATAACATGATATCCATAATATAAGGAATAAAGATAATATCTTCTTGTTAGGAGACATCAATTCTAGAATTGCAACTAATCAAGATATTCTTCTAAGTAATGACTCCAATCCTAATAATCTTTGGCTAGATGAGGACCTTGATTTAACTAGTAGATTCAAACAAACAATTTATTTGGTATTGAGTTAATCAAACTCTGTAGTCACTGAGACCTTATAAATTGTAATGGCATAACCAAATGGCCAAAGTCCAACTAGATGACTTGTATTCATGGGCTTGGAAATAGTGTCGTGGATTATGTGATATCTGATATCCTTGTCTCCAACCAAATTGTAAAATTTGACCTTTTAATTGGCCATGTGCTTGATCTTGATCATAGACCATTATCTTTAACTTTAAAATTTGACATGTACAGTAGCCACATGTAAGAGAATTATGATAACCAAAGGCACGTACTTTTTGACAAAGTAAAATGAATCTCTTCTTAAAGGATTTAAAAAGAATGATTATACATTTTAACTTATAAGGATAAGATTGAGTACTTCTATCATAATTTTACTACAACCCTCTCTAATACCATCGACAAGTTCTCTACTAAGGTGACTAGTATAAAAAGAATGATAGAACTATCAACCCTTGGTATGATAATGATAGTAAAATTGGTAGAAAGTCGATTAGGGATGATCTTAGTGAAACCTCAAAACATGATAAGATAAATATGTACAAAACTCTGATTAAAAGAAAGAAAATATGCTATATAAATAGGAAGAAAGAGGAGCTACTACACCTTTCTAAAGTTGACCCCAAAAAGTTTTGGAGGAAAATTCTAATTTGTAGAACTAAATAAAATAATTTGATTCCCTTAAACAGTTGGTATATCTACCTTAAAAACCTTTATGAGTCCCCTAATTCCAGGGACACCATTTTGAATGCTCCTATAGAGGATGATATCTTTTCTTTAGAAGACATCGAATTTCGGGTTAAGCATCTCACTAATGTGAAAGATATGGATATTGAAGGCTATCAAGCTGAAATTTTTAAAATGGGAGGGCATGTCCTCATCTCTCACATACACAAGCTCTTTAATTTCATTGTGAAGCACGACTTTCCTAAGCCTTGGAGGTAGAGCGTTATTGTGCCTATCTTTAAAAGTGAGGATAAAAGCATTCCCTTTAATTAAAAAACTATCACGATCACCCACATTTTAGCCAAGTTGTATGGACTTGTTTTGGAAAAAATGATGAGCTAATGACTTGAAATCCATGGGAAAAGAGCTAAAGGAAAAACCGGGTTTAGGAGACATCACTTAATTGCTGACCATCTTGCTACTCTTAGGATCATTGCAAAGGAATGCCACAATAATAAGATTGACCTTTGCTCTTGTTTTTTGGACTTTAGAAAATATTTTAACATCGTTCCTAGGAAAAAGCTCTGGAAGATGCTAGAGGAGCCATTAGTTCCTTTCTAGCTGAGGGTTGTTGTGAAAAGGCTATATGAGAATGCTGTTTCCAAGCTTAATACCATTGACTGTTGGTTAGAAGAAATTAGTTGCAATATCATATTCAAGCAAGGGTGTCCCTTATCCCCTACCCTTTTTGGCATTTACATTGATAAGTGTTTAAAAGATATAGGATATGATGACCCCACACTCATTGGTATCATCATAACTCTTCTCTTTTATGTTGATGATATTTTTCTTTTGGCAAGGAGCCATGATGATCTTGACAATAAACTAAGAATCCTCCAAAATTTTTCCTCCCAAATAAATATGATTATTAACACTAACAATAGTAAATTCATGATAATTAAATTAAAAAAATTACTTATAATAATTTCATTTACTATAATAATTACTTGAAGAAAGTTCCTCGATACAAATTTGAATATATATTCATCATCAACTCAATTAAAATTATACATTCATCATCAACTCAATTAAAATTATAACGTTAGCTATTTTTATTTTTTATTTTGGTAAAACAAAAAATTCCCACTGAACTATTGATCGAATGCAATTAATCAAACGCTATATAAAGTGATAATAGTGTGATATTTATTAAGCTAATGTATAAGACTTAAGCGATAATAGTGTGATATTTATTAAATTAAAGTGATAGTAGTGTGATATTTATTAAGCTAATGTATAAGACTTAAGTGATAATAGTGTAATATTTATTAAATTAATGTACAAGACCTATTCTCCTCACTGAACGATTTATATTTTAAACAATTATTAAAGGCGGTACAAAGTGATAATAATGTGATATTTATCAAATTAGTATATTAGATTTATTTTTGATAATAATGTAATATTTTATAACGAGTATCAAATAATAAATAAATTGGTAATAATGTGATATTTATCAAATTAACATATAACATTTATTTTAATTTTAATAATATCAAATGATGTATAAAATAAATTGATATTAGTGGGATATTTTGAAATGATGTATAAATTGAAAACAATGTGTTATTGATCAAATTAGTAATGATGTATAAATTGATAATAGTGTGATATAATGTTATATTAATAATAATGCAATAATATCAAATGATGTATAAAATAAATTGATAATAGCTAGGATATTTTGATAATAATGCAATATTATCAAATGATGTATAAATTGAAAACAATGTGATATGGATCAAATTAGTAATGATGTATAAATTGATAATAGTGTAATATAGATCAAATTAGTGGATAAAACCTATTTTTGCGTTATATAAAGGAATTCTCTGCACCGAACGATTTATGTTTTAACCTAGTTTGTGTTAGACAAAGCAATTCTTTCCACCAAACGATTTATGTTTTATACTCTTAGTGCTCTATGGGGTGGTAACGGTAACACTGATATTAAATATATTAAATACTAGATAGGTTTTCAATTTATAATAACATTTTAATTGCTTGGCTTTTTATTAAGGTGGATAAGGATATGTACACTAAATAGGGTAGATGGGGGCGGTGTATAAATCAATTTAAAGTATGATATTAATGGTTAAAGGTTTTTGTATGATATTAATGGTTAAATGTTTTTTACTTTAACTTAAGGTAGATATGATTTGGTAGATATGATTTGTTGACTTTTTTTATTGGTTTGTTTTAATTGAAGCCTAGATTGATTTTCAAGGGAATAAGATAGGGTAGATAGAGTAGTGTATAAATCAATTTACAATACTATATTAATTGTCAAAGGTTTCTTATTTCAACTTAAGGTAGATGAGAAGCCTAGATTGATTCTCAAGGGAACTAGATAGGATAGATAGGGTGCTGTATAAATCAATCTACAATTTCAACTTAAGGTACATGAGGAGCCTAGATTGATTCTCAAGGGAACTAGATAGCGTAGATAGGGTGGTGTATAAATCAATCTACAATAAGATATTAATTGCAGAAGGTTTCTTATTTCAACTTAAGGTAGATGAGGATATGTTGACTTTTTTTAATATACAACCTAGATTGGTTCTCAAGGGAGTATGCTCAACATATGCTTAGTCTTAATACTTATCAACCAGTGTAGTGTATTATAGAGTTTGTTAGGTTGCACTGACTTTTGATAAATAATAAAAAATATTCCTACCAAATGGCTCCCGGCCCACCAATTTCCTAGGAATTTGAGATCATTCCAATTCTAATAAGTTCATCATTTAGATAAATATTATGATTTGGTGGACGTTTCGAACCATCTAAAGTGGTTCATCCTTAGGACAAGTTAAAAAAAGAAGATCGATCTTAAAGAATAAATAGTGAGGATGCATCATTTCTCCATCAATACTTGGGTTTCTGGATTAATGCTTGGGTCTGCGGTGAATTTTTTGGATTAATACTTGGGTCTGTAGTGAAAATTTTGAGGTGAATTTTATCCATTAATACTTGGGTTTCTCGATTAATACTTGGGTTTGTGGTGAATTTTCTGGATTAATACTTGGGTTTGCGGTGAATTTTCTCCATTACTACTGGGATTGTTGTGATTTTTTCTCGATAAATTTTCGGACCTGGGCACTTGAGGTCTGCTGTCCGGTTTGCTGATATTCAGGTGCACACATTCCTTACCTTTTTTTTAATACATATCTGCTCATATATTCTCAAGTATGAATAATTCACCACAGCTACCAAATATCACCAAAGGTAGACCTAGCACAGTTACTCTAGAGAGCCTTTATGAGTATATTGAGTCTTTAGAGAAACGTAGAGAAGAAAGAGAAGTCAAGCTACAAACCGAGTTAGAAGCCATGCTGGAAAACAAATTCACATCTCTTGAAGACAAGATCCAAAAACAAATAGAAAATAAAATAGAACTATTGGAGAATAAAATGGAGGCAATGGAAACTAGGTTGCAGGTCATTGAAAAACAAAACCAAGATACTAACCAAACATCCCAGCAAGGAGATCTTGATAATATAGAGAGTCTTAAAATGAAGGACATGATTAAAGAACTAGAAGAAAAATTTAACAACAATCTCACCCTAAATAGTGGGGCAGGTAAATTAGATATCAAACCAATTAAAGATGAAATGAAAAAATTGATCGAATTAGACCATGAGCGTAATAAAAGGGCCTTGAACCTTATAATATTCGGTTTGAAAGAGGAGGTAGATGAGGATACTTTAGCCATAACCCAAACATAATTACATAATAGATTACAAATTGAAACCATGTGTCTCACAGAAGCAACAAGGTTAGGGAAATTAACTGAGAATAAAGGAAGGCTGATTTGAATAAAGGTGAGCTCTACTGACCATAAGTATGAAATAATTAGTAAAACCTCAAGTCTAAAAGGAACGAGAATATTTATAAACGAAGATCTTATTCCAGAAGATCAAGTATAATTAAGAAAGGAGGTTCAAAAGGTAAAAGAAGCTAGGAAGGAAGGAAAATGGGCAATAATCAGAAATAGAAAAGCCGTTATTCGAGATAGAAACCAAAAATATAGTAATAAATAGCAATTCAACATGCTCCGAATTCTTTCTTGGAATTGTCGGGGCTTTCCATGGAACAAAGGCCCCAAGCTAAGTTGGATCTCAAATTATGTTGATATTATATTGCTTGTTGAAACTTGGGAGCATGAAGAATCTAAGGTCCCTAACATAGATGGCTTTGCACTATGGTCTATTTGGAACAAGCGATCCTCCAGTAGAGGCATTGGGGGCATAGCTTGCTACATTAATAAGAACATCTCCCCCCATGCTAGGATTTATAAAAACGACCCTTACAACCAATATAGTTGGATTGAGATTACTGACATTAATGATAAAAAGACCTACATGGAAATCTGTTATTCTTCTCCCATTAATTCTAACTTCTATAAGAAAAATAATCTAGATAAAAATAGTCCTTACAATGGTTTAGAGAATGATATTTCTAGCCTAAGGAATGAAGGTAATATCCTTTTAATGGGTGACTTTAATGCTCGAACTTCAAGAAACCAAGCTATTCTTCTAAGAAATCATTCCAAGCCCAATCCTCTTTGGTTAGACGAAGACCTTACTCTAGCTAGCCGGTACAAAAGGAGCTTTGAAGACTTCGAGGATAATTTGTTTGGGTCGAAGCTAATCAAGCTCTGTAGTGCTCAGGATCTCATAATTTGCAACGATCTAAAGAAGTGGCCCAATTCTAGCAAGATGACATGCATCCATGGGCTTGGCAGGAGCGTGGCAGACTATGTTATTTCCGATCTCTCTTTATACAATGAAATAATAAATTTTGACATCTTAGACGACCATGAGCCTGACTCTGATCATGGGCATTTACTCATGACTCTCAATTTTGTCATGCATAGAGATCCCATGGAAGAAAATCCTTATAGTCAAAAGAACTTAATCTTTGATAGAAATAAAAACGATCTCTTTCTAAATGAATTAAAAACTAATTTGCTTCCTTTATCTAGTATAGACAACATAGATGACCTCTATCATAATTTTACTACAACCCTCTCATATTCTATTAACAAGTTCTCAATTGAAGTCTCAAGTAATAAAAGAAATAAAAAAACCAACCCATGGTATGACAAAGATTGTAAAAGTGCGAGGAGAACAATTAAGGAAGATGTTGATGAATCTCTCAAAATTAACAAGATAAAAATCTACAAATCCCTAACTAGAAGGAAAAAAGGAAATATATTCTCAAAAGACAAGAGAATCTCTTACACCTCTCTAAGGTGGCTCCTAAGAAATTCTGGAGGCAGATTCTAACTAGGAAAACTAAATTAATAAAATTGCTTTACACGGCTGGAATTCCTATCTTAAAAAGCTTTATGAATCTCCAAATGCCAGGGATTTTGAAACCCTGCTCACAACGAAAGAAGTTTTCTGATTAGAAGACATTAATTTTGGGGTTAAACGCCTGGAAAATGGGAAAGCTAAAGACATTGAAGGTTACCAGGCAGAAATATTAAAAATTGGAGGTCCTGTTCTCATCCCCCACATCCACAAGCTTTTCAACTAAGCGGTCAAGCAAGGGTTCCCTAAACCTTGGACTTAGAGCCTCATTATCCCTATTTTTAAAAGTGGGGATACAAATAACCCCTCTAATTATTGAACAATTATGATCAGCCCTCTCTTAGCCAATTTATACGGTATTATTTTGGAAAATAATTTGAGCATTTGGCTTGAAAGTGAAGGTAAGCAGGCTAAAGGCCAAGCGGGTTTTAGAAGGCAGCACTCAACAACAGACCATCTCGTTACTCTTAGGATCATTGTGGAAGAATGCCACAATGATAAATCCAATCTCTTTTGTTCCTTTGTGGACTTTAGAAAGGATTTCGATACGGTTCCTAGAAATAACCTATGGAATAGATTAGAAGAGCTAAATGTTCCTTTCGAGCTAAGAGCGACTGCTATAAGGTTATACGAGAATGTAATTGCCAAGTTAAAGAGCAATGAGGGGTGGTCGAAAGATATTAAGTGTAATATCAGAGTTAAACAAGGTTTCCCCCTCTCCCCTACCCTATTTGGCATTTACATTGACAAGCTAGAAGGTTGTTTAGAGGAAGCGGGATGTGTTGGCACGATCTTAGCTGGGATAGTCATCATCCTTCCTCTCTATGCTGATGATATTTTTCTTCTCGTAAGGTTCCCATCTAATCTTAATAAGCAACTTAGACTTCTTAAGGATTTCTGCTCTACCATGGGTATGTCTGTTAACACTGACAAAACAAAAGTTATGATTATCAAATCCAAGAAGAAAACTTATGCTAATTTTATGTATGACAATAGTAACTTGGAGGAAGTGTCTTCTTACAAGTACCTAGGAATTGATATTCATCACAAGCTCAACTGGAACTATAGCATTCAGAAAAGGATTAATGGGGGTGGAAAGCTTATTTTGGTCTTGAAAATAATTGTAAAACGACAAACCTCGTAATGTGGGATAGAAAGAAGTTCCTCTTTGAAACTTTAGTCACTCTTGTTATCTTATATGGATGTGAGGTTTGGGGTTGCAGCATCTCTAGAGAATCCTAGAGAAATATTGAGCAAATCCAGAAGCGTTTTATAACATATAACCTTAAAATTAAAAGCAATACACCCTATCCTATTCTCCTTATAGAAGTGTGTCTTTCCCCTATCAAGAGCCTAGCTATGACTAGGCTTCTGTTGTACAAGCACAAGCTCAATATCATAGGAGACCATAGACTTACTAAGCTAGCTTCAAATTCCAGCCAAAACCACCTAAGGCTTAAACGAGGTTGGTATAAAGACACCAGGGCCTGGTTAAACCATTGGGAGATCGACGAGAATGTTGCATTGCAAAACATCAATAACATTAAAAAAATTGTTACTTTTAAGTTCAAAGAAAAAATGTGGTGTGAGAAAGATCTAGCAGCTAAAAGAAAATTAAGGTATTATAAGGAGGTCATCAACCCCACCTTAGAAGATCAAAAGTATCTCTCTGTTTTAACTAGCTCAAAGAAGAAAATTAATATAGCCAAGATTAGAACGAACTCTCATGAGCTCCATAGTGAAACAGGTCGTTGGACAATTCCTAAAACACCATGGATGGAAAGGATCTGCCATCTCTGTGAGAATATGAACATCGATGATGAAAATCACTTCCTCTTAGAGTGCCCTGCGTACAACCACATTAGAGCTCAATTTCATAATATTTGTTGCAATACTGACCTTCCTAGCCTTTTAAGATGTCAAAATTATAGTGAGTTGGGGAGGATTCTCTCCAAGCTTCTTGAGCATAGGAATAAAATCTTAAATCAAATTAAATAACTCTTTTCTTTAGGTCCGATAGACCAAAAATTGGTCTCAGTGGACGTTAACCATCATCATCATCATCAAAATCTAGTCGTCAAAAAACGTTAAAGACTAGCCTAAAATTAGAAAGTTAGTATAGAAAATTTAATTACAATTTATTATTTATAAAATATCAATATTATAATAGTTTAAATAAAAAAAGGTTATTTGCCTAATATGTAATTAATTTTATATTAATAAAAGTTATTTTAAAACCTAAATCATAAATCAAGATTAAAAGTCATAAGAAAATAAAGGAAAAGACCTAATTTAATAATAAATAAAAAGAAGATTATATAATATAATATATAAATTATTATTAATAGGGTTTTTAATTTAAAATAAATTTTTATAAAAGATTATAACAACTCTTATTTATATATTTAGAATATAAAACGATAAAATAGAATAAAATGAAATATAACTAAAAAAAGAAAATAAAAACAAAACAAAAAGGAGAAAAAAGAAAAGGATCAAATCCCAAACAAAAAAGGGCGAAATCATTTAGTTATTATTTATAACATTCTTTTATATATAAACAAATTTTATTTAGCAAAATGGTCCATTACTTTTAATAAATTTTAAAAATTAGATTCACGTGGCTCCCCACCCACCAATTTCTTAGGGATTTGAGATTATTCCAATTTTAATAAGTTCTTCTATGATAAGATCTTCATTATTATTTATAACATTCATTTATATATAAGAAAATTTTATTTAGAAAAATGGTCTATTTTACAATAAGATGTGTAATTTTTTTTTTTTAAAGTTAAAGTTCACCCATAACTTTTTTATACATGGTTAATCAGGTAAATGTGTGGATTGGTAAGACATTCGTCTTGTTGCAATAGTTTTTTTGGTTATATTATGAAGCCTTTGACTATATCAATTACATTAATATTTTTAATGTGGTTGTACTAGTTAGTTTTTTTGGTTATATTATGAAGCCTTTGACTATATCAATTACATTAATATTTTTAATGTGGTTGTACTAGTTACTTTATAAAGTGATTTATAAATTGTTGAGAAACATAACATTAAGTATTATATGGAATGAAATACCATTTTTTTTTTCTAGAGGGAAATGAATGCTGGTTTTTATAGATGAACCAGTACAAGTTTCATTATCATATATTTTAGCATCCAATGATATCAAAATTTTAAAAATTTACAAAAACTAGCGTCATCCACAAATATCAAAATATCACAGTATGTCTGTAGAGCATGGCAGATATGTATCCATAGTCGGAATTCCAGAAAGTAGAGGAAACAAATGACAAAATAAATCTTGAGGATGATAAACAATACATATAAGTGTTGTATGTTCGAGATTAGGACGATTTATCAAGTTGTGTACTTCCTGCAAAATATATGTGATCCAGGTGGATATCGATGGCCACCCACCTATTCCTCAGATAGATCTTTCTAACGAGCTATTAAGCGCGTCAAACGGAGATCGGATGCCAAAGTTACGTCCCCGGGAAGTTGAACCACCAACTTACCCAAACGGGGCCCATAGTTTTGGCGTTTCATCTCCTAGGGTTTGGTTTTTGGACGTTTAGAGTTCTCCATTGTTTCTAAATAATAAATAGGTCCTTGAGCCTCATTGTAATGCATTTCAGAGGTCTGTAGCCATCACATCTCTTCTCAAAGATTCGCTACTAGCACCCTAGCTATTTTATTTCCATTATGCCTGTAAGCATATTTCTGTTATTTGATATTAATGAAATGAAGCATTATTTCCCCTGCATCTCTATGTTCGTGGTTATTTCTCTATTCTGTTGCGTTCCTGCATAAAATTCGGATCAATATGGTCCCAAACTATCACCATGGGAGTGGAAGAGTCGTCACAACCATGAGCTCATCATTTGTAACCCTGCTAATATGCATCGCACTTGCCGTTGCTATGAGTCCCCTTTTAGACATAACATCAACAACATAGTTCCGTTTTGTGGGGAAACAAGCCCACCATATGTGGAAGAGATATGGAATTTTTTCCATTCATATACTCTACGAGGAATTTTGAATCACCAAAAATATGAAAATTCTGAATATGCAATTTTTTAACATACCGCATAAGCCCCTATAAAGCTAATTTTTATGCTTGCATGTTTGATCTAGTACCCCCATACCAGTGTATTTTGTAGTGCCGCTCATATGAATATCTCAACCACCCTCCACATCCACAAACTCCAGATTGTGCTACCTCGTCAAAATAGCCCGCAGGAAAAGATATCTGGTGTGGAAGTTGTCAAACACTCATATCATGTGTTGTAGGATTAATGACCACTTGCAACCCCATCCATTTCACAATATTGGATACAATGTGGTTAGTATTAAGCAGCCATCCATAAAAAATAATGGCATTCTGGGGGATCCATAATTCCTAGAAAATAATAATTGGAATGGCTCATAATGAAACATTTTTCAAACTCCACCATATCAAACAATGTTCAATAAAAGTGTGAGAATTCATGGAAAATGAGGGAAATTTAGAGGACCATAGCCATACCTATGCAAAAACCGGGCATATAAGTAGGAGGTGTAGATTTTATTCCAGATCCGCCTTGTAGAAGACACACCAATCGAGTCCATGAAAACCCCTTTTTTCTAGATTTTCCTTGGTAACCATTTTTTTCTTCCAGACTAGCCAATATATAGAATCATCTTGTAAAGGATCTATAGTTTCCATATTTTTTTGAAGATACAACTATGATTTAAAGCCATTTTATTTTTCATCATGTATAGGTAATTATCCACCACCTTAATGGATCCCTTGTGTAGTTTTCCATCCCATATGATTTGGTCTTCCATTCCTGTCCTACATATTATGCAAGAGCTGTTGATTTCATCTATATATATATATATATATATATATATATATATATATATATATCATCGAAATTCCCATTTAAACTTATTTTTGCCCCCGATCTCTAAATAGGAAAGTTGTCCCGCCGTGTTCTGATGACCTGTGCCATGTAGAAGAGACTCCTAGATTGTATTCTGTTTATGATTTCTGCCTCCAATACATTTACCTAGGCCATTCCAACAATTTGTCTCTTCCAATGATGATATTGTTGCCTGAGTCGATCGCCCAACAAATACACTCGAGGAACCATGATTAAATTTTGTTGAAGTCGTTCCAAATTTGTGATCCAGTTTTTTTTTTTTTTTTTCCAATGAGACCATCTCTGATCCAAATCTCAACTTTTTTGTTTGCTAAGTATTTTTCCCTGATAATCACTCCATGAACTCTCACAAAAAATAGCCCTCCAATGAATTCATCAGCGGTTCCCTACCAATTTTTTATATATCTAGGATGCCCCATCCGCTGAATTCTTTCAGTATTGAAATCTTGTCCCAGCTGATGAGGTGGATTTTGTGACATCGTGAGTTGGCCCAGATAAAATTTGTCATGATGCGACAAATTTTGTTTATTATTGCTGCAGGAAGAAAATATAGGTGCATCCAGTATACTGTTATTTGTTGTAATACATATTGTACAAGTGTGACTCTACCACCCAAAGATAGGCAACGACGCATCCAACAATATACTTTATTCTGGACCTTGTTAACAATCCATGACCAGTCTACCACTATAAGGAAAAGACCCTCTAGCGGATGTTTTTGAGGAACCCCTTATAAAAATACCCCAGACATCCGCTTCTAGCAGAGGTTCCTAGAGGAGGTTGGCAGGCGGAGGTTTTTGCGGATGTATTTCGTCCAGTGCTCTTATCACCGCAAAATGCACCAGTGCGTTCAAGATGACATAGCACCAGTGCGATTAAAAAATTGGCACATCGGACACCGTGTGCTTCGTACATACCCGCCCGGTGCGTTGTAATTCTGTAGAGTACCGGTACTTTACATAACTTCTGCGCTGACGCCTCATAAAAAACGCGTGAAAACTGACACCGCTCGGGTCGCCCTTAAACGCACTGGGTCGCCGAGGCACCGAGCCACCCTGAAATCCCCGTGCACCGGCACAGGGTTAAATAAATAAAATATTACGGCCAAAAAACTGCACAAAACATAGGCACACCGGGAACAATGCGCTCCTAACACCCTCGCTCGGTGTGTCATATTCCTGTACAACATCGGTTCCTTACATGTCTACTGCACCAGTGCTTCCGAAACGTGCGCGAAAACAGATACCGCCCGGTGTGGAATAAAGAAAACACACTAGGGCGTCCATAAAACGCGCGCACCTATAGATGGTTAAATAGCAAAAATTACGACAAAAAAATCACATAAAACATTGGCACACCGGAAACCGTGTGCTTCGTACACAATCGTCCGGTGCATTTTATTAAGGAACAACACCGTTGTGTGTCAACTCGTTAGCACCGGTGTCTCATAAAAAGCGCGCGGAACAGAAACCACCTGGGGCGGAATGACTGAAATGCACTGGGGCCCCATAAATTTCGCGCACTGGAAAAGGGTTAAAAAAAAACAAAATTACACCCAAAAAACCACACAAATCATTGGTTCACCGGACAACGTTCCTAGTGCGTCTTATTATTGTAGAGCACTAGTGCGTTGCCGCTAAGCTGCCCCGGTGTCTCATAAAAATCATGTGGAATAGAAACCGCCGGGTGCGGAATGAAGGAAATGAACTGGGGCCCCGTTAATGCCGTGCACCAGAAAGGGTTAAAAAAAGACAAAATTACGGCCAAAAAATTGTACAAATCATTGGTTCATCGGACAATGTGCCCAGTGCATCTTATTACTGTAGAGCACCAATGTGTTATCGCGACGCCGGCCCGATGCCTCCTAAATGCGCACAAAAACAGAAATCGCTTGGGGCGGCATAGTGCAAACGCACTGGTACGCCAATAAAAACCCGTGCACCGGAATAGGGTTAAATTAAAAAAAATTACGGCAAAAAAACCGCATTTTTCACTTTTGTCAGTGTTATAGAGCTCTCAAGCACCAGTGAAAGTTATCCTTGTTTAAGCTGCACTGACATCTGTGCTCCCATTGCATTTATTGCATGCACTGCTGCTGTGCATTGCCACCAATCTCCAGCTTGAATTTTATAAAACAGTGGACAAATTTTCTTTTGCAAATTGTATAGCCAATATGCCTCCTCGACAGGTAAATTTACAGGTATTTTTCTTGTTTTTCCATAATTAAACCTTTTAGCGGATTAGAATTTGAAAAAACCTTAAAATAAACCATTTAAAAAAAAATTAAAATTTGTCGCACGGTGTGCTCGAGTCGTTCGACGCGCACCGGTTTGCGCTGCTGCGTATAAATTTACAGGCCGCACCGCACACGGTGCTGACAGTATCCACACTGGTTCTAGCATGGTACCGCGCGACGCACCATGTTAATTTAAAATTTTTTAAAAATTGTGGTGTAGTCGGTAACCAGGCCACACCGTTGACAATGGTGTTTCGCGGCAACTCGGTGTGTTGTCAGAATTCTCTGCCCCCCCGGGCGGGTAATGTTTTAAGCGCACTGGAACTGCAATTCGACATTGTCAATGGTTCGGGCTAGTAAATCGGTGCTAAGGGTGTCCACACCGATTCTGGGGCGGATACCAAAGGCGCATCGTGTTATTTAAATTTCTTTAAAAAGAGCGGTGCGGTCGGCTACCTGGCTGCACTGTTGACCTAGTTGAAGTGAGGTGATGCGGTGCGTTGACTGAGTTAACATGCCTGGAAGGACTATTTTTTTTAGTGCACAACTTACCATATTTGGCCTAGGTCAATGGTACGACCTCTTAACATACCGCATTGACGACTATGTACGGTGGCAGGAGGGCGGTGTGCTAAATTAGTTATAAGCCCCGGGCAAATAGTGAAGTCAGCGCACCGGCTTCTTGACACCGCACGTAGTGAACAATACGCTAAAAACATTTTTTGGAGCACTGCTTCTGGTGTGGTGGATATCATGAGGTGCACCGTATCTGGTGCACTCTATGGGGAGACACACTGAGACTGGTGCGTGACTGTGTTTTTGGCGCACTAACTCTTGTTTTATTTATTTTTCAAAAAATAAATATATACGTATATTTGTAAATACATGTGTCATTTAATAAATTTTTTTTGTTTAATATGTTAATCATTTAGAGACGTGAAAGGAGAGAAGAGGGGCAACAAAAACAACAATAGGCGGAACAATATAATGTGGTTCGCCTGTGGGAGACAAGAGAGAGGGAGAGAGATGCGTACCCTTGCTCTATTACAGCAGTGACGCAGGGGCTCCTTAGGCAGGTAGGCCTCCTCAAGTTCTATGAGGAGGCTACTTCCCTAAAGTCCCATAGTTTGTTTTTGAGACATCTTATCTAAAGGTGGAATGCCCAGCAACAGGCTTTTCGGGTTTGTATCAACCAGTGGTACATGCCCACTGAGGATGATGTATATTTTATTACAGGGCTATTGAGGAGAGGGGTGGATTTTCCCTCGTTCTCCGAGGTTCCAGTTGGTTGTGTGGTAGGGAGTCAGTTAGTTTACTCCCAGAGACACATTGGAGAAAATTTAGTATCTCATGTAGAGTTTTAGGTCGCTGGAGGGCAGTTACATATTGGTGTGTTTGGTCGTGAGGAGGTTCAGTGTCTCTCAATTATCATTTAGACGATTTCACACAACACCAGTGATCGGAAATGCATTAGTTGCCATATTTTATATTATGTTGATTCTTTAATACAACAACCACGACTTGTCAGGTGGTCTGCCATTTTTTTGCGGCAGTTCTGTACAACATTAGATAGATGTCGTGCTCATGCACAAGGGAGGGTCAACTTCCCTTTTGATTCAGAGATTTGTTGTTTATTTTTTGAGAGGTTTATAGAGATGAGGCCTTCTTTTCTTCGGCAGCCTCGTAGGCCGATTATTGAGGCACATATGCACATGTGGGGGAAGATGATGCCCAAGAGGGAGGAGACTCTTTTTCCAGCGAGGATATCAAATTATGCACTGGAGTTTCTAGCCAGTGTTGATGAGAATCCCTTCATTTTGGTCCCTTGTCCTTATGCGGGGTTGGATTGGCGAGGGTGTGCCAACATCCTCTTCACAACTGATGAGCTGCTAGATGATAGAGGTAATATTACTGTTTTATTTAAATTTATTCTAACATGTTTTTTAACTCGTTTTTATTAAAGTGTGTAATAAAATCCTCGAATTATTGTTGTGTACTTGTATATATTTTGCAGACATTGGTTCTTTTGATGGCGAGGAGATGCCGCCACCACCACCTAATCGAGGTGTGGATCCTCATGATGAGGATGAGGGCATGCCAGATATTACAGAGGATCATCAGGAGGCCGGTCCAGATCATAGACCTGCTCCTGCTGGTGCGTCGGTGCACAGTCGATGTCTTAGTGATGCTAGATACAGGATGGAGTTGGGCGACCAACTCATTGCATTGATTGTTGAGGAGGGCATCAGACCTGCTGATTTCAGAGACATAGAGGCCGATGGCAGGCTATCACGGATGTGGAGAAGCATGCCGCGTGATATTTACAACTTGATGCGGCATGTCGTAGGAGTTACAACAACTTTTACGTGACAAAAGGATTTTTGCACGTTACGATCGAGCCGCAAAACATGATGGACAATCTGCGAGGCACAACATACCATCATCTTATGATCGTTCACAGCCTCGTGCCGCGCCAGATTTGCACGAACCTCCACTAGCATCTACTAGCAGTCATCATGGAAATGAGGCTGGACCATCAGCCACTTGTACTGATATTGATGTTGTATTACCACCAGCTGATCCATGATATTTATATTACAGTTGTATATTTTTAGCATTATTCAGTTATATATATATATATATATATATATGGTCCATGTATTTTATGTTCATGTTGCAGTTGTACTTAATTTACATGTTGGTGATCATCATGATGTGTATGTTGTTAGGTCATGTTAGATATGTTCATTTAATGTGCAGCTTGCAGATAGATGTGTATGTGATAGCATGAGATGTATATTTGATGTTTGTGTTGTACTGATGATGTTAATATATAATGTTAATTGTGTTTTGTTAGATGATCATGATCACGATGATGCAGTTAGCGATTTTGAATGTATTTTTTAGTCAAATATGATGTTTGTACAATGGTTATCATGAACGTGATGTTTATTAATTAATTTAATACCAAATGATCATGATATTGTAAATTTGTAATATTTGTATTTCTAATTGTATTTAAAATTCTAAAATTGTAATTGTAATGGTATATATGTGAATTTCTAAAATTGTAATTGTAATTGTAATTGTAATTTTTAAAATTGTAAAATTGTAATTGTAATTGTAATTGTACGTGAAATTGTAAAATTGTAATTGTAATTGTAATTATAATTATAATTGTAATTGTACGTAAAATATTTGTAAAATTTTAATTGTATTAATGTGAAATGAATTTATTAAAATTTTTAAATTTGTAAATTTGTAAATTTTAAATAATTGTAAAATAATAAATCTAGAATAATATGATTTATTGTAACATAATAAAGTTTAGAAAATAATGCAAATAAATTCCTATACTTTAGAATTATCATTATTTTATTATTATCTTAGATACAAAAAAATAATTAATTTATAAAATACACCATTGTTTTCGAGATCAACATAATACCAAATTATCAAGTGAAGTATTTATTTTAACATTAACACAACGTAAATTACCAATTAATTAAAAATACATATTATATTAATATTTCGAAAAACCCATCTTAAAAGGTATAGATATTGATGAAATAACACATGTACCATATCACTCTCGGTTCTCATGATCACCCTCATTATTCTCTAGCTCGCATGGCACGATAACACTATTTTTCTCAAAGATATGTTTTGATCTAGGGTCATGTGTTAATATGAACCACCAATCCCTATCCAACACATCTGGGTAAAAAAACACCTAGTTGCAGTGTTTAGGGAAAACATAGGGCTTCTTAGCTTCATCCCACATCTTTCTAGAGTTGATACATATCAACCTACTATCACGATCTTCCTTTACATTATTCCGATCAAAGGTGTCCCACCACTTGCACCTAAAAATAACACATTGGAAAGAAGAAAAATCCATTTCAATTATCTCTTGTTTCTTTCCGGCGTAACCTAACGTCGCTCGTAATAGTTGTTGATCACGGTGGCTAGATCGACTATATTGATCGAAATTGACTTCCACTCCACAGTCTTGTGTGATGTTTCCAGCATCGGCATTTTTTGTGCGAAAATGGTGTCCATATGCCCACATAGATGGGAAAAAATGCATCTATTATAAGCAAGTTAAAAAAATCATAGTGTCATGTGTCTTATAAATAATAATCCAATAGTAGTTAAAATATGAAATGTAGATGTCTTAACATAAGTTTCAAATTTACATATAAATTAAAAATATTATTCCCGAGTTGCTGCACCCAATCCCTATGCTTAGCGCATCCTCTTTAGCACACGGGTAACGACCGGTAGCACCGTATTTCTCTCTGACTTGGTTAGCAACTCAACTGTTGGGGCATATTTTTGGCATATTTTCTTTTAAATGATCTGGATAAGGCACACTTCTACCATTCAACCATCTGAATTCTTTCCTGTCACTATCCCATTTCATCCTGTTTTGTTCGTAAAATGAGACCCACGGTTGTGTCGCTTCAGAATTGTAAAGAATGAATTTATTGATTGCTTCAATTTATGCATTCGCTGATGAAATCAAACCAAAATTATATAGTACTTAGAGATCAAAATATACATTATATTGAAGTTCAACATGAAAATTAATTAATTTTTGTAAATTTGAAAAATTATAAGTCACTTACTCTTTATCAAGCACTTTTTTCCACTCGTTTGGAGCAACTCTCCTTCTCTTTTGTCTTCATCCATTTGATCGTCCCAAATCAATGCACCTGGTCTGTTGTCGACCTGCTTGATGTACTCATTGGCATAGTAGAAATACTCATACGATATGTATCCCTCTGCCATAGACGCCTCGGGTTTTTCATTTTATCGAACAAAACCTTTCAATTTCTTCATGTACCTCTCTAAGAAGAACATCCAACGACAAGAAACAAATCCAAATAATTCAACCTCATCTACCAGGTGGATTAGAAGATGAACCTGTAATTCCATGGAACTCGTCGGCAGTTCCTTCTCAAAGATACAAACAATCTCAACTATCTCTTGATGCCACCGTGGAATGCTAGCCACATGAATCTCCTTTGACATGATCCAACGTACAAATGCAGATAATTTAGATATGGCACATCCTAGGTCTTGAGGGAATTCATGTTTCACACACCCATGCACAAACAAAGGATAATGACACTACAAAGCTATAAACACATGCAATAATATACAAAATTAGTTATGTTTTATGATCCCCGCATGGGATAAAATTTATTAATATAACAAATAATAAAATCATGCTTTTGACATTATACATACTCTTAGAAGATTCAAATGGTCATGCGATTTCAACCCCGAGAAATGGTCATCCACGGTGAAGCAGCACTGTAGTGAAGACCCGTATGAAGTTGGCACCCTCACATTCATTATAACTTCCTTTGCCAAAGATATATCATCTTTTTTTAAAATCCATGGGACATCACCTTCTTTGAAAAACCATGAATTAGAGGGACCAGTGCCTGCCTCTGATCCCGTACTTTTTAATCTTCTTGGCCAATATTTCTTTTTAGTTTTTGAAGTAATAAGATCTTTCCTAACAACCAATGTGTCACTTTGTTTCGATGATATGTGCCTCCATAAAGAAGATGAAACATTTTTAAATATATGCATGGGATCTAATAAGTGGGAAATCTTAAGATGCTCCCATAATGGGAGGTCATAAAATATAGATTTCCTTTTCATCCCAATGGGAAATTTATGAATGTATGTGTTGAAGAAATATGGATCATCAAACTTAGGCTCCCAATTTGAATCGAACATTTCTATGAACTCCTTCTCCTTCTCTCTCTCATATACTCTAAGCCATTCAGCTGGTGTCATTATTGGAGGCCTTTAGGTTCTCTCTCGTTTACCATTGAAAGCGGATGCTGCTCTTCTGTAAGGGTATTGTTCTGGTAGGAATATCCTGGAGCAATCATACACTGGCTTTCATAGGTCCTTGGACCATCTAGCTTTTAGAGAAGGTCCACAATATTTACATCCAAAATACCCTTTTGTTACAAGACTTGTGAGATTATATTTGTATAAATTAATTAATATGCATGACATGTTAAAGAATATCATGAAGATCAAAATAAATATTATTACAACGAATTAAATAACTAATATGTGAAAGAATATTGTTACATTATATATAAACAAATCAATAAATTAAACATGTAATTTACCATAGAAAACTCCTAAGCCTGTATAATCATGTGTCATGTAAGCACATATGCCATACAACGTAAAACTCCTCTCTGCTGCGATGGGTCTTGATACATCGTGTACATTTATCCCATCCCACAATTCCTTCAATTCATCTACCAGTGGTTGTAAGTAGACATCCATATTCTTCACTTGTCTTCTACCAGGGACTATGAGAGCCAACATAAGATGTTCATTCTTCACAGACAACCATGGGGGGATATTGTTATTGATTACTACTATAGGCCAAACAGAATAGTTGGTGTTTTGGAGGGAATATGGGTTGACGCCATCCATGGCTATGCTGAGTCGTAGACTTCATACTTCATTCTTGAATTTTTCGGGCCATGCATCCGTTATATGATTCATGGCTATTGAATCAGTTGGGATTCACATAACTCCCAACTCACTTCTGTGTGAGGCATGCCATCCCTGCAACATAGCTAATTCTTTGCAACGAAAGAGCCTTTGAATCCTTGGGATTATAGGTATGTGCCTCAATATCTTAAAAGGAGGAACAATACGTGATTTACCCTTCTTTTTTGATTTATCATACCTGTCATGCCCACATTTTAAACACATCTCTTTGTTTGCATATTCTCCCGTATATAGAATACAGTCATTTGGACATGCATGATATGATATGTACTCAACACCCAACATTTTCAACAATTTCTTTGCCTCTTCATAGCTACCGGGAAAGACATTATCACTCAGAAGAACCTTATCTTTGAATAACATGTAGTTGGTGATCATGGAAAAATATATTAATATTAAATGTACATTAATGTCGATATAATTATTAAAATTCATAAAATTTAACATTTGTAATGTTCATTGTAGTGTACTGATTATATTTCAAATTTATATAAGGGGAGTACTTTATGGTAATTTACCTCAAAAGTTCCGAGAAACATGCATTCGAAAAACCAAACTTTTCTTTCAAGTTGTACAGTAACATTGTTGTCCCCAACTGGGTAGAATTTGACTGACCGCCAGGTCCAAAGAGAGGGTTGGTGGAAGAAAATTTAAGGCCTTAGAAAAAGGTGTTAGCGATATGAGCATCATCCCCTAGTTGATCATCATTTTGGAATGCATATAAAAACATTGTCTCCATGGCAGTCGTATCCCTTAAGTAATCATCCATACCGAACTCTATTTGATTGCCTCCATTGCCAGCTTGTGAAGTGATACTATTGTTGTAGTCATTCCTAATTGGTGAATCTGGACGTAGCGGGAATTGAATCGGTGGTTGATTCAACCATTCTTGGTATCGTTCCTCTCCGATTTTTTCTCTTAATTAAGTCTTCTCTCGATTTGACATTGTCCTGGGGTGCAACGGAAGATGGTAGGTAGGTCCTTCATCATCATTAGAATCCTATTAATTAAAAAAAAAATTGAACATGATTAGTACAAAATATATGATATCAATTAGTAACCACGTTGACAATATTGCATGATTATAAATTGGTTTGACATTGAAATAATTACATATTAATCAATATATATACCAAACAATTATAATTATAATTACCATCATTGTCCCGAGATTGTGGCTAGAAGATGAAATATTGTTACAATTGGCAGGGTGAACCGGCTGTCCATTTTCATCTACAAAATGCGCCTTGCGGTATGCAGCTCCTGATAAAAACTTCCGACGTTTTGGAGCAGTTTGAATATTTTGTGCATCTGAACTCGATGCTGAATCTGCATGAACCTGCAAATCTGTATACATTATAAATTTAATTAAGTTGTTCGTGATTGACTGCATGGATAAAAAACATATATAAATTCAATTATATAGTGAAAAAATAAAACAAATCTGAAGTAAATATTACGTCTCCACATGGATAAGGAGAACTCCGCGATGGACTTTGAGAAATATTATGGAACGAGTTGGATTTTGAAGAATTGTCCATTCCATATAATATATGATATTTTCTCCCTACATTTGAGCAAAACAACAATAAATTTTGGTGCACAAACTTAAATGTCATTCCGGTGCGTAATGTACAGATAACCGCACTGGTGAGTTTGTTTTTTTTTTTTTTTAATTTAAATTTTGCGCATCGGTGCCATTTTATAACACGACGCACCGGTGCGGTTAAATTAAAGGACACACTAGTAAACGAATAACCACAAATAAAAAAAGCGCAACCCTATTTTATTTAAGTGAAAAAAAAGTGGTAAATTGAAAAATGGGCGGAAAAATATTTCGAAAATCTAATTTCATAAAACATTTCTTTAAATACTAAACACTTTTCATTATTTCACTATTTTTGCAAAAATTTTCAGCTAGAGATTTGCAGGATACATACCTGGAGCAAACAGAGCACGAGAGCACTGTGGAGCAGGGAAATACGTTTGAAAAAAAGTATTCAGAAAATTAGAATTCCAAACCTCTCGTTAGTCAAACCCTGTACCATATAATTTCAAATGATGTAAGTTTATTGTTTTTTGGTACTTTTTTTTGCAGTTTGTTTTATACAGTGTTACACAGCATTTTGTCACCATCCCTGCAATCCCTCGTCCCGTACATTGGAGGACTATTCCCGTGACCTGTGAACAGTAAAATGTCTTGAAAACACCTTGATGGTATCCTTTTGCATAAGGGAAAGAATTCTCCTGAAGAACATTTCCTTTGGAAAACCCTAAAAACCCATGTTTTGGCATTGGTGCGGGTAGCCAGTTCATCCCTCGTGCCAATGAGGAAAATACACACTAGTGGGTGTGCCAGCTGGCACTTTGTCCCTGTGTTGTGCCCACGCCAAACCTATTAAGGAATTTTTTTTAACAATAGAAGGTGGAAGTTTGATTCTAACAACTTCAGAACGAATCATCAAAAAGAGGTTGGGCTGTTTGGCTCTGGATCTCCCTGATTAGGAAGTGGTTTTCCACCTCTCATGGAACCTTCCTAAGAGATAGGACTCTCCCCCATGATTATAGGGAGCCTCACCTCTCCTTCTCCCTCTATAAAAGCCCGCCCTCTCCATTTGATAGCTAGCTGAACTTTTGGGAAGGAAATTATAGATGAGTGACAATCAAGAGCAGAGCTAAGGAGAAACCTGTGAGAGAGAGAGTTTTGTCAAATCCCTGACGAGCTTTGTGAGACACGTCCCGCTGGAACCCTGTTGAAGGAAGATCACGATGTCAGAGCATTGGTTGTAATCGTTCTCTCGTATCTTAATATACATGACTCTGCTATTGGTTCCATGATTGTGTTTGTCCATTATATAATGCAATTTCATTTGTTCCTCTCTGACTGATCGATAGTTATAAAGTGTGAAATATTACGTTGCATGTTGTCTCTCTTCTTTGCATGTGTATAGGTATCTGGATGCAGCGAGCTCACGGATCGTGACCTGTCCAACTAGGAACGAAAGCACCACTTCTTCTTCGACAACATCAGCGAAGGAATCACGGTAAGCGATCTATCGCGATTCTATTCTTTGTAACTAGGAATCAATAGCTTTGCGTGTTTCAATTGTTGCTAGACCCACTCTAGGGCTAGTGCGATCGTCTCTATCCGCAAAGGGGATTTACCTCCACAACAATTTGGCGACTCCGCTGGGGATCAGTGGGAGTTGGTCCTTCCTCCATTGGGTTGTTTTTGGATTTTTTTTGATTAGTCTGCTTTTCTGGTTCCCCTTCCTTGGTGTTAAAACCTTATTTAACTCCCAGAAGGCCAGATCTAGCCTCTGTTCGTTCATTTTCTTAATTTTATGGGGTAAACCTCATTGGCGCGGTTATCCCTCTAACAGTCGCGCCAAAGGGCGCGAGTTGTTAGTTAGGCACCCGTGCCATCCCCTATTTGGCGCAGATTACAGCCAGACAGGCGTGCCAACCCTACTTGGTTTTAGGGTTTGCTTGTTCTTGGACTCTTTGAGCTTGAGTTTTGGTCCTGGGTTGTTTTTCTGATTGTTTGAGTGCTTTGAAGTCATTTTTGACTGTGTTTATCCCTTGTCCTCCAGTTTTTTCACTTTTCTGTTAGTTTTTCATTTTAGCCCTAGGGCTTCTAGGTGCTTCAGTGTGCTGAACCTCCCGTGGGAGTTTTGGGTCTTTGCTTTCTTGGTCAACTTTGTTTCTGCTTCTTTGCATTAATCTTGCTGAATCAGATTGAGTCATTGTGTTTATTGAGTGATTTTCCTCTCTTTTGTTCAGTTTCTCTTTGTGTTGCTCCAAGCCTAGATCACACGGCTTGTTTGAGTCTCTTTCGATATTCTTCTTCACTTTGAGGGATTTCGTCATCGGTTTGAGTCTTGATTGTGTTTGTTTGAGTTGAGTGAACTTGTTTGGTTTCAGCTCTCTCTTTATCATTCTCAAATTGATGTTTTCATTAGTTTTTCATTTATCTAGTTCATTTGCTCTAATATATTGAAAAATTAAAAAAAAATCTTTTTCATTTTGATTGGCATAGTGAAAATTGAAAACTCTTTCGCATTAATAGTGTTGTATAATTCTAGAGAAAAGTTTTCCAATTTCATTAGCTTGCATTGAAATCGGTAGTGGATGTTTTTGTGTGTTCATTTCACTATCATTTGAAAGCTCTCAACCTTCCCATAGATAGCTCTTCATTGAAAGAAATGAGATTTTGTGGCATGTAGTTTGCATCTAGAGATTTTATGAGATCCAACATTTGATAGGGCCTTGAAATCGAAACGTAAATTGAAGATCAACTTTAAAATTTACCAAATTAACCTAAGGCATCATGGAAACTTAACGGAACATCTAGTAGTCTAAGGTAGAGACGTGTTCCGGCGTCTTTAAGCCTAGCAGCTGTCGCTCGCCATCTGGCTATAGACAGCGCTAGTATGAACTTGTGCTCCCCGTACCGTCGCGTATATAAAGGGAGACCCCATTAGGTTGCAAATCCTTTATCCATAGGAAGCCAAGTCTGCCGCCTTTTACTCGTGATACACCGGACATAGCATTTGGAGAGATTACCTACACGTACGTTAAGTCCTTGGTTGATTTCTCTTTCATTTTTAGCAAGGTGTATATGGAAGTTCACGGATATCTGGTACACCCATTTACCTAGATTACCAGAGAAATAATTTTGATCTTTACTGACTCCCTAAATTTGAAAAGATCATCAAGCGCTTGTCCTTTCACGCTTGTTTCCAAACTGAAAGTGATAGAGTCACCTTTTACTCGTTTCTAGACTCTTAAAACATGAAACAGTAAAGTTTCCAGTTTCAATGTGGTAAAATGAATCACCTACGATCATGTGCTTTAGAGATTGATTTTTCGGCCTATTTTTGTTTGCCTTGGTTTTTGCCTGTGTGTCTTTCTTTTTGATCTCTTCCTCTTTTTGCTATAATCACCATGGCGAAACCATCAGTTTCATCTACTGGTAGTCCTTATACAGACGATTCATCAGAAGTCACTCAATCCTCTGCTGAGCATCAGAAACCCATTGTATCCGAGCTTCCCTTTGGGGTACCGGTTATATCTGAGCTTCCCTTTGGAGGACCAGTTGAGTTTAATTGGCCCTTGTCCAATGCTTGGTTTGGATTTGGAGTTGGGGAACACTTCCCTCCTCTTACATCGGGATCACCATTTTTGGCTGTTGTCATACCTCCTAGTCCCTGTCGTCTTTTAGAAGATCTTATGGCAGGGTCAGATATGGACTCATCCAGTCCTATTCCTAGTGAGGGAATTCCTATTTTTGGTGAAGAATACCAGCTTTTTCCCGAAGACATCCCTGAACCTTTTGTTTTGTCTTCACCTGGTCCGTCGCTCCTAGCTGGATATAGGTCTTTAAGTCAGGTCATGGCCGCTATTACCTCTATGGGAATATCGACTCCGTCCACGGAACTGATCATTCCCTCGTTAGGGATGTCACCACATACACCTCTCATGACATCTCATTTTGTCACATCGACACCTGTTAGACCTACTGTCTACGTGGCTGTGTCTATGCTTGTTGTCACCACTCAGTCAACTAGGACCTTGTCAGTTCCTGAAGACGTTTATATAAATTCGGCTATTCCTGAAAACCTTTCTCCCGAGGAGTATCAGATGACTTTACAACCACTGATCTCCCAAGTTGATCAATCATCTCATGATCTTAATCATCCTTACTTTTCTCATTATGGAGCGGATGGTACCCCGCTCTATTCATTTCCATTTCAATATGATGAGCACAGTAACCCCACTCTTTTCTCGGCTCCTGAGGCTTATCAGTATATTAACGGTTTTATACCTACCCTGCTTGTGCAACCTTCTAACCAACAAGGACAACCCTTTCAGGGACAACCTTTGTTTCAGCAAGGATATGATTCTGGCCCACAAGGACAACCCTTCAAGGGAAAACCTTCGACCCAGCTAGGGTATGCATACGACTCGCAAGGGAAACCCTTACAGGGACAACCTTTGGTCCAACAAGGATTATTTTACGGTCTGTAAGGGAAATCTTACAATCCTCAAGGTCAACCTTTACAGCCTCACCCTGTGGTCCAACTAGGGAAAACTCAAGGAACGACAAGGCAACCGGTGTATTAACCTCGACCTCCATACGGTCCTGGGGGGCAAACCCATCCCTCTCAACCATTGGTGAAACCTTAGAAACCTCATTTTCCAATTGGTAAAAATGTTGCACAACCAGGGCCATCCTATGGTCCTGTCCCAGGTCAACCTGGTTATCAGGCACAACCTAGATCACTCCCGCCATCAGGCCAACCTACTCAACCGGCGCAACCTAGTGTCCCTCCTCAGCTAGGTCAACCTGTTTAACCAAGAAAACTTGCGCAACCTGTTAACCCTGCTCAGCCATCGATCTATTCTATGCCACAGCCGAATCCACCTGTGCGTCTGAAATATTCGACTCAGCAGGGCCCCACTTACCAGCAGCCCGTTCGACCCCAAGGCGGCTATTACCCTCAAGGTCAGTCTCGACCGGTTTACAACCTGCCTCAAGGTTCTGGTTATTACCCTCAACAGGCAGGCTATACTTATACTCCGCAAAAAAATTCTTACACTGCTCAATCGGGACCCATGTATACTCAGAATCAATATCCTGGTTATGAACCCCAGTATCCTGGTTTTCAGCCGCCATACCAACCCAATTATCAGGCTTATACCCCCTATGGTCAGAATCCTCCAGGACAGAACCAATGGGGGCAGAGTTATGCTCAACTAGGATGGAGTACAGGTACAGGTCCTTATCGGGGACCTGGCATGCCTTTTAACCCTCAATTACCTTTTCTCGCCACGTTGGAGTTACCGGACGTGTCCAAATTGACCAATGATCCAATTCTTCATAATCCATATTGGCCTCCGGTTTCGACGAAGGTGCCTAGTGATTGTCCTAAGTTTGAGGGAAAATCTGGAGAAGACCCCCAACCACACGTCATGACATACCACTTATGGTGTTCTTCGAATTCTTGGGTAGATGACTCGGTTTGTCTGCGTCTTTTCCAGCGCACTCTCACTGGCGCTGCTGATAAATGGTACATAGAACTACCCCGTGGTATTTTTCAAGATTTTAATACTCTAGCTATGGAATTCCTCATGCATTTCCAGTTACCGATTCGTTACGAAGCCAGGACACATCTCCTCACATCTCTGAAACAGAACAAAGCTATTCATATTTCAGATCACATTCATGAATGGAGATGTCATCGTCGTCTGATCAAGTTTGACATTCCTGATCAGCTTCTGACTCACTGGTTCACTACCTCCTTTGTTAATGAGATTTCACAGGACATTGCTATGGGGGTATGTGTAACCAAGGAATAGGCCATCACTCGCGCCCAGTACCTAGATTTAGTGTACTCTCAATCGGGCACGTTATATGACATCTTGACTGATGCCCTGTGACTAGGGACCTCTAAAGCGCCGGCTACCCCATCAGTAGACGGTGTTATTGGTTCCGTCACTCATACTTCTCGCAAGTCTTCCAATGGGAAGCAGAAATCGAATTCTTCCAATACTTCTACTTCTCAGCCTGCTCCAGATTCTGGTAAAACCATGGAGGTCAACGCCATTCAGGACAATCCTATGGACAAGACCTCCAAATGAAAAAATAAGGGAAAAGGCAAGGCCAAATCCAATGCCCCAAAACCGGAATCGTCTAAACCCTGTGCTGATGATGGTTCGCAGCGAAAACCGAAGTATCCCTGCCTGATTTGTGAAGAGGATCACTACACTAAAGATTTTCCTCGATGATCTGAGTTTATTCAACTACTAAAAGGTGCTAAGGGAACTCCAAAAATCCTTAAAGAACCTTTCCCATCTCAGCATACCCAGATGGTCGATCAATCTGCACCATTTGCGTCGTTTGGCTCTCAAGTTTTCATGATGAATGGTTCTGCACCCATATCCATTGCTACTTGGTCGAAAGATTATGCCGGATCACATTAGGCAGCCGGGAAGGAGGTTGATGGTTCTCCTCCCCCACCTACCTCTGGTCCCCTTGAAATCGAGAAGCTCAGTGTTGAATCCATTATACGTCCACCTTCTAAAGGTGTTCTCCGGAATTATTCCTATAATCCTAATGCTCGTGCTGCTCAACATTATAGTATTGTCGAGAATTTAGCGTAGGCTCCGTTCACGATGTTCACATTGGAAGTCCTCCAGAGTTGTCTGTCTCAACGGAAAGCATTGTTATCTGCGATCAGCGACATCGACCCTGCCGATTCTAGTCTTCTCACTTTAGATCTAGAGAATTTCGTCCCTTGACTTCCACACCAGATCGTGCTTGTTATACAAGACGGTATTAACGGTCTCAAAATCCATAGGGCCGTGGTGGACAAAGGTGCATCTACCTGTGTCATGTCATCTGATTTCTAGAAGGCTATTGGCTCTCCAGCCCTTAGTTCATCTCCCAATGCCCTTGAGGCATTCGATGGAAGGGAATCAAAACCTTTGGGTGTTCTCGCGATTCTATCGATTACATTGCAAGGAAAGACAATCAACGTTGAAGTGGAAGTTTTTGATGCCAAACTAAACTAAAATCTTCTACTCGGTTGCAATTGGACCCATGACATGTTGTGCGTTTCGTCCACCCTCTTTCGAATTTTGAAGTTTCCACATGAGGGAAAGATTATTACTATCGATCAGTTGTCTTTATTTACCTCGTCTTCTGAGAACAACGTGCCATACGTGGATCAAATTCCTAATCCCCCTGACAGCATAGGACCAGGTATTTTCAAGGACCCCGTTCTCATGGGTATTTTCCCCATTTCACCACTGAATACCGTTCAAGTCAATATGATCTCTAGGTCAGATGACCCATGGATCATCCCTTCTCCTGAACAGGTTGCCTCTTTTGGAGAATCGATGCCTCTGATCCTAGTTGAAATAAATTATTGTGAGATCATTGCCACATTAGATCCTCTTCCTGCTGATAATGCTCCTTTGAGCATGGATCTTGATGTTTATTCTCAATCCCCTTGGCTCGACGATGCAGATTCGCCCAATCCTTTTGAGAGAAATTTTTCTGTCTGACGAAGCTATCATGGAGACTATGTCTCTCAAAGATCTACCGTGGAGCGATGGGCATCATAGTTCCTCGTTCATGCCTATCCTGGGGGAAATGTCTAATTGTCTTGAGCGTTTTTCATCTCAGGTTCCCTCTCCGCCGCTCCAAATGCCAATATTGACTCACGAAGTTTTCTCGGAAGGAAATTTGAGTAATATTACCCAAACGATGCTTATCGACATCTCCGTTAAACCGGGGGTTGTCGAGAACATCCACGTGGGAGTCACTTGTTCTCCCGATGAGATTCAAGTGTACACTAGTCTCTTCCGTGAATTCCGTGATGTTTTCGCATGGTCCTACAAATATATGCTTGGAATTGATCCTAGTATCATCGTGCATGAAATTCCCACCTATCCCGGTGCAAAGCCATGCGCTAGCGTTTGCGTCCAGTGCATCCTCGGAAAACCGCTGCTATAAAAGCCGAAGTTGAGAAACTTCTTAAAGCATGTTTCATATATCCGATCTCTCTGACAGAGTGGGTTTCCAATATTGTCCATGTGGATAAGAATCAGGGCACAATTCGAGTCTGTGTTGATTATCCAGATAACAATCGGGCTTGCCCTAAGGACAACTATCCCGCCCGTTTTATCGATCAGATCATTGACGATTGTGCGGGGAGTGAGATATTTTCCCTTATGGATGGATTTTCAAGTTATAATCAAATCAATATCCTCCCATCTGATCAACATAAGACCGCTTTCATTTGTCCACGGGGAACATTAGCCTATAAGAAACTCCCTTTCGATTTGAAAAACACTGGGGCTACCTTCCAGCGTGCCATGTCTTACACCTTTCACGACATACATAATATTGTTCAGCCATACCTGGATGACCTTCTGGCTCATTCAGCTCTACGTAAAGACCATCTGGAACATCTTCGCTAGATTTTTCTCCGCTGTAGACGTTACAACATCAGGCTTAATCCTCACAAGTGCGTCTTCTGTGTCGACTCTGGTCGCCTTTTAGGTTTTATTGTCTCTAAGGATGGAATTCACCTTGACCCTATTAAGGTTGAGGCTATTGATAATCTCCCCTCACCATCCTTGTTACATCAGCTTCAGAGTCTTCAAGGGAAAGCGAATTTCTTATATCGTTTTATCCCGAACTATGTAGAGGTAGCCAAAGGGTTTACGCGACTTCTAAAGCAGGACGTCCCTTTCTTTTGGGACGAGATTTCTCAACAATCTTTCGATAACCTTAAGACATTGCTTGTCAATGCTCCATTAATACGTCCTCCAAATTATCATCACGACTTTACCCTCTATTTGGCTGCCACATTCAGTACAATTTCTATGGTTCTGGTACAGGATGACGATGACGGTAACGAACACGTGATTTATTAACTGTCTTGGAACCTCCTCGACACTGAAATGCGTTATGCACACGTTGAGAAGTTAGCGCTAGATGCGGTCTAGGCCGTTCAACGATTTCACCCTTACATCCTGTTACGCACGATAACCGTGATTTCCGACTACAACCCCATGACTTAAATTTTGTCTCGACAATTTCTGGGGGGCAAGTACTCAAAGTGGATTGTGATCCTCCAAGAGTTCGATTTGGAGTTCACTGCTACCAAATCTAAGAAATCACTGGTTTTTGTTGATCTCATTTGTTCTCTCCCTACCGACTCTGTTCCATCTCAATCCGAGGATCATATCCCGTATGAAACTCTCTTCTTAATCAACACTCTCGATCCATGGTACGGTGATATCATCATGTACCTCCAGACATCTACCTTCTGGTTCGAGTTAATGAAGGATGCTCGACATCGTGTTAGACATCAATTGCAACTATATCACATTTTCGGAGATACCCTATATCATGTTGGAGTCGATTCCGTACTCTGCCGGTGTTTGACCTTAGAAGAGGCTGAGAAAGTTCTGAATGACTATCACAGTGGTGCCTGTGGCAGTCACATGTTCGGTTATGCTACCGCACAGAAGATCCTTCGTGCGGGATATTTCTGGCCATCTATATTTAAAGACTGTATTTTTGTAGTACGAAAGTGTCACGCGTGCCAGATATTCCAACGCAAGATGCGTGCACCGCCTCTCCCATTACATCCTGTCATTACCGTGGTCCCTTTTTCCAAATGGGTCATTGATTTTATGACGTGTAACCCTCACTCGGCTGGGGGGCATGCTTATATCATCGTTGTCGTAGATTATTTCACCAAGTGGGCCGAGGCAATGCCTACACTGGCTGCAGACGGTAAAACAACTGCATAGTTCATTTTCAACCATGTGATCACTCGTTTTGGCGTTCCTCAAGCCATCTTCACTGATCATGGCTCTCATTTTCGGGACTACATGATGGCAGAGCTGGCATCTAAGTTGGGCTTGCGTCACGACAGCTCAATGCCATATTACCCTCAGGAAAATGGCCAAGTTGAAGCCGTGAACAAGGTGCTTGTCACGATGCTTCAACGAACAATTGGTATACAAAAATCGAGTTGGCATCTCTAGTTGTTTTCAGCTCTTTGGGCCTATCGAACGTCAGTGAAGAGTGGAATCGGACTCACACCATTTTAGTTGGTGTATGGTCTGGAAGCTACTCTTCCGATTGAATGTGAGATCCCTTCAGTAAGATTGGCTGTGGAATTACTACCCGATACTTCCCTAGAGGAAGAACGTCTCCTATATCTCGAGAGATTGGATGAAACTCGCCACTTGGCTGCTTTGGTCATCGAGGCACATAAAAAACGGGTTAAAGCTCATTTCGATCAAACGGTTTCTCCGCGCTATTTTATCGAAGGGGACCTCGTCCTCTTGTATGATTAAGCTCACGACAAGCTTGGGGTAGACAAATTCCAACCTATGTGGCATGGGCCATATATCGTTAAACTTGTATTGAAAAATGGGGCTTATGAGCTGATCGATTATGAAGGTCTTCCTTTGGTGCAACCCATAAATGGGTTGTACCTGAAGAAATATTATGCTTGAATCATTCTTGCGTAATATATGTACATAGATGATTGTTCCATTTTTGTGCATGTGTGGTGTGGTGTGCTTTGTAAGCATTTTTCTGCTTATTGGGTCTTCCTGATTGGGTAGATGTCTAATACTCCTTATGTCGGTTTCGCGGATGGTGCCTCCCGCAATACCAGGAACTTGTCTTCGGCAGCCTAGGTAATTTACAATCCTACTGGTGAGTTGCTTAATTTACAAGGTGTTTGTCTAGGGCCTGCTACAAATAATGTCACAGAATATAGTGCCGTTTTGGAAATATTAAACGAGGATGTTAACCTCGTCATTCGCACATTACTTGTACATCTGGACTCACAGCTTGTGATTTTACAGCTCAATGGTCATTATTCAGTTATAAACCCATGCATTTTAAGACTGTATCTACGTATTCGTTTACTTGAAATAAATTTTGATTAAATCACATATCAACATATACCAAGACGAATGAATACACTAACAGATGCAGTAGAAACATGGTATTAGATATACATTTACGCAATTTTTAAAACATCATTATATGTAAGCAAGATCCATGTAGAAAATAGATGTATATATATATATGTCGAGTGTTTGCAACGTGTGCATCATATAAAACCAAAAATATACATGTTTGTTTCAGTTACATCCGGAGATGACATGTCTCTCGAAAATATGCAAATAGAAAGCCTAGGTGACTAATCGGCATGGTGCTCATGGTAGCACGTCATTACCTGCACCAACCACCTCAGTAAGTGGTGGCGACGACTTGGCATCCCTACGGTGTGCCTCTGATAAGCTAGGGGAACATCAGCTAAACGAGTATAATCCGGAACTCCGCGAGCGATCCCCTCTAGGTTCTGTACAAGCTCATCCCCCTCGCCCCCCTCACCTTGAGGGTCATAAGCGAGAGGGGTCCTCCTCGCTATTGGTGACATTCTGGCGGGCCTCTCTGGGCCAACATCTGCATACATGTAGGATTAGCTGTTAGAAAATGCATGTATACAAAAAAAACATAAAACTCATGAAATTAAAACGAGTCTTACCAAGCTTCTCGTCTTAGTCCTCTCCCTCTGGGAGCGGAAGGCCTGGGTCTCCGGTAAAATCGGTGCTCGCATAGGGCCAGTCCTCCATGACGATCAACTGTCGTCGGAGCCAGTCAAAGAACTCAGGCCGCCAGGACATCTGTTGGCCGCCCCCTGCCCTAGGCATCAATGCCACCCATTGAGCCATCTGTGGCTCTCTTAGTGGTGGATCCGGGACTATGGATTTCTGGTGCTGGAAAATTGGTAATCATTCCAAGAAGAATGACACCAGAATCAACCCATATCCAAACTATTTCAGTTTGGTCTACTTGCATTTTGTGAGTTGCCGTTTAATGTTCATGGTCACGGCTGTGGCCCAGTCAAATATAGTTGGGTTCATGCACTCCAATGCAAGCAGTAGTTGCATCTTTGTGGCCTCGTGTGGTGCCTGCGATCCGGCAGCCCACGTAATGGTGTGTAGCACTACTCTTAGTGCTAGATCAGGGACGGTTTGAATGCCTACTTTCCTGCTCCTTGTTCCTTTGTGTGCCCCTCGGCACACCCTGTCCATGACCATTGCCATGTTTTCTCTTGAAGGCTTGGTACCAGTCAGAATAGGGAATGGACCCCTGCGTGACAGTCCAGTGATGAAGTACACGTCTGATACTTCGAGCTCAAGTTATTGGTCTCGAAGTTTGAATTTTTCCTCATTCTCATCCCAAATGCTAATGACGTACTGCAGTAGTTCGGGCTGAGCCCAGAGACATGGCGTTAGAAAGAATTTTTTCAGCTCGCAATTTCAGAGAGAATTCATACAATGCTTGTTTCCCATTACCAATTCATCTTCTTCGCTATGCTCTCTCTCTTTCCATTCAATGACCATCCTTTTTGCTGGATACCTGCATCAATCAAACATAGGAATGTTATAAACCTCCTTGGGTATTCAAAATTTCATTTCATTGCTTTTTTTTTGAGAAATTTTAGTCCGATTTTATGTTGCGCCATTGGCGCGACTATTTGGCTAACAGTCGCGCAAGCTGGCGTGACCTCTGTGTAAAACAGAGCGAATTGGCGCGGGTCCATGCCCGGAACCCGCGCCAACCGCGGAGCCCTAAAATTTGAAAATACTTCCCTAAAGGACCTCAAACAATAATTAAATACATTGAAATGTAACTTAAAAGATGGACAGAGAGGTCGGCTCTTACCTGAACCAGACGGAATTCGATTTGATCCTCTGGATTGGCCGCACTCGTCACTTGAAGATCGAAGCACAAAAGGGTCATTATAGCTCTGCAAAGAGGTAAAAAGTGAAAAGTAAATATTTTTTACCACTGTTGGTCTTTTATATATTTTTCAAGTCCTAAATAGGTTTTTAAACATGTTTATCGACATATTTTTACATTATTTTCATCGAATATGTTTTACACGCGCCTTTTTGTGCAGCAACAGGTTTTTCACGCAGTTTTGACAAAGAGACGAGTTGTATTTTATACTTTTTTGGACTCGGTAAAAACACGAAAAAATCACTATTGGAGTCACCTTTCAGCTCTTTTCTGACTCTCTAAAGCTGAAAATATTTCCAAGTCGCTTGTCGTTTTGAGCTCGTTAAATTGGCTGCGAAACAACATCTACCTAGTATACGTTTACCCCTTTTTCGGGCTGGGATAGATTATTTATGAAAAAGGAATACCCTAGCCTATTGCGACTAGGAGGTTCTCTCAGACATAGTTTTCTACTTTTTCGGATCTAAGGGACTACCTACGAAAAGGGACTGCTGGAGTTTTCTTTTCAGCTGTCTTTTCAAACTCTCTAAATATGAAAAGACGTCGAGTTCTTCCTTTTTCAGAATCGTTAAAAACTGATGACATCGGACTCTGTCGTAATGACGTTACTCGAGTTCCTCCTTCCTAGGGCTCGTAAAATGTACTAGGTTGGATTTGTCTGAAGGAAAAACTTACATCGCAAGCACATGCTATCCCCTTCAAGCTTGTTTCCAAAAATAATTGGGGCACTTGCCAGAAATGGTGGGGGAAAATTGAACCGATATTATAGTCGTGTCGACAGTATGTCGCTCTTGAACATGGCACTTGTCTGCATTCGTCTCCGGTTGGTGACATCTCATCTTTATATCTGCTTGCCTTCATGGGTTTGGGTAATATTTTTTGATCACTCATTTGCTCTTTTCCACGTCACCATGACCTCAGATCCCTTGATGTCAAATAATGCCAAATCCAATGTCGTGCCGCCGATATGTTCAAGAGAAGTTGGCCTCTGCATTTTTCAACCTCCCTCTGATTCTCTGTTGGTCTTGATTCACAAACATCATGTTCCTATGTTTCATGTCGATGATGTGGGAAACATTATGGAATACCTTCAGTCAAGGTCACTTCCTGTCAACTTCAACTCATTCTCTAGGAAGCTGATCTAGAGACTCCCTTCAGGTGCCTTGGAGCTTGCATGCCTGAATGGCAGGTTCTCCGCATTCACAAGGTTTTCATTATTGGCCTTTGATTGGATGATTCTGCAGGTGTTCGACGCCAGATCACTGTTCACACTCTGTGGATTGTACCTCTTGTACCTTAAAGGCCATCGTAATTATTGGTGGTTTCTCTCGCCTCTGTTAACGACTTTCATCATTAGCTGGTAATCAGACGATGTTCTTGCATGTTCGACTTCAGCTCACATATTCACATGCTCGAACTTGTACTCTGTTCAGGTTGAGATGGAGCACAAGACCCTAGATTTTTTCTAGATAAAAATCCAGGCTATGGGTTCTTTGTGGATTATTATTTATTACATGACTCTTTTGATTGGATGGATGCGACCATACTTGAGTCTACTTGTTGATCCTTATTTTACAGGATGGTTGTGTCCATACCTTGGATCTCGTTTTTTACACTTTATTATGGATGGCCGCGCCCATACCGCATATCATGTCTCAGAGATATCAGTTGTATTTGTACTCACAGGTCTTCCGATGGAAATGTTTTCAGTTGAACGCATTCTCATAAAGCTTTTAACCCCTCCCTCTCTCTTGGACCTCATGCTTTAGGGGAATCTGTTACACAACATTTTGTCACCGTCCCTGCAATCCATCATCCCGTACATTGGAGGACTATTCCCGTGACCTGTGAAAAGTAAAATGTCCTGAAAACACCTTGATGGTATCCTTTTGCATAAGGGAAAGAATTCTCCTGAAGGACATTTCCTCTGGAAAACCCTAAAATCCCATGTTTTGGCATTGGCATGGGTAGCAAGTTCATCCCTCGCGCCAATGGGGAAAATACACACTAGTGGGCGCGTCAGCTAATGCTCTGTCCCTGTGTTGTGCCCGCGCCAAGCTTATTAAGGAATGTTTTTTAAAAATAGAAGGTGGAATTTTGATTCTAACAACTTCAAAATGAATTATCAAAAAGAGGTTGGGCTATTTGGCTCCGGATCTCCCTGATTAGGAAGTGGTTTTCCACCTCTCATGGAACCTTCCTAAGAGATAGGACTCTCCCCCATAATTATAGGGAGCCTCACCTCTCCTTCTCCCTCTATAAAATCCTGCCCTCTCCATTTGCTAGCTAGTTGAACTTTTAGGAAGGAAATTATAGCTGAGTGACAATCAAGAACAAAGCTAAGGAGAACCCTGTGAGAGAGAGAGTTTTGTCAAATCCCTGACGAGATTTGTGAGACACGTCCCGCTGGAACCCTATCAAAGGAATATTATGACATCAAAGCATCGGTTGTAATTGTTCTCTCGTATCTTAATATACATGACTCTGCTATTGGTTCCATGATTGTGTTTGTCCATTATATAATGAAATTTCATTCGTTCCTCTCTGACTGATTGATAGTTATAATGTGTGAAATATTACATTGCATGTTGTCTCTCTTCTTTGCATGTGTACAGGTATCTGGATGCAGCAAGCTCACGAATCGTGACCTGTCCAGCTAGGAACGAAAGCACCACTTCTTCTTCTACAACAGCAACGAAGGAATCACGGTAAGCGATCTGTCATGATTCTATCCTTTGTAACTAGGAATCAATAGCTTTGCGTGTTTCGATTGTTGCTAGACCCACTCTAGGGCTAGTGGGATCGCCTTTGTTCGCAAAGGATATTTACCTCCACAACAATAGTAAAATAAGAAATCAAATCTATTGTGTTTTTTTTAATTTTTAATTTTTAATTTTTATGAAGTAAAATAAAAAAATCAAAGCTATTGTTTTTTTTAACCTTTTTTTTTTTTAAACCTTTTCTGCAGTTTTTAGAAACAAAAATAAAAAAGAAATCCATTTTTACAAACAAAACCCTAGATTTTATTTATTTATTTATTTTTCTGCCCTTTCTTCTCCCTCTTTCTTTTCAATTTAGAATTATAGGGTTTGTATAGTCATAAGACATCCAACGCACGGGATGACTTGCATATTCGGATCCCAATCCATGTTGGCCCTTGCGTCAATCTTAAAAAAATATAGATTTTTTTTGTGGGTGCGCCCTGCGTAACATAGCACACTAGTGCACTCGGTTATAGCAGCACACTGTGAAAGTACAATGATAAAAAATAAAAAAATAAAAAATGTTTTTATCAGTGCGCCATATGTAACATATGGAACCGGTGCATTATTTCATTATGGTGCACCACGAATGTGCTGTTTTGAAAAAAAAATCATTTTAGAAACAAACTCTACATTCTTTTTGTTTCTTCTCTTTGTTCTCCCACTTTCCGTGATTTTAGAATTAGGGATTTCAATTTATATTTATAGGGTTTGTATTGCTAAATATAAGCCTAAGACATCCAACCAATAGGAGGAACTGCATAGTCAGATCCCAATCCATGTCAGCCCTTCCGTCAATCTTAAAAAATACAGACTTTTTTTTTTGTCGGTGCATCTTGCGTAACATAGTGCACCGGTGCGTTCGGTTATAGCAGCGCACCTCGAAAGTACAATGATAAAAAATAAAAAAAATAAAATATGTTTTTATCAGTGCGCCATATGTAACATATGGCACTGGTGCACTATTGCATTATGGCGCATCGCAAACGTGCTGTTTTGCAAAAAAAACCATTTTAGAAACAAACCCTACATTCTTTTTATTTATGCCCTTTCTTCTCCCACTTTCTGTGATTTCAGAATTAGGAATTTTTAAGTTATATTTATAGGGTTTGTATTGCTAAATATAAGCCTAAGACATCCAACCAACGAGAGGACCCGCATAGTCTGATCCTAACCCATGTCGGCCCTTGCGTAGAGTAAAAAAAAAAAATGTCGATGCGCCTTGTGCGGATAAATGCACCGGTGCGCTCTGTTCTCCTAACGCACAACACAAGTACTGTGATTAAAAAATTAAGAAAACAAAATATTTTTTCAGTGCGCCATTTGTAAAATATGCAGCCGGTGAGCTATTTCATTATGGCGCACCGCGAATGTTCTATTTGGAAAAAAGAAAAGAAAAAAAGAAAAGAAAAGAAAAGAAAAGAAAGGCTTCTTCCTCTTTCTGTGATTTCATAATTAGGGCTTTTCAATTTAGATTTATAGGGTTTGTATTGCTAAATAATACCTAAAACATCCAACCGACGGGATGATTAGTGTAGTCAGATCCCAATCCATGTGGGCCCTGGCATGAATTAAAAAAACATATTTTTTTTTATCGGTGCACCTAGAGTAAATTAGCGCACCAGTGCTCTTTATTTCATAAGCGCACCGCAAAATTTAATGTGATAAAAAAATAAAATTTTTTTATCGGTGCGTCATATGTAAAATATGGCACCGATTTATGCGAAAAACTAACATTGGACAATTTTTATTATTTTATCATGGTTAACTGGTGCGGTCATTGACATGTAACACACTTGTGCTCCCTGTTGACATAGAGCACCATACGGTCTATTATACTGTTTTGGCGGTGCGTTTGGAAGAGAGACACGCACCGACGTTGGTGCGTAAACCATGAATGGCGCATTGGTTTTTTGAGATATTTTTTTTACTTGAAAAGTTGACAATTTATTTATAAATATATTATTGAATGATATGGTACATGTTTGAGATTGATAAAGAAATGAGTGACAAGAGATCAAGTAACAAAAATACTGATAACACATCAAGAAAATGAAAAAATGCAAGTTCTTTGTAAATTTTTTACAAAAAAATTATTTTTGAACTATATGTAAGTTTAACTAATATGTATTGTTTACTGTGTATCATGTAGAGTCACAAAATGACGAAGCTCGATAAGATTATTTTTGATCTAAGACCAGAAGAGCGTAAAAGCTTGATGGAAAAATTGTAAAAGGATGAATCAGGTGAATGAAAAAATACTATCGATCCAATATGAGTTTTTTTTTTTAGTTTTCATTAATAATATAATTAAAATTATTAGATAGCATGTGTGAAAAATTCTATTAATTCACATCTGTTTAATGTTCTACAGGGACCAAAAACTCAGAAAAAGAACATTGTTCTAAGAAAAGAAAAAAAATAGAACATGCAAATGAAAATGAATTGGTCCTTAGCTCATCTGGAGTGGTGCTGGAGGTTAATGAAAGGGGGAAAAACTTTTACAAAAGTTTGAGGGATCTAGTGGAATGAATGTATATATGTTCTTTCCACTTACAATACAAAAACCAATCCAATGATTCCAATAACCAAATTTTATGTAAACTACAGGAATAGTTTCCAAAGAATTGGTCAATGAGACATGTCAGAATTTTAGTAGAAAAAACGTACAAAAAAAAAGGAAGGAATGAAAAAGTAATATTCCTTTAAATGTTTGTCTAGAATTATTTATAAATATCACTTTTTTTATACTTACTTTTCATATATCAATATAATAATTAAATAGTTTATTGTCATGTTACATTTTCAGGAAGATTATGAAAATCTCAAAAGATGAATGAGCCGATATCAGAAATATGCCAGTAGGAATGTCCATAATGGTGTACAAGGAGATGGTAAAAGAAATTGACAAAATTGCATCGTTGGAGGAGCCATCTCAACAACAACTTGCTTCAAATGTAATATGTAATCATTGATTTTTTCGATCATTAGGTAAAATAAATAAAAAATTTAGCATTAAATATTTATTTTCAAGTATTTTCTTGTAGAAAAGAAAAGAAAATGGAACCCATTCAGCACATAAAATAGGACGACAAGGAAGAAAATGATTGCTATCTAAGTTTGTGAGTAATTGTTACTTCCTTATAACAACTTAACTAGATTTCATTTTTGTATTTTTTAAGTTGTTTTATAAAAATCATCATTGAATGTCTTCAAACAAGTGCTAACATACAAAGAAGAACCATTAAAGGAATTGATTGAAATTGGGTTAAATTTGGGTTCTGTATATGTTGGCATATCAGAATTTAATTGTGGAATTTGTAAGCATCTATCGATCTTGTTTTACATAGCTCCGTTTATAATTAATAGAAAAAATAAATATTTTATATTAAATATATGATTTGTTATGGGGTATATAACTTGCAGGAAACAAAGTATGGCACTGTGCCAACAGATCAAATCTTGAAAGATGACATGTTACATGGTTTTGAAAAAATGTGTATAGTTTATGAGTCAATTGTTGCATTGGTATGTCATCTCTTTTTGATTTATATTGATGTATATTATTTAATATTGCAATTTTCATTATTCTCACCAATGTATATACACTGATTACAATTTATTTTTATGTTTGTAGATGGAAGGTGAAGAAGAAGAAAACAATCCACACCGTGAACAAAACATTTTTGAAAAATGACCCAAGTCATGGAAGTAGCTCTAGCAGTGACAACAATTCAAGCGAAGAATGATGATCACTATGTTTGGATATAAAAGCAAGGTGTTGTATTTTTTGAAAAATGTCTGTGAAATCAGACATTTTCTTTAATGTAATGGACATAGTGTCCTAATTGAAAGATAAAGGGATACCAACAACTGTCCCATTTGTATGACAAAGAATGTCTTATTCACACACACACACACACACACAATAAAAAATGTTTTAATTTATTCTATTGCGTTCTCTATTGTCGCTATTGCGTTCTCCATTGTCGTTCTCAAATACACTAATAAAAATTTCATTCATATGAATATTGTTATAATATATATATGTGTCGACTTTTGATGAATAATGAATTTTAAAAAACCACAATAATTTTGATATGATATAACAAATTAATCCAAACATCACATTCAAATGCATTAATAAAAATTTAATTAATATGATTATTGTTATAAGATGTGTCGACTTTTGATGAATAATGAAAAAACAATCACAATAATTGCATTGTCACAGGTCAATGTTTCTAAAAAATACAAAATGAAACCGGTGCGTGTATACTTACACCGGTGCGCTTGTATTCTTAAGCGCCCCGGTGCGTTTTTACGACCTATGGGCACCACACAAATACCAAAACCGGTTAAAAATATCAAGGCGTTTGTGTGGTATGGCTCTCTGATGCGTTTATGTCTATCTATGCACCGATGCCTTTTTACGACCTATTAGCACCGCACGAATACAAATACCAATTATAAATCTCAGTGCGTTTTTGTGATACTATGCACCGAGGCATTTTTGTGTCTATATGCACCGGTGCATTTATACGACCTATAGACACCGCATGAATACTGATACCAATTATAAAGCTCCATGCATTTGTGTGATACTACGCACTAGGGCGTTTAAGAGTCTATATGCACCGGTGTATTTGTATGACATATTTGAACCGCACGAATACCGATACCAATTATAAAGCTCGGTGCGTTTGTGTGAAAGGATGCACTAGCGTGTTTCTATAAGTCTACGCACCAACACATTGATATGACCTATGGGCACCGCTAAAATCCCAAGACCAATTATAACGGCCCCGTGCTTTGTATCACCAACACTACGCCCAGTACTGTTTTATACCTTAACGGCCCGTTGCATTCTTCTTCAACCACCCTTGGGCACCGTCCACAGGTACGCACTGGTGTGTTAAAGCCTGATTAGCGCCCTGAGGAAAAAAACATCCGTAATAACCTTCGGCTGCCCATTTTTTTTTAATTGTGTTGAATTTCCATTAAAAGCTCTGCCAAGATCTCCGTAACCATAAACGAATGTGGTAGCATATCTTTTTTTGACAATTTTGGCCAATTTTATAACACTAAAAACCTCCTTTATAACCTCCGCTAGAGGGTCTTTTCCTTGTAGTGTACATTCCTGTATCTGTTTGGTTTGATCCTATATCTTAAATATGTAATGCCATCACACATGGGTCTGGAACTCACCCCAAATATGTTTGCAATGTAATCAATCTCATCACGACTCCCACCATCATAATATAGGATGGATTTCTCAACATTAATCAAAAGTCCCGATGCCTCACCGAATCTGCAAAAGATATGATGCGGTGTATACCATTACTGCCGTGATAATAACCCAAAGGAGAGGATGCGTCGACGAAGAAACTATGAGAACTATGCATTCCATGGCCCATCTTCAGGCCAGACAAATTTCCCATTGCTCGAGCCACCCGAATGTGGTGGCTGAGTCCATCCAAGACAAGGATAAAAAGAAGAGTTGATAGGGAACATCTATGGAGAATACTTATGCCAACACCAAAGAAATTAGATGGGTATACATTTATGATGACAACATATTGGACCGAACAAACACATGCCATGATCCATTGTGTGTTGTGTGTATCCAGGAAAATCCTAGAGAGGACAATGCGAAGGAAAGCCTAGTCAAGGCAATCATATTCTTTTCGAAGATCAATCTTCATCACAGTCGTGTCTTAGTGTGGATGGAGTGTAAGCATTCTTGGGCAGTTTCAACCACATCATGGATCAATATATTATGAAGGAATCCAAATTTTTTCTTGGATATGTGTGAAGAGAGTATCGACTTGAGACACTTAGCAATGATCTTCGATATAATTTTATATGTGATATTACATTTTGAGATAGACTAGAAGTCCATAAAGGAGTCTGGTTCAGAAGCCTTAGGAATGAGGGTGATGAATGTCGAGTTTATGGCCCTAGAGATGTAGCCATGCTTCCTGTATGTCTCGACCATCATTAATAAAACTTTGCTCAGTTCATAAAAATGAAGGACAAACTCCACTGTCCATCCGTCCGGCCCCAAACATTTTTCTTTTGCAAAATATTTGAGAAAATTGTGTACTTCATCCAAGTCAATAGGCCCTATGTAAGATCTGATTTTGTGCTGGATCGAACATAATGTGATAGCTATCATAACCCCAAATATGATCCTCAACTTGGACACCATCTCTGGCCTTGTAGAAATTTTCAAGGAAAGTATGTGCCTCTCACTGTATGTCAGTGGTATTGTACACCTTATTATTGTTGGTGTCTCAAATATGCCAAATGATATTTATATTCCTATGGTGATATGCATACCTATGAAAAAAATTATATTCCCGTCCCCCTCTTTGAGCCATAGAGCCCTACTCTTTAGTCGCCAGGTGACTTCCTGAATGTGTAAAATCCAACGTTTTTTCTCCTCCAACTTCAATTTTTTCATGAGAGATATGGATGGTTGTCCATGATCCAATAATTTCCCCAGACGTTCAGTTTCCTCCATAATGTGATGTAGTGCAATATACAAGGCCTTCTTCTTATGCCTCTCCCATATTCGTACCTTTCTTTTCAGAGTCTGGAGCTTAGTATGGACAATGTCCATGGGAGATGTATTCGACTCCAAATGCACCAAGCCCCATGTGTCATGAACCAAAGTGTTAGAATCAACATCCTCGATCCAAATTCTTTTTAATTTAAATGGTATGCCCAATCGAGAAGGCTCCGGTCTCCATTGTAGGGTAATAGGTAGATGATGAGAGAGGAAGATCTTCAAGACTCTAGATTGAATAAAACCTAATCGAGCATAGAAGTTTTCATGTACTAGAAACCTATCCAAACGTATACCAATATGTTGTTCCCCTGATCTACCATTATGCTAGGTGGGGGAAAAAGGGGAGGGCTTGATTTCCACAAGGTTGTTTTAATAAAATACTATTGGAAGTTTTTTCACCATTGGGTCCAATTCACTGTGAACACCCCAAACCTCACATGATAATAGGGTGGCGTTGAAGTCGCTCGCAACAATAAGTAATCCTAGTTTCATAATGTCGCTAGCTTTGATTCGATCCAAAAATGTAGCCCAATCATGATATGGTGCATATATGTTAATAATATGTATGCACTCCGCTTCCCCACAAAGAAATCCAGTGAGAAGAATACCTGAAAAGCATTTGAAAGCGTGCATGGATACCCACCGAGGATCCCAGATAGCCGCTGTGCCCCTGAGAGGCCAAGTGAATCAATAAAAAACATATTCTATCTAGGGAGCATACATCCAAAATATTCTATAACCTTCTGCGAAGTCATCATGGTTTCCTGAAGTAGAATGACACAAGGACGGACCAAGATAAACATATGTCAGAGGGATAGATATTTTTGGGAATTCCACAATCCCCTAAGGTTTAGGGACAAAAACATCATCATGAGACCAGGTTGGCTGGCACATTTTCTCTGAGGGCTCGGGAGTCAAAGGTTGATCTGATGGGAATATCATGAAGTTCAGATGAATCCATAAAATAAATGGAATTGATTTTGTGCCGACCATGAAAGTGTCTGCTACCCCTGCCCTCTTTACAACGTACAATAATGTTCAAAGCTGAATTTGGGCTAATTGTAGGGGAATTGATGGGCGGCCCGTGATGTGTAGACAAGGAAATAAGGTTCAATGCAGGGTTTGTCAAGAGGATCTCAATATCACTACCAACCGAGTTGGTGGGAGATGGGACGATCACATCTAAAGGGGGATGTGTACGGGGGTGTATGGGAGTGCAAGGGGATGATGGCAGAGAAGGTAAACAGGGTGGAGAGCTGGATAGGACCGGGATCATTGGGGGGGGAGGGGAGAAAGGGGGTTCGGATTTGCATCCCTGACACATGTATGAGAAGATGAGGGTGCAAGCGGTGAACCCTGGGGTTCAAGTAGCAAAGTAGGGTTCAATTGGGGGGGGCGGGGGAGAAATAGTCGAACAGAGATGAATGGGGCCATCCGCCTGAGCAACGAGGATGGAAGAGAAGATGGGAAACAGGTCGAGCGTGAATGAAGAGCTACGGCCATACAAAGACATTTCAAAAAATGAAAGATCAAAGCCAAGAATGTTACCTTGCCAAACATATGCGACGGTCATGTTGGATAAGTGGTTTTTTTAAAACAATTTAGATTCAATAATTATTTATGTCATCCATATTATATTTAATACCACTACACCACATTTAATACCACATAGATATTTGCTAATCAATAAAACTAAATAATTATATAAAAAATATCAATAAATTAAATTATTTTATAAAAAAATTAACATGATGAAAACAAAACAGAATATATACATTAAAAATTAGCTAATCAATAAAACTAAATAATTATATAAAAAATATTAATAAATTAAATTATTTTATACTGAAAATTAACATGATGAAAACAAAACAGAATATATACATTAAAAATTATATATAAAGTATTTAAGTAGTATTTATTATCCTGGTTTTATTTCAGACTTGTGTAGAAAATATTTTAAAATGATTATGTATACAGATGTGATATTATTAAAAATATCTTATAATTATATGATCATTCCTTTATTATTTTACGATCTAAACATATCTACACCTTTTTTGTTTGGCAGCCAATTTATGCAAATTCACCGGCTAGATATCAGTCGTAATTTCCACAATTTAAGTTGGTCCTATATATGGCAGCATGGTTGAAAAGCGTCAATCAAGCATGAATGGTATATAATCCCTGTTTTATTACGAGCGTTTTTAGTTTATTTGCCACTGAAGACCAATGATATGGATGGAAGTAATGGTTTTGACATTCTCTAGTATTGTTGGTATCTTGAATCCAAATTGCCACCCATCCAAAACCTTTGAATCCAAATTATCTTTGCATGTTTTTTTTTCCAACTTTATAAATTTATTTTTGTTGGAATATTAACTTGATAATGGTAAGCTGCTAATTTATAGGGAAAACTTTAGGGGTTAATATTTGCAGGTGGGCTAATTTTTTATATTTTTTACAAAAAAATATTCGCCAATTTCCATTTTTCTCTAAAAATGATTCGCTCAAATTTCATATTATAAAATTATTTTACCTTAAAAATAGCCAAACTTTTATAGATACTATATAAAATCATTAGAAATTTGAATATTTTTACAAACATATCTTTAAATATTTTATAGTTTGCATGTGAGGGACTAGTAAGATTCGCCAAGATTTTTAAACTTTAAGATAAATTTCCATCCTTAAAATTTTCCCTGCAGTCCACCTAAAAATGTAGCCCAAAATTCATTTATAGTGACTTGTTCACCACATTCTTTGTGGAGATTGCTGAGTCATAGTGGTGGGAAGAAAGAGAAAATGAGCAAAATTAAGAAGAATATGAACCAGAAAATTCAGGAATTGAGAACAAAAAAGAAAGAGAAATTGTTTCACCAGGTAAATAAGAAATCAGAAGAAACTCGTGCCAAGCGGTATTTTTTTCTCAGAACCAAAAAAAGTACTAAGGGAAAAATACTTCATGACATTATACATCTATCTAATAGTTAAAAGCATGTGTTTTCTTCTAAAATGTCACAAAGTTCAAAACCAAAAAGAGTAGAGTATGTATGTTTTTATAAACTTAGCAGTGAAATCACGGAGGTGAGTCCCTTATCCCACAAACAAAAAATTTATATATACTAATTTGATATCTAAACTTCACCATAATCTTAAAATTAGATAATAATAATAATATTAAATGATATTAATTTAATTATTGATTTTATTAATAGAAAATATCATATTCATGGTTCTGATTTAATAATTGTTTTGTATGATATTGGTTTCAGTGATGTAAAGTGTCATATTCATTGTTCTCAATTGAATAGGTTCTATGAGATTTACGAGGTGGAGATTAATTATAATAAAATAAAATAAATTAATTGTTTGTGCCTTGTTAATTGGACAAAGTGCTATAAACCCTACATCAAATTGCATATCCTCTCATAAGGAATTTGAACTGGCAGTGTTTGTGGAGACACTACGATAGGTCGGGATATGTAAGCTCATCTAAATCATGCAACTTTATACCGCATTCAATAGTAGTTTTTATGTTTAACACTAAACAAATTAAATTAAAACATCATGTATAATTCAATTTTAATATTTAGCAATTTCATCTTTATCTTATAGGAGTAGTATTTAAGCGTGATTTTTTAGAGTTCTTAATTTCATTTTATAAGAGTATAGTTCTCAATTTTATCTTATAGGAGTAGTCTTCATTTGTTAAATTTGTCATTTCAATGAATCAGTGTTAAATTTTAGACAAATTAGATTGGAAAAAAATTTGGCTCTCAATTTTGAAGAGTTCATCTGTCAAATTTGTCATTTCAATGAATTTGTGCCAGATTTTAGACAAATTAGAAATTAGAGTGGAAAAAAAATTGGCTCTCAATTTTGAAGAGTTCATTTGTCAAATTTGTCGTTTCAATGAATCCGTGCCAAATTCTAGACAAATTAGATTGGAAAATCCTTGTCAGATTTTTGAAAAATTAGATTGGAAAATAAACAGATTCTAGACAAATTATATTGGATTCTCGTTGTTAAATTTTAGAAAAACTAGATTGGAAAATAAACTTGAAAACTTTCAAAATAATAGCACTTAAAGACTAATCTTATCTTATATATTAAAGAAAGTAGATAAAAAGAATCACATAAAATCCCTAATTTAAAAGAAAACATCCTCATAAAACCGGTAATTTAAAAGAAAAACATTTTATTTGGAAATACCTAATATTAAGGAGATGTGTAGGCCATAGGTGTAATATAAGAAAAATCGTATGCTAACTATTTTTTAAATATCTTAGTTTAATTTAATTTTATAATATTTTTATCCCATAAGGCGTTCATTTTTGAAAACAACTCCCCTAGATGTCACTGTGTACCATTCTGCAGGGTTCGATCAAATGTTAAATGATTGAAGATTTGTGTTTCGTTGGATTAATAGTTAGGAAAAATAGTTGGCCAGCCTAACAATGGAAAAAACTGTATACATCCCTTCCTTTAACGAATCTAAAAACCCTTGGGTTTGTTGGGTATGTGTTATATTTTTTGGTCCTTAATTTCCGGCGGGTAGTCCGCGTCCATGGTGTTGTGCATGGTTTTGCACATGGTATTGGGGTACGATGGTTTTCGGCCCCTGGTATTTTTGTAGATCCGGTCAAGGGAACTACGGTTATGTTCTAATCCGGGGTTTATGGATTGGGGTTTATGTATGCTTCGTAGTACGGGTAGCCGATGTATGCGATAGTACGGAACTAGACCAAACATTGCACATTCGGTGGGAGGTATTGAGCGAGGTTTATCCAAACCCGAAGGGCATTGGACAACGGTGAAGCGAGTTTTCAGAAGCGGGTTTTCAAATATTTACGTGGCACTAGTGATTATGGCTTGTGATACCAAGGAAGACCAGGATTGGAAAGAATGTTGGACATTCGTGGTTTTGTTGATGCAGACTGGGCTGGAGATCTGGACCAAAGAAGATCTACAAGTGGGTATGTGTTTAGCCTATTTGGAGGTGCAGTCAGTTGGATGATTAAAAGACAGTCTGTAGTGGCTCTTTCAACTACAGAGGCAGAATACATAGCAGCCACTCATGCAAGCAAGGAAGAAATTTGGTTGCAGAGATTGTGTTCAAGTATGGGGTTGGTACAACAAGCTATAAGGATAGACTGTGATAGCCAAAGTGCAATTTTCTTGGCTAAGAACCCTGCTTATCATTCAAAGACAAAGCACATTGATGTTAAATATCACTTTGTTAGAGATATGGTTGAGGCTAAAAGGGTGTTGCTGGTAAAGATGGACACTTTGAAGAATGTTGCAGATGCATTAACAAAGTCTGTGAGCACTCAGAAGTTCTCTTGATGTAGAGAAACAATGGGTGTTGAAGAATTGGGCCAATGACTAAGCTCTCTTGTGACCCCCTGTGGAAAGAAAACAACAAGTGGGAGAATGTTGGGTATGTGTTATATTCTTTCCACGACTAAGCACGCGTGGGGGGGTAAGAGGGGGGGCGATAGCCCCCCGTGTCGGGGTCCGGGGCAGCGCCCCGGCGAAAATTTTGGTTCCTTAATTTCCGCTGGGTAGTCTGCGTCCATGGTTTTGTGCATGGTTTTGCACATGGTTTTGGGGTTCGATGGTTTTTGGCCCCTGGTATTTTTTGTAGATCCGGTCAAGGGAACTACGGTTATGTTCTAATCCAGGGTTAATGGATTGGGGTTTATGTATGCTTCGGCATGTATATATATGTGTTGTAACACTAAAAGGAATATAATGAAAAATCAAGCTGGTCGTCCCGATTTGGGATCCAGGAGAAAATCTCTGTGTTTATCTGTTTTATGTTTTATGCTCTCGCTATTGTTTATTTTCTATTATAATATTCGTGTGTAGATAATTTCTGTTCAGGGTTAAAACCTACAGGGTTGGGAGAAGAAGCTGGCTTTGTGTGCTTGATCGCTGGCTGGCTTCGCAACTTGGCTAGGTAGGATGAATGGATGGATCAGATGTCCTGTATTAATTCAGATTCTTGTAGGGTGAGGGTGTGATTTGTTGGGGGAGTGTGTTGATAATGCAATTTGGCTATGTTAGGTCCCTATATGACTAGTATAGTCCCTTATTGTTGTTAGTGTAACCCCCTTATTGTTATTATTGTACCCTTGTAACCTCCATTTTGTTATTATTGTGCCCTTAAATTATTATTGTTAGGTCGGCTAGGATTACATTGTGGCCCACTAGGATTACATTATGGACCCATGGACTCCTATATATAGAAAGGAGGTTTTGTAAATTGTATCATCCAAGAATTGTTCATTTATGTAATGTATTGGAGGTTTCCCCCTCGAAGTGGCTTATTTCTAAAGCGTTGATATCTCTTTTCTTCTATTTTTGGAGCTGGTTACACAACATTTGGTATCAAAGCTTTGGATTCTAGGGTTTCGCTGCTCCAAACAGGTCATCGTGGCATTTTTGCTATAAATTTTTTTGTACGAAGGTTGATGCGAGAGATGCCGTATACGAAGCATCCCGAGCTACTCAAGCATTGAGGACAACACTTTTTGAAGGAGAGGGGCATGTTAGGTCCCTATATTACTAGTATAGTCCCTTATTGTTGTTAGTGTAACCCCCTTATTGTTATTATTGTACCCTTGTAACCCCCATTTTGTTATTATTGTGCCCTTAAATTATTATTGTTAGGTCGGCTAGGATTACATTGTGGCCCACTATGATTACATTATGGCCCCATGGACTCCTATATATAGAAAGGAGGTTTTGTAAATTGTATCATCCAAGAATTGTTCATTTATGTAATGTATTGGAGGTTGCCCCCTCGAAGTGGTTTATTTCTAAGGCGTTGATATCTCTTTTCTTCTATTTTTGGAGCTGGTTACACAACAGGCTATGCCAAATTTCATATTGGGCTAGAGTTACGCTCAACATGGGAATCAACAATATCATCTTCCCAATTTACAGAAACATCATGGTGTTGGTCCTTGTTGGCCTTGTTGCACATTTTCTTGAAAAACAAAGCTTCTATGTCAATGAATGGATTTCAGCAGTCTTCTTTTTTGTTCTTTTTCCCTACCAAAACTGTACTAACGACTTAAATGCATGTTTCCCCAATAATAAAAAGGAACGACCACCACTCATTCTCTGGTTTCCTAGTTCAATTAATCCTGCTTGCATTATGCGAGTAAGTTGAATTTGGCAACCAATAGGTAAATTGTTCAATGGCCTTTCATTCCTGTTACTTTGAACGCAGTTTGTTAAATTTTTGACTAGAGCTGATATGGGAGGTTTAAAAGATCCCCATTATTTTTGGTTGCTTGTTTTTATCTTGTGAGCATAACCAAATATTGTTTTTTCCAAGGCTCTGTTAAATAGAATAGTTAAATAAATTGTTTGATAAGGTTGAGTTAAAATGAAATTTGAAATTATTATTATTATAATAAAAATTTAATAGATTTTTTGTACAGATGAAATGATTTTCTTTTTCCAATTTTCAATGATATATTTCAATAAAATTTTGGACAAATAAATCTTTAACCTTTTTTATTGTTAGATATGATTTAATGTTTGAGATATGGCTTCTATGATCCATAAATTTTTGAAAAAATTCTTTCGGTAAAAATCATATATGAAAAATATTGTCGACGCATTTCGAACCAACTATTGTGGCTCATCATCAGGACCAGATGAGAGCACAAATATTTGCTAACGATTTAAATAGATGCAGAGAGAATCGAACTAGTTGTTATCCTATAACAGCTAGTTTGACTAAATTAATCAGGAAATTTACCTAGCTAGAAAATTTAAATTATTTTTTAAAAAGTAAGATTAATATTTTTTTTTTCAAATTAAAGACTTAGTTAATTCTATCTATTTATTTATTTATTAAAAAAAATAAAAATAAAAAAAATAAATACAAAATAAAAAAATAAATAATAAATAAAATATAATAACAACAATAATAATAAATAGATAAATAAATAAATTAAATTAAAAAAATAAAAAAATAAATAAAAATATAAAAATTAATAAATAAATAAATAAAATAAACAAATAAAAATTAAATTAAATAAATAATTAATCCATTGAATAATTATTTACTTATCTCGTTGTTAAAAAAAAAAAAAAAAACTATGAGCAAAGGGTAGGGATCCAACACCTGCTAATGCTCCAACCATCGTCTCTGTTCAGATTCACCGGCCTTTTTTCAATTTCTAAGGCCTCCCTTAATTTACGATGATGGAAGTGATCAATCCTAGCAATGACTTTTGCTTCTTCAATGCAAATGTGATGGTTAGTCTTCTCAGCATGCTCTACCAATGCAGAGGAGCGAGATCTACCATGTTTGAGGTCAGTTGCATGTTCACTAATTCTTTTAATAATGGATCGACTAGTTTCACCGATGTAAGGGGTTCTACAGGAGCAAGGAATGATGTAAACACCTTTACCATCTTTAGGGTTTACTGGGTCCTTCACAGATCTTAAAAAGCTTCGAATAGTGCTAAGGGGTTTGAAAGTGGAGGAAACATTATGTTTCTTAAGGACAATCATGATCTTATTAGTGGTTCCTTGAATGAATGGGAGATGCACTCCAGAAACCCAATCTTTGGAGTTTTTTTTGATTTTGGGACCTTTTTCAGCTTTATGAAAAGCTCCGAGGCATTGGGATTTGTCATAACCATTCTTAATCAAGACGATTATGAGGTGGGATTTATCCTCATCAAGGTGGAAACTATCCAAGATTTTAAATGCTCTGGTGGCTAAGGTGCTAAGAACACCTTGATTTTGAGCAAGGAAATGATGTGAACTTGCATGAAGGTACCGCTCAGTATGCATTTTTTTATGGTAGACTTGATGGGAGAAAGAGCCATCATCTTTGCTTGTGATACGAACGTCAAGAAAAGGTAAGCTACCATCCACTTCATATTCCATAGTAAACTTTATGGAGTCAGACTGGCTATTAAAATGATGGAGGAAAAGGTCCAACTTCTCTTTACCATGAGACTAGATGACGCAGGTGTCATCTGCAAATCTCTTCCAAAGCTTAGGTTGGTACAGAGCGGAGGAGAGGGCCTTGGATTCAAGATCCTCCATGAAGAGATTAGCCACAACGGGTGATAGGGGAGAACCCATCGCCACGCCACAAGTTTTCTTAAAGATTACACCTTCGAAGCTAAAGAAAGTGGAGGTGAGACAAATCTTAACAAGAAGAGCAGTATCAGGATCAGTGATGTGATTTATGACATCAATAGCATTGTTGATATGAATCTTGGTGTATAAAGAAACCACATCGAAACTGACAAGCCTGCCATTCTGATCCATGATAGTTCCCTTTAAATCATTAATGAACGAGGCTGAATCTTTGAAAAAAGAACCAGTCTGGCCAACAAGAGGTCTAAGCTTATTGGCTAAAAATTTTGCAAGAAGATAGGTTGGGCCACCAATGGTGTTTACTATGGGGCGAAGGGGGGCTCCTTCCTTATGGATCTTAGTAAGACCATAGATCCTCGGAGTGAGGTGGTTACATTCAATGAGTTCTTACTCAGGGAGTTGACGGAGCTACTTGACTTAATGGCTAAAGCAACAACTTTAGAAACCTTCTTAAGGGGATTCTTCTCAAGTTTCTTATAACTCCCACTGTTGAAAAGGTGATCTAACATCTTGTTACGGTAATCATCCTTGTTTAAGATGACTGTAGCACCTCCTTTGTCAGCCTTAAGAACAACAATATCAGGGTTGTTGTTTAAGGACTTTAGGGCTTCGAATTCCGGCTTGGAAAGGTTGATCCTCGGGGGCTTCGCCTTTCTCGAAATAACAACACAATCTTGTCTAATAACATCTTTGGCCGAATCGGCTAAACCTCTAATTCCAAATTCAATATCACAAATAATATCCTTAATCAAATTTTTTTGAGGAGCTAGAGCAAAATTTAAACCTTTCTCTAGAAGATCGAAAACATGACGATCAAAAGAAAAATTAGAAAGGTTAATAACCTTATTGTTAGGAGGTAACAAGGAAGATCCAACAATATTATTATTGTTGCCATTAAAATCTTTCTTATATTCCAAATCATTTTTCTTCATATTGGAAAAATCTACATTATATATGTTAATATTCTGTAAAATATTGTTATGACTATTGTTAATATTATTTTTGTTACAATCCATACAAAATTTTTTATTCAAATTATTAAAAGTATGTTTACTAATATCATTGAAAGGAAAAAAGCTATTGGTCAATTCTAATTTGTTTTTAAAAAAATAGGAACTAGAATTAGATTCGCAGGAATTAGGGGAGGACGAAAAATGGTTGGACGGAGGAGGGGAATAGAATCATGACTGCCAACACTGGTTTGGGAAGGAACATAAGAGGTATCGGATTTTGTTCAGGGGTCAATGCTGGCAGCGATGGTGGAATTTGTGGGAGATGATGTGGAAGGAATATGGAAAGCAAGAGTCTATAAGGTCCAAGGTGAGGGATGGCAGCCGACGGTTGGAAGTTTGGGGACAGAGACAACAGGGGCTAGCGAAGTATGAGAGCTAATGATGGGATGACAGATCTCGTGTGCATTGCACAAATCGGTTTCATGGATAGGACAGGAAGGGTTGTAGGGAAGGGCATGAATCAGAGAAGGATGGGCGGCAGAGTGAGAGCTAAGAGTGAGCCCTAAAGTCCTTAAACAACAACCCTTATATTGTTGTTCTTAAGGTTGACAAAGGAGGTGCTACAGTCATCTTAAACAAGGATTATTACCGTAACAAGATGTTAGATCACCTTTTCAACAGTGGGAGCTATAAGAAACTTGAGAAGAATCCCCTTAAGAAGGTTTCTAAAGCTGTTGCTTTAGCCATTAAGTCGAGTAGCTCCTTCAGCTCCCTGAGTAATAAACTCATTGAATGTAACCCCCTCACTCCGAGGATCTATGGTCTTCCTAAGATCCATAAGGAAGGAGCCCCCCTTCGCCCCATAGTAAACACCATTGGTGGCCCGACCTATTTAGCCAATAAGCTTAGACCTCTTGTTGGCCAGACTGATTCTTTTATCAAAGATTCGACCTCATTCATTAATGATTTAAAGGGAACTACCATGGATTAGAATGATAGGCTTGTCAGTTTCGATGTGGTTTATTTATACACCAAGATTCCTATCAAAGATGCTATTGATGTCATAAATTGCATCACTGATCCTGATACTGCTCTTCTTGTTAAGATTTGTCTCACCTCCACTTTCTTTAGCTTCAAAGGTGTAATCTTTGAGCAAACTTGCAGTGTGGTGATGGGTTCTCCCCTATCACCCGTTGTGGCTAATCTCTTCATGGAGGATCTTGAATCCAAGGCCCTCTCCTTCGCTCTGTACCAACCTAAGCTTTGGAAGAGATTTGTAGATGACACCTACGTCATCTGGTCTCATGGTAAAGAGAAGTTGGACCTTTTCCTCCATGATCTTAATAGCCAGTCTGACTCCATAAAGATTACTATGCAATATGAAGTGGATGGTAGCTTACCTTTTCTTGACGTTCGTATCACAATAAAATATAATGGCTCTTTCTCCCATCAAGTCTACCGTAAAAAAAAGCATACTGAGCAGTACCTTCATGCAACTTCGCATCATTTCCCTGCTCAGAAGCAAGGTGTTCTTAGCACCTTAACCACCAGAGCGTTTAAAATCTCGGATAGTTTCCACCTTGATGAGGAGAAATCCCACCTCATAAGTGTCTTGATTAAGAATGGTTATGACAAATCCCAATGCCTCAGAGCTTTTCATAAAGCTGGAAAAGGTCCCAAAATTAAAAAAGATTCCAAAGATTGGGTTTCCGGAGTGCATCTCCCATTCATTCAAGGAACCACTGATAAGATCGCGAGGGTCCTTAAGAAAAATAATGTTTCCTCCACTTTCAAACCCCTTAGCACTATTCGAAGCTCTTTAAGATCTGTGAAGGACCCAGTAAACCCTAAAGATGGTAAAGGTGTTTACATCATTCCTTGCTCCAGTGGAACCCCTTACATCGGTGAAACTGGTCGATCCATTAATCAAAGAATTAATGAACATACAGCTGACCTCAAACATGGTAGATCTTGCTCCTCTGCATTGTAGAGCATGCTGAGAAGACTAACCATCACATTTGCATTGAAGAAGCGAAAGTCATTGCTAGGATTGATCACTTCCATCATCGTAAATTAAGGAAGGCCTTAGAAATTGAAAAAAGGCTGGTGAATCTGAACAAAGACGATGATTGGAGCATTAGCTGGTGTTATATCCCTGCCCTTTGCTCATAGTTTTATTTTTATTTTTTATTTTTTTATTTTTTTTTATTTTTATTTTTATTTTTATTTTTATTTTTAACGAGATAAATAAATAATTATTCAATGGATTAATTATTTAATTTAATTTAATTTTTATTTGTTTAGGTTATTTTATATATATATATATATTAATTTTTATATTTTTATTTATTAATTTTTATTTTATTTAATTTTAATTAATTAATTTATCTATTTATTATTATTTATTTATTTATTTTAATTTTTTATTTTTATTTTTATTTTAATAAATAAATAAATAGCTAGAATTAATTAAGTCTTTAATTTGAAAAAAAAAATATTAATCTTACTTTTTAATAAATAATTTAAATTTTCTAGCTAGGTAAATTTCCTGATTAATTTAGTCAAACTAGCCGTAACGACTAGTTTGATTCTCTCTGCATCTATTTAAATTGTTAGCCAATATCTGTGCTCTCATCTGGTGCTGATGATGAACAACAATAGTTGGTTCGAAACACGCCGACAATATTTTTTATATGTGATTTTTCCCGAAAGAATTTTTTCAAAAATATATGATTTACTTCAATTAAATTTTGGACAAATAAAATTTTGATCATTTTTACTGTTAGATTTCAGGAAGTATACAAATTTACATTAAAATTAGTGGTTGTATTTAATTAAATTATAATAAGGTTTGCTATACTTATCAATTTGGTTGGTTGTATTTAATTCAATTAAAAAAATGTTGGGTATACTTATCAATTTTTACATTAATACGGAGGATAATAATGTATATTAAAATTTAGATGATTAAAAACAAATATTAAATCTGATCACTTTAAATAAAAAATGGTTGAGAATAATTTCATTCATTAATAAGAAGGTTAATTAATTATATTATTATTATATTATTTTAAAATTATATAATTTTATATAATTTATATCTCAAAATCTACATGAATAGCAAGAAGGTGAATAATAAATTATTTTCAACCATTATTGTAAACGGCTTAACTGTTTCTTTTGATGGTTTCACCTTAAGAGCATTTCTTGTTGACAAATATAGTTTTGGGAGATGCACTTTAAGGAAACCTTCTCCCATCTACTCAATTTCTAAATTTCATTTGTTTTTTTAAAGAAAAGATAACACATTTACATTTTATATTTTTGCAATTGTATTATAAAGAAAAAGTAATAATAACGAAAAAGTAATAATAACGGTATTATAAATAAAAAGTAATAATATATATTTTAAAAAATATGTATAAGTTAATTTTATTAAAAAAATTTATAATTAAGAAAATTGTAATTTTAAATTATTAAATTTATATAATTTTAATTTTCAAAGTTTTTCAAAAAAATAATTCATATTTATCATTAAAAACATAATTTTATGGGAAAAAAATTCCTCACACTAAATACTTTTACATATATGATTAAAGTATAAAATTGACTATATAAATAATTAAAATTGACTATATAAAGAATTTTAGTTAAGCTTTAAAATATACAATCATTACTCTATGTTTGACATTTTACCAACCATACAGATAATTAGTAAATTAGATTAAAACTGATTAATTGAATAATGATTTGTATTCTCATTCAAATCTGTGAACAATTTAAAAAAAAAAAAAATTCCCATCTACACATGTATGAAATGGACCATATAGAGAGAATTTTAGTTACCTTTTCAAATATATAATGATTAACTAATGTTTTTACCATCTATAGATAATTAGAAAATTATATTAAAGTTGAGAAATTCAAATCCGTGAACAATTTTCATAAGATTTTTTACCTTCACATGATCAGATTATCCCCTTAAAGAATTTTACTTAAGCTTTAAAATATACAATCATTAACCTATGTTTGAAATTTTACCAACCATATAGATAATTAGAAAATTAGATTAAAACTGATAAATTGAATAATGATTTGTATTCTCATTCAAATTTGTGCACAATTTAAAAAAAATTCCCATCTACACATGTATGAAATTGACCATATAGAAATAATTTTAGTTACCTTTTCAAATATAAAATGATTAACTAATGTTTTTACCATATGTTGGGCTGTGTTAATAATTGTTAAATGACTAAAATGGTACACATAAATTATCAATCCAGGGACGTCTTTTATTTCAATGACAGTCGCACTATCTATGCCAATACATCAAACCAGAAGCAAATACAAATAAAGGAAATTGTTGCTGAATTAAATGCTGGAAGGAATCACTCATGCAGAAATAAAACGATCTACAGGACTGTGATCATGCCTCAGTTAATCTGTACATAGTGCGCCACACAAGAATTACCCAGCTAGTATCTCTAATCACACGTGTAACATCATATATAATATTGGAATTGAAGCAAATATATTCACAACTAGAACAACAACGACAACACTTCCACTGATACATAAAGAAAATAGGAAATATATATAGCTACCTTAACTGCTGCAATCCCTGCTAAAGAGGAGGGCCCTTCCTCCCTAGCAAGGCGTAGGAAGAGAAGGAACTTAAACGAAAACTAAACCAGATAATGCATGTAACAACAACAACAGGATAACTCGTATTAATGTGACCAAAATTACAAAGCCAAAGTAATACTATTCTCCGCTAACCTTTCAAACTCAATGGTCAAGAATTATATAGTGGTTACATGTTCAGAAAAATGAGGGATGGATCAATCATGAGAATCTTATGATTCTCATGCTGATAAAAATAGAATACATATAGTTACAATCAATGCTTAATAAAAATTCTGACTAGAAGAATATAGATTACAATCAAAGTCGCCGAAAGGCTATTATCCTAAAATACAATACCTAATGACTTCTATAGCTGTTGTGGCAAATCACAGCTATAGCGTAACAACAATCGAGGACAGGTCGGCATCAGAAGTTGACGATATCCAGTTAGCAGTACAGTTGTAACAACAGTTCATCTAGTGGGTCTGTAAGAACACCATGATGTAACAACGACATGGTGTAACAACTCACTGTAAAAACACACCTTTAACTGTTCATGTACGCCTCTTGATCTAGATGTTTTGTGCTAAGAATAACATCTGGAAGGACAACAAAAGACCAGAGAACTTATCTAAAAATTCATCCCCAGTTAGTCATAAAAAGGACACGATACATCATAATAATCGATGAAATGGCAAGATAATGAAAATAAGGTGAAACAACACTGTTTAAGATAGAAAGGTAGGAAAAAGAGGCAAAGATAGTCCCAATAGTTGTAGTCACAAGGTAAAATGGGGGAAATAGATGTAGGAAATAAGTACAAAACTAGCACCCAACATATCCCCCCAGCTGAAGCACTTGCATGTCCTCATGCAAAATCTCATCTCCCATGAGAATATCTTCAATGTAGATCAATGAGGTCATAAGCATTGGATTTATCTTCATCTGTAGACCTGTACCCTTGAGTAGCCATCAGATGTCGTACCCAAGACTCTGATTCATACTTTCTCAATTCATAATTAATATGGTAATCCTATATTGGCAGCCAGAGCCAGGAAGCGCCAAGGGTTTGTATTATCTGTGCATATGTTGGTACATGTGTAACAACTACCACAATGTATTGAAAATGCAAATGGGCCCCCCTTCAACAGCTCAACACTGCTGGCTTCCGTGCATTTCAAGCACCCAGTCAGGGCTCGACTCTTCATTACTGAGAACTGATTAAGGCAGAAGTTCACAATCCTTCTTTTGTAACTGGCAGCAGGTTCCCTTATCCTAGGAGTGCTCAAAATTCTTGTAAATTCCCGCCTTAACTCAGCGCCCTGCCCTGGTTATGCCCGTATCCATAATGCTGTCTTTTCTTCATTGGCATCCATAGATTTGGTGGGCAAATGCCACTCAATCTGATTCTTCATGAATGACACAAAGATTCATAGTTTCAAATCCCCCATGTAGGAGAATATATACACTACCATTTGCATACTTACATGCTTGCAAATTATATTGTGCGAGAATAACTCACACAACAAGCTTTGTTCATCAAAATCGGAAGCACGAAAGACATCTAAAAATGTGTGAGTGGAAGAGCACAGATAGGGCCCGTTCTCCATGATGGCCTTTAACTGAAACATGAAATAGTGTTCCCATAGAAAAATGGGGTAGGATGGGGAAGGTCGCCTGCACCCCAACAGATTGAGGGTAATTTCATGGAGTTTTTTCTTATCCATAGTTAGATCTTGAACTTGCTGTTGTAACAGTAGTAACCGTTCCTCCTTATTCTTTACGACTTCCTTCCTCTTATACTCTTCCCAACCTTTGTTCAACTCTTCTTTCATCCATTTTTCCTGTAAAGTGCTTATCTCCTTTTGATGTTAATTCAACGAAATCACCCTGTTGGTGAAAAAGGAGGTCTTTGGGAAAGACCCAGGTTCAGGCTTGAGGCCAACAAGGTTTTTGTAGTAGTCTAGGACAACACTGGTTTTTTCACCCTGCTCAAGGGAGCAGGGAGTCTCACCCGAGGCGTGCCACGACCTTACTAAGATTAGATGTTAGATCATTGCTGTTGAGTTACTAACACAAATAATAAATATGAGCATACAAACGACATATATATCTCAACTCCAAGAATTAAACTATCATTCATCATGACATGTTCAGAGTATCAAATTAAAATTTAAACTAGGCATACATTCACCATGATCAAGAAAGCATCAACCAATTCATGATATACAAAAAATCAACAATCTGATTCCATTAAATTAGGTCAAAACATCATAAACATATTCTGCAAAGTCTATTACAATTCAATTCAATACAAAAGGCTTCACATAGAGCTCTCCTGGGGCTCTACTTCCTATCAGCCTCTTGCCCTGAATGACTAGATAAATAACAAAATAACTCTGGAGTCACTTATTTCCTGCCTATTTGTTCCTGCCAAATGACACTATCAGTCCTTGCCTCTTTTGTGCTCATCTTCTCCCATCTCTTCCATTTGCATCGTTCTTTGTCTATGCCCCGCCACCTGTCTTCTAGATTTTCGAAACCATGACAACTCCTTGCCTACCTTGATTACGTTCTGCCATTTGTCTTATAGCTCTTCACAACTCCAAAACTATTCTGTCCAAAGCAAAGGCCCCAATAGGCCCCGACCACATGTAATTGACTCATCCCGAGTCATTATTTCCTTGCTGTTGCGGCTTTTGGTGGTTTGTCAGCTTCCAGTGCTGGCCTAGTTTCTCCTGTTGCTTCCATCCCTGTCGTTTATTGTTTCGGTTTTCCCTGTTCCAACAAAGGCCCCAACTCGGGAACCTTTCTAAATGTTGATTATTTGAGCTATGTAAACTCAAATATTTCTTGTTTCCACACTTTAATCATAGGCTCTATTTCAGTGACGATTTTTTTTGCCTTAGTCGCATCTTCTTCCTGCGTCAAGTTGTTGAACACTTCTTGGATCTTCGATTCAACTTCAGCTACCAATTGCTGAATTTCCTCGGCCTTTTGCTTCACAGGTTGCCTTAGGTCCCTGAGAAGTTTCTTTGTTGATGCTGAGTGTTCTTCAATGGCTTGAATTTTGGTTTCAAGAACATCTTCTTGGTCATACAGTTGAGTTCTGCTGGCCGATCTTTGGCTCCTCTGATTTCAATGAAAATCTTCTGAAGTTGCTCTGAAACTGGTTGTGCTTTCATTGTCAGTGAATTTTAGCATTGATGTAGCTGCTCCAACAGGCTATATGCTTCCTTTAACGTCATCCCGAGCATGTCCTTGATGTTCTGCACCCATCTCTTCCTCTCTGCTACTTTCTTAGCATATACTATGGAGGGGTCTGGTAATGCTAGCTTTGCTGCAAGTGCCTCTTTTAGTTCTTGGTTTTATCGGTTCAGGCTCGTGCATGCCATTTTGACTCGAATGGATCTTTCGATCATTTTTTGTAGGCTATCCTTCTCGCCTTGGAGTTGATTGCACTCATCAGTAAGCATAATCACTTACTGTTGCTGCTGCTCAATTCTCTGTCGGAGGTCATTATGCAGACCTTCTGCTTGTCATGATGCTGTTTAGATGAAATTGAACAGTTGGCTAGGTCCCCAGCTTTGCATGTTATCATTTCTTGACATCTCTTGGGTTGGATGTATCTCCCTAAGCGATTGTCCGTTGGTGATTGATATTTCAGAATGTCCATGTGGGGATGTTGGCTGACTCTGTTGCAACAGCGGGATCTAGAGATGTGCGGATTAGTATATGTTCTTTATTGTTGCAATAATTGATTGGATTGTTGGAATGGGTTTAGCTTTGGTGGGGTGGGCATTGTATCAGAAATGAGGGACCCTTCCTGGATTAATAACTCTAGAAATGTGCCCTGTCCCACCGTGGTTGGTCAATCTCGGCTACTTCAGCTGTACCCGAGTTAACTTCTACCTCGATATCAACATTTGTTAGGGTCCTTGGTGGTATCAGATATAAAATGGTTGCAAAGGTGGATGAAGTGTGGGTGGGGTGGTCCTTGGACATGAATGAGGTGTGCGGTGACGAATTGTGTGTATGGAGTGGCGATGAGGTTTGGATGTTCAGGACTGATGATGGATCGAATATAGGTAGCATAGAGGTGGTTTGGGTGGCAACCTATGGCTCTTCTTGAATTAGTATTCCCATCACTATAGGCTGGGGTTGGTCTTCTCCCGTGAGATCAACCACTTGTTCAGGTCCCATGGTTTGTGCTCTTTTTCCTTTAGGTGCTGGTACTAGGGGTTTAGTCGGCTTGGTTTTGCGGATTGGAGTGACTGTGGTCAGTGAAGGGGAGTTGAATCCAGTGGATGGTAGTGTAGTAAGGATGGGGGTGGTGGTGGACGAGGAAGCATAATTCAATGTTTGAAATCGAGAAAAAGTTAGAAACATAGTAGATGTGATGCTAAGAGTTTATATTTATTGAAGCCTTTTACCCGTGTGTCGAGCTGGTCCAGTAGTGTCTGTAGTTGCAGTTGTGAGATCCTCTGCACCGTTTCTTCCGGTGTCTACCCTGGGAGTGCTTTTGGTAGCATTGCATCAAACGAGTAAATTGGGATCCTGCTTCTAATCTCCATTGCCGCTCTTGGCCATGAAAATACTTTTATGTGAAATACCTCTTCCTGTATTTGAAACTTCAATGGATTCTTATGGAAAGTATTTTCTTCCACACAACTTGGTCGAACATAAGTTCTATTATGGGTTACCCCAAACCATAACCGTGGAAAGTACCTATCCAGTCGACTTCTTGGAACTCTTTGCTGGCTCCCAGCCACGTCGACCATCTGTCTGTACCAGACTATAAAAGCTTCCTCATTGAACTCTTTGGTACTTGGGTCCCCTGATACTCTCCATGGTGTGAACCTTAGGGCCATTGGTTGGTCGTGAGTAATCTCTGCGAGCTGTCTGATCCCTGGTGGACTCCACTTCCAAATTACGAAGGTCATGATCAGATAACCATATATGAATCCCATGGCTTGCCTGTAGTTATCATCGCAAGCCTCAAACAACTCATTTAACAAGAATTTGTACCAATTCAGCTGCGCTCCTTGAATGCAATGCTCCGCGACTGAGATTGTGTCCAGGGCGAATTCGCCCTTAGTGTAGTGTCTCATCGTTTTCCCAGCTATCAAATAGCAGGGGAATTTTACCGCTGGGTTGTTTATGATGTCAATTTTTTCTCCCTTTCCTCCTCTTCTTGTTTCATACTTTCTTTAGTAGTCACAATCTCCTGTCTTTTTAGCTCTCTTGGACATATTTTGAAAGGCTGATGAGACATCGTTTCCTATCGCTGATAATCCTGTAACTCTGTGTATGTCTTCCGCATGAATTGGGATCTCCCTCCCAATCCATAGTGATCCATTTTTAATTATTTTCATCAAGAACTTAGTGCATTGCATTGTTGCTCTCATTGTCCCGAATACCGGAAGGATCCAGAGGTGTAGGATAGTTGACCTCTGGTTTTAGGACTATGCGCATCTCCCCCAGATCTCCTTTGATTCCTTTGAGCTTCGCCACTGAATATGGGAATAAGTCTTTGTACTCTTGTAGCAGGTCAAATATTTTTTGTTGTTGTTTCTGTATCCCAATAATCTCCGATAGATGCCATCTTAGGCTTCTCTGCACTTCCGATATTCTGCTTCTTTGTCTTCAAGGTTAACAGGTGCAATCCCATTGTAGCTGGTTCTTCTTGTATTTCCCATTCCCCTTCCTTCTCTTCAAATTATAGATGTCGAAGATTCTCTAAATCATCATCGTTTATTTCTCGATCTATCCTTTTACATGCTACTGAATCCTTGAATTTCTGCTCTGATAAAGATATCTCTTCATTCTCCTGGAGCTCTGGGAAGAACAATATTCTTTTAATTGCTTGAAAGGTATCTGTAACTTGTTCTGTGTCTCCCTTAAAAGAAAAACATATCATAAATCTTTAGGAAACTTATTCCCAGGTACCAATTCCTCTCTTCTTCTCTTATGTTAGTTACCAAGCTTGTGGAATGGTGTCTACTGAATGTATAAAGTTGTGTACCCATGAAGATTATGGATATCCCTCTTTCCTCCAATTATACTCGCAACTGCTTAGATGTGCTAGGGGGTTCAAATTCCCTTGGTACTTTTATCCGAGTTGCGGTCCTGAAGCCACATGGAATCTCGTTCTTAATGCTCTAGCAATATCTTCCCATTGTGAAAGAGAGTTGCGATGGGTTTCCCACCACCTTGCTGACAGATTGTAGTGCTGCGTCCATGAGAGGGAATCTATGTTCTATTGGTAATTTTTCTTCCACTTTGGTAATAAATGTATTCACAACTTGCTTATTTGAAAGGGTTGGATATTCTCTTACCTCTGTACCAATCCAGTTGACTCCATGAACGTTGGCACATATTCTGGTGTTGATTTCATATCCTCCCCGATGCCAATCATCCCATGCTACTTCTGACCCTAGGTCAAAACTCTAAACGCTTCTCCAGCTTACGGTTCCCCTTGCTGCATGATTAATGTAATTCTCTCTCCTTCCTGCTGTCATCTGGTAGAGTTGATCTAGAATCTATGCGTCTTCTCTATTGGCAACAGTCTCTATGTATTGGGGTCCTTGATACGGGTCCAACGGTTGAACTACTCTGACTTCACCATCTTCGAATATCATTAATTCCTTCTTTAAATCAATGACTACATAATTTTCAAATGCTCAATCTATCCCCAACAAGGTAGGATAGAGATCCTTGTCGCCCATAATGTCTATTACTTCAAAGTCTGTATAGGTCTTTACTCCCACGACATCAACCTCAAATTATTCTAGCCTTCCTATTGGTACAATACAATATTGATTTTCCATTTTGAGCTATATTGATGAGAATATTAGCTTTGGTTTTCCCAGTGCTTCCCATGTCTTTCGTGGTAGAATGTTGACATATGATCCGAGATCTAGCATTGTATCTCTGATTTGGAATCCCACAACTTGAGTGTTTACACGAAACTCCTTTCCAGTCCTTCTCTTATTTCTTTTTACTCTTCTTATCTATTTTTCAGTTGAATTACTCGAGTCTCTAGGTCTTGTTTCTCATTGCACAACCATTTCTCAATTTTTCTTTAATTGTTCCAGCATTTGTCCATTGTTCACAATTTTAGAAATATTCGGAACCACTCTTCTATCAGTGTGCTTGTATGGATTCCCTTCCCTCCTTCACTGGATTGTTGCGGAAGTTCCATACTCTAATGTCTTCCTATCTATGAAAATGTTTCTAGTGCTTCTTTGAAACACTGCTTTTGTCGGTCTGGGCTGAAAGATTTCTTTAGGGATGTAGGTTTGATTATATTTATCGGGTCCATGTCTCGTGCATCCTCTCCTGTTTTCTCCCCTCCTCGCGTGACTATAGCTACACTTTGCATGGGATGAGCCTCTACTATCCTTCATTCTGCATTAACTATTTTAGCTCCGCTTTGTTTGGCTCTCTCTTCCCATCTCTTAATCAGCTCTGGGAAGTATTCAGTAGCATGTGCATTGACTCTACATTGAGAGCACCATGGTCTCTTGGGTAGTGAACATTATATCGCTACGTGCCCTTCCTGATCACAGTTATAACACCTTATTGGTCCTCTTCCTCCAGTTCTGCTACCTCTCATTCCTCCTCCTCACCCCCTTGGAGTCTCATTTAATCTATAAGGTGACTTTTCTAATCATTCTACCAATGCATCAAGGGCTTTGCATTGCTCTGTATTATGAGTTGTAGAGGCAGAAAATTCACAGTAGATTTTTTTTGGAACATTTGAGTATTTTTGAAGAATTGGACACAGTCGTGGAGGATGAGCAATACCTTTGCATATCTTGCAGCATTCTGATGCTGTTTGATTCTGTTGATTGGGGAACCCCAAGAAGTGGGGTTTTGGTTGGTATAGCCCTTGATTATTTATCTACATAACTCCACTGATTGGTGAGGCCCCTTGTGTTCCGGCCACTAAAGTTCCAATGTTTTCTCCCCGCAACCTCGGACATTCTATGGCCATGTGTCCTTCCATCAAGCAGTGTGTGCACCACATGTTGGGCCTTATAGGTCATACCGGTTGAATATCTTTCAATTTCTTCGTCAAACTGGCTATTTATTGTTGTAGTACTAGTATGGATGGATATTGTACCGCTACCCCTCCTTTGAACTCTTGCGGGTATCCCGCCATTGCTTCTATCTTCATGGCTTGCTCGAGAGCATCCTGAAGGGTATCAATATTTTGTTGTGTCAACAGTGTCCTTGTCAACGATAAGAGTGCTTTGATGAACCAATCCTGCCGATGATTTGGATCGATTAGGTAACTTAGCTTTCCAATCGCGTCTTTAAATATTCTCATCAAATCCCAGGCTGTTTCTCCTTCCCATTGTTTGATTTCCCATAGCTCAGACAATCCTTGCTGATTTTTCTGAGGCAGTTTGAATTCTTGGACAAAATCTTTATTAACATCGTCTATTGCTGGGTTCTGGTGTGCTTCTGACCATTTGATGAACCAGTGCAAAGCTTTTTCCCTCAGTGTGGTTTGAAATTAAATTAAGTTGACTGCATCTGGTGTCTGTCGAGCTCTCCAAATTGCTTCACAGAGATACCAATGCTGTTCTACATCGTTGTTACCTTTTCCAAATAATTCTAGGTATTGGGTGAATGATCCTGCCATATTTCCTTATGTTGGTGCTACTAAAACAAAACCTATGCTTCCAGACTAAGAGATTCCACTACCAGCACTGTTGCTAGTAGATATATGTACTATGGATTTAGTACTACTCAACTTGCTAAACTCCCGTAACTTAATAAAGACCTTATTAGGTGGATGATAGAGTAATAGGGGAAGGTTAGGACTAGTGCTACTTGAAACTTGGGGAATAGGATTACCTTGCATTATGGGTGCTGAACTCTCTTGGAATAGTTTCTCCATCGCAACATGCAACTCCACATCAAAATCCTCCTCGGGGCGTGCGTCCTCCTCATTGGAATTTTCTCCCTTTTCTCTTTGGGCTGGGCTCCTGTAAACTTTCATAACTTCCTTAACAATCCCTTCCATTCCTTGGGATCCCATCTGACCTTCTCTTTACTCTGTCATCTATGGCACCTTTTCCTTGTTCTGTAAATTCTTCTCCTGCTTCTCAAATTATCTCATCGCCCTTTCCCGACACTTCTTAGAAATCTGTGCCCTCCGATGTGCTCTCCGCTCTCTCAACCTACTGCAGGTTCTCACATCCATATCCCTGTTCCACTTTTTTCTTTACTCGTAGAATATTTCCCTCAAATCCTTCCCCCAGTACTGTAGGTTTAGGTCTCCATCTCAGGGTTTTGGAATGACATTAGGCCCTCGTCCACCATTAGAACTTTAATACACAACAATATTTATTTCAAAAGTTCTCCCCGCAACCCAGATCTAAATATGTCTTCGGCTTTTGTAAAAGACTGGTAGAATTCGACTGAAAACTCTACAATATACCCCTCTAAGGTAGTTTGTACCCAAAAATCCACTGCTTGGGTTAGATCTGTATCTAGCCGATGTAGTGCTACTAGATCTGTGTGCACCCAACTGCTACAAACTCTATGCAATCCTTTAGGGAGTGACTTGATCTGGAGTCTTCGCAACCAGTTGTAAATCTCTTCGGGAAAATTTCCCCAAAAAATTTCATACAGGTCACTCGCAGAGTCAGAAAACAAGACTTGATCCTTGAAAATATTTTCCCTCTTCTGCCGAAGTTCTTCTTGTTGTGATATGAACTAATCTATGTGCTTGTACCACCAGCTTCTTAGTTCCTTCTCATAGATCCTCGATACCATGATCTAGCTTCTATTTAAATTTTCAGATCCTGGCAATGGTCCAACCATTTTTTGGTGAAAAAGGAGGTCTCTAGGCAAGACCCAGGTTCAGACTTGAGGAAAACAAGGTTTCCACAGTAGTCTAGGACAACGCCGACATTTTCACCCTGCTCAAGGGAGCAGGGAGTCTCACTTGAGGCATGCCACGACCTTATTAAGATTAGATGCTAGATCATTGATGTTGAGGAAATATTACTAACACATATAATACTATGAGAATATTGAAGACATATATATCTCAACTCCAACAAGTAAAATATCATTCATCGTGCCATGTTCAGAGTATTGAATTAAAATTTAAACTAGGCATACATTCACCATGATCAAGTAAGAATCAACCAATTCATGATATACAACACATCAAAAATCTGATTCCATTAACTTGGATCAAAACAACATAAACATACTCCGCGGAGTCTATTACAATTCAGTTCAATACAAAAGGCTTCACACAGAGCTCTCCTAGGGATCTACTTCCTATCAACCTCTCACCCTGACTGACTAGCTAACTAACAAACTAACTCCAGAGTCAGTTCTTTCCTGCCGATTTGTTCCCACCGACTGACACTTTTAGTCCTTGCCTCTTTTGTGCTCGTTTTCTCCCTTGCGCTTCGCTACCTTCCATTTCTTCTTTATCACTGGGAGTTCCACTATTTGTTTCTTGTCTCCCATCTCTGCCATTTGTGTCGTTCTCTGTCTATGCCCCGCCACCTGTCTTCTGGATTTCTGCAACCATGATAACTCCCTTCCTACCTTGATTGTGCCCCACCACCTGTCTTCTGGTTCTCTGAAACTCCAAAAATGTTCTGTCCAAAACAAAGGCCCCAACACACCCCCTCCCGAAGGGAGATTGCTTCCTATTTCCACTTCTGCAATTCAGAAATTAACAAAATTTTCTCAGAACTCCATCCCGTGACGGGACCCAACATTCCTCTACATTTAATATCAACATCAATAATGGGTGTAACATCCTATGTTGAATGGGTCTAATCCACCTTTACTGCTGGTTCTAGTGTAACAACAGCTTCATCATTGGGTTCTTGTGTATGAGCCCCTTCATTTTTTCTTAGAGTAGCCTCTGTGTCCATTGCTATTTCTTCTGTAACAACAATGGCCTCCATAGGTTCTTGTGTATCAACCTCTAGGTCAATTACTACAGGAGGATCTGCTTTAACTGCTGGTTATTGTGTAACAACAGTATCCTTAGTAGGTTCTTGTGCAACAACCTCCTGAAGTTCTATTTCTGTTTCCATTGGGCTTGTGTTTTCCCCAAAGACCTTATACCATGCTACTGTGAGTCCTTGAAAACATGTTGTGCATACGGGTACCAAGATTTCCTCCGCCTTAGATAATATTTGTTTCAACTGTTCATTTTCATTTCTTAGATCAAGTTCTAAAATTAGGACACGAGTTTCATCCCTACCCGATGAGGAGGGTTCTCTTTCTCCTTCTTCTGATCCTTCTGCTTCTTTCTGCTTTCCAGCTGCAGGAAAAGGTTATGTGGGAAAGTTAACTTTCATCCTCTGTTTTGGCCGTCTGTCCCCAATTGGTTCGTCAATGGGTTATTTTCCAATTTTGACCCTAATAGGCCAAGTCTGGGCCTCATCTTCTGCCTGACTTCCTTCCAAAGTCGCGACTTGTTTTCTCTAACTTGTCCTAGGCATTTTTCGCTTAAATTCTTCCCAGCTCCTTCCCTGTTGGCTTAGGGAATTTATCATGATCAATTTGATAAGTCCATGATTGGTCACACATGCTTTCGGATTTGCTGCTATCTTCACTGCCGCCGCCATATGCTTAATGTTTCCCAATAAGTAGAATGGAAGGTTAATATTTTGCTGGTGCCGAAGATGATTGAGTAGAGGGAAGTGATAATTTAAAAATATTGTGGATCTTCCCTCACAAGTGATGTATTTGATTAAACACAGGGAGATATCTACACATGGCTGAGGGAGTGATAACCTGTCAATTCCTCTTGCCTTATTTTCCAACTTTTCTTCTCCTTCAAGGAGGTCTTCCTTCAAAGAGGGGTCATTTATTTTCCTGTTGAACCATATCTATCCTTCTACTAGAAATGTGGTTACTTGGGCAATCACTTCTTCTGTCACCTATATTTGCAGGCCCCTGACTCAGGTCTGGTGGTTATTCAAATTCTGAGCGAATTCGATTGCAATAGCCTCGTCAGAGCCTTCCAATTTCTAAAAATATTCAATCCACTCGGCGTCACTAAATACCTGGTAGGCTTTCGAATAGTTCTGCAAGGCATCCATGGAATCCAGCTTGTGTCTTACTGTTGCTCCACCCATCCTACTGTTATTCTGAATTCACTCCTTATTGCTCAACCCACTGTAATGTTGCTACACTACTTATTTCCTCTCGACACCTTACTCTGCTTATCCCAGATGAAGAGTTTTAGACGAGGATACAAGGCTTCAATTTAGGAGGGTTATGGTAGGTGACAAGATTTACGGATTACCGAATCATACTTCACACATTCCTTCATAAATGTCCCATTATGGGAAGTAATGGGTTTTAATTACACACGCCTTTTCCGGCCGGATTTGGTCATCATTGGCTCTTATGCTATTAATTAGATGCATGCAGGGTTAATAATGATTCATAAATATGGATTTATTTTAGTTATTACAAGATATATCCTCCCTTGCTTTAATGGTGATGGTTTCCCACGACCGTCACGGGAATGTCATCACTTGCCATTTGTAATATCCCAAAATTGGGAGAGCAACAATATAACACATAAAAATGGAAATATGCAGAAATATAAATATATCAAGACATGAGAAAACCATAGATCCATTCCATTATGATTATAACAGCAAAAATAGGTACAAATACTTGAGGAAAATATAACTCAAGTTTGGAAAACAAGCCTCCCATGAAAGCATACACCTAGATCTGAAATGCTGCTAAGACATGAAATACAGGAATGTAGAAACTACTCTATCTATGAGAGAGTAACAGATGAAAGATAGAAAAATACATTTCTGCTAATACAATTCTCAAAAGAGTTAGGACTAGAGACGTATGCTCCAAAACAGATTTCCAGGACAACCCAGAAAAGGTTTCTGGAAATACACACTATACAAAAAATAAAAGATTTGGCCCTAGGGTTGAATAATCACTGCAACTGAATCACTGATAGGAGGTGGCTTATCCAAAATATGAAATGGCTAATAATCCTCCAATATATCTCCTAAATGAAGGGCTAATCCCCTCAAGGGAAACACAACTCCTCCAACTAAGGCAATAAACCCACTGCTGCAGCTGCTCTCTAAAATAGCGCAGTCCTTGAGGGAAATTGCATTGTAGCTGATGGTAGCTACTTGGCCTCCTACCAAATATGGAAATTATGCACCAAGGACTTCCTCACAAGCCTCTCGGATGAAAGGATGAACCCTTCAATGGAAAAAAAGCTCAGAAATGGGGTTTTAAAACCCTCCACTGCTACAATCCTGCAACACAAATCAGATCTGGAATAGACTGTGCTGTAGAAGATATTGAAGCTTGGCCAAATGCCAGATAATGGTAATGCAGCTCAAGATAACCTCTCCTGAGTAGGCACTTGAAGTCCCCCAAGGATGAGGGTGGGATTTACGCTCGAAAACACCCTTGTACTAAATAGTACAACAGACCCTGCTAAACAAAAAAATCATGCATAGATATGTCACATGACAAATCGAGATCTAAAAATATCAAAATCAATAATACAAATCCATGTATTATAATGCTGCCATCCTCTTCCTTTTATGCTTGGTGAGCATCCTCACCCTAGGCCCCACTCATTAAAGGAGCTACTCTCATGCATACACTCCTCCTTAATGACTGCGCTGTCCTCCAATAAACCTCCACTAGCTCCATAACGACACTGTTGATTTGGTCAACATTGACCTAGCCCACATGCTCTAGCCCTTGTTCACACCTTAGGGTGCTTTATTAAGATGAATTGATGATCCAATTTCACATGAGAAGTGGTTTTATTCTTCATAAAGAGATTTATGGGTATCCCTACCCACTTATTCACCTATCTAAGTGACAAAACAAACATTTAATATTTTAATTAATTTTGGAATATTACAGTCCTCCCCTCCAAAATTTTTCTTGTCCTCAAGCAACTACAAGGATTATAAAAACCTCCAATGGATATGTCTTCCCCAAGTATACAAGTTAGCTTTTGGTAGATAAACCAAATAGCTCTCATCATGAAGAAGTAGGAGATATATAGAAAAAGTTATATGCTGTCCATTGGCCTCCTCAAGGCATGAGAGATGGTAAATGTTGGGTGCCTCAATCCTAATGAGAAATTCCAATCTCCATGATATCTTCCAAACAAAGTGAGCCATCCTTGGTAGCTCATAGAAACAATCACCAATCCCCTGTTTCTATAATTTATAGGGGCTGCATGGCTGAAAATTAGAGTTCAACTCACAATGTCTCTCTCTTCATTTATGATAAATTCGGAGCTTCTGATCTTGGGATGTAATAATATAGTACTCATGAAGCAAAAAGGTACTTGGAATCTGATGATTCCATTCCTTGGTTCTAGGAACCTCTCTTTCCCAATCCATCCTACATATAGTGAATAGAGTGTTGTCACCATATGGGCTCCAAAAGAAACATGGGCTAAGTGTCACATGACATACTGGATGGTGACAATAGTCCCTTAAGTGAGACCGGTGCTGTTCTTCTTATTGCTGTCTCAAAACATGATATGATAAGAGTGGCCATCCAACCACTTGCTTTCTTCCATAAGCTTCTCAAAATATTGAAAATAGTAGAGGACATTAGGTGTTGGCTGAATATGAACCAAGAAAAACAAGTCTTTCCTAAGGTCCTCTAGAAAGTGGCCAATCCCATCACTGTATGTAGTCCCAAAAGGACCATAAAATCCAAAGAGAGGATTGTTCTCTTGTAGAGAAATGTGCTGAAAATGTATGGTAAAGGAATGTACATACAATGTTAGTTGATTAATAAGCATCAAAACTTAATATTTACCATATATTGTAGACAAGTTGGTGAAGAGGTCCATGGATGAACCTTCCCTTCTCTCCATGAAAAGGGGAATTGGCTGTAACAACCTTGCAAGGTGGTTGTTATTCTCCTCATACATCAAACAAGATACATATATCTTGATATGTTGGTGCACATCTTCTTTGAGATCCTCCCAATAGAATCCCTCCATGATGGTGTGATAAGACTCAATGGAATCCACATGTTCTGAAAAGAGTGCCTCACATGCTGCATGTAGAATCTCCTTCTTGAGCTTAGAGTCTCTAGTCAAGTAAATTTGGTCATGGAAACAAATAACTCCATTAACCACTCTATATCTTCCATATATTACTTGCCCATCAAGAACATTACATGTGAAGAGGTTCTTGGAATATTCCACCAATAGTTGGGACTCCCAATATGGATCTATGCTTCCCAAAAATGGCAACGCTGTTGAAATCTGAAATGAAGCACCTGTCACATCATAACTCTCCTCTTTGACATGCTCAATGCTAAAGCCACATGTTGGAGTACTGCTACCCCACTTTTGCTGCCTCTCTTGCAGCTGATCTTTCCCAAGACAAGATTGAAGTACATAGAGGTCAACCTCCTCTTCGAAGGTATTGCCCATCCAAAAATTCCATAGTTTGGCCAATGCATGCAAGAGTGTCAATAAGCTCTTGTCATACTCAGAAATCTTCCTCATGTGTGGAAGTATCATTTTATGCTCCAAGGCATTGGAGTAGCCCTTTAACACCATGCTTGTGCCTTCATAGATTCCTGAATCATCATATTTCAGTGCAAATAACTGAGTGGGAGATGAAAATGTCCATATCAGAAAATTTCTCACCCGTCCTTTGAACCCATCAAAGGTTCTCTGCGCTGTGCTTTCTCCTCCCAAGGCTCCTTCCTTAGCCAAATATATAAATGATGCATCATTTTGAGAGAACTCTTTTATCATATTCCAATCAGGGGGTCTCCCTGGTGGAATGCCTCCATGTCATGAAACATCAAGGCCTAGAGGAGGCTGTATATGTGAGTGGACTGATTTGTCCTTACCCTCACTACAAAAATCATCCTCCTTCTTCTGTGCATAAACCTCCTGAAATGGATGGGTGTGTTTGTTCCCAATCACTTGATGCTAGCCATCCTTTTCATCTTCTACTACCTTCTGCAAGATCTCACAATCTAATGTGTTCTTCTCCAATGCAATCAACCCATGCACACCCAATGTCATATTGGTGTCAAGATTCTTAATCACAAAGAAGTGATCTATCATAGTGTATGTCCTCAAAACTGTGGTAAATGTTGGGACACACTTCCTCCATTGCTCTGTCTCATTGCGTATCAACATAGACACATGCTGCTCTTGATCTTCATATGTGAGATCCTTTGGAACTTCTTGCAAAGATACAAAAGCTCCTCTAGTTGAAGCTATTGGTTCCTCTTCATCGCCATCTCCAAATGGTTGTGGATCTCTTCCTGATTTTACAACACTGGAGGCTCTTTCCAACTCTTCCTCTTCCTTCTACTCATCATTGGAGAATACCCCATCATTAAGAGATCCTTTTTCTTGACCCCCTCTTGAAGGAGGAATCCTCATGTCTTCCTCTTGAGAAGAAAGTACTTGCTGAAGTGAGGATCTTGCCCTTGGCAAGATATGTTGCAAATATTTAACCCCTTCAACAATATTATGAAATGGATTTGGTTTCATGGATCCTTCAAAATCATGCAAAGGTTCTGATTTCTTGGGTTTGGATAGCTCACCCAAGGAAGTTTCAGAATGTTTTTGATAAAATATTTTCACTATCCTCCTAGTGAACTTTGCCTAAGTAGATATATTTGCATGATTCAATGAAGAAGATTCATAAAAAAACGAAGCATAAACCTTACCTTCAAGATGTGCCAATGCTTCTACTCTAAGGGCCTCTTCTTCTGAAACTTGATGATACTATAAATATGTGTCTAACTTCCTTACCCAAGCCTTAGCTGTGCACTTGGGTGAACCATAAAAAGTAGCTAGAAAGAATATACCCAAAGTGTACTGCATGCACCCTCTTATTCTATTGTGGTTACTAGGTCTTATATTTTATTTGATTTGAAAAAACCTTGGAAGTTTATATGCTCCTTGAATCTTCTAGACTGAGATTCATATTCTTGGAGATAATCACCAAGGGTCTCCTCCTTTGGTGTATCTCTCTCCTCTTCCTCTCTTGCCAAGAATGTAAGCATGGTACCACATTCTAGATATGATGGTGTAGCTGAATGCTCACACCCATAATGTGAAGAACTGGAGCTTTATTTTTGTACAAGACCATTTGGAGAATCTATACGTCTCTCCATCCTCATCTCTTTGATGTCTCTGTTAATGCCCTGCATAGTTTGAAAAATAAGTTTTGTGAACTCCTTTCCTCTTGATAATGGAGTCTTGTCTCCATATCTTCTGAAAATCTTCTCCTTTTTATGAGAAGCCTCTTTAGATGTCATAATAGCTGAAGAACACAGGCTGAGCCAAGATTATGCTACGATACCACTATAATATCTCAAAATTGGGAGAGCAGCAATATAGCACATAAAAATGGAAATATGCAGAAATATAAATAGATCAAGACATGAGACAACCATAGATCCATTCCATTATTATTATAACAACAAAAATAGGTACAAATACTTGAGGAAAAGATCACTCAAGTTGGGAAAACAAGCCTCCCATGAAAGCATACACCTAGATCTGAAATGCTGCTAAGACATGAAATACAGGAATGCAGAAACTATGATGTCTATGAGAGAGTAACAACTGAAAGATAGAAAAATATATTTCTGTTGATACAATTCTCCAAAATAGTTATAACTAGAGACCTATTCTCCAAAACATATTTCCAAGACAACCTAGAAAAGGTTTCCGGAAATACACACTATACAAAAATAGTAGATTTGGCCCTAGGGTTGAATGATCATTGCAACTGAATCACTGATAGGAGGTGGATGATCTAAAATATGCAATGGTTGATCATCCTCCAATAGATATCCTAAACGAAGGGCTGATCCCCTCAAGGGAAACACAACTCCTCCAACTAGGGCAATAAACCCACTGTTGCAGTTTCTCTCTAAAATAATGCTGTCCTTAAGGGAAACTACGCTGTAGCTGATGGTAGCCACTTTTCCTCCTGCAAAAAATGGAAATGATGCACCAAGGACTTCCTCACAAGCCTCCCAGATGAAAGGATGAACCCTCCAATGGAAAAAAATCTTAGAAATGGGGTTTTACAATGCTCCACTGCTACAACCCTGCAACACAACTTAGATCTGGAATAGACTATGTTGTAGAAGAGACTGAAGCTTGGAAAAATTCCAGATAGTGGTAATGCAGCTCAAGATAACCTCTCTTGAGTAGGCAGTCGAAGTCCCCCAAGGATGAGGGTGGGATTTCCACTCGAAAACACCCTTGTACTATACAGTACAACAGACCCTGCTAAACAACAAAAGCATGCATAGATCAAAACCAAATAATAATGTCACATGACAAATCCAAATCTAAAAAGATCAAAACCAATAATAAAAATCCATGTATTCTAATGCTTCCATCCTCTTCATTTTATTCTTGGTGAGCATCCTCACCCTGGGCCCCACTCATTAAACGAGCTACTCTCATGCATACACTCCTTAATGATTGCGCTATCCTCCAATAAACCTCCACTAGCTCCATAACTACGTTGTTGATTTGGTCAACATTGACCTAGTCCAAATGCTCTAGCCCGTATTCACACCTTAGGGTGCTTTATTAAGTTGAAATGATGATCCACTTTCACATGAGAAGTGGATTTATTCTTCATAAAGAGATTTATGGGTCTCCCTACCCACTTATTCACCTATCTAAGTGACAATTTTTTTTTTAATATTCCAATTAATTTTGGAATATTACACCATTAATCACCAAACTATTAAATGATGGATTTAAATTTTGAATGACGTACTTGAAGCGACATGGAGGAGGAATTTGAATTGGCGGCGTACTGCTCGTGGCAGTCACGCTTGGCTGGCACAATTATTGCTGCATGCGATGAAATAAGAAACAATGTTCGTGGCTGTCGGCTGTTACATGTGTAACAGCCAAGACAACCGTCATATTATTATTCAGAAAACATGATGATTAGGAGAGATAGATACAGAAAAAAACAAATGAATAACATCATCTTGTAAAATATATCAGGAAGGAAGGATGATGTTTTCGGAAAGGGAAAAAAAATGGGTGTAACAGCCTCCACAGGAGTGGTTTTCAACTGTTACAAATTGTGTGATTGCGGCCCGGAAAGAGGTTTTCACAATCAGATTATTATTATTTTTGTTATATATATATATATATATATATATATATATATATATATTAAACATGTGTAACAGCTGCCACAAAGGTGGTTTTTAGCTGTTGCACTTATTAGAATTTCAAATTTCAGGTTGCACATGGGAACATTCCCCTGTTGTTGTAACATGAAGATCAGAGTTCATGAAAATGTTAACATATGATTCTTTCGAAGTAGGCTGATGATATAACCCCATACGATGCCTGTTTGGAGGTATAAATGCTAGATTTACACCCACACTTAAATTGTAAACCCAGGGGAACGAAGACTTAGAGACATAGCACAATACATGCCAGAATATGACCTCGGGGATTTGTCTAATCAAAAACCTAGAACTAATGCAGAAAGGAAATCATGCAGGAAAAGAAACAAGACATTTTAAGAGAACACACTGCAAATTAACAATCTATGCAAGAAATAAAAAAAATCAAAACTTCTTAATAAGATATACTCACAAATATGAAGGCATGAAATCAACAATTGTTTAAAATCTGTACTTAAAAATGCTTCTTTGAATAATGTTGGAAATGAATTGCAATGTTTTAATTCAGAATTTTAAATCAATTAGTCGAGGATATATTTAAGTTATTGGACACTTTGCCTATGTTAAAAATTTCTTCAAACTGATCTTGGTATTTAAATGAATGTCGTTGTCTTAAAACATCAATATAGATTCTAGGTAATGATTTAAATTGCTTAAAGTGCCAACCATATTGATAAAAAATCAAGTGAAATCCTTATCGCTCTTACACTAATTTGTCCTCGCCTTGAACCCCTATAACTTAGTATATGTTTTGTTGTGAAATAAATTGAACAAGGCACAATGAGAAAAATGAGAAAGAAGCATTTACTAATTGGTACTCTACTTAATTGCTGGAACAAAAAGAAAGTCTAAATTAATGCTCACATAAAATTTATCTAGCTTACGTGAGCTTAAAGGAAATTATGAAAATGGATTTGCAGTGTTCAAATTAGGTTATTGATCTGAAAGTCTCCTCATGCTATTTTTGGAAATGATAATGACTAGTATTTAAAATTCAACGGAATGGCCAAATAACATTGCATCAATTAAATCAGAGTTTTCAATCATCATATCATCCCCATTATAAATCTCTGCAAATAAGAATATATTTCGTTAGATAATAGATGAACACGACAAATAGTGAAAATAGAAAACCTAAGTAACAACAATGTTTGCTAATTTGTATTCTATTTGTAATTGAATTAGTCGCACATAAATTAATTCCAAACCAATCAAATTTGATCTATGACTCAAACGTATGCATTTAAATAATGCAAAGGAAATGGAAAAATGAAATTGATGCACACCACACCATTCAAGAAATAAACCACACAACTCAGAAAATGCAATCAAACACCATCAAGCAGCAGAATAAATCATTCTTAAGAGGAAATGAAATTAACTAACCTAAAAAAATCTTGAGAAATCCAAAGGATGAGCTAATTGATGGGCCCGATCATCCAGCTCAATCTTTCTGCAGAAAAAATTACATTAACGCATTAAATCATAAATTAAAGAGCTCACAAACACAATTTAAATGAAAATTCAACAAACATAATTTAAATGAAAATTGGCATTACTGTGGGAATTGAATTACAAATAAACATTCAATTAAATAACTTAAAGTTACAACGCTAGCTGTTCATAATCCAACGTTCTCCAACAAGCTCCAACATCTCCTATCTTCTACGCTTCCAACCTCAATCTACCTCTACGCAATTCTCTCTCCTACACTGTGACGGATCCATTTTACCATATTTCCACCATCTCTCCCATACAAGTGCGCAAATCCCCTATTATATAGCAGTGATGCCACATTTTCTCGATCAGATCCATACTTTTCAATTTAGCTCGGTTTTTTGAAACATATATGAATCCAGAAACAAGAAAATTGTATTTCCCTAAGTTTGGAAATGAAATATTGTGTTAAAGCGTAAAGGACGGAAAGTGTGTATATCTTTATCAGGATACTCAGGGCACAGTGTTGTTGGCTTGAAGCGTCTATACTCAACAACAAGAGTTTTTCAATTTGCACACCCATCGCAATACTGAGACACGTCATCGTCCAACATATCTGACAATTTTTGAAGTTAATAACACACTACCCATGAACCATACCATGCATTTGCATATTTTTAATGTACTGACTGCCATTTGAACGCATGCTTCTATTTCTTTCCGTTAGTGCTGTGGATGTAGTTTATTAAAAAGTGCAAGAGATTGAATTACTGATGAAGTGCATTCCACATACGAATGATCAATGCAAAATCCTCCAAGTACCTTTGCTGGATTGAAATTCCCTAACCAATTATAGATGTATTTCTGGCCAGTGATGAAGGATGGAGAGAAGTAGCAGTGACAAGGGATATTGTGTGTTGTAAAAACTCTTCTTGGATTCTGACATCCGCAACAAACCCATTTCCTCTGTTGTTTCATTAAAGATTGCATTTACATTTTGCATTGTAAGGTCACGAGTAGGAAGCACAACTAGAGCACGCAGATACTGTAAATTGCGCCTTGAAAGTATTTGTACAATATGAAATGCATATGATAGAGTCTTTCTACTTACATTCTGCAACAGAAGGAGACATTTATTAATGAAACTCTTACGCAAAAGACCCTTCAAATTTAATTAATAACAAGAATATATTAATTAATAGTGATTTCCTCAAAAATTATTCTAATTAACAATATAATGGATTAATAACGATTAAAAAACTAGGTACAAGCTCATAATTATTTGATAAAAATCGTAAAAATTTGGACAAAAATGCGGCTCAACATTCCCCCCCGCTGAACTTGTTGCACGTCCTGGTGCAAGTAAGGATGAAGATGCATGATATTTTAAAATATTCAATAGCCTGCAACACAACTTATTACAATTCCAACGAAAACCATGTTACAGTTCTAATGAAAGTATCGATTGTAGGAATGATAAAAAAAGATCAGGTACCAAAAGTAGACATTATGGATAAAATTTCACATACATCTTGTCTTGTTTCAATTGAATTCGCTATTTTGTTTCTGCCCAAAGTCTTATGATAAGAATCAGATTTTGTTGAAAAGTACAGTTTCAGAAGACTACCACAAGATTCCTTCACCTACTACAACAATCTTGTACCTAGGTCATGTAGCATGTATTTAGAGACAACTACAATTAATACAGATTGCTGCCAATCAACACCTTGTGAGTAGTCATCATTGAGTATTTCACCACTTAAAATACCATAGAAATTAAAGTTATGATACCATAAAAGGTAAATAAAAATAGGGTAATATGACACTTTCTTGGACCAATGAGCAACCTCTTTATTGAACACTCTAAATTCCATTGTCCTCTAGATGCAGAACTGGATTTATTCTTAGTCCAGTACAAAGAATTACCTTCACTAAGGGTACCACTTCATTAAAGATTCATGATTTTTGAAAGATAGAAATCAAAGCATCATGTTCAAATCGTCTTAAAACCATTTTCCAAGAAAAATGATGAGTTTTCAGGGAAAGAGAAGGATAACCAAGAAAATCATAATATGTAATTAACTTTAATACCACAGACATGGCCCTGCTGCCCGCAGGTGTCCATAACCTCGGCAGGGATGTATTTTGACCCAACGAAATTTCTGTGTCTCACTTACTAGATATAGATTCAGAGTTAGTTTATTTTACTTTTATATGAAGGCCACTGTCCTGGCTTGGTAACCAATTGATGGCAGTGCCACTCACAAGAAGTAACATGGATGAACATTCCGACTCGTGATGAGACCTCCCGTCTTCCAGATTTTGGCTGGAAGCCATTACTCTAGCTTGGTGACTAGCAATAGTATTGTCATGCATGTTAGGTCTCATGATCATGGTAGGCCGACTCATCACAATACTTCCTATCCTCCCCTAAATATTTTGTAAGCTCTGATTATTCTGGTTTTTAAACTTCCGTGGTTATAGTTATTGTAATCAGAAATCGGATCATCCACGGTATCATAGAAGACTTGTTGACGTTTCGAATTCCAACGGGGATCCATCTTCAGGACGAGAAAGAATGAATGAAAAATTGAGAGAAGGAAGCAAGAGGAACAAGGTATAAATAGTGAGGAAAAAATGAGAGAGGAACCGACAGCAACTTAAGCTAAAAACAAATATTATTAAAATTTTATTCTAAAAACTCAACTTTCTAATTTTATTTATTTATTTATTTTTTCTCCTAAGATCTAAAATATTAAATTCTAAAAAATCATTTAAAAATCCTATTAATTTTTTTTTTTTTTAATAATTAGAAACTAAATTACGAAAATAACCTAAAATAATTTTTTTATCTTAAAAAAAGAAAAAGAAAAAGAAAAAGAAAAAGAAAAAGAAAAAGAAGAAGAACCTAGAGATATTAAAATAGAAGAGCTAAATTTTTTTAATATAACCCTACAAGATCTTTCTCTAAAATGTACATACTAACTAAGTTTAGCTTAATAAAAAATATAATAACTAATCAAACCATATCAAAACTATTTAACCAAATTTCTAGATACTTATGCTAAAAACTAATAATCCTATAATTGAAATTAAAAAGATAATCTTATTTTACTTTTATTATTTATTAAAAAAAAAAAAAAACCTAGAATATTTAAGTAGCTTAAAATCTTATCTTTATACTAATTGGCATAAACTAGAGAAACTAAATCTTATAAATTAATCTAAATGGTTTAACCCTAAAAAACTCTAAACTATGAGGAATTAACGTAAAACTTGACTAAACCCTAATAAATTTTAATAAAAATTTTTAATAATTTTTTTTTTTAATAACTAACCCTAAATTAAAACAATTAATTATAAAGATTTTAAATAATAATAAAATATATACTTATTGACTAAACCTCACTCTAGATTCTCAATTTTTTAGACTATATTTTAAATAAAAAGATTGATTTGAATACTCAAAATACACATAGCATTCAGTCACTCATAATAAATATTAATTGATTAATTTTTATTTAAAATAAAAATTAATAATATAAATATCTATTACGAGTGAGGAAAAAAGTTCTAATCTACCCGTAAACTAGCTTACTAAAAATGAAGAGAAGTAAACCTACCAACTCATACCTGAGAAGTGGATGATCTTCTGTCGCAAATTTTCCTAATAAGGGGTCTTCAACTATCACTGATCTCATATCCTCCATCCCTGTTGATGTTATCCGGGTGTTTTATAATTTCTAGCGCTTCTCTAACCTTACAGCTTAGATAGTGTTCCTCCCTTGCAATGATTTTAGCATCTTCAAGACGCAAGTGATGCTTTGTTTTCAAGGAGTGATCAGCAAGGGCGGAGGTCCGTGATCGCTCATGCTTAATATCAGTGACATGCTATTTCAGAAGCTTTTGAAGAGAGCGTCCCGTTTCACCAATGTAACTCTTTCCACATGAGCAGTCGATTTTGTAAACACCTTTAAGCTGCCCCTCACTAACGTTGTCTTTAACAGAGCACATCTTTTGTCTAATGGTTCCAGTTGCTGAGAATTGAGCAAAGATGTTACTTCTTCCTAGCACCTTGGAGATCTTATCTGTTACCCCCTTGATGTATGGCAGAAAAACTCTTCCACGACTTTCTTGTGGATCCTGACGTCTCTTGGATATGATGGTGTTTCTTGCTCTATTTATGGCCTTCTTGATTTCCCTCTCCTTATATCCTAAACCAAGAAAAACATATGTCAGATGAGAGATTTCTTCTTCCAGGTGTTCCTTATTAGATATTCTAAGAGCCCTAACGGCAAGAGTGTTTAGGACCCCAAATTTCTGAGCAGGATGATGGTAAGAATCAGCGTGAAGGTAGTTGTTTGTGTGTGTTTTCTTCCTAAAGACTTGATGCCCTAATGTTCCATCTTCCTTTCTGGTAACCAAGACATCCAGAAAAGGAATGCTTCTGTTTTCTTCCATCTCCATAGTAAACTTGATTTCTGAGGAAATTGAGTTAAGGTGATTGAAGAATTTCTCAAGGTTATCTTGACCATGCGACCATTTTATGTTAGTGTCATCAACAAATCTTTTCCACCAACCCGGACTTAAAGGAAAGGATGCAAGGGATTTCTTTTCGAAGTTTTCCATAAATAAGTTTGCTACAATTGGTGAGAGTGGTGAACCCATTGCGACACCTAAAACCTGCTCATAGAATTCCCCCTGGAAGCTGAAGAAGGTAGATCGTAAGCAAATCTCAGCAAGCTTGGCTGTCTCAGGATCTGTGACTCCATTAATAACCTCTACTGCTTCATCCAAAGGGATCTTGGTAAACAATGAGATCACATCAAAGCTTACCAGGATGTCGTTCTCCTCCACCTTCTCTTTTTCAATAAGCTTGATAAAGTCACTGGAGTCTTTAATAAAGGGTTTAGTGTTTCCCACTAGAGGCTTGAGAATTTTTGCGACATATTTTGCTAGTTCATACGTGGGGAGTAATGATTTTTTAGAATTATAAATAGTGAGGAGTAATGATTTTTTAGAATTTAATATTTTAGATCTTAGGAGAAAAAAAAAATAAAAAAATAAAAATCAATAAATAAATCAATAAATAAATAAATAAATAAATAAATAAATAAAATTAGAAAGTTGAGTTTTTAGAATAAAATTTTAATAAAATTTGTTTTTAGCTTAAGTTGCTGTCGGTTCCTCTCTCATTTTTTCCTCACTATTTATACCTTGTTCCTCTTGCTTCCTTCTCTCAATTTTTCATTCATTATTTCTCGTCCTGAAGATGGATCCCCGTTGGGATTCGAAACGTCGACAAGTCTTCTATGATACCGTGGATGATCCGATTTCTGATTACAATAACTATAACCACGGAAGTTTAAAAACCAGAATTATTTCCCTACACGGAGGGGAAGTTTGGGCAGATATATGTGTTTTGGAAAGAACTAGAATCAAAATTGAGAGAAGGGCTGCAGATCTCCATTTTCTGAAAGAATGCCGTGACTTTAACTTGATCCCTGAGTTCGCCCGCATAAAACCCACTCTTCACCTGCGCAGATTCAATAGATTTTTTCGTAAGCTTAGTTTCAGCATTATTCGGGAGGAGATTAAGCACACCCGTGCAGCATTAGATAGGCTGGGTCACACAGCGCTTTCCCTGCATTTGAAGCTGGAAAATCTAGTTAGTGCAGATCTTTGGAAAACCATCGATGCAAAAGTGGCTATCAGAGCCCAGAAGGAGGGTCAGATAGTGCGTGATAGACAGTCTAGGAAATTGGTCAAATTCAAGAAGCTGGCCATCGTTGAGAAGCATGTGTCAGACTCTGATGGTTCGTTAAATGGTTGCCAAGAACGTGTTGAATCCGTTTGCATACCCATGGACTCAAGCGGATCTATTATTTGTGACACCAGTTCTTCTAATAGCGGTTCTGCGAACGAAGTAAATCAGAATATTGCTCCAGACGGGAGTAACCTCAACAAATATAATCTGAAGAAGGTTGATCCCAATAGATTCGGTGAGAAGGATTGTTTGATAAGGGTTGAATCTGATTCTACATCGAAGAGCAGGTGTGCCTACAAACGCACAGAACTTCTTAAAATCAGAGTTTTGAGTATGGATAGGGTTCTTCCGGCTTTGCCAGTGGGCCTGCGTTGTTCAGACAACATCGGTCACCCGGTCTACACAGCTCTGACCAGGACAGAACTTGACAACGAGCCTGTATTTAACTCGAACTGCGTTGAACGGAATGGTGTACTCGAAGACTTAGCTGCTAAGTCTGATAGCGGTAGAATTACCACATCGTCTCTGATCAGGACGAAACTTGACAACGAGCCTGTATTTAAACCGACCTACGTTGAACAGAATGTTGCACTCGAAGATTCAGCTGCTAAGTTTGATAGTGGTAGAATTACCTCATCGGATGACTCAGTGGATAGGTGGAACTCGGTGTGTCTTGACCGGAGTTCAGGAATGAGAAACGCATACCTAAAAACAGGTATCAAAATCTTTAACGGGAGCGACTTGAGCTGGTCAGAAAATGGTGAAGTAGGGCCTTACCACGTGGACAGAAACAATGAAGACCATAAAAATCGTGTTGACTCGTGCGTCAACCCTCATTTTAACAGAGCAATGCAGCGCAGCCCACGTAATCCACGTGGCCCACATGGCTTCTCGCAATCCCTTTTGAAGATAAGTAACAACGATTGCATCAACCCTTGTTTGGAAGAAGCAATGCAACGAAGCCTTGGTAGCCCATGTGACCCGTGTGGCTTTTCGAAGTCCAATTTGAAAGCAAGTGAAAGGAATTATGTCAAATCTAATGGGGAAGAAGCGTTGCAACGCAGCCCACGTAGCCCACGTGGCCCTCGTTTGGAAGAAGCAATGCAACGTAGCCTTGGTAGCCCACGTGACCCGTGTGACTTTTCGAAGTCCAATTCGAAAGCAAGTGAAAAGAATTATGTCAAATCTAATGGGGAAGAAGTGTTGCAACGCAGCCCACGTAGCCCACGTGGCCCATGTGGTTATTCGCATTCCAATTCAATAATAGGTAATGACGACTACGGTAGCACGGTGATGAAAAAAATTAATGATAAGACTTTTGCCAATAAAGATAATAACAAAGTTCACTCCAACATTATGAAAAACTTTTTATATGAGGAGAATAGTAATATTATTACGAAGCCCACATATGTTATCAATAAGAAGCTCTTGAAAGATAATAACAAAAAGGTTGTAAACCTTTCTTCAGTGGAATTAAGTCTTGACACCTAGAGGATTCTTGGCAAAGGTTTAGGATTTGCTGTTGCCCCCAAGGGTATTCCGAAGGAAGGCATATTATGCAGTATTGAGGATGGCATTCAAGGCTTACCTCTGGATGATAAAGAAGCCCTTAGACAAGAATGCTCCATGATTCTAAGAAAATCTAAGCCTCCTAAAAGTAACCTTAGCAAGGAAGAGATAGGCGCTCTTAGAGCCCTTCACAATAATGACGAGATTGTAGTCCTTAAGGCAGACAAGGGAGGGGCCGCTGTGGTTTTAGACAAGGTGGATTATATTAAGAAAATGAATGAACATCTTGATTGCGGAAGCTATAAGAAGTTGAAGACTAACCCCTTACCAAAGATCCTTAAAGAGGTTAAGAAGGCAATCTCGAACTCCAATCTCGATGGCAAGTTGAAGAAGAAATTGACTCCCTCCAGTGAAGTAATTCCAAGAATTTATGGGCTTCCCAAGATTCATAAAGAAGGGGTTCCCCTTAGACCAATTGTTAACACCATTGGATCCCCCACGTATGAACTAGCAAAATATGTCGCAAAAATTCTCAAGCCTCTAGTGGGAAACACTGAATCCTTTATTAAAGACTCCAGTGACTTTATCAAGCTTATTGAAAAAGAGAAGGTGGAGGAGAACGACATCCTGGTAAGCTTTGATGTGATCTCATTGTTTACCAAGATCCCTTTGGATGAAGCAGTAGAGGTTATTAATGGAGTCACAGATCCTGAGACAGCCAAGCTTGCTGAGATTTGCTTACGATCTACCTTCTTCAGCTTCCAGGGGGAATTCTATGAGCAGGTTTCAGGTGTCGCAATGGGTTCACCACTCTCACCAATTGTAGCAAACTTATTTGTGGAAAACTTTGAAAAGAAAGCCCTTGCATCCTTTCCTTTAAGTCCGGGTTGGTGGAAAATATTTGTTGATGACACTAACATAAAATGGTCGCATGGTCAAGATAACCTTGAGAAATTCTTCAATCACCTTAACTCAATTTCCTCAGAAATCAAGTTTACTATGGAGATGGAAGAAAACAGAAGCATTCCTTTTCTGGATGTCCTGGTTACCAGAAAGGAAGATGGAACATTAGGGCATCAAGTCTTTAGGAAGAAAACACACACAAACAACTACCTTCACGCTGAGTCTTACCATCATCCTGCTCAGAAATTTGGGGTCCTAAACACTCTTGCCGTTAGGGCTCTTAGAATATCTGATAAGGAACACCTGGAAGAAGAAATCTCTCATCTGACATCTGTTTTTCTGGGTTTAGGATATAAGGAAAGGGAAATCAAGAAGGCCATAAATAGAGCAAGAAACACCATCATATCCAAGAGACGTCAGGATCCACAAGAAAGCCATGGAAGAGTTTTTCTGCCATACATCAAGGGGGTAACAGATAAGATCTCCAAGGTGCTAGGAAGAAGTAACATTTTTGCTCAATTCTCAGCAACTGGAACCATTAGACAAAAGATGCGCTCTGTTAAAGACATCGTTAGTGAGGGGCAGCTTAAAGGTGTTTACAAAATCGACTGCTCATGTGGAAAGAGTTACATTGGTGAAATGGGATGCTCTCTTCAAAAGCGTCTGAAAGAGCATGTCGCTGATATTAAGCATGAGCGATCACGGACCTCCGCCCTTGCTGATCACTCCTTGAAAACAAAGCATCACTTGCGTCTTGAAGATGCTAAAATCATTGCAAGGGAGGAACACTATCTAAGACGTAAGGTTAGAGAAGCGCTAGAAATTATAAAACACCCGGATAACATCAACAGGGACGGAGGATACGAGATCAGTGATAGCTGGAGACCCCTTATTAGACAAATTTGCGACAGAAGATCATCCACTTCTCAGGTATGAGTTGGTAGGTTTACTTCTCTTCATTTTTAGTAAGCTAGTTTAGGGGTAGATTAGAACTTTTTTCCTCACTCATAATAGATATTTATATTATTAATTTTTATTTTAAATAAAAATTAATCAATTAATATTTATTATCAGTGATTGAATGCTATGTGTATTTTGAGTATTCAAATCAATCTTTTTATTTAAAATATAGTCTAAAAAATTGAGAATCTAGAGTGAGGTTTAGTCAATAAGTATATATTTTATTATTATTTAAAATCTTTATAATTAATTGTTTTAATTTAGGGTTAGTTAAAAAAAAAAAAAATAAATAAATAATTTTTTATTAAAATTTATTAGGGTTTAGTCAAGTTTTAGGTTAATTCCTCATAGTTTAGAGTTTTTTAGGGTTAAACCATTTAGATTAATTTATAAGATTTATTTTCTCTAGTTTATGTCAATTAGTATAAAGATAAGATTTTAAGCTACTTAAATATTCTAGGTTTTTTTTTTTTTTTTTTAAATAAATAATAAAAGTAAAATAAGATTATCTTTTTAATTTCAGTTATAGGATTATTAGTTTTTAGCATAAGTATCTAGAAATTTGGTTAAATAGTTTTGATATGGTTTGATTAGTTATTATATTTTTTATTAAGCTAAACTTAGTTAGTATGTACATTTTAGAGATAGATCTTGTAGGGTTATATTAAAAAATTTTAGCTCTTCTATTTTAATATCTCTAGGTTCTTCTTCTTTTTCTTTTTCTTTTCTTATTTTAAGATAAAAAATTTATTTTAGGTTATTTTCGTAATTTAGTTTCTAATTATTAAAAAAAAAAAATTAATAGGATTTTTAAATGATTTTTTAGAATTTAGTATTTTAGATCTTAGGAGAAAAAATAAATAAATAAATAAATAAATAAAATTAGAAAGTTGAGTTTTTAGAATAAAATTTTAATAAAATTTGTTTTTAGCTTAAGTTGCTGTCGGTTCCTCTCTCATTTTTTCCTCACTATTTATACCTTGTTCCTCTTGCTTCCTTCTCTCAATTTTTCATTCATTCTTTCTCATCCTGAAGATGGATCCCCGTTGGGATTCGAAACGTCGACAAGTCTTCTATGATACCGTGGATGATCCGATTTCTGATTACAATAGCTCTGATTATGATTAACCTTAGAGGCTAGTTAATAAGTGGGGAGACAGATCTACTCCTTAAGAGTACGGGATGGTTTGAATTTTTTTTAGTGACTAATCATTAATGGCTAATTCCTCTACCTTAAAAACTTATTAAAAATATCCCAGATAATGACTAAAATATTTTTTAAGTCAATAATTCTAGTGTTTGCATGACATCATTATGATCTTTACTAGAGTGGTTCACCATAGGGGGCTCTCCAATAGTACCTTCTAAGGGAAACCAAAAATATATATCCTAGACGACAACTTATTAGAGTGATTAATCATGGTTACTTTTGAAAAATCATGAGGTATTAGAGTGAATTGCACTCAACAAGATTTGTCACAAATGTGTGTGTTAAAAACTAATGTGGATCAAAATCAATTTCAATGGCTATGATTTAAAATTTAAAACCCTAATAGCATTATAACAACATTATTCATTTATTATTCTACCCTACTCTACACTAAGAAGCATAAGACTCCTAAGTTTAAGTATATGAGTACTTCCAATGCATCCAGGTGTGCAACAGAAGGATAATTATGCTCATGTTCAAATTTGAAAAGTATATGCAAGAAAATACCAGAACATGAGGTACCAACTCCACTAACTAATGTGATGTTACAAATTGCTGAATGATAAATAAGGAGTGGATACTGACAATCATTTGGAACCAAGATTATATAGGATCCATATACTCTTGGTCAGTTGATTCATGAGTAACATTCAGTGCATCATGCAAATCCTCCATATTTCTTTGTTTATCCTTTGAAGTGCAAGCCGGATCAGATAGATGTTCTTCTTCTAATGGATTCTCCTCATCATGTAGGATCCACAACTTCTCGGTCTCCTTAGGAAGATCTCCTGGATCTTCATGAAACTTATCTTCCAAAGGAATAGACCTTTCTCTGATTGATGCCAAAATATGATCTTTCTGTGAAGTAGAGACTCCAACTTTTGCTATAATTTGAGATAATTTTTGGAATAACATCACACTTCCTGAAATTTTCTTGCTATATGGAAAGCATCAAACTTGAAATATTTGTTTACGGACAACCAAAATTTGGAGTGACCCCAAGATAAAGCGGATGCGTGGCACTTTACTCACGTCTTACCGTCATTTCCACCCTCTAGTTTCCATATAGAGGTTAAATAAAAAAATCAGTCAAATTCAATTGCAGTAAAGAAAGAAATCCACATTTGGAACAAAAGAAAGTCATGCTTTGTAGAGATTGAATAATCTAGATTATGGAAAATAATGTTACCTAATAAAAGAAATTGATCCTAAAAACTCAATTGCAGTAAAAGAAACAAAAACCCACTTTGCAGTAAATAAAATCACTCATTTGCGGAAAGGAAAACCTGGCTTGTGAGCTTTCTGGCAATATTGTCCAGTATGCTTCAACAAGCTAGGGGAATATCATTAATCTAAAAATTCAGTTGCGAAAGAAAGGAAAAAAGAAAAACAAATCACGAGGCCTTATCCTACAACGCTTCCACGACAACGACACCAAAATGTTGGGAGGTATAAATGATAGATTTACACCCAAATTTAAGACTTAGAGATGTAGTACAATATATGCCAGAATACGGCCTCGAGGATTTGTCCAATCAAAACCCTAGAAATAATGCAGAAAGGAAATCATGCAAGAAAAGAAACAAGACATTTCAAGATAACACACTGCAAATTAATAATTTATGCAAGAAATAAAAAATGAAAAACTTCTTAATGAGATATACTCGCAAATATGAAAGCATGAAATCAATAACTATTTAAAATCTATACTTAAAAATGCTTCTTTGAATAGTGTTGGAAAGGAATTGCAATGTTTTAATTCAGAATTTTAAATCAATTAGTAGAGGATATATCTTTAAGTTGTTGGACACTTTGACTATGTTAAAAATTTCTTCAAACTGATCTTGGTATTTAAATGAATTTCGTCGTCTTAAAACATCAATATAGATTCTAGGTAATGATTTAAATTGCTTAAAGTGCCAACCATATGGATAACAAATCAAGTGAAATTCTTATCGCGCTTACAATAATTTGTCCTCGCCTTGAACCCCTGCAACTTAATATATGTTTTGTTGTGAAATAAATTGAACAAGGCACAATGAGAAAAATGAGAAAGAAGCATTTACTAATTGGTACTCTACTTAATTTTTGGAACAAAAATAAACTCTAAATTAATGCTGACATAAAATTTATCTAGCTTATGTGAGCTTAAAGGAAATTATGAAAATGGATTTGCAGTTTTCAAATTAAGTTATTGATCTGAAAGTCTCTTCATTCTATTTCTGGCCATTATAATGAATAATATTTAAAATTCCAAGGAATGCCCAAATAAAATTGGATCAATTAAATCAGAGTTTTCAATCATCATATCATCCCCATTATAAATCTCTGCAATTAAGAATATATTTCGTTAGATAATAGATGGACACGACAAATAGTGAGAATAGAAAACCTAAGTAACAACAATGATTGATAATTTGTATTCTATTTGTAATTGAATTACTCAGACAGAAATTAATTCCAAACCAATCAATTGAATCTATGACTTAAACCTATGCATTTAAATAATGTAAAGGAAATGGAAAAATGAAATTGACGCACACCACACCATTCTGGAAATGAAACACACAAATCAGAAAATGCAATCAAAGACCATCAAGAAGCTGAATAAATCATTCTTAATAGGAAATGAAATTAAATAAACTAAACAACTCTTGAGCAATCCAAACGATGATCTAATTTATAGGCCCGATCATCTAGCTCAATCTTTCTGCAGAAAAAAATCTACATTAACACATTAACTCAGAAATGAAAGAGCTCACAAACATAATTTAAATGAAAATTTGACAAAGATAATTTAAATGGAAAGTGGTATTACTGTGGGAATTGAATTATAAAGAAAAATTCAATTAAATAACATAAATTTACAATGTTGGCTATTCATAATACAACATTCTCCAACAAGCTCCAACATCTCCATCATCTCCTATATTATACTCTCCCAACCTCAATCTACCTCTACAAAATCATCTCTCCTACACTATGACGGATCCATCTTACCATATTACCACTGTCTCTCCCTTACGAGTGCGCAACTCCCCTATTATATAGAAATGATGCCGCATTTTCTCGATCGGATCCATACTTTGCAATTTAGCTCGGTTTGTGGAAACACATATGAATCCAGAAACAAGAAGATCGTATTTCCCTAAGTTCAGAAATGAACTATTGTGTTAAAGCGTAGAGGACGGAAAGTAAGTATATCTTTATCAGGATACTCAGGGCACAATTTTGTTGACTTGAAGTGTCTATACTCAACAACAAGAGTTTTCCAATGCGCTCACCCATTGCAATACTGAGACACATCATCGTCCAACATATCTGACAATTTTGGAGTTAATAACGCACTCCCCACGAACCATACCATGCATTTGCATATTTTTAATGTACCGATTGCCATTTGAACGCATGCTTCTATTTATTTACGTCAATGATATGGATGTAGTTTATTAAAAAATGTAAGAGCACGAATTACTAATGTAGTGCATTCCACATACGAATGGTCAATACAAAATCCTCCAAGTACCTTTGCCGGACTAAAATTCCCTAACCAATTATAGATGTATTTCTGGCCAGTGATGAAGGATGGAGAGAAGTAGTAGCGACAAGGGAGATTGTCTGTTGTAAAAACTCTTCTTAGATTTTGGCATTCGCAACAAACCCATTTCCTCTGTTGTTGCATCAAAGACCAATTTTACGTTATGCATTGTAAGGTCAGGAGTAGGAAGCACAACTAGAGCACGCAGATACTGCAAATTGCATCTTGAAATTATTTGTACAATATGAAATGCATATGCTAGAGTCTTTCTACTTATGTTCTGCAGCAGAAGGAGACATTTATTAATGAAAATCTTACGCAAAACACCCTTCAAATTAATGAATAACAAGAATTTATTAATTAATAGTGATTTCCTCAAAAATGCTTCTAATTAGCAATATAATGGATTAATAACAATTAAAACACTAGGTACAAGCTCAGAATTATTTGATAAATATCGTAAAAAATTGGATAAAAAGGCGGCTCAACAGTGCCCATTAACCAGTAATGGTGTCTTGGCATTGTCGATGGTGACCAATTGTACAGTTCCATTTTCAAAAACCGTGTCTACTTCGTAAGGGCCTAACCATTTGGTGCAGAACTTGCCTTTGAAATCCTTGAACCTTGAATCATACAAGAGAGCCCAATCTCCTATCTGGAATTTATTCTTCTCAATAAACCCGTCATGCCATCTATCTCTCTGCTGCTGAATGATAGCCAACCGTTTCTCTTCCAACTCATTGAGTTGGTTTAATCTTTGTTTTTGTGCTGTGCTTGAGTCCAGATTGACCTGCTATGCTGTTCTTAATGTATTTATTTTGAAATTCTATAGGGAATAAAGGATTCTTACCATACACCAATTCATATGGTGAGAATCCTGTAGTATTCCTCCATTTTGTTCTGTATGCCCACAACATATCTGGAAGTTTCTCGGCCCAATTTCTTTTATGGCTGGCTACTGTCTTCGTTAAGATCCCCTCAATGACTTTATTGGTGTTTTTTACTTGACCATTTGCTTGTGGGTGATAAGGTGAAGTGATCCTGTGATGAATTCCATACTTCTTAACCAGCTTCTTGATCAAATGAGATGTGAACTGAGGCCCTCCATCCGTCACTATCTACTTGGGTATCCCAGAGCGAAAAAAAATATCTTTGAACAAGAAGTCTAAAACAACTTGCTCTGTAGCTCTAATTAGTACCTTTGCTTCGACCCACTTTGTGACATAGTCGGTGCAACCAATATGTATTTTTTTTGCTGTGATGAAGGATTAATTGGCCGTACAAAGTCCAAGGCCCATTTCTCAAATGGGTCTATCACTATCTAAGGCTACAACAACATCTCATTTGATTTCAGAGGCTGGCCCATCCTTTGGAAACTATCACATCCCTTCAAAAACTTCTTGGCATCCTGGAATATAGTTAGCTAGTAGTACCCTGTTGAGAGTACTTTATATCCCGTCCTTTTGTCAGAAAAGTGCCCTCCATAGGGTTCCTCATGACAAGCTTTCAAGATCTCAAAATCCTCATCTTCTCTAACACATCGCCTAATATGAAAGTCTGGCCTGGTGTGATAGAGATTGCCCTCTATCCAAGAGTAGGTAGCACTCTGTTTTATGATCTTCCTCTTTTCTTTGGAAGATAAATAGTGTGGGAATTTTCCTGCAGCAATATAATTGGCTATATCTGCATACCATGGTGAGTGAGTAGAGATGGAAAAAATATATTGATTTGGAAAGGATTCCTCAGTAGGAGTGCAATCCTCACTTATAGTTAATCTAGAAATAAAATCAGCAACCACATTATATTTTCCGGGTTTATCTAAAATAGTGATATCAAATTCCTATAACAAAAATAACCATCGTGTAACTCTACCATTAGTAACAGGTTTATTCATTAAAAATAAAATATTAGCATGGTCAGTGTATACAAATACTTGATACCCGGTGATGTAGTGTTGAAATTTGTTGATAGCATTCACTACTGCTAGGAATTCCTTCTCAGTCACTTTATAGTTGAGTTTTCCTAGAGTTAAATTCTTGCTGATGTAATAAATGTCATAAGGTTTATTTTCCTCCATTTTCCCCAAAACAACACCCACAACTATTTCATATGCATCCGTAGCGATATGGAATGGCAATCTCCAGTTTGGTCCTCATAAAACAGGTGTTTCTGTTACATAGTTCTTTAAATTCATAAAGGCTTGCTCACACTTTCATGTCCACAAAAATTCCGCATATTTCATGAGAAAAGAAAATAGAGGAGATGTAATCTTTGAAATTTTTTTTATAAATCTCCTGTAGTACCCTGCATGTCCCAAAAAACTACGTACCTATTTTGGAGTTTTAGGAGTTGGGATTTTCAAGATTACCTCAATTTTTGTAGGGTCTACATTGATTCCATCTATCGAAATGAAATGTCCCAGCACAATTCCCTCGGTCATCATCATGTGGCATTTCCCCGTGCTCAAAGAAACATTAGTTTCTTCATAGAATTACAACTCCTTTTCCAAATTAACTAATTCTGTTTCAAAGGCATTCCCGTAGGGTGTAAAATCATCCACAAATATTTCAAGACAATCTTTCAAGAGATCTAAAAAAATACCCAATATTTCCCTTTGAAAAGTTGTTGGCGCATTGAAGAGGCCAAAGGGAAGGACTCTGTATGCAAAAGTACCCCACGGGAAAGTGAAGGTTGTATTTCCTTGGTCTTCCAGGGCAATCTGTATTTGATTATAGCCACTGAACCCATCCAGGAGTGAGAATTTTTTTTTCTTAGAGAGAGTATCCAGGACCTGGTCAATGAATGGTAAAGGGAAATGGTCCTTTTGGGTGGCCTTGTTAAGCTCTCTATAGTCTACAAAGACTCTCCGATTTCTGTTCTTTTTCGGAACTATGATAGGTGAAGACACCCACTAGCTATTAGAAATGGGGTAGATGAAATTAGCATTAAGGAGTTTCTGCAATTCCTCTTTCACTATCTCCTTAAGTGCGGGATTCATTCGGCGATGCGGTTGTATAACTAGTTTACAGTCCTCTTTAAGGTAAATGTGGTGAGTGGATAGGCCAGAGTGGATTACTTTCATATCAGTATAGTCCCATGCAAATGCCTTTTTATATTTTTGTAACAGCTGTATCATCAATCTGTTTTGTTCAGCAGTCAAGTTAGGATTAATGTTTAAATATTTCCCAGGTTTGATTTCAACAGGATTGCTGGAAATATGTGGAGTAGTTTTCAAATGTTCAATAATTGCATCATCTACCTCATATTCTTCCCCCAGATCTCTAATAGAGGAAAAATAGAGTGAATTGCTAATAAAACCATTAATGATATCATCCTCTGTGTTACACAACATTTTGTCATCGTCCCTGCAATCCCTCGTCTCGCATATTGGAGGATCATTCCTGTGACCTGTGGGTAGTGTCATACTCTACAAAAACCTTCTTTACATCCTTCTGCATAAGGACATCATTTATCCTGTTGAAAATTTCCTTAAAAGGCACACAAAAACCTATGTTTTGGCCTTGGTGCGGGTAGCTAGTTCATCCCTTGCGCCAATTTGATAATATTGCACTAGATCCCACACCACCTAATGCTCTGTCTCTATGTAGTGCCTGCGCCAGCTTTTTTAGGAATGTTTTTTAATAAATAGAGGTAGAAGTTTCCTTCTAACCACCTGAGGGAGAAGTCACTGCAAGTGGTTAAGTTGATAAGCCACGTATCTCTCTCTTTAGGTGATGGTTTTTTACCTCCCATGGAACACTCCTTGAAGATAGGGATCCCTTCCATGATTATAGGGATCTTAACCTCTACCTCTCCCTCTATATAAACATGCCTTCTCCCTTTATGAAAGCTAGCTGAATATATAGCCAAGAAGACGAACTTGGAGAAGAGATACTATAGTTGAGTAATTGCTATTGAGAAGGTAGAACCAAGGAGAATTCCATAGAGAGAGCCCCGTCCGAATTCCTGATGAGCCTTTGTGAGACGTGCTCCGCTGGAACCCTATTGGAGGAGACCGCAACGTCGAAGCTTGGTTTTACTCTTCCTTTCTTTCATTAATATACTCGACTATGGTGTTGGTTCCATCATTGTGTTATGTTGATTATTGATGCAATTGATTTAGTCTTCTTCGACTGACTGATAGTTACTAATGTGAAATAGTCTATTGTATATCATCGTTGTTTCTTGTGTGTGTGCGGGAATTCGAGCGGATCGTGATCTATCAAACCAGGAGCGAGAGGAAACCACTCTTTTCGACAACAAAAACAACGTAGGACCTCCGATAAGTCATCTATTGAATCTCTGTCCATTCATTAACTAGGAATCAATATTATATCTTGTCTCATTTGTGGCTAGACCCACTCTAGGGCTAGTGGGATCGCCTCTGTCCGCAGAGGGGATTTACCTCACCAACACTCTGTTTCATCCTTAAAGTATTGCTCTTTTCCAAGTGTGAGGAGAGGTATGGAAATATCAGATTCAGGTTCAAATTCGTCCCACCAGGGACTATTCAAATCCTTATGAGGTTTTTATGGGGAGTAAAGGTTCAAGTTCTGAGTAGCCTGCTCATCTGAGATCGCCATAGATCCGGACCTACATTCAATATATGCATATGCAGTGGCTAGACACGATCTTCCCAAGATTAAAGGATGACCCCCCAGGTTGGACTTGATTTGTAAAATGAGAAAATCAGCCGGACAATTCCAAGAAGCCACAGTGGTAACCACATCTTATATCATTCCTTGGGCTTGACATGGGACCTAATTGCTAATTCAAGCACTGTGGGTGTAGGTCTAAGTCCATGAAGTCTTAGGGAGATAAAGATATCTTTGGTCATGACATTAATAGCCGCCCAAAAATCAATCAAAGTGTTGGTTATGGGTTGGTCATCAATATGGACAGTCACTGTAGGATTCCCTGGGTCATTATATTTAGTCAACAAAGGCTGATCAATCATAAATTCAGACAGTTTCCACATAACATGGATAGTAGCAGGGTATTTCCATTTTCTTCCAAGCTTTTTGACACACATATCTCTCACTATTTTGGCATAAATAGGTACTTCCTTAGGAGCTTGTAACAACATAATCCACACATACAAATTTTTCAATTCCTTGAGGAACTCAGATTTAGTTTGTGAGGCTAGTCCAGTTTCAATTAATCGTTGAGGGTATGGAGGATCCTAAACCTTAACATCTAAGTCAACTATCACAGATGCACCAGCCTTGCTCAGGTTGGCGGATGTATAAACTACAGGCCTTCCCGAGATGGCTGCTATAGGTGTAACAACAGGTGCTATATCACCTGTTACACATGTAACAACTGTCTCAGAATCGACTATATCCTTTCTAGGTGACTCACATTATTCTTCATTAATAATGGGAGTATGTTAAGGTCTGATTACTTTTCCCGATCAAAGCTGAACCTCGTTAAGCCAAATAGGAGTAATAATATAAGTTTGGAAGGTAACCGAGGCGTCTATGCTCTGAGATGCCTTATTATTCAGATTGGGGTTAAGTTGCACAGGTAATTGGGGTCGGACAGGAGGTGTAGGAGTTTGAAGAGAAGGGAGTTGTAACTGCTACTGCATTGGTAGTGTACGGGGTACTAGACCTTGGCCGTTACCTCTCCAATTTTGGATCCAAGGATGAGAATGCAATGGAGGATATTTCATTGGTGGAGGGGAAGGCCAATAGTTCCATGGTGAAGGAAATTGTGTTGAGGAAGGGGTAGGATACTGCCATGGAAATTGCTGACTATTATAAACATTATTCCAAGGATTAAAAGAGAAAAAATCTGGAGGCATAATTGCATGTCGTGGCTGCCATGGTCTCTTTGATCCGATGAAGTAGGAAGATTGGACATCCTTTCTTGATTCTTGAAGTACAACCTTCAGTCTGGGCAGTTCAAGACATTGATTCGTAGAATGTGCCAACTCACAAATGTGGCATAGGATGACGCTATTCAGTCCACATTCTCTTTCTAAAATTTTCTTTTTGCATCGAGGATAGAATATTGCTAAGGTTTCTTCAGCTTTTACTTGTTATTTCTTAATTTGTACCATAGTGATATGGGACAGAGAGTGCTAAGGAGGCCGGTTTTAAAATCCTCAAATATATTTCCGATCTCTACTCTGGTTACTCCTCCACTTGTGGAATTTTGTATCCGAACTGAAGGGTCCTGAACTGAAATTCTCCCCTTGACCGATCCTCTTGAACTTTGCAGACAGAGCTTCATTATTTCTTCAAGCGGTTCTTGTGATATGTCTCCTTTTCCCAACAGATTCAAATGCTCGAGACAATCATCTCTTATACCTCTTAAGAATATTGGTTTCATAATTTTCGAGGCTAAGTTACTAAACTTAGACCTTTGTAAATTGTAATGAAATCATTCCATATAGTCTTCCAAGCTCTCCTCCTCCTTCTGTGCAATTCTGAAGATTTATTCCTTAAAATGCTTGGTTCGATAGTAATCCTGATACTTAAAGAGAAAGGCCTCCCTCATGTCATTCCAAGTTCGAATCGTGCCAGCACCCAGTATCATGAACCATCTTAATGCTGCTCTTTTCAGAGTAGCATGAAACAATTTTAGCCTCTGGTTGTCTGGAGTGTAGTCATAACCTCTACACAACACATCGAATTTGAACACAAAGGTATCAGGATCTTCAACAACCATCCCTTGAAAGGACGATAGGGATGATAAAGGAATATTTTTCATAGGAGCTTCATCTCGTGTCACCACTATCAGGAATTCAAAAGTAACAGAACTATATGTCTTGACATTCTCATCCCCCATGGCTGATTCTTCATGGTGGGATGAACTGACCTCAGAATATGCAGGAGATTGACAAATAAATAAAGGATCAGGCTATTCCAGGACCAATTGTTTCACTACACTTCTGAAATTCAAATGATGATCAACTAAATGTAGTTCCTCATGTCCCTGATGCTCCCCACTGGTCTCCCCTTGTCCTTCAAATTTCAGATCTTGATCAATGATTTTTCCACTGCTGTTTCAGATTTGGAGTCTTGATATCAGGAGTGGATATGCTGTTTGAAGGGTCACGGTGAGGCCCAAACACAGAAGGCACCGATGCCTTAGGCTTCGATATAGTAGCAAATTTCTATGGTCTCGTCTTCCTATTGTCTTTGTATGGAGTAGATTGTTCCTTTTCTGCTCTTGAGATCAGATCTCCAAAGAATGTATTTCTTCCCATGTCTGCACTCTTCTTTTCCTTTTTACAACCCATCTTTCTTGTAGTTAGTAGAGTGGGGGGTGTTTGTGGATTTTTCTACTATCCTACTGGCACACATGGACCCTATGTGTATCAATTCATCCTACAAGTGCTTTAGTTTCTACAACAGTGAGCCCGCCCACGTATGTTAGAGCGATGCACAGGTTCTTACCTCTCGTCTTATCGCCCAAAAACTATATAGCTGAAGACACACTAAATAAAACACCTGAAAATTCACACTTCTAAGTGTCCCAGCGAGACATTGGTGAGACCGCCCAGGTATGTTAGAGCTATGCGCATGTTCTTACCTCTCGTCTTATCGCTTGAAAATTGTGTCGCTAGAGACACACTAAAAAAAACACCCAAAAATTGCACTTCTAAGTGCACTAGTGTAGCAATGGTGAGCCCACCCAGGTATATTAGAGTGATGCTAGGTTCTTACCTATCGTCTTACAACCCAACAGTTGCAGATTAGGTACACTCTATCATATAACAAACAAATTTTGTTGATTGGATCGTCACTTCCATCCCTGGCAACAGAACCAAAATTTTGGACTGTATTAATCAATGTTAAATGACTAAAATGGTACACATAAATTATCAATCCAGGGATGTATTTTATTTCAATGGCAGTCGCACTGTCTGTGCCAATACATCAAACTAGAAGCAAATCCAAATAAAGGAAATCATTGCTGAATTAAATGTCGGAAGGAATCACTCATGCATAAATAAAACGATCTACAAGACTGTGATCATGCCTCAATTAATATGTACCTAGCGCGCCACACAACAATTACCCAACTGGTATCTCTAATCACACATGTGTAACAACATATACAATATTGGAATTGAAGCAGATCTATTCACACCTAGAACAAAAATGACAACACTTCCACTGATACATAAAACAAACAAGAAATTTATGTAGCTACCTTAACTGCTGCAATCCCTTCTAAAGAGGAGGGCCCTTCCTCCCTAGCAGGGCGCAGGAAGAGAAGGAACTTAAAAAAAAACTAAACCAGGTAATGCATGTAATAGCAGCAACAAGATAACTTGTTTTAATGTTACCAAAATTACAGAGCCAAAGTAATACTGTTCTTCGCTAACCTTTCGACCTCAAGGGTCGAGAATTATATAGTGGTTACATGTTCAGAAAAATGAGGGATGGATTAGTCATGAGAATCTTATGATTCTCATGCTGATCAAAATAGAATACATATAGCTACAACCACTTCTTAATAAAAAGTATGATTGGAAGAATATAGATTACAATCAAAACCGCCTAAAGGCTATTATCCTAAAATACAATATGTAATGACTTCTAAAACTGTTGTGGCAAATCATAGCTATAGCGTAACAACAATCGAGGACAGTTCGACATCATAAGTTGACGATATCCAGTCAACGGTACAGCTGTAACGAAAACTCATCTAGCAGGTCTGTAACAACACCATGATGTAACAACGCTGTGGTGTAACAACTCACTGTAACAACATACCATTAATTGCTCCTGTACGCCTCATGCTCTAGGTATTTTGTGCTAAAAATAACACATGGAAGGACAAAAAAAGACCAGAGAACTTATCTAAACATTAATCCCTAGTTAGTCATAAAAAATATATGATACATCATAATAATCGATGAAATGGAAATATAATGAAAATAAGGTGAAACAACAGTGTTTAAGATAGAAAGGTAGGAAAAGAGGTAAAGATAGTCCCAATGGTTGTAGTCATAAGGTAAAATGGGGGAAACATATGTAGGAAATAAGTGCAAAACTGACACCCAACACCATCTATATTGATAATTAGAAAATTACATTAAAGTTTATGAATTCAAATCTATGAACAATTTTCATAAGTTTTTTGACCTTCACATGATCAAATTATCCCCTTTGAGAACAATTCTCCCAGCTGCCATTCATAAGATTTTTTTACCTTCACATGATCATATTAGCCCCTTTGAAAACAATTCTCCTAGCTACCATTCATAAGATTTTTTTACCTTCACATGATCAGATTATCCCCTTTGAGAACAATTGTCCCAGTTGCCATTCATAAGATTTTTTTACCTTCACATGATCAGATTATCCCCTCTGAGAACAATTCACCCAGCTTCCGTTCTGCCATTATGTATTGGTTGGCTTTATCAAATGGAATGTTAGACATATGAATATTTATATTAAAGTTGAGAATTTCAAATCTGTGAACAATTTTTATAAGATTTTTTTACCTTCACATGATCATATTATCCCCTTTGAGAACAATTCTCCCAGTTGCCATTATGTACTGGTTTGCATAATCAAATGGAATTTTAGAGATATGAATATTTTTAGTTTGTTAGATGGATTAATAATTAATAGTTAATAAAAATTTAAAACTAATAGTTAGAGATTAATAATTAATAGTTAATAAAAAATTAAAACTAATAGTTAGAGTTGCTTCTTGTTGAACTATTTTCTTTATGACTTAACGATTTCTTGGTGGTTACAACAAGGTAATTAAGACTGCCCGATGAATTCTTTTAAGACTTCATTCATTAGCCCATAAAGGTACTGGGAGCATTGGTAAGTCCAAAGGGAATTACCAACCATTCATATAAACCATTATTAGTTTTGAATGTTGTTTTCCAAACTTGTACAAAGGGAAATGATGAATGAGACCGCCCAATGAATTCTTTTAAGACTTCATTCATTAGCCTCATAATTGTACTGAGAGCATAGGTAAGTTAAAACGGAATTACCAACCATTCATATAAACCATTATTAGTTTTGAATGTTGTCTTCCAAGCTTGTACAAATGGAAATGATTAATGATGCACACTTTTATTATAGGTGACAAAATTTTATGAGCATTTAGTTTCTTGATGGATTAACTATTTCTTGATGGTTTCTCCATAAGAAAATTTCTCTTGCAAGGATTTTCAGTGTTGATAAATATCATTTTGGGAGATGGACTCTATAAGGAAACAAACAATCTTTACTACAAGGTAGGACAATCTTTAATGAAAGGGAAGTTCTCTGCCCAATTTCTAAATTTCATTTGGTTTATGAAACGATAACACATTTACATTTTACATTTTTGAAATTTTATTATAAAGAAAAAGTAATAATAATGGTATTATAAATAAAAAGTAATAATAATATATATTTTTAAATAGGCATAAGTTAATTTTATTAAAAAATTAATTATAATTAAGAAAATTGTAATTTTAAGTTATTAAATTTATATAATTTTATTTTTCAAAGTTTTTCAAAAATATAAATTCATATTTATCATTAAATACATAATTTCATGAGAAAAAAAAATCCTCACACTAAATAATTTTACATATATGATTAAAGTATAAAATTGGCTATATAAAGAATTTTAATTAAGCTTTCAAATATACAATCATTAACTCGTATTTGAAATTTTACCAACAACATGGATAATTAGAAAATTAGATTAAAATTGATAAATTGAAAACTGATTTTACTAGAAAATTAGATTAAAATTGATAAATTGAATACTGATTTTATTCTCAATCAAATATGTGAACAATTTTCAAAATATTTTTTCCCATCTACACATGTATGAAATTGACAATATAGAGAGAATTTTAGTTATATTTTACAATATATAATGATTAAATAATGTTTTTATGATCCATATGGATAATTATAAAATTATATTAAAGTTGATAAATTCAAATCTGTGAACAATTTTCATACGATTTTTTTACCTTCACAAGATTAGATTATCCTCTTTGAGAACAATTCTCTCAGCTTCCATTATGTACTCATCTGCATCATCAAATGTAATGTTAGACATGAATATTTTTAGGTCATCAGATGGATTAATAATTAATAGTTAAGAAAAAACTAAAACCAATAGTTGTTGTTGTTGTTTTTTTTTCCCCACAGGAAAAATCGTAGCTTTTATTAAAGTAAATAAAAGTTACATGTTGTGTATGCGAGTGCATATGCAGATCAACTTGTAGCTACCATAAAGATAAACTGTGAGAATCCAGAAAAAATAAATACATCTGTTATGTGTTCCTTATATACATACTGTAAGTCAAAATAGCTTCTCCACATGAAGTTTGATGGATATATATACAAATATGATAGTCGAAAATGAAAAATATAAATCAGCAGCAGTCCCTATTGAGGGCCATCCCCCCTCCATTATGCAGGAGAAAAAGGTTTGTGGAAATACCAATAATATGCATGCTCATTCTACTCTTGCACCTCCATGTGCGCATTCAGTAGGTGTGTTGCCTCCTTGGAAAGGAGGTCAGAAATTGAGTTCCTCTCCTTGAAAATGTGCCGACATGAAATAGGATCAAAATGGGCTTTGAGCAGTAGATATTCAACCAAGATGTTTTGAAGTGTATGTGTGTGACATGTCGATAGATCAGTAAACCAGTCAATGAAAATATTTGAATCACCAAATATTTGTTGAGCATGCATATTTTTAGTGATGGAAAACTGTAGGAGGTACAAGAGACAAGATAGTTCTGCAAAATTGTTTGTGCCGTGACCAAGTAAAATATTGAATTTATAATAATGTTGAGGTGAATGATGGAGAATAAACCCACCACCACAACAACGAGACTGTGCAAATCCATAAAAAAAGGCCCATGGGAGGGAGTGATCAATGATCTCAGGGGAGATGACACGGGGAGGTGGGGGAGGTGGATCATCAGGCATAAAATGATAGATGGAGAGGATGTGGGCAGAAGATGAGGGCTAGTGATGAGGGATATCCTGAAATATGCTCCAATTGTGGGCCATCCATATGTTCCAGAAGATAAGGATAGGTAACTTGCGAAGCTTGTGGGGAGATACCACATGCCACCAATGATCCCATGCTTCAGTGAGGGAGGGTCTTGCCCAACGATGATTAGTATGAATCGAGGAGAGTATGGTTGACCAAATTTCAAGGGAAATAATGGAGAAATATATGCTGTGTATCTTCAGCCGCCTCTTTGCAAAGTGCACATCTGTGCTGACCAGAGAAAGTTCTTTTCTGTAGATTGGCACCGGTAGGAATTTTATCGGTGAGTATACACCACATAAGTAACCTTGCTTTGGCAGGTCCTTTGAGTTTACAGAGGTTGTGCCACCAAAGAATGAGAGGTTCAAGTCTGTTATCCAGATAGATATGGGAGTACCCTTCTTTGGGTGTATACAAGCCTTGTTTAGATATGGTCTAGATAATTTCATCCTCTCGATCTCTTAGATGAACACGGGTCTCTCGCAGGGATTCCAAGTAAGCTATCCAATTCTTGGTCCACTGTGGGTGAATCCGTAAATCCTGGTGATCAAGCCAACCTTGCGAGAAGAGTGTAGATCTCTCCTCATTTGAAATTTGATTGAGTGTTCGATAACCAGCTTGATTGAGGAATCCAATGAGTGTCTATGGAAGGAGATGTGCATTTCCATAACCCACACATGGATCGAGGCCGATATGAATCTTTTTACCATTGCCAATTTGCTAGATTAGGTCATCCTTGATAAATCGGATCGATGTTGTGATAGCACGGTAGATAGTAGAGCAGCAAGGGTGGTGCACCAGAGGTGATCAGATCCATTCAATGGGGGTAAGCGGATGGATGTATTTCTGAATAGTCACCCTGGTCCAAAGGTTGTTGCCCGTGAGGATCATCCAACCTAGCTTAGCAGCTAATGAAAGTGCGAAAGTCAGAAAGTGCTTGATGCCCTAGCCACTCCAGCTCTTGGGTAATGCAATACGGGGCCAATTAGTCCAGGTAAAGGTGTGTCCCTCTTTAGCACCCAGCCAGAAGAAACGCCCGTATATTTTTTGGATTTTGTGAAGTATTCCATTAGGGATCCAGGCCAGTGACATCCAATATACAGGAATAGCCTTGAGCACAGATTTTATCAGAGTTAGCCTACTAGCTCTAGAAAGCCAGCGGTGGCACCAGTTGTTTAAACGATTTTCAATTTTGGTAATGAGCCAATTCTAATCAACAATTTTGTAGTTCACAGGTTTGAGAAAGAAGCCCAAATATTTCAAACCATCTTCAAATCTGGTAATATTAAAGGGAAATATCTGCTGAGCAAAGTGCATTTCATGAGGAGTGCAACCATGAAAAGTCAAAGTAGATTTGTTATTGTTACACTACATACCTGTGGCAGTGCAAAATAGATGCAGAATAGCTCGGATCATAGAGGAGTCACTAAGAATCCCATTAAGAAAAAGTATAATTTCATCCACGAATAAGAGGTGAGTGAGCACACAGTTATTCGAAATTTTGATACCTTTTAATCTGCCTCTGGAGATATCATCAATAATACATCTACTAAGGCCCTCCATAACTAATAGAAATAGTAGGGGAGATAAGGGGCACCCTTTATGAAGTCCCTGCTTTGCATGAAAGAAATTGGTTGCTTCCCCATTAATAAGAATAATAAATGAAACAATGGTGATGCAGTACATGATCCAATCGATAGTTTGTAAGGGAAAACCCAGGTGAGTGAGCAACATGCGAATTTAGAGCCAGCTCACTTGATCGAATGCTTTTTCCAAGTCTATCTTGAGATTCATCCCTTTTATGCGCTTAGTGTGCATAGAATGTAGGCCTTCTTGCGCAATGCCAATTGTATCATGGATCTGTCTGTTTTCAAGAAAAATAAAATTGTTCAGGAGATATGTAAGTAGATAAAATTGGTTTCAACTTGTTCGCAAGCATCTTGGCCATAATCTTATAGATGAAGTTACATAAATAAATTTGTCAAAAATATTTGAAAGAAGAGGGGTGATTAGTTTTAGGGATAAGGGCTATAAAAGTAGCATTGAAGGCCTCATAGATGCACCTAGATTGCTATGTTTCTTCCACCACCTCCAGTAGATCAAAGAATGCTAGATAAAATTCCATCGCCCACCCATCAGGCCCAGGGCTTTTGTCCTTTTTGAACTACTTGAGGACAGATTCAAGTTCAAGGCTAGAAACAGGTTGCTGTAGGTCCTCCTCTATTACAACATCAACATATCTGGGAAATAGGGTGGGCACCTTAATGATTTCTGCCAAAGAGGGTTGCAGAGGTGTCTTATAGATCTCTCGGAAGTGATTGATGCCTTTCTGTGAAAGTTGAGAAGGTAGAGGCTTTTGATCCATCCTCATTATCGAGATCCCAAATGGTGTTAATATCCTTTCTAGCATTAGCATAATGATGAAAGAATTTATAATTTTCATCCTCTGCTTTGATCCAAGTAGCATAGATTTTGAGTCTCCACACCTCATTCCTTGCTTGTAGGATCTTTAAATGTGTAGATTCCAGTGAGATAAGCTGAGACTTCTCTTCTTCAGTAGCAAATCCTCCCCCGAAAGAGGATTCCAATCTATGAATGCTCTGTTCAATGTCAGTGAGTTCACTGTCCTCCAATCTCTTCTTGTGCTTAGCCCAGATAATGGACTCCTTCTTAATAGTGAGAAGTCTTTGAGAAAAAAATGGAGGATGGCGAAAGTAAATGTGGAGGCGGAGGGAGTCTCCAATGGGTGTTCACCCAATTGATATAGTCAGGATCTTGTAAACATACCAAGTAGAACTTGTAGGGGGAGGCTGAATTCTTAAAATCCTCATTAATTTCCAAGTAGATTAGAGAATGATCAGAGATGCCCCCAGAGCCAATCCACTACCTGAAAGAGCCAAGATTCTGAATTAACCCATCTTTGATGAGAAAACGATCGAGCCGACGAGCCACCAGATCATCCCTAGTGCACCTGTTGCGCCAAGATGGAGAGGGGGAGGTTATGAGGGGATCCACCAGGTGATGTGATGAGAGAAGGTGCCTGAAGTAGTCGAAGGGTGTGTCCTCTTGTGCATTTGGGCCCCAAGATTCAAAGATCCCGAGAGAGAAATTCAGGTCCCCAGCCAAAATGATGTTGTCAGGGCACAAAATGGATGAGTCCATGAGTGAGTCCCAGTACTGTTGCCTGTTAGAGTAGGGGCCATAGACATTGATTATGGAGAAATGAAATCCAAGGGCTTCCAAGAAGACATCCATCCCTAGCGCATTTTCCCTGCCCCAGACATTAATAAGATTGATATGACGGGGGTTTATATAGAGTGCCAGGCCACCTAATCTCCCACTAGCATAAAAATCATGAATGGTCCAACCAGGTAGAATAGGGGTAAGTGCTTGAATAACCAAATACACTGTGCCATGAGTTTCCTAAACCATAAAGATATCGGCAGATGAAGAAGAAAAAAGACGACGAAGCGCAAGTCGATTTGCAGGGCTAGCTAGCCCTCAACAGTTGAAAGAAAGACAGATCATTGGGAGACCAGGATGGGGGATTGTCTTGCTCTAAGAATCCCATCAACTAAGAGTTGTGCCAGAGGAAACTTCAATAACGGCTCGGTGAATAGCTTTTGAGATATGCAAATGTCGACCCCAGGAGTACTTATAAGGGGGGTAGGATGGTACATTAAGGGTACCAAACCTAGACTGGGTGTATATATGGGGGCTTAGATTATATGAATGAGTGGAAGAGGATTCAGAGGGTTCCATAAAAGGGGAGGGGTAGGGTACAAAGGGTGTAAGAATGGGGGGGAAGGGAGGGGTTCAGTAGGTGGGGGAGGGAGGTCTAGTTTAGATACAGAGGGAAGATTGGGTAAGGAGAAGGGAGTGGGTAGGAAATGAAGAGGAGAGGAGGAAGGGGGAAAAAAATAGGAGGGGAATAAAAACCAGCTTGAGGAAGCTCAGAAGACAGAAAAAATGCCGAAGATAGAAATGATAAAAAAGTAAAAGGAGGAGAGGAGTAAATACCGACAACCAGAGGGAGTTTAGTAGCAGTAGCGGCAGACATGGAGCGAGTAACTTTGGTGGGAGCATCCACTGCATCAGATGGATCCTCCATCGAGGATGTGTTAGGTGAGACAGTGTTTCTAGAGTGCGATGACTTTCTCAGCAGTGTGACCGAAACAAGAGCGATAGGATGCTTGCCGCTGATAGGACGAGAAACTGATGTCAAACCCGTTAATGGAAAATCCTTGAAGACATGTCTGACTTGGTGAAAAAGGTGACAACGAAAAGGCACCCCTTCATAGTCTAAGATCTGCTCCCTGGTGGAGTTGCAACATTGTATATTAATGGCTTCCTCCAGACCTTCCCTCGTATCAAGATGAACTAGAATGCGGGAAAAAGACATTTTTCCAGAGTCGATGAAGGAGCGATCATGGTCCAATTAAGTGCCCAAAAGATTACCAATGTCTTTGAAAATATGTTCAGTCCATAAGTGAAGAGGAAGCCCTAGTAGACGCACCCAAATAGGGCCAGCTCCCAGTGGTTCACGTTCAGGGTCGAATAATGGGTTCCATATTTTTAGCAGTACAGGTGCCATCTCAATGTTCCATAACTATGATAATATAAGGTCTGTGGGTTCTCTGGAGGATAATCAGAGCGCAAACCAACCCTTGGTCAATGTGTGAATGGTGGTCATCTCTTGTATAAGATCACCCCAAATATCTTATGTCCATATCTTCAAACTCTTAACCTCATAGTTCCGGCCACGAACTCGACCAACAACAACCCTGTCAACAGTGCCCATAATATTGGCCATCTAAACACCTGCTCCAAGCATGAGAAGATTTGCATGCTTGTTGGCTTTGACACAGTTCGTGTGACGGGGGTCACGGGGAGGGATACTGGGAGGGATAAGAGCTGAAGCAGAAGGCGGAGGGGGGTCAGATATAAAGGGGTGTGGAGTGGTGCTAGACGGGGGGATGGTGAAAAAACCAAAGGGCTGTCGGGCTACGGGTGAGTTAGAGTCTGATGGGGGAATAAGGGAGGAGGGAAGGGGGGTAGAGGGCAGGGGAAGAGAGGACAGGGGGAGTGAGGTACTTGGGAGGTGCTAGGAGACCAAGGTAAATGAGGGAGTCAGAGGGGGGTAGGTGAGGGTCTGAGAGAGAAAGGCGAGGGACGGGGGTTAGAGGTTCGGTGAAGAGATGAGGTCTAGGTCAGCAACTGAGAGAATAGCCGATGAGGAGGGAGAGAGTTCTGGGACCATAACAGAGTCCATCTCAGGGAAGAAGAGAGGGGAGAGAACAAAGGTAAGAGAGCCAATAGGAGCAAAACAATTAGCAGACGATGCAGAAAGAGAGACATGAATACCCAAGGAGAAACAATTCGAGAGGGTCCAGATGTCCACATCGGCATATGGGTCCTCCAAATAGTCCACAAGCTGTTCATCATGGGCCCCTTCCATAGAAAACTCCAAGACAAGAAATCTTTATTGAAATGACCAACTGTTTCCCAACTGTCACGAGGGGTAGAGTTCTTGGTGCTCAGCAACTATTATCATAAAGGAGGTCTGAGCAATGTCAGTGTCAATATACATAATCCCAGTGGGTCATAAGGACCTGAGCTCTATCAGGGAATGGTGCACAGTAATCAATGGAGGAAGGCGGATTCGAAGAGTCGACGTCGAGTTAATCAGTAGGAGATAGTCGAGGTCACCCAATGAGCGATAAAGCAAAAACAAATCACCATAGGTAGCGAATATCACGGCGGTTAGGGTAGCAAGTAATGTAGTAGTCAAGTTGTAGGTATCACGAAGGTTCATAAGCCGCCATGGCCACACAGAGCACAGGGTCGCCGCTGAGGCCTAGGGTTTCCACCATCGCCGCTCCTTCTCCAGACCCTCTTGACAAAAACCAATAGTTAGAGTTGCTTCTTGTTGAATTATTTTGTGATGGCTTAACTGTATGATCGTTACAACATGACAAGTTATTGCATGTAGGGGTAATTAAGACCACCCATTTAATTATTTTAAGACTTCATGATGGCTTAAAGGTTTCTTGATGGTTACAACAGGGAAAATTCTTGCATGTAAAGGTAATTAAGACCACCCAATGAATTCTTTTAAGACTTCATTCATTAGCCTCATAAAGGTACTTGGAGCATTGGTAAGTCCAAAGGGAATTACCAACCATTCATATAAGCCATTATTAGTTTTGAATGTTGTTTTCTATTCGTCACCTCTTCTCTGATTCTGATATGATCATATCCACTTTCTAAATCTATTTTAGAAAAATATGCAACACCACTTAGACAATATATTAGATCATCAATACGAGGTAATGGAAACCTGTACCTTATTGCGATTTTGTTTGTTTCTTGTGAATATGTGCACATTCTCCATCTGCCATTCTTTTTTGGAGTTAATACTGTTGGAACTGTTAAACACATGTATTGGAAATACACACACGAGAAATATAAGTGTGAGATATCTTATTATTCACCATAGATGTACATTTACAATACAATGGTGTGACTCTTGGATTTCACATTCCAAGGTCACTTGGACTCCTTTTGTGATTGTTTAGCTTCCACACCTACCCATAGAGGATTAGGTGTCCAAAATTCCCTCCCTTAATCCGAAAGGGTATGTGTGAGTCCAAGAAGAGAGTTGTAATACAAATATGCAAAGTATGCATGGAAACACTTAGGCTGAATCAACTCTCTGAAATGTTGGCATAAAGAAGTGGTTTAAGGATGACCAACAACACTGGAACACTTAGTGAAGTTCCCAAAACTCTTCCAAATATGGCAAGAACATGAGGGCTTCTGCTAGAGGAAGTGTCCATCATATTTGAAGAGGGAGACCTTCAACCTAGAAGAAGGGAGGTCCCCAACCTGTGACGGTTTAAGGATGAACACCAACTCTGGAATACTTGATGCATTTTCTGGAACTCTTCCAAAACTGGAAAGAAGATGAAGTCTTCTGCTAGAGGAAGTGTCCCAAATTCTTTGAAGAGGAAGAATATCAACCTCACATAAATGGTTTAAGGCTGTCCACCAACAAAAGGAATGTTCACGGGCATCCGTGTCTTTGGCTACAAATCTAAATCTAGAATGAAAAGTTGTGGCTCAGGCTCGCTTGAACTGCTGTGTCTCTGGCTACAAATCTGAATATGGAATGAGAGATTGTGGCTCAGGCTCCCTTGATGTGGCTTCGAAGCTTGTAGATGACCACCATTTTTCCCCCTGTTAGGTACAAGGTGAGATGATGGCGAAAACTCAACTGCAATATTGTTCAATATTCTAAAACAAATTATGACATGCGACTTAAACATCTTCTTGGTTGTTGATGCCCATTGCCAAGAGGCAATCCATCCAAGATGAATCTTTGCTCTTGCAGGAGGCTTGTTTTTGAAGCATATGTGTGAAGAATGGGTGTGCCGCCCACAATGCTTGCATGGGTGAAGATCCAAACATTGATCTTTCATATGGCCAACTCGATCACAATGTTAGCATTTTTCAATCTGTTGTTGTTGTTGTGGAAGAGGAGCAGGATATGGAACAACTAAAAGTGAACTTTCATGAAGAAATCTGGCACTCTGAAATTTGATGGGCTTGGATTAGTCCGGAATATGAAAGGAAAACTCCTTGTCATATACAAAACTTGTTTTGTGCTTGTTATGGACAAGATCTTCCTAAGGTCTGATGATGGGCTTGGGAAGAAAAGTGTGAACATCCGCATTTGTATACAAATCTGCTTTTGAACTAGGCACTTAAAGTGAATTGACTGCACAATTATTGACTTGCTGCTTACAAGAGTCTATTTCAATTTTCTGAACAGAAACAAGTTCAGAATGATGACTCCACTGTTGTAATTCTTCTTTTTGGAACTGGGATTCAAGCTGCAAAAAATCAAACTGTTCTTGTGCATTTTGCAGAGAGGTTTGAATATTTGTGACAGTGTCTTTGCTGAATTTAACTATGTCTTCAACAAAGCATAGTATCAAAGTATTTAATAACTCCAATACTGCATTAATTCTGGTCATTTGCATTGAGTTAGATGGCTAAAGTGGTTTTGATGATAAACAAATATACCTTTTTGGAAAAAATGCACAGAGATAAATTTTCACAATGGAAAAATACACTATTGTAGCTACCTCCTGCGCGCTGCGTGCCTCTTTCCCTATGTGTGTTTACCATGTTAAAAAAACGCATGGTAAACACACATAGGGAAAGAGTAAACACACAAGGAGAAAGATAAGCGTGAGATATCTTATTATTCACCATAGATGTACATTTATAATAAAATGGTGTGACTCTTGGATTCTACATTCCAAGGTCACTTGGACTCCTTTTGTGACTATTTAGCTTCCACAAGAACAACACAAGGACTTAAACTTTCTCGGATGAGACCCTTATCCAAAAATTCCTCCACTTGATTTTTAATCTTTTCATTTTCATTTGGAGTCATTCTGTAGGTTGTTTTGTTTGGAAGGCTGGCACCTGGAATGAGATCAATATGATGGATAATACTTCTAATGGGAGGAAAATTATTAGGAAATTCATCTAATACAATATCAATGAATTCATTCAACATATTTTTAATTTCTTCTATAAGTTCATTAAGATTTGTACTTGTGAGGACTACTTTTGGATTACCGATCAAAGAAAAATTTATCTCCTCATGCTTTTTTTCTTGAAGGAACTATTTTCCACTAAGTAACATTACCTTGGATTGGTCTTCATCCTCTGAAATCTCCTCCTGATGATTCTTCCTGTTGTGAATTGCTACCTTCTTCTTTTTGAATGGGAAATCTTCCACTAGAAAATCCTCTACTTAATTGTACTCTACTTAATGATAATTTACATGATTGGCCTCTTCTCCTTATTGTACTTCTTCCTCTTCCTCTTTTACTATGCTTCCTAGCCAATTTTTCTTCGATCTTAAGGGCTATATGATAGGCTTCTTCAACAGTTTTTAGAGATAAAATATCTAATTAATCTTGTATTTAAAATATTTGGCCATTAATATATCTAGATAGTTTTTCATCATCTGCTTCCACATGACAAGACCTTATACTTAATCTATAAAATTCTTTCGTATATTATTTTACAAACATACATTTTTGCTTAAGATTTTTCATCTGATAGAAAAGATTTAATTGATAATATCGAAGAAGAAATTTACCTTTGAGATTGGCTACCATCTGATCCCAGCTAGTGATATTCCCTTTGTTTTTATTTATCCGTTCAGCTTGCACGCTATCCCACCATAGTAAAACATGCCCTTTTAATCTTGTCACCATGAACTTAACTTTCTTCTCTACAACTACATTTTCATAGTCAAAATATTTATCCATATCACTAATCCAATCAATCCGTTATTCAAGATTTAAATTTACTTCGTACATAGGCACGTCCAATATCGGCTTGGTACTTATTCTTGCAATCATCTTGACTATTTTCTCTTCTGGAGTTCCTTCTTCAACTTCTTCTTCTTCTAAGATTTCTTCTGCTTCACTGATATCACTAATGTCCACATCTCTTCTGCGTGTTGTCTCCAATGCATCTAATCATGTTTTAATATGTCTTACTTCATCAAGTAAGACTTGGTTGGAAGCTGGTATTCCTAGACCAATTCGAGCTCCCCTGACTCCTCTAACTCCTCTGGCTCTATGTGACATTTCTTATGCAATAATTGATAACTAATTCCTTCCAAATTATTTGAAAAGAGAGAATTTCCACTACTTTTCAAACTCTTTTTTTTTTGATCAATCAACATCAACATCATTATGTTTCTATTTCATTAAAAGAAGGCTAAAAATATCATAATTTTTTTTGGATCTATACTTAAATTAATTCCATCATTGTGTTGTTATTTCATTAAAATAAGGCTAAAAATATCATAAAATATTTAGGATTTATAATTAACTTAATTCCATCACTGCGACACATTTTCAAATGTTGTAAGTCAAAATAAAGACATCTTTAATATCAAAAATCAGGAATAATCACCTCCTTATAAGAAAAATTGTATCTACATGGGACAACTGACAAAGTTCTTACACCTGGGGATCTTATTTTTTGATTTAGGGATTTTTTCTGGGACCCAAATGACCATATTTTTAATTCCAGGTTTTGTATGATTGTGTATATGATTAGTACCAAAATTACCATATTTCATTTCATTTGCATATTCTTATTCACCAATTTAGTTATGGATCTCATTGTTGTTGTGTGTGATCCAATTGAGGTGGAGGTAGTTCAACCACTCTTCTTGCAAAATTTTGTTGCTCTCCTTCTTGATTTTGGGCATCCAGTTTACCTTCTTCGGCACCATCTTACAAAAGAATATGGAGATGATTTTATTATTGGAGATGGAAGGCTCAATGTTGGGATTGACACATTGATATTTTTTTGCATAGATCAGGCATTCTGGAATCTTGGATCTGCGAGATTTGACATTCATGGTAACTTAGCATTCATGATTTATGACCTAATGAAGCTTGTTTATGCAACTCATAGGAAAATAATTGATGTAATCACCTTTTTGAAGAATTATTTCTCTAAGTAGTTTGGAATTACATACCCAATGATTCAACATTAGTTGAATTAGCATTGGAGAGGCAACATAGAGGAACTTGATAAGCAAGGATTCCTTCGAGAATAAAGTTTTGACACAAGGAGAGGGGTGTAGAGTCTTCCAGTAGTCATTGAAACTCAAAATGGTTCATAGGGACCTAACAAAAAAAGAACAATAACTTGAGGATGAATCCTCCAATATTGCCTAATAATTTAAAAATTATCAAATAATGAATGCCTAAAGGGGAATGGGAGATCTCAAACCATGAAGGAGAAAGCTGGCTTAAGAAGGAATATATGGAATCTAGCACTAGTACACTGTGAATGGAATATTATGTAGGGAAGGAAAACATTGTCAGTTCCAATTAGAGTGGGCCTGGAAATGAGGATTGGTGTTTAAAGGAAAATCACTATAAATACTCAACAGGAGATAGATGCAAAGGAACAGATTAAATTTGTGGTTTTTAAGGGGACACAAAATTTGCACACACTAAAAAATGTGCATAAAGAATGCATTCATGCTCATCAAAACAAAATTCACAAAGTAATCCATCCTAGATCCGAAGTGAAACTTTCAAAATAAAGAAACAACATTTGAATTTAATTATTACAAAAGTGGTATGTAAATAAACTAGCCCTTCACATCCAACTCTTGTTCACAAGAAAATCCAACAGCATATGCACATAAATTTTCCTAAAGTGACGCATGAGAAAATCATCCTTACATGTTCCAGTGAGGTCCATAAGGAAAAGTAACAACTCTTGGACATAAGGTTTCCTCCTAATCATGACTAGGGGAAGGAGAAAATAACTCTTTCATAGTTCAAGGAGCATATTTAAAACAATCAAGCAAAACTTGAAAATATAGAGGGAAAGAAACATGCTAAATATTATACATCGAGTATGGAATAAGGCCAAAGTGAAGCTCAATATGAATTTAAAGAAGTTCATATTTATAATGAGCATCATAGAAGAGGGGAGGGATCTTTGATTTTTCCAGCATTAAAGGATCCCTTGTCGAGAATAAATATGCTTAGTGATCTGGATGAAAAGAAACATATGAAACAAAACCCATCAGATATGGAAGAGGTGTGGTGGCAGTATACAATTGAACATGCAAAATATTATTTTTTAGTCAACATGACATAAATAGGGGGAAAATTATTAATTGTGCACTTTTAGAGGATCTAGTGACAATTTTTTGTATCAATTTCAAGCATAGAGAAGAAAAGAGACATGGTGATAAAGCTGCAAACCTTACAACAAGCCTTGAAATGGCATAATGTTGAATGTGTGGAATACATTTTCCATGATACTGCAATGAAAAATCATGGAATTTGGAAAATGTCATGAAGCCTATCTCAAGTTCCATTCATTTAGATCTAAATTTCATGGAAGAAGAAAAGTAGGCCAAAGGAGAATTATCAAGAAGAGATGATTCTTTAAAATAAAACGATGTTGAAAAGGATAAAGAGGACTAAGTGGCATAATTAAAAACATAAGAGGACTCTTCAGAAAATGGTCCAGTCGAGGATTTTGTAATCTATATGAAATACATTATCTCACTCATTCAAGAAAGCACTCAAAAAGAGACAGACAACAATGATATAGAGAAAATGTATTTAGAAGAAAGATAAAGTTGGAATTATAGCCCGAGATAGGGCTATGGGAAGAGAAAAATTCCATTTTTAAGGTGGAGTCAGAGTTCCATGAGTATTAGTTGAATGAACATAATTATCCACCCCTTATTTTGGAGGAGTTGGAGCTGATAAGTTTCCTACTACCTCATTAGTTCAAGAAGTCCCGTATGAGAAAATATGAAGAGATTCCTCAATGTGATTTTCATTTGACATTCAATATACACTCAACTCTTTTTGTATAGCAGTATCTTTATCATTGCCCTTAAATTGAATTACTCGGAAAGAAATAGACAAAAGACACTTACCTATTTCAATAAGTTGAAAAAAAAGTTCTTTTTGAAGGGTTTGTTGGAGAGGAATCTATCATTTAAAAGACCAGGAAAATAATTTCCTTTCAAAACCAAAATATACTATCACTAGGGAAGGGAGTTCTTACATTTAAAAGTGGTTACCATTCTTCTCACTAGAAAATTTGATTGTTTCTTTTTATTTGATGGGAAAATAAATGATCGTTAAAAGGAAATAAGGTCTTAAATTATGATCCTTAAACAAGTCACTAGATTCCCTGATTATGACATGTTTTTTTCTTCTTACTTTTGGGTCTTGTTGATGTTTGTTATTATGAATGAGGCCCAAAGTTCCAAAGAAATGGAATATTCGTAGTTCAAAGAAGAATTATGGAAATATCATTGTAGATAATTTATTTGAGCCGATATTTATTAAGAATCCTCAAGGGTTAAAAAAAGCCCAAATGTCCCTTATCCATAAAAATTGACGATTAAGATAACTCTATGCTCTATGGTCAAATGACAAGTGAAGGTGGATAGCGTAATATTAGAATTATATACCATACTTAAGCTTCTTAGTAGTCTCTTATGAAGTACAACTTGTCATAGTGATAAGTTGTTATGATATTAAAGAATTCTAGCTGTAAAGTAGAATTAGAGTTCCCTGAGTAGTATAAGAGGAATTCAACATTTGGAATGTGATAGAAGCGAGTCATTTCCTAGAAGGGTGAAGTCTGCTAAACCTAGTCAGAAAAACCAAGTGCATCCTTCATGCAACAAAAAAATAAGCATGCAAATTTCCTCATATAGAGGTCTTGAGTACTTTGGACAAATTTTCTCATCGATTATGAAAAAGTGCATCTTACATGCAATTAATAACAAAGAAGTTGTTCCACAACAATTACAAAATGGATATTTTGATTTGAGGTCCAGTAGTTCATTAAACATAATTCTACACCCCTTATTCTAGAGGATTTGGAGTCGAGAAAGTTCCTACTATCTCATCAGTTGAAGAAGGGACACATGAGAGGATTTGAAGATATTTCTTAATGAGAGAGGCATTTGACATTCAATCACTTTTTTTTGTCTAGAAATATCTTTACCTGTTGCCTTAATTTCAATAACTCAGAAAGCACTAGACAAAAGACACTTTCCTATTTCAATTAGTTGAATAAAAAGGTATTCTTGAAGGGTCTCTTGGAGAGGAATCTTTTATTAAAAAGATCAAGACAATAAGTTTCTTTTAAAATCAAAATGTACTATCACCAGGGAAGAGAGATCTTACATTTAAAAGTTTCTACCATTCTTCTCATTAGAAAATTTGATTTTTATTATTTGTTAGATGGGAAAATAAATGATTTTTGAATTTTTTCTTAGAAAAATGCCAATAAAGAAACAAAATTTCATAAATTCTTTACTTCTTTAATTTATGCTTTTCTTTACGGCGTTTAGCTAGTTTAAATTAAATCTAAAAGCAAAAATTATTGGGGAGATGTAGTGGTTAAAAATACAATTCCGTAGTCATATTTATTTCTAAATTAATAAGCATATACAAATTTAATTCTTACAATAAACTCACAAATATAACAAAACAAGATGATAAACCATGTATATTCACCCCCATTTTACCATGGATATTATAAACTTGCAAATAAGTGTTTTTACAATACCATGGGCCAATATCATGGATTATTAATACCACATGCCCAAAAACCATAATTCATTTCAAAATTTAAAATATATATATATATATATATTTTATCTCATATATTCTAAATTAAATCTGAAAAAAACATGTATGCTCGTAACCATTTTGACTTAGTTGAACTAAAATAAAATAAAAATTAAATTAAATTTAAAAAATAAAATAAAGTAAAATAAAAAAATTAGTAATTATAATTATCAATGCAACATTTTGACTGGGTCAAATTGCACAAAACTAAAAATAAAAATAAAATAAAACAGATTAACGAGTATGGAAGAGATGTTATAATGCAATGTTTAACATTCAAATTACATGAAAATTAAATTAAAAAATAAAATTAATAAAAAGATTATTATAATTTAATGTAAACATATTGATTTCAGGTTGGAAGCTAGACCTCAAAACCAAAGTTCAGGATGACATTCTAGATGAGGAAATGGAACCTATGGTGACTGATCCCGAGAATGCAAGAGGAAAATTGTCCCTGTTCAAGCAGTCTATCTATATTTATTGGAAAATGAAGTGTGTAATGGCAAAGACCATTGTAACAGTTCAAAAGGTAGTAGATTTAACTAGTAGATTCAAATTGAGATTTTTTTGGTATTGAGTTAATCAAGCTCAAGCAGTCTATCCATATTTATTGGAAAATGAAGTGTGTAATGGAAAAGACCATTGTAACAGTTCAAGAGATAGTAGATTTAACTAGTAGATTCAAATTGAGATTTTTTTGGTATTGAGTTAATCAAGCTCTGTAGTTACCGAGACCTTATAAATTGTAATGGCATAACCAAATTGCCAAAGTCCAACTAGATGAATTGTATTCATGGGCTTGGTAATAGTGTTGTGGATTATGTGATATATGATATCCTTGTCTCCAACCAAATTGTGAATTTTTAACTTTTAAATGATAATGAGCTTGATTATGATCATAGACCTTTATCTTTCACTTTAAAATTTTACTTTTTGACAAAGTAAAATGAATCTCTTCTTAAAGGATTTAAAAAGAATGATTATACCTATTAACTTATAAAGATATGGTTGAGCACCTCTATCATAATTTTACTACAATCCTCTCTAATACCATCAATAATTTATCTACTAAGGTGACTAGTATAAAAATAATAATAGAAATATCAACCTTTGGTATGCTAATGATAGTAAAATTGGTAGAAAGTCAATTATGGATGATCCTAGTGAAACCTTAAAACTTGATAAGATAAATGTGTACAAAACCCTTATTAAAAGAAAGAAAATATGCTATATAAATAGGGAGAAAGACGAGCTACTACACCTTTCTAAAGTTGACCCCAAAGTTTTTTGGAGGAAAATTCTAATTTGTAGAACTAAAGAAAATTTTTTTACTCCCTTAAAGAGTTGGTATATCTACCTTAAAAACCTTTATGAGTCCCCTAATTCTAGGGAAACCATTTTGAATGCTCCTATAGAGGATGATATATTTTCTTTAGAAGACATTGAATTTTGGGTTAAGCATCTCACTAATGGGAAAGAAGGATATTGAAGGCTATCAAGCTGAAATTTTTAAAATGGGAGGGCATGTCCTCATCTCTCACGTACACATGCTCTTTAATTTTGTAGTGAAGCACGAATTTCCTAAGCCTTGGATGTAGAACCTTATTGTGCCTATCTTTAAAAGTGAGGATAAACACATTCCCTCTAATTAAAAAACTATTATAAACACCCACATTTTAGCCTAGTTGTATGGACTTATTTTGGAAAAAAAGATGAGCTTATGACTTGAAATACATGGTAAAAGAGCTAAAGGAAAAGCCGGGTCTAGGATACATCACTCTATTGTTGACCATCTTGTTACTCTTAGTATCATTGCAAAGGAATGCAACAATAATACAACTGACCTCTGCTGTTGTTTTGTGGACTTTAGAAAAGACTTTAACATCGTTACTTGGAAAAATCTATGGACGATGCTAGAGGAGCCATTGGTTCCTTTCGAGTTGAGGGTTATTGTGAAAAGGATATATAAGAATGTTATTTCCAAGATTAATACAATTGAGCGTTGGTTAGAATAAATTAATTGCAATATCATATTCAAGCAAGGGTGTCCCTTATCCCCTATGCTTTTTGGCATTTACATTGATAAGCTTGAAGAGTGTTTAGAAGAAATAGGATATTATGCCCCCACACTCATTGGTATCATCATAACTCTTCTCCTTTATGTTGATGATATTTTTCTTCTAGCAAGGAGCCATGATGACCTCGACAAAAAACTAAGAATCTTCCAAGGTTTTTTCTCCCAGATGAATATGATTGTTAACACTAACAAGACTAAATTCATGATAATTAAATTAAAAAATATACCTTGATAGTTTCATTTACGATAAAAATTACTTAGAAAAAGTAAAAACTACTTGGAAGAAATAAAAAATATTTGGAGGAAATTCCTTGATATAAATTTCTAAAAATATATATACATCATCAACTCAATTGGAATTATAGCCTTAATTTTGGTATGACCAGAAATTCCCACTAAACTATTTATCAAATGCTTTATAAATTAATCAAACGATATATAAAGTGATAGCAGTGTGATATTTATTAAGTTAATGTATAAGACTCATGTGATAATAGTGTGATATTTATTAAATTAATTTACAAGACTTATTCTCCTCAGTGAACGATTTAACTTTTAAACGATATCAAATGCTGTACAAAGTGATAATAATGTGATATTTATCAAATTAGTATATAAGATTTATTTTTGATAATAATGTAATATTTTATCAACGATTATCAAATGATGTATAAATTGATAATAATGTGATATTTATCAAAATTAACATACAACATCTATTTTAATAATAATGCAATATTATTAAATGATGTAAAAATTGATAATAGTGTGATATATATCAAATTAGTATATAAAACCTATTATTGTGTTAGACAAAGCAACTCATTCCACATAACGATTTATGTTTTAAACTTTTAAGGCTCTATAGGGTGGCAATAGTGTGATATTAAATATATTAAATACTAGATAGGGCATATAGGGTGGTGTATAAATTAATTTACAATAAGATATTAATTGTGTAAATTTTTATTTCAACTTAGGATGAGGATATGTACGTTTTTTTTATTTCAACTTAAGGTAGAAGAAGATCTGTTGACTTTTATTTTTATTTTTTAATTGAAAGCCTAGATTGATTCTTAAGGGAACTAGATAGGGTAAATAGAGTGGTATATAAATCAATCCACAGTACGATATTAATTGTCCAAGGCTTCTTATTTCAACTTAAGGTAGATGAGGAGCCTAGATTGATTCTCAATGGAACTAGATAGGGTAGATAGGGTGGTGTATAAATCAATCCACAGTACGATATTAATTGCCGAAGGCTTTTTATTTCAACTTAAAGTATATGAGGATCTGTTGATTTTTTTTTTTTTTTAATTGACAACCTAGATTGATTCTTAAGGGAATATGCTCAACATATGCTTAGTCTTAATTTTTATCAACCACTGTAGTGTATTATAGAGTTTGTTAGGTTTCATTTAATTTTAATAAATTTAAAACTAGCAATTGCACCACATGTTGCAAAGGAAACACCGTAAGGTTGTAGTATAGGAAAGAATAGCATATAAGAAAGAAGCGGTAGTAGGAACTTTCTCGGCTCCAACTGATCCTCCAAAATAAGGGGTGGATAATTATGTTTACTGGACCTCTAATGAAAATATCCATACTGGGTAATTGATGTGGAACAATTTCTTTGTTATTAATTGGATGTAAGATGTGTTTTTTCATAATTGATGAGACATTTTGGCCAAAATACTCAAGACCTCTATATGATGAAATCTACATGTTTATCTTTTTGCTGCATGAAGGATGCACTTGGTTTTTATGAGCAAGTTGGCCATAGTTCACCCTTCCACAAAATTATTTGCTTCTATCACATTCACAATGTTGAATTCCTGTGATACTACTCCTAGAACTGTGACTATGCTCTACAACTAGAATTATTTAAAATGGAATAAAAATTTATCACTATGACATGTTGTACTTCATAAAAGACTACTAAGAAGCTTAAGTATGGTAAATCCACCTTCACTTTTCATTTGAACATAGAGCATAGAGTTATATTAATCGTTAAATTTATGGATTAGAGACATTTGGGCCTTTTTTAACCCTTGCGGATGATTAATTAATCTTAGTCAGATAATTTATATTAATAAATTATCTACAATCATATTTCGATGATTCCTCTTTGAACGACCAATATTCGAATTCTTTGGAACTTTTCACCTTAGTGAGAATAACAAACATCATCAAGACCCAAAAGTAAGAAGAAAAAAGCAGCTCATAATCACAGAATCTAGCGACTTCTTTAAGGATCAGAATTCAAGACTTTAGTGCCTTTTAAATATCATTTATTTTCCCATCAAATAAAAAGAAACAATCAAATTTTGTAGTGACAAGAATGTGAACAAATTTTAAATGTAATAACTCCCTTCCCTAGTGATAATACATTTTGGTTTTGAAAGGAAATTTTTTTCCCAATCTTTTAAAAAATAGATTCCTCCCCAAGTGACTCTTTAGAGATACCTTTTTGTTCAACTGATTTCAATAGGTAAGTGTCTTTTGTCTAGTATTTTATGAGTCATTGAAATTAAGGGTATAGGTAAAGAGACTACTAGACAAAAAAGAGCAGAGTGAATGAATGTCAAATGAAAATAACATTAAGGAATCTCTTCTGATTTTCTCATGTGGGCCTTCTTCAATTGATGAGGTAGTAGGAACTTTCTTAACTCCAAATCCTCCAGAATAAGCAATGGAGGATTATTTTCAGTGAGCTAATACTCATGTAACTTTGACTCCTCCTTACAATTGGAATGTTTCTCTTCCCATAACTATATCTCGGGCTATAATTCTAGGTTTCTCTTGCTTCTGAATAAATTGTCTCTATATCACTATTGTCTGTGTCTTTTTGAGTGCTTGCTTGAATCAATGAGATAATGTAGCTTATCTGGATTCCAAAATCCTTGACTAACCCATTTTCTAAAGAGTCCTCTTCTGTTTTTAATTCTGATATTTGGTCCTCCATATCCTAGTCAACAACGTTTCCTTATAAAGAATCATATATTCTTGATAAGTCTCCATTTTCATGCTTTTATTCTTCCATGTACTTCATATCTAAAAGAATGTAACTTGAGATAAGCTTCGTGACATTTTCCAAATTCCATGATTTTTCATTGCACTTCTCATGTGTATCAGGGAAAATGGATTCCATACATTCAACGTTATGACTTTTTAGGGCTTGTTGTAAGGTTGGAAGATTCTCTTCACGGTGTCTCCTTTCTTCTGTATCCTTGAATTTGATACAAACAATTGTCACTGACCCCTTTAAATGTGCACAATTAATAAATTTTCCCCTATTCATGTCATGTTGACTAGAAAAAATATATTTTTCATATTCAATTGTATGTTTCCACCACACCTCTTCCATATCTGATGGGTTTTATTTCATATGTTTCTTTCCATCAAGAAGCATAAGAATTCTTGGCAAGGGATCCCTTAATTCTGGAAAAATAGAGAGCTTGAAAGAGATGTGGATGTATTTGGAAATGATGAGGAAATGAGAGATGTAGAGGAACTTGTCAATGAGAATTTTGACCACACAAATGAAGTCACCATTTTAATATTTTAAAATTTTTCATTGTACATGTCAAGTTAAAATTAAAAATACAAAATTTATATTTTTTTTATGTAGGGACAACATCTTACCTGCAACAAGAAAAAAAATCAGAAAGAGTATGTGTGTAGTTACAAACTATTACAATTAAATAATTAATGTTAAATTTAGTGTTATTTAAGAAATGAGAATTATGATCATTCATATTATTGCTCAAGATAAATCATGTCCTGTGAAATAATTTGGAAATTTAAAAAATATCACATATTTTAAAAAAATTCATTATTAATTTAAATTTTTTACATTTTAAGAAATAATACTCACAAATAATAAAAGAGTTGTAACATAAATAATATATAACAAAAACCCATGTATTTTTGGAATACTAAATAGTTGTAACAAAAATAATATAGAACCAGAAAAACTATGTATATTTGGATGTATGAAAATTTAGATACATATTATTAAGTAAAATTTTAAAAGAATAATGGTTATAAACATTTAAAAATAAATTTGGGCCTTTTTTAACCCTTGGGGATGATTAATTAATCTCAGTCGGATAATTTATATTAATAAATGATCTACAATCATATTTCGATAATTCCTCTTTGAACGACCAATATTTCACTTCTTTGGAACTTTTCACCTTAGTGAGAATAAAAAACATCATCAAGACCCAAAAGTAAGAAGAAAAAATAAGCTCATAATCACAGAATCTAGCGACTTCTTTAAGGATCATATTTCAAGACTTTAGTGCCTTTTAAAGATCATTTATTTTCCCATAAAATAAAAAGCAACAATCAAATTTTGTAGTGACAAGAATGTGAACAAATTTTAAATGTAATAACTCCCTTCCCTGGTGATAGTACATTTTGGTTTTGAAAGGAAATAGTTTCCTGCCAAGTGGCTCCCCGAACCACAATTTCCTAGGGATTTGAGATCATTCCAATTCTAATAAGTTTCTCATTATTATTTATAACATTCATTTATATATAAAAAAATTTTATTTAGAAAAATTATCTATTACTTTTAATAAAAAAAATAAAATAGATTGGCTCCACACCCACCAATTTCTTAGGGATTTGAGATCATTCCAATTCTAATAAGTTATTCTATGATAAGTTTTTCATTATTATTTATAACATCCATTTATATATAAACAAAAATTATTTAGTAAAATGGTCCATTTTACAAGCTTATGTGTAATTTTTTATACATGATTAATCAGGTAAATGTGTGCATTAGTAATACATTCTTCTTGTTGCAATAGTTTTTTTGGTTATATTTATGAAGCCTTTGACTATATCAATTACATTAATATTTATAATGTAGTTGTACAGTTAATTTATAAAGTGACTTATAAGTTGTTGAGAAACATAACATTAAGTATTATATGGAATGAAATACCATTTTTTTTTCAGAGGGAAAAAAGCACTGGTTTTGATAGATGAACCAATACAAGTTTCATTACCATATATTTTATCCAATGGTATCAGAATTTTAAAAATTTACAAAAACTAGCATTATCCACAAATATCAAAATATCACATTATGTGTGTAGAGCATGGTAGATATGTATCCACAATCATAATTCTAGAAAATAGAGGAAACAAACAACAAAATAAATATTGAGGATGATAAACAATACATATAAGTGTTGTATGTTCGAGATTAGGACAATTTATCAAGTTGTGTACTTCTTGGAAAATATATGGGCCCAAACTATTACCATGGGAGTGGAAGAGTCGCCACAACCATGAGCTCATCATTTGTGAACCTGCTAATATGCATCGCACCCGCTGCCGCTGAGAGTCCCCTTTTAGATAATATCAACAACATAGTTCCATTCCTTGGGGACGTGGACGAAAGAAATCTGTTGGAAGGATTTCTTAAGTATACTCACATGGTCGAACCAACCGGCTAGATGTGGAAGAGATATGGAATTTTTTCCATTCATATACTCTACGAGTACTTTTGAATCACCAAAAATATGAAAGTTCTGAATATGCAATTTTTTAGCATGCCACATAAGCCCCCATAAAGCTAATGTTTCTGCGCGCATGTTGGATATGGTGCCCCCATACTAGTGTGTTTTTTAGTACCGCTCATATGAATATCTCAACCAATATCCACATCCATAAACTCCAGATTGTGCTGCCTCGACAAAATATCCCGTAGGAAAAGTTATCCGGTGTGGAAGTTGTCAGACACTCATATCATGTGTCGTAGGATTAATGGCCACTTGCAACCCTATTAGCCACTCTCATAAACAATAATAAATCCAAAATAAATTAATAAATTAAATATTAAAAGTTAGGAATCTATGCCTAACTCTCTAGATTGGGTTGTTCCTCTAAGTTAGGAGTTAGTTTAGGTAGCTCCTAGATTGGTGTGTGAATGGTTGAGAAATTGTCTCAACCAAAGTGTCCAAGATAAAACGCACTATCTTGAGACACAGTCTCCTCATCTATTTAATTGTAATATTACATTATTTTAATAATGAGAAAATATGTGAGGAAGCCGTGAGACTGAAGCCTTTTCTGCCATGACTGTGTTTGGGTATAAATTTGTGTGTTTTTATGTGTGTTAATGATGTGTGATTATTCAACATGCCCCATCCATTTCACAATATTGGATACAATGTGGTTAGTATTAAGTGGCCATCCATAATGATGCAGGAGAATCCTACTCAATTGTCATTATTTATTTGGGTGATTTAGGGGGTGATCTTTTTTTTAATTATTTTATAAATTATGCACATTTTAAATAAATTAAGAGGAAAATATGAGTGTGAGGTTTATTGTAAATATTCTCTTATAATTGAGAATATGAGTGGAGTTGGGTTGTATAGATATCTTAGGGATTATGAACTCCTTAAATAGAATTTAGTTGAGTTAAAGGAGGGATAAAACTATTTTAGGATTTGGTTGAGTTATTTGTGGAGGAAATCATGGATTCAAATTAATCCACAATTATGTATAAATATGAGCTTTGTATGAGGATGAAATATAAATATAGAGAATGGAATAGGACAAAGGAAAAAATGTAGAGAAGGATAGTGTGCCAGTGTGTAGAATGGTGAGGGCCAAGAAGGCAACACATGTAATATTCGGTCAAAGAAGGGTTTGAATCTGTAATTTCTTGTTGTTATTATATGCAAGTATTTTTTTTGTTCGGTTCTCTGTTTAAATATATTATGGTTTCGTTGAAGACTATGAAAATCGATATTTAATATTATAGAGCAGGTGTGAACTCTAACTTCCACGTATATCCAGATTTTTGCAATATTCACTGCATCATTTGGTATTAGAACCCAAAGATCCAATCAGTGTAGCCGCGGATGAAAGATGAGTGCGTTTGTGCATTAGTTGAATTAGTGTGTGCTTTGAAAGAGTGTGAATAATTCCAAGCGCAAAGGGGCAATAAATGAGCCAGCGGATGTAGGTTGTGAAGAATTGAGATGGCAAGCGGATTGAATAGCGTGTAATATGAAGGCGAATGTTGGATGGGAGACAACGCAGAGTGGAAAGCACATGGTGCAGGCAACTATGGATTCTGAATGATAAGATTGGCATGCATGGAATGATAGTCGAATAGTGCAAGCTTGATCGTGAGAATTGAAGGGAACGTAAGGTATGAAAATTCATTTCAAAAAGGAATTTTAAATGGTGAAAATTAAATGGTTTATTTTATTTTCATCATTAAATACATCTTGGAAAAAGTGAAATTTATTCAATGATTAAGGTGTTGTAGATCACCAAGGGGATTGTATTTCAATTGTTTAAGTATCATGTGAGTAAAAGAAAGTAATAATGGGAGTTGACATAATTAGTGCTCTATGATATTATCATATAATAAGAATGGAGTATGAGAGAGAATTGGTGGAGTGAAGATTTTACATCATGAGAATGTATTAAGGGTGGATGTTCATCTGTATATTGTATAACTTGAATTAGAGTCAAAATATCCACTATTGTTCCGTAGCAACATTCAAGAAACTATTGCCGTCCAGCATTGGCAGGAATCGGACCCTCCCTCCTCTCCCCATGAAAGCATCATTTGGGACAATTGGAACCTTACCATCAATCCTCTTAGCCCTCCCCTCCCTAAATCCTCCCCTCATCAAGAATCTCCCAGTACTTGGTCTCCACCTTCTAACAACAACATCAAGATGAAATTTGACGGTGCTTCCAAAGGCAATCCAAGAAAGGCAAGCTATGGAGGTATTTTTAGGAACACAGATGGAAATATCCTAAAAATTTTCTATGGTTCACTTGGGAGAGATTCCAACAACTCAGCTTAACTTGAAGGATTATGGCAGGGTCTCCTTATTGCAGTAGAGGAGAACTTCTTTCCCCTGGTTGTTGAAGGTGACTCCAAGATTCTTATTGAGGCTGTATCTTGCATTCAACATGGATCCCCAACATCTAAAGTGGCCTCCAGTTGGCGCCTTTTGAACAGACTGGAGCAAGTTGAACATTGGATCAAAATTCCTCATGCCATTTCTTTCAAGAATATCTGCTGCATTGTAAACAAAGTTGCGGATCGCTTAGCCAACAAAGGAGTTGACCAGAAACTTCTCCTCTTCACAGGTTATCTTCACAATTCAGATGATGCTTCCCTTATTCATGACTGCACTATTCTGGTGCACAAGGATCTCCATTTCCTGAATGCAGGTGTTTAATAGAGTGTCGTTGGTGGAGGCTGTGAAAGGCGACAAGTGGTATGGCCACTTTTTGACACATGATTGCTGTACATCGCCCTTAAATGAGATTGCTGTGGTTGATTCGATGATCTTCCCTTCCCCGAGTTTCATTTACTCGATGTGCTGGCCACCTTCAATGGCATCGAGCACCCCTGTCCACCACTATGTCACCATTGCCTTCAACTCACCTTGGATCTCCCTCTCTAGTCCTCATCTCCATTTCTGCTCCCGAATTGCTTTCAAGTCCTACAACGAAGCAGGATTTCCCCCGCCTGCAGTGATACCGAGCGCTCTACTCCGCGCGACCATTTTCAGTCCTGGCCATTCACCTCCTCACGGAACTCCTCTCTGCTCCTGGCCCAGACCTTTTCGCCCACCTACTCAGCTTCCCCCTCTTCGCCCTCTCAGTCTTCCGACAGTTCATGCTCCCTCTTGACCTTTTGCAGGCATACTAAGATGCACAGGCAACGAATGAGATGCAGGTGGGGTGGCAGAGGCAGGGGTGGTGAAGGAAGGAGCAGTGGTGGCTCTTGCCCACCCAGTGGCAGAGTTTATTGGGCTTATTCGCCATCTGCTAGCAATGAAGCTAGCTTTCAGTTCAGCAGCGCACTGGACAAGCTGCGCGTCAAAACAAATATTATGGTTGTTTTTCAGGAGGAGCCCTCAGGCGCTGTGAGCTCTAGTTCCCAGAAACAAAGGCGAAAATCGACTATCTCGGTAAAGCCTCCTCCTGTAATCAGAAAGTCCACCGCCCTTCCTGTGAAACTAGGTTCCTAGACTTCAAGCAGTGCTGGGACGAGAAATAACAGCTCCTCAAGCGAGGAATTAGAATGGCAACACTCCACCTCTCCCTCCTATTCAGAGCACTCAGCCTCGGATGATGAAAACAAGGTTGCGGATGACCGAGATGAAGACTACAACTGCCCAATTGTGGAAGAAATTCTGCCACATGACAGAAAACACGATGACAGCTAGTAGGTTAACATGTCTCTTTCTCTCTTTTTGGTTTTTTGGAGTCAACATCAATGTAACTATGGAGACGCTGTTTGTATTCACCATAGTAACACTAGCTCTTTCTGCACTTTCAGTTTTTTGGAACAATGTATGCTGGTTTCCCGTTTATGGGCAGCAATTTTGGGTCGATTTCCCGGTCACGGGCGACTTATATTTTGCGTTTTTGAATTTTGCTTCCCTCCAGGTTAGCTAGTTTTTCAACTTGGAGGAGACGCTAGCTATGTCCATTATGTGCCATTATAATAGATTAAACCAACTTAGAAAAAAAAAATATCCACTATTGTAATTATTAGGTCAATCTTTGAAGTCAAATAAGATGTCAAGGTCAAATGAAGAAATTTGGATAGCTTGAGTCAAGTTAAACCATTGAGTTATTTTACATAAGGGTGCATTTTTCATCCAATATGAAGAGTTGATGTTAAGTCTGGAGTCAAAGAGTCTTAAATCAAATCAAAGGTTTGAATGTAATTGGGTGCATGATCGGAGGAGCCCGACACCCAAAGAGTTGGTCATTGTAGCACAAGAATTACTACAATTGTTTTTTGTAGCAAAGATAAGCAAGAGAGTTGCCCAGAAGATGATTCCAAGACAGAGAACCGAAAGATACCAAGCGCAGGAAGAGAGCTTGCATTGTTGGATGGCAAGTAGGAAGGCTTGCTGAAAAGGGGATTGAATGAAATCCACAAGTGAACAGATGAAGTTCACAAAGGAGGAGAAGATGACTGTTGATAGTCATTTAAGAGGTTCTAAGAAAGGCCACAACAGAAGGAAGAAGAAGGAAGATGCCAAGGCAAACAACATATGGAAGCATTTGACTGATGAAAAATATGAGAGGGAGAAGGCTGAGATAGCAGTTCATCTTGAGTTATTGATGGAATTTTTGCAAAGAACTAAGAAAGACTAGAGACATGGTTGGACCATGAGGAAGAAAGTGAAATGGCAGAGACTACAAGTAAAGAGGAATCAACAGGTAAATATGTAGTTAACATAAGAGCTGAGAAAGCTCGAGCGGATGATGAGTGTGCAATTGAGATGTGAAGAACTCAGAGAAGTTGAGTTGGAAATGGAAGTTTCCATTTGTGGACTAGAACAAGGTGAAATTTTGGGAGAAGAGGTTAATGAGAAAGATATCATGGAATATTGGAATAGTTCAGAACAATTTGAAGATATGTTGACAAGGGAAGCATATGAGGCTATGAGGCCTTGTATTTTTAAATCTCATAGTTTGTGTATGTTTGCAGGATGTGCAGAAGATGATGGACGGTTTGGTGGAATTGTCACAAAGATGAATGAAGCTCTTCAGGTGAGGTATGATGGAGAATTACTTTCAGAGGAGGAAGGTACTGATTTATTGCATCAAAAAGAATTCATAGATGAATTTCTGTTTGGTTTAAGACAGCCAGTTGAAGCTGTTATGGAGCAGAAGCATAATGAAAATGCCATAGTGATATTCCAAGGAGGTAAAGAAATGAATTTGTTTAATGAAATTGATGAAAGAATTTTGTAATGTGATGATATAGAAAACATGATAACTTCGGAGAATTTCCAAAAGAAGAATGAAACTGAGAATGAAGGTTGTGTTGGAGTGCTGGAAAGATTTCACCTGGAAATAGAGTTCTTGGAAAGATGGCTCAAGAAACCTGAAGGAGAGATGAAGCTTGCAGAGCCTAATAAAGAAGAGATTGTAGCTACTGTGCATGATAAGGATGAAATGTTTCTAACGTTTATAGAGTTAAGTGAATGTTTTAACTCTTCAAATAATAATGTGGATGTAGGTACAGAAGGAAACATTAATAAATATGATTTTGAAATCAGAGGAATTGAGTAGAAAGTATTTGAAGATGAGATGAAATATTAGGAGCAACAAGAAATTTATTTCCTTAGAGACATAAAGGAAACAACAATATTAATCCAGTAGGATGAAAGCAGCCAACAATTCAAAAGAGGATTTACTGAAATCTAGAAGGTCTATGATGGGAGATTGATGCTTGCAACATCAAAAGAGGCTGAAAGGTCTTGTATTTTTAAAACTAATAATTTGTTGATGAATGCAGGTACATCACCGGATGATAAATTTGTTACTATATGGGAAATAAATGACTATAGTTGTGATCAAGTAGAAGTTCTTTATTATTCTTCATTTCAAAAAGTTGAGTGTTCAACGCAATTGGAGACAGAAGCATTGGACAAAGAGGAATTACTCCGAGAAATTGGCAAAAGTAATTTTTGTAGAGGCCAATGGAATCCAGTTGACAGAATGAGTGACGTTGGTGATGCTGATGTAAAGCTAGTTCGAGATTCTTTCAAAGCCTGGAAACTAGAAGAATGGGTATCAGTGTTTCTACACAAGTCTGTAACTCCTGAAATAAAGATGATTTGGTATGGAAAAGCGGGAGTTACATTCAATAGTGTTTTGAAAATACTATTATGGGAATTCTGTGGAAAATTACAAAGTGGAGTTGATACTTTGAAAGACCGACGACAAAACAAAGTTTGGAATCCTGGAGGTAGCAAGTCATTGAGGCTTGTGGCTATCACATTATTACAAAAAAGTGACAGACCTCATAGACATGAGTCTATGGAAACGTTTCTACATGGTGAGTCTGATGCAGGAGCATCCTACTCAATTTCCATTATTTATTTGGGTGATTTAGGAGGTGATGTTTTTTTAATTATTTTATAAATTATGCACATTTTAAATAGATTAAGAGGAAAATCTGAGTGTGAGGTTTATTGTAAATATTCTCTTATAATTGAGAATATGAGTGGAGTTGGGTTGTATAGATATATTAGGGATTATGAACTCCTTAAATAGAATTTAGTTGAGTCAAAGGAGGGATAAAGCTATTTTAGGATTTGGTTGAGTTATTTGTGGAGGAAATCATGGATTCAAATTAATCCACAATTATGTATAAATATGAGCTTTGTATGAGGATGGAATATAGATATAGAGAATGGAATAGGGCAGAGGAAAAAATGTAGAGAAGGATAGTGTGCTAGTGTGAAGAATGGTGAGGGCTAAGAAAGCAAAAAATGTAATATTCAGCTAAAGAAGGGTTTGAATCTGTAATTTCTTGTTGTTATTATATGCAAGTATTTTTTTTGTGTTCGGTTCTTTGTTTAAATATATTATGGTTTCGTTGAAGACTATGCAAATTGATATTTAATATTATAAAGTAGGTGTGAACTCTAAATTCTGCGTATATCCAGATTTTTGCAGTATTCACTACATCACATTAAAAAAATGGCATTCCAAGCAATCCATAATTCCCAGAAAAAAATAAATGGAATGGCTCATAATCAAATATTTTTTGAGCTCCATATTAAAAATTGTTCAATATAAGTGTGAGAATGCATAGAAAATGAGAGCAATTTAGATGACCATAGCCATACCTGTGAAACAACCGGGCATATCAGCAGGAGGTGTAGATTTGATTCCAGATCCGCCTTGCAGAAGACACACCAACCGGGTCCATGAAAACCCTTTTTTTCTAGATTGGCCTAGGTCAATGCTTTGTTCTGTATATAGAATCATCTTGTAAGGGATATATAATTTAAATATTTTTTTGAGGATACAACTATGATTTAAAACCATTTATTTTTCAACATGTATAGGTAATTATCTATCATTTTAATGGATCCCTTGTGTAGTTTTCCATCTCATATGATTTGGTCTCCCATTCATGTCCTACATATCCGAGAGCTATTGATTTCAAATATATATATATATATATATATATATATATATATATATATATATATATATATATATATATATATATATATATATATATCATCCTAATTCCCATTTAAACCGATTTCTGCCCCTATCTCCAAATAGGAAAGTTGTCTCGCCATGTTATGATGACATATGCGATGTAGAAGAGACCCATAGAGTATAGTCTGTTTATGATGTCTACCTCCAATATATTTACCTGGGCCATTCCATCGATTTTTTATCTTCCGAAAATGATATTGTTTCCTGAGTCGATCACCCAACAGATACGCTCGAGGAACCATCATCTAATTTTGTTGAAGTTGTTCCAAATTTGTGATCTAGTTGTTTTTACAATGAGACCATCTCTGATCCAAATCTCCACTTTTTTGTATGCTAAGTATTTTTCCTTGATAATCACTCCATGAATCTCACAAAAAAGAGCCCGACACAATGACTTCATTAGGGGTTACCTTCCATTTTTTTTATATCTAGGATGCCCCATCTCCCGAATTGTTTCAATATGGAAATCTTCTCCCAACTGATGAGGTGGATTTTGTGTTGTCTTAAGCCGACCCAAATAAAATTTGTCATGATGCGACATATTTTATTTATTATCACTGCATGAAGACAATATAGGTGCGCCCAATATACTGTTATCTATTGTAATACAAATTGTACACGTGTGACCCTGCCACCCAGAGATTGACACCAATGCGTTCAATAATATACTTTATTCCAGACCTGTAAACAATCCATGACCAGTCTACATTCTTGTATATGTTTGGTTTGATCCTATATCCAAAATATGTAATGCCATCACACATGGGTCTGGAAGTCACCCCGAATATTTTTGCAATGTAATAAATCTCATCGCTGCTCCCACCATCATAATATAGGATGGATTTCTCCACATTAATCAAAATTCCCGATGCCTCACCGAATCTACAAAAGATCTGATGAAATTATACAATTTCTATCGTGATAATACCCCAAAGGAGACAATTTCATCGACAAAGAAACTATGAGAAATATGCATTCCATGACCCATCTTCAAACCAGATAAATCACCCACTTCTCGAGCCACTCGAATGCGGTGGATGAGTCCATCCAAGAAAAGGATAAAAAGAAGAGTCGAGGGGGAAAATACTTGGTGAAGACCATTGCAAACACCAAATAAATTAGATGGTTATCCATTTATGGTGAAAACATATTGGACTTAACACACATGCCATGATCCATTCCGTGTTGTGTATATCCGGGCCAATCCTAGAGAGGACAATGCGAAGGAAAGCCCAGTCGAGGCAATCATATGCTTTTCGGAGATCAATATTCATCAAAGTCGTGTCTTAGTGTGGATGGAGTGTAAAAATTCTTGGGAAGTTGCAACCGCATTGTGGATCAAACTATTGTGAATGAATCCAAATTGTTCCTTGGATATGTGTCAAGAGAGTATTGTCTTGAGACACTCAACAATGATCTTCGATATAAGTTTATATGTGATATTACATAGAGAGATAGGCCAGGAGTCCATAAAGGAGTTCGGTTCATAAGTCTTAGGAATGAGGGCGATGAATGATGAGTTTATGGCCCCATAGATGTAGCCATTTTTCTCGAATGTCTCGACCATCATTAATAAATATTTGTTCACTAGTTTGTAAAAATGAAGGAAGAAATCCACTGTCCATCTTTCTAGCCCCAAACATTTGTATTTTGCAAAATATTTGAGAACCTTATGTACTTCATCCAAGTCAATAGGACTGTGTAAGATCTAATTCTGTGCTCGATTTAACATAATGGGGTAGCCATCAGAACCCCAAATCTGATCCTCAACTTGGACACCATCTCTGGCCCTGTAGAAATTTTCAAAGAAGATATGTGCTTCCCACGATATGTTAGTGGTATTGTACACCTTATTATTGTTGGTGTCTTGAATATGCCAAATGGGATTTATATTCCTACAATGATTTGCATACCTATGAAAAAAAACTGTATTCCTATTCCCCTCTTTGAGCCACAGAGCCTTGCTCTTTAGTCGTCGGGTGACTTCCTGAATGTGTAAAATCCAACGTTTTTTCTCCCTGAGCTTCTTCAATTTTTTAGTGAGAGGTATGAATGGTTGTCCACGTCCAATAATTTCCCCAGACGTTCAGTTTCCTCCATAATATGATGTAGTCCAATTTACAAGTCCTTCTTCTTATGCCTCTCCCATATTTGTATCTTTGTTTTCAGAGTCTGGAACTTAGTATGGAAAATGTCCATGGGAGATGTATTTGGCTAAAAATTCACCGAGCCCCATGTGTCATGAACCAAAGTGTTAAAATCAACATCATTGATCCAAATTATATTGAATTTAAATATTATGCCCAATATGGAAGGATCCGGTCTCCACTGTAGGGTAATAGGTAGATGATTGGAGAGGAATATCTTCAGGACTCTAGATTGAATAAAACACAATCGAGTACAAAGGTTTTCATGTACCAAAAACCCGTCCAGACATTTACCAATATGTTTTTCCCCCGATCTACCATTATGCCAGGTGGGGGAAATAGGGGAGGGATTGATATCCATAAGGTTGTTTTCATAAAATAATCTTGGAAGTTTGTTTGCCATTGGGTCCAATTTACTGTGAACACCCTACACCTCACCCGATAATAGGGTGGCGTTGAATTCACCTGCAACAATAAGTGATCCCAGTTTCATAATGTCACTAGCTTTGAGTCGATCCCAAATTGTAGTCTGCTCACAATATGGTGCATATATGTTAAGAATATGTATGCGTTCCACCTGTCCACGAAGAAAGTAGGGAAAAATTTAAGGGTGTAAAATTATTTCAAGGTTTAGAAACCTTGCAAATATTAGTAGTCCCTAATATAAAAACCATAAAATGTTTGGCGACATGCTTGTAAAAATATTCTAATTTCTAATAATTTCATATAGTCTCTATAAAAATTTGGCGATTTTTATGGTAAAATAATTTTATACTATAAAATTTGGGTGAATCATTCTTAGAAAAAATGGAAATTGGCGAATATTTTTTTTGGAATAAACATGGAAACATATGCCATCTGTGAATATTAGCCCCTAAAATTTTCCCTGGAAGAAAGACTGTGAGAAAAATACCTGCAAAGCATTTGAATGCATGCATGGATGCCCACTGAGGATCCCATATAGATGCTGCTCCCCTCGAGAGGCCAATTAAATCAACAACAACCATATTCCATCCAAGGAGCATACGTCCAAAATATTCCATAACCTCCTACTAAGTCATTATGGTTTCCTAAAGTAGAGTGATACAAGTATAGGTCGAGAAAAACAAATGTTGGAGGGATAAATATTTTTGGGAATCCCCCAATCCCCTAAGGTTTTGGGACAAAAACATCATCATGGGACCAGTTTGGTTGGTGCATTTGCTCCAAGGGCCTGAGAGTTAAAGGTAGACCTAATGGGAATATCATGAAGTTTAGATGAATTTAGAAAAGAAATGGAATTTATTTTGTGACGACTGCGAAAGTGTCTGCTACCTCTGCCCTCTTTACATCGTACAATAATGTTCAGAGCAGAATTTGGGCTAATTGTAGGGGAATGGATGGGCGGCCCACGATGTATAGCCAAGGCAACAAGGTCCAACACATGGTTTTTCAAGAGGATATCAATATCACTACCAATCGAGTTGGTGGGAGATGGGATGGTTGCTTCTAAAGGGGGATGTGTATGGGGGCATATGGGAGTGCAAGGGGATGATGGAAGAGTGGGTAAATGGTGTGGAGAGTTGGATATCACTGGGATCACGAGGGGGGGGGGGTTCAAATTTACATCCCCAGGACATGTATGAGAAGATGAGGGTACGAGAGGTGAACCTCGAGGCCCATGTAGCAGAGTCGGGTTCGGTCAGGGGGGAGAAATGGTCGAAGGGAGATGCATGGGGCCACCCCCTTGAGTAACGAGGATGAAAGGGGAGACGAGAAACATGTCGAGTATGAATGAAGAGCTATGACCATATAAGGAAATTTCAAAAGATGAAATATCAAAGCCAAGAATGTTACCCGGTCGAATGTGTGCCCTGTCATGTTGTTGGGTGTGGCCGGTCATGTTGTTAGGTAAATGGTTTTTTTTGAAACAATTCAGATTCAATAATTATTTATGTCATCCATACAATATTTAATATGACTATACCACACAGTAATAGGTAGTTACTAATCAATAAAACTAAATAATTATATAAAAAATTATTATTAAAATAAATTACTTTATATTAAAAATTAACATGATGAAGCAAAACAGAATATATATATATATATATATATATATATATATATATATATATATATATATATATATATATATATATATATATATATATATATATATCCGGTGTACAATAAAGTATTTAAGTAGTATTTATTATCGTGGTTTTATTTTAGATGTGTGTAAAAAATAATTTAAAATGATTATGTATATCTATGGGATATTATTAAAAATATCTTATAATTATATAAAATAATGCTAATTATTGAGCCGAGAGGCTCATTCTATAGCCCAATGTGAAGTGACGTGTAAGTTTTTCCGTCCGAGTTCCCTTTATAAATTAAAAAAAAAAATTATGCTTTGAAGTAATTAGAAGTAAAAAAAAGTGAGTAAGATGTTTAAACCTTATAATTTTAAAGAATACTTCAATTATGTTAATATCAACTTCATATATATTGATCATACACTTAAAAATATATTAATAAAAAAAACCATTTTAATAAAAAATAAATTTTTATGGTTAAAACGTTTATTTGGTTTTATATATATTCTATATAGCATTCAAAAATAAATTTAAACAATAAAAAATAACACATCTTTCTCAACTCATATTAAATCCATACTTAAAATATATCTATACTAGTATTAATTTCTAAAACTAATTCATCATTCCTTTATTATTTTACTATCTAAACATATCTACACCTTTCTGGTTTGGCAGCCAATTTATTCAAATTCACCGGCTAGATACCAGTCGTAATTTCCACAATTTAAGTTGGTCCTATATATGACATAGTTGGAAAGCGTCAATCAAGCATGCAATTATATATAATCTCTGTTTTATTATGAGCCTTTTTAGTTTATTTGCGGAGATCTGAATGAATATTAGTTGTGCAATATTAAATAAACGCCGTAAGTTTAAATTACAATGCTTGTGGTCAAAATAGTTTGACTTAAAAAATCGGGGGAAACATTATGCGTTTAGGTTTATGTTTTTTTACAATTGATGGATAGATATTGGCCAACAAATTTTGTATTCGTCTAAAGTTTCCAGACCTTGGACTTGGCTCGTTGTTCCCATTGCGTCTGCAAAATGAATTGTTCTCAACGTATTTCAGCAATTTATGTATGCAACTTTGTAGTTTTCTTTTACGCCATACTGCTTGCTATCCCAAAAGGAGTGGAAACCACCATTTAAAGATATCAAAAGATGGGAAAGTATACAGGGTTGCATGCCCAATATAATTTAAGTTTTTCCCCAAAAATAAAAAAGTCTATCTCGCTGGTGGGGAGAATCTTTTGAAAAAACCAACAAAGCAACCAAAATTCTAAACCTTTTAAAACAAAAAAAAAGGAAAAACCTCTACATTAAAAGGACAAGGAGGTGTCTAAACTGATGGGATGTCCCACTCCAAATTGATTGGATGTCCAACTACATGGTGGCCCAGAGAACTTGGAGGCTACCCTATCTCCAATCTTGCCAGGCCGCCACCCTTGTCCTTCATTAACAGTTTTAATTCTTTAAGCTTATGCATAAGGTTGTCCTATGCTCCTCTTTTGTGAATGAGTATCTTCTCAAGAACCAGCTTCACGTGCCAGTGAAGACCAATGATATGGATGGAAGTAATGGTTTTGACATTCTCTAGTATTGTTGGTATCTTGAATCCAAGTTTCCACCCATACAAAACCTCCGAGTCCAAATTATCCTAATGTTAATGGCAGGCCTCTTTTTCAACTTCATATATTTATAGCTGTATTTTTGCTGGAGTATTAACTTGATAATTGTAAGCTGAGGATCCAACTAGGAATCTATCCCGACATCCGTCTATAGTGACTTGTCCACCACCTTCTTTGTGCAGCGGGCTCATTGCCGAGTCATAGGGTTGGAAGAAAGAGAATATGAGCAAAACTAAGAAGAATTTGAACCAAAATTCAGGAGTTGAGAACCAAAGAAGAAAGAGAAACTGTCCACAAGGAAAATGAGAAATAAGAGGAAAATAGTGCCAAGCCATCTTCTTTTATTAGAACCAATGGATAAGACAATTAACAAGGGAAAAATACATCATGACATCAATACTATTGTGTAAATGATATTAATTTTCTTATATATAATATTTATTTTATTAATGGAAAGTGTCATCTTCATTGTTATAATTTAATTGTTTATATATAATATTGATAGTGGTTGGACCATGTTTAATCATATGACGTTGGACCATGGTTGACCATGCTTAACCATGGTTGACCATGCTTAACCATGGTTGATTTTCATCTCAAGATAATCTTTGTCACAGTGTGATGATCGACCATGTTTGTCCATGACTGACCATGTTTGACTTTATAAAGCATGGTTGAACATGGTTGACCAAGGTTGACCATGATTGACCATGATTGACCATGATTATCATATTAAGACAATTTTTTTCATAATGCAACGCTGGACCATGGTTGAGACAATCATTGATTTTCATATTGAGATAATATTTGTCACAATGCGATGTTGGACCATGGTTGACAACTATTTCTTTATAAAATATGGTTGACTTGATTGAATTTATAAAACATGGTTGACCATGGATGACCATGATTGATATTATAAACCCAAGGAAATAATAAACCCTAGGGATTAATACTAAAAACACAATGGACTATAAACCTATGTGAATAATATTAATCCCTAGGAATATTAACCCTTAGATTAAAAACCCAAGGGACTAATATTATAAACCCAAGGTATATAAAACCTAAAATAAATATTATAAACCCTAAAATAAACCCTCAAACAAACATGGTTTCCCATGGTTGATTTCCATATTGAGACAATCCTTGTCACAATGCGACGTTGGACAATGGTAGACCATGCTTAACCATGACTGATTTTCATATTGAGATAAAATTTATCACAATGTGATGTTGGACCATGGTTGACCATAGATGATTTTCATATCTAGACAATCTTTGTCACAATGTGACGTTTAACTATAGTTGACCATGATTGATCATGGATGACCATGCTCATCCATGGTAAACCATATTTTTATAAAATAAATCACAGTGAACCATGGTCAAATGTATCATTGTGACAAATATTGCTTCAATATGAAATGAACCATATTCAACCATGGTCCAACATCACATTGTGACAGATATTGCTTCAATATGAAATGAACCATACTCAACCATGGTCCAACGTCGCATTTTAACAAACATTGTCCCGACATGACAAGCACGGTATGGTGTGATCAATCATGGTGCAACATCACGTTATGAAAATCAACCATGCTTAACTATTCTTGTTTTAGGGTTTAAAATATTTATCTTTAGGTTTATATACCTTGGGTTTATAATATTAATCTCTTGGGTTTAATATTATTGCATTGGGTTCAAATCCCTTGCGGTTTTAGTAATTATCCCTTGGGTTTATAATATCAATCCCTTGAGTTTATAATACCAATCCCTTGGATTTATTAATCTATGAGCTCATATTCCTAGGATTTAATATTATTCCCTTGGATTTATAACAAACATGGTCAATCATGTTTATTTTAGGGTTTATAATATTTATCTTTGGGTTTATATACATTGGGCTTATAATATTTTTTTTTAAACTGAAAGAGTTAAGGTTTTTTTATTTAATAGAGAAACCAGGTTGGGCCAAGGCCAAAAAAAACATCGGGCTTATAATATTAATCCCTTGCGTTTAATTTTATTTCAGTGTGATAATAATACGATGGGTTTATTAGACCCTTGGTTTTATAATATCAATCGCTTTGGTTTATCAATCGAAGGGTTCATATTCCTTGGGTTTACTCAAAGGGTTTAATATAAATCCCTTGGGTTTATCAATAATTGTATTATTTATTAATAATAAAACATAACTATACTTTTATAATATTATTTATCAACTATAATTTATCATATTAAAAACTATGTTATTTTTAATAATATGATTTACTAAGTATATTATTTTTCATATTTTCTTTATTTTAAATTAATAATGTTATTAATAGTTTATGTTAAATTATTAATGTTAATATTATTTAAATTTATATTTAAACATAATGTTAATAGTTTAATGTTAGAATTAAACATAAACTTAAAGTTAAACTTAATGTTAATAGTTTAAGTTAAATTAATAACATTAATTTATAAACATTAAATAAATAATATTAATGTTAATAATTTATAAACATTAAACCAGTACAACCACATTAAAAATATTAATGTGTTTGATATAGCCGAAGACTTCTTAAATATAACAAAAAATATATATTGCAACATGAAGAATGCTTTACTAATGAACACAATTACCTGATTAACCATGTATAAAAAGGTTTGTTGAAATGGCACCCCAAGGGGGATTCTGATTTAATTTTCCCTTAATTAAATTGGAAGAGAAATTGTAATTTCATCTCATGATAACTTGTATTAGTTAACTAAGTCAGAATGACTGAGTTAGCTTAGGAAATTCAAGTTGAGGGTCAGAGAATAGGCACGTAGAGTTCTCCCATGATTTAAGGGGGTCTAGTTACAGTTATTTGTGAGTTGTAATTAGTTAACTCAAGAAATTGAGTTAAAATCAGTTTTACTAGTTCTAACCGAGAGATGAGCTAGTGAGAGGTCACGTGAATTAAATATGATTTAATTCAAAAGTAGTGATCAATCAATTAACTGATAATTCACTATAAATAGTTGTTGCATGTCATTTCTAAGGAAGGCCCAGTTGAGACTGAGGTTAAAGGGATGACAACTATTAGTTGTATAATTCAAAAGTACTTGTCAGTTATAGAGTCATGTGGAGGATAATGAATCCTTGCGCAATCAATTAGAAGGAACTTCCTGTTTAATAGGGTCAAAATTCCTCCAGGAATGTGTGAGCAAGGCAGGCTGAGCAGAGGTTGAGAATTGGATAAGTAATTGGCTTATTTTTCCTAGATCAAAGTGAGACAGTTGACAGAGTGTAGGAATTTCTCTGAGAGAGAAATAATTTTATTGTTTCATGGTATTGAATTTATACAATATACAGATAGCAGGGTTTTAGGTAGTGCGATTTCCCCAGATACATCTTGTGTTGTGCGATTGATTGTCTCTTTCTCTTACTTGTTACATTATTGTGCGATCGTGTCTTGTTTTCGCAATTTGTAGAAGGATTTTGTATCTTGTTTTAGTACATTACCAGATAAGATTGAATCACGTTATTAGATTTTATACATGGTGTCAGAGTTCTAGGAATCACAATAAGAAGAGAAGAACATAGTTTGTTTTGATCATGTTAGAATTTTTAGATTTATTCTTTAGGATCCAGCAGCAGATCAATATGTCTTTCAATGGCTTGAGACTTGAATATGCACTCGAGGGAAATTCAAATTATATTGCATGGAAGGACAGGATGGAGGTAGTGATTGAGGAAAATAGACTGAAGGATTTCATAGATACTGATGTCCCGTTTCCCACAACAGCAGATGCTCAAATTCTTGATGCATGGAAGGAGAATGTAGTAAAGGCAAGAAGGATATTGTTAGAGGGAGTTCGAGACCATATTGTCTTGAGTATCCACGAGAAGGTGACTCCATATGAAATGTGGAAAGACTTGACATATTTGTATCAGAATAGCACCGACCACAGGAAGCTGGCGCCGAAAGACAATCTTAGGAAGAACAAAATGGAGAAGGGTGCACGATCCAAAAATACTTGACGAAGTTCACTCAGTTTCGAGATGAGATTGGAAATGTTGGATCACAGTTGCCTCAGATGATTTGGTGAGCGTAGATATTTTAGGCCTTCCCAAGAGCTGTCATAGCTACCAGGAATCTATTAATGGGAAGGAGAAGCTGCCGGATTGGGAGCGACTATGGTTTGATTTGGCACAAGAAGAAATTCGACGGAGCACTAGAGATGGATCCTCATCAAAGATTGATGATGAGGAGAACTGTCCCTTGGATGGAAAGGCGAAGAAAGAAAAAGGGAAGGCGTCCCATTCCAAATCAAAGATCGATAAGTCAGGCCAGAAATGAGACTTTTCAAACGTAAAATGTTTCAACTGTCATGAGCATGGACACTATGCCACAAATTTTCCAAAAAGGAAGAACGCCAAGAAAGCCTCAGGAGGAGCAACAAGTGAAGCATTGGATTCATAGTTCAAGTTGAAATTCACTCTCATCGCATGCATGGTGTCATTGATGATGGATTTTGTGTGGTAGAAACCACTCATGCAGAGCCATCCACTAGAGATGGAAGGGAGCGCACCAGAGATGCTGACATATTATTGCTGGATGCGAGGGAGAATGTGGGAGTGCCCACATCACAACGTAGATAGAGAGGGTCCCCAAAGAGGTACACTAGATACATGGCTCTTATGAACGAAGGTATTGAGATAGAACCATCCTCTTTTAAGGAAGCAATGCAACAACTAGTGTGGGTTGATGCCATGGTTGAGGAGTATGACTCCATCATCAGAAAAGTGCATGGGAAGTTGTCCCAAGATTAGTGGGGAAGTTAGTTGTAGGATCCATATGGTTCTACAAGGTGAAGCAGACATTAGATTGGAGTGTGGAGAAACATAAGGATATATTTTTTGCCAGAGGGTTCTCTTAGGTGGAGGGGATTTAATATGATGAGACTTTTGCACCACTCGTAAGGTACTCATCTGTTAGATCCATCCTTGCACTCTTAGCGCATATGGGATGGAAAATACATCAGATGGATGTAAAGACAACCTTTATCAATGTATTTATTGAGGAAGAAGTTCAGATTGAGCAACCTAAAGGTTTTGAGACATTATAAAGGAGTCACATGTGTGCAGACTCAAGAGAGAAATCTATGGACTGAAGCAAGCGCCTCGTGTTTGGTACACTAGTATTGACAACTATTTCACTGGGTTGGGCTTCACTAAGAGTGAAGAGGATGAAAACCTATATCATACTTTGGTTGATGGTAAGATTTTGATTATTGTACTTTATGTCGAAGATATGATATTGACAGGTGACGAGCAACTCATAAAGTATTTCAAAGATGATCTTGCAAGAGAATTTGAGATGAAGGAAATGAGGCACTTGCACTATTTCCTTGGATTGGAAATATGGAAAATCAATGGGTAGCTATTTGTATCTCAGGGCAAGTATGCCAAAGAGATTACGAGGAAGTTCCACATGAAGGGCATCAAACCCATGGAGACTCCACTTGTAGGAAAATGGAGGAAAGAGGATGCTACTTCATGTGAGGTAGTGGATGCTAATGTTTATAGGCAGCTGGTGGGTTCACTCATGTATTTGGTGAAAACAGGATCCGACATATGCTATGTAGTTAACTAGACATTAGGGGAATTTTGAGGTCTAAAATAGGCCTCGTAAGGAAATTATAAAATAATAGTGGAAATAATAAAATAATATTAGATTACATCATCAAATTTTAGAGGGAAAAAAGGAAAAAACAAAATTTTCAACCGATCTCCCTATGGGTTTACTCAAATTTCGAGCGAAAACACTCATTGGATGCAAAAATTGATTTCTCATCCAAGGAGTACCCATGTTGCATACTTTTGATGGACTGTTCTACACTAAAAATGAGAAATACATGAAAAACGTGATTGCAATCACTTTTCATGTAGCAGGGTCCATCGAAAGTATGCAACATGGGTACTCCTTGGATGAGAAATAATTTTTTGCATCCAATGAGTGTTTTAAACCGAAATTTGAGAGAGTAAACCAGGAGATCGGTTGAAAATGCAGTGAAAAAGTAGTTTTATTATTTTGTTAGTTTTTAAGCATGCCTTTTAATCCACAAATGGTGAACCATATCCCATGGTTGAAATCATCATCTTGAATACTATTGGTTCTTATAAATTTTATTTTGGTTGTACATTTTTCTTAGGAGGCCTATTTTAGACTTCAAAATTCCCCTAATGTGAGCCAAGCTATGGTTAATCCTACTAAGCACTTTTGGAAGGCAGGGAAGCATTTGTTGCAATATCTCAGGGTGACTATAGAGTATGGATTATGGCATGGATGGATAGAGGGAGTGAAGATTCAAGGCTTCACTGATGCAGATTGGGCAAGGAGTCCATCCAACATGAAGAGCACACCAGGATGCATCTTCAACATAGGATCAACAAAAATTTATTGGTACAACGAGAAAAAAATATCAGTCACACTCAGTTCGGCAGAGGAAAAGTACATGGCAGCTAGTCAGGCAACATGCGAGGCCATCTAGATGAGGAAGACACTTGTTGGTTTGTTTGGTCAATAGATGGATCTGACGGTGATACATTATGATAACCATAGTTGCATCAAACTCTCAGTTAATCCAATATTCCATGATAGGTCCAAGCATATTGATATCTGGTATCACCATCTCAAAGATTGTGTTCACAAGAAGATTATGTCATTGCAGTACATTCCCATGGAGGAGAAAGATGCATACGTATTGATGAAGGCACTACCAAGAAAAAAATTTGAATTCCAAAGAGGTAGGATCGAGGTAGTAGATAATCCCTTTCTTATTGAGAGGGAATGGTGAAATGGCACCCCAAGGGGGCTTCTGATTTAATTTTCCCTTAATTAAATTGGAAGAGAAATTGTAATTTCATCTCATGACAGCTTGTACTAATTACCTAAGTCAGAATGAATGTGTTAGCTTAGGAAATTCGAGTTGAGGGTCACTGGGTAGGCATGTAGAGTTCTTCCATGATTGAAGGGGGTTCAGTTACAGTTATTTGTGAGTTGTAATTAGTTAACTCAAGAAATAAAGTTAGAATCAGTTTAACTAGTTCTAACTGAGAGATGAGCTAGTGAGAGGTCAAGTGAATTAAATTTGATTTAATTCACAAGTAGTGATCAATCAGCTAATTGGTATTTCACTATAAATAACTATTGCATGTCAATTCTAAGGAAGACCCAATTGAGACTGAGGTTAAAGGGATGATAACTATCAGTTGTATAATTAGAAAATTGTAGAGGTAAGTTATAGAGTCAGGTGGAGGTCAAGGAAGCATTACGTAATTATTAGAAATAATTTCCTATTTAATAGGGAGATAATTCTGTTACACAACATTTTGTCACCATCCCTGCAATCCCCATCCCTAACATTGGAGGACCATTCTAGTGACTTCTGTGTATTGTCATACCTTGCAAAAAGTGTCATTGCATCCCTTTCCATGAGAAGGACATTTCCTCTATTAACTATTCCTGGAACAAGCTCTCAAAAACACATGATTTTGGGTTGGCGCTAGTAGGCAGTTATGGCTTCGTGCCCATAGAGAAATTAGCATTGGGCCCTGTGACCATTGGCACTCTGTCTCAGTGGACTGCCCGCGCTAAGCTGTTTTTGGATTTTTTTTTTTAAATAGAAGCAAAGTTTCCATTCTCAACCACTTCGTGAGTGGAGTTAACATGGTTTGTCCGATTGAATAATGTCGAAGACCTTCCTTTGGCTTCTTGTTTCCTACATTTGAGAAACCTCCCAAAGGATAAGGCCTCCCTTCCACCTTATGAGGGATCCCAAACCACCTCCTCCTCTCCTATAAAAACATCCTTCTCACATAGTTGCAGCTAGCTGAAATGGTTGAATAGATGAACAATCTTACTATAGCTGGTGTGAGATAGAGTCGAGAGGAATCCATTGTCGAGAGAGATTCTAGACCCATTTCTTCGCCAAGTCTAATCCCTGATGAATGCTTGAGATGCGTTTGACTAGACCCGTCGAAGGAGGCTACGATGTCAAGGCTATTTTGGTTGTAAACTTCTTCTCTCTACTTATTAATACATAACTAATGTTTTGGTTCCCATTTTGCATTTTATGTGTTTAATATTTTGCAATACGTTTAGTTATCCTTGACCAATTAAATAGTTATGAATGTGAATATGTTTTCGTATGCTGTTGTTGTTCTCTGATCCTTGTGCAGACACCCAAGTATCACCATTGAAGGACCATGAAATGTAAATACAAATATCAAGAAATTTCTACCACAACTATGATGAATGCGGTCGAACAAAGGTAGGTCATCTATCCCAACTCAGTTTCATTCATAAACTAGGAATCAAAGGATTAGCATGTCCCCTTGCTGCTAGACCCACCCTAGGGCTAGAGGGATTGCCTCTGTCCGCAAAGGGGATTTACCTACACAACAAGTTGGTGACTCCACTGGGGATCAATGTGTTTGTTGTCTCTCGTTGTTCGTCTAGTGTTTTTCTTGTCGAGTCAACTTTGGTCATTTCATCGTTTTTCTACTTTGTTTGACATGTCTGATTGTTTTCAACCATCCTGTTCAGTCCTAGAGTGTCAGATTTGACCTCTGCTAAGTGGTTTTTTTTTTTCCATGGTTTTCTAGTTGAGCGTTTCTTTTGTTTGAACAGTCGTGCCGATTGGCACATGTTGCTTTTGTCACACGTGCACCAACCCCTGTTTAGCGCAGATTACAACTAAATAGGCACACTGAATCCTATAGGATTGAATTTTAGCCTCTTTTCTGAGCTTTTCCAGTATTTATTGCCTTTGGGTTGGATTTTTAGCTTTCAATTGGCCCACTAGGATTTTTTTGAATCTATTGTGTTGTTCTTCTCAGATGTTTATCCTTCATCTTATCAGTGGAGTTTTTCGCCCTAGGGTTTCTAGGTGCCCTGTGCCGCTTGTTCGACCCTCTCCTCATTGAGCTTTTTGATTTGAGTTTGAGTCACGTTGATCTTTGTCATTTCAATTCATTAACTGATTGTTCTTGCTTTTCTTTCGATTCTTGGTGTCTTTGGTTTGTTGAATGATCATATTGGGTTTCATTTATCTCTCCATCTGAGCATAGATTACATTGCTCACTGAAAAATTTCAAAATCCCTCTTCGCTTGAAGGATTGCATTTCTATTTTTGAGTGTGTTTGATCTTTGGATTGGATTGATCTCTTCATTTTAGGTCATTTCATTCGGATTGCTCAAAACTAGTGCCTTTTTTGCTTTTTAGTGCAACGATGCATTTTGCTTGCCATTCATCTAAAAAGACAAAATTTGCATTCTTTTGCTTAAATTGAAAATGAAAAATGTTCTTTTGCATTAGTAGCTTTTAGTGAACAAGGAAATAGTTTTTTGTTTTATTCTTTGGTTGTCTTAGATGCATTACTGAAAATTTTCTTGTGATTCAATTTATTGTTGCTTTGTTATAGACTACTATCATTATCTTAGCTAGCATTCATTGAATGGAAATGATTTTCTTTTGCATGTAGTTGTGCATTAAGAATTCAAGATCACATTCGGTAAGGCCTTGAAATCGCAACATTAATTCAAGATCAAATTTAAAATGAATTCAATCAACCTAAGGAAACATTGAAACCTAACACACACATTTTAGAGGTCTAGGCTAGTGACGTGTTCCAATGTCATTAAACCTAGTAGCTGTCATTCGCCATCTGGCATTAGACAATGCTAGCACGGACTTGTGCTCCCCGTACCATCGCGTATATAAAGGGATACCCTTGTAGGTTGCAATAATTTATTCATAGGAAGACGAGTCTGCTGCCTTGTAACCGTGATACACCAAACATAGCATTCAGGGAGACCACCTACATGTACGTTAAGTCCTTGGTCATTTCTCTTTCATTTGATCACCAAGGTGTATATTGTAGTTCACGGAAACTTGGTACACCCTCTTACTTAGACTCCCTGAATAGTCATTTTGGTCTTTTCGTGACTCTCTAAAATTTAAAAGATCATCGAGCACTTGTCCTTTCATGCTTGTTCAACCTGAAAGTGACTAGAGTCATCTTTTTCCTGTTTCTCGACTCTTAAAACATGAAACAACATAGTTTCGTTTCAATGTCATAAAATAAATTGCCTACGATCACACCCCTGTTAAAGATATTTTCTTGCCTTGTTTTTAGTAGTTCCTTAGTGTTTGATCTTGAAGCCTCGAATAACCTATCTTATTTTCCTTCCTATTTTGAAAGAAAGTCAAGGTGGAGGAACCACCAGTTTCGTCGTCCTCTTCATTGCCTCCTAGTGGGGACTCTTCTCCTGAAGTTTCTTTGGAAGCATCTCAACCCACTAGGTTTTTCGATTTTTGGCAGTATATCCTTCTGAGCATCTTACCTCTCACTACCCGATCTCCTCTTGAAGAGCCATTTGATATCAATTGGCAACCTCAGGGTGCTTGGTCTGGTTTTGGGAATGAGGAATAATTCCCTCCCCTTACTTCGGAACCATCTTTACTAGCCACTGCTCGTCGTATTTTCGACAATCAAATGGCTTCATCTGACATGGATTCTTCAAGTCCTGTCAGCAGTGAAGAGATTTATGTTCTATAGGGGAGTAAGAAATCTTCCCGGAGAATTTTTCTTATGTCTTGAGTCAACCGTCCTTGTAGTCGGTATCTCTTCCACCTAGTTATTTTACTTTAGGTCAGATCATTTCTGGTGTTGTATAAATGAATCAGAACCTGACGCGGTCTAGTACACCGATTCCCTCAAGAATCTCCTCTATTTTTGCATCAGGAGTGTCACCTTTGACACCCATCTCGTCGAATATTGTTATGTTTGTCTGAGTCCAACCCACTTTCTGTGTGGCTTCATCTGCACCAACTGTTAGTATGATTCCGTCATCGTTAACATCTTCTGCTGTTCTTAGATCCATTTTTATCAATCCCATGATACCTGTTAGGCCCACTGTGAGTGGATCACAACCTCACATTTCAGGAACCCAACCTGTTAGTAGTGCGCCTATGGCTTCTACTTATATTCCTAGCGGTTTTACATTCGCTGAGTATCTATTGGCCATTCAACAATAGAATTATGCTCCTTAGGGTTCTCACTAGTTGCAAACTTCTGGTAATGCTCCGCATCATTATGACGCATATGGTAACCCCATATATTTTCCTCCAATTGATCCTAATCAGTTCACTACCAACAGGGACAACCCTATGATCCATAAGGACAACCCTTACAAGGAAAACCTTCGGTCCAACAGGGACAACCCTTCGGTCCACGGGGACAACCTTATGGTCTGCAAGGACAAACCTTGCAGGGAAAACCTTCGGTCCAACAAGGACAACCCTACGGTCTTGCTGGTCAACCTCATGTTCAAGAGGGTGCATCTTATGTTCCTGGGGGGGAAATTTATCCACAACAGGGACAACCTTTTGTACAACAACACCAGCCTTACGTTCAGCAAGGCCAAACTTTTGTAAAACAAGGAAAACCCTATGGTCCTGCGCCATATCAACTTGGTTTTCAGGGGCAGCCCGACCCATCCCAACCATCGGGCCAACCTTTTCTACAGGGGAAACCTAGTGGCTCTCAGCATCTAGGCCAACCTACTCCGCAGGGACAGCTTCTCCAACCACAATATTCATGTCAATTTGCACCATAAGGGCAACCCGTTTAGCCTCAAGGTGCCACTTTTATGCCTCAAGGTCAATCTAAGATGGTATATAGTTTTCCCCAAGGTGTTAATGTTCCTCAAGGTCAATCCCAGATGGTATACAATGCTCCTCAAGGCACTGCGTATCTTTCGCCTGGTCAAACTCAAGTATTATATCATGCACCTAAAGGCACTGGTTTCATTCCAAAACAAAATCCATATGTTGTTCAAACAGGACCTCAGTGGTATGATAAAAATGAATATCCTGGTCTTCAACCCGTGTATGGGCAAAATTTTTAGGCTTATAACCCCTATGGACAAAATCCTTCGGGACAAAACTTATGGGGGAAAGATTTCTCTCAACTGGGGTGGAATCCTAGTACTGGTATTTATCAACGAATTGCAATGCCTTTCAATCCTCAATTACCTTTCCTTGCTACATTGGAACTGCCTGATGTGTCAAAGTTGAAGAATGATGCTATCGTTCATAATCCGTATTGGCCTCCAGTTTCGATCAAGATTCCTGGTGATTGCGCCAAATTTGAGGGAAATTCTGGAGAAGACCCCCAAGCACATGTTATGACATACCATCTTTGGTGTTCCTATTACTCTTGGGTTGACGATTCCATTCGACTCCGTCTTTTCCAATGGACTTTCACTGGTGCCGCTGCCATGTGGTACATTGAAATATCCCACGGTGTCTTCCAAGATTTCAACTCTTTAGCCATGGATTTTTTCACGCACTTTCAGTTACCAGTTCGATATGAAACTAGGACACACCTCCTTACATCCTTGAAGCAAGATCGAGCTACCCATATCTCTGATCATATTCATGAATGGAGGCGTCATCATCGTTTGATAAAGTTTGAGAATCCTGATTAAATTCTAATTGATTGGTTTACTGCCTCCTTCATTGCTTCGATTGCTAAGGACATTGCTATGGGGGCATGCATTATTGAAGAACAACCCATTGCTCGTTCCCAATACCTTGATCTCGTTTACTCACAGTTAGACATGTTGTATGAACCCTTGCCTGATTCCCCTCCACCTGGAACCCTCTGGTGACGCCATATGTCAACGATATCATTGGTTCTGTGTCTCAGACTTCTCGGAAGTCTTCTCCAAATCCTGCGAAGAAAAAATCTACTCCTTCCAATGATACTGCTTCTCACCCACCCCCGGATTCTGGTAAAACTATGGAAGTAAATGCTACCCAGTCCAATTCGGTGGATAAAAATTCCAAAGGTAAAAAGAAGGGTAAAGGTAAGTCCAAAGCCAATACCCTAAAACAGGATTCTCAGAAACCTCGTACTGATGATAGTTCACAACGTAAATTGAAGTACCCTTTTTTGATTTGTGATGAAGAGCACTATACCAAGTGCTGTCCTCGACGGGCCGAGGTGAGTCGATTTCTAAAAGGAACCCAAGGCACTCTGGTTGTTCTTAAAGAACCATTTCCATCACAACGGACCTAGTTGGTAGAGCAACCTCAATCCTCTGCCCCATTTGACTCTCAGGTTTTCATGATGAACGATCCTGCATCTGTTTCTGTTGCTACCCGATTTAAAGATTATTCTGAACCACGTCAGGAAACAGGGAAGAAAATCACTGATGGTCCTCCTCCCTTGCCTGCTTCTGGCCCTCTTCAGATTGAAAGGCCCCTTACTGAGCTCATTGTACGACCACCTTGCAAAGGTATAATCTACAATTCTTCTTACAACCCTAACGCCCGTGCTGCTTAACATTAAAGTATTGTTGAGGATTTGGCTCAGGCACCATCTGCTATGTCTACAGTAGAAGTACTTTAGAGTTGTCCATCTCAATGGAAGGCTTTCTTATCTGCCATCGGTGGGGTTGATCCCACTGATTCAAGTGTTATCACTTTTGATTTGGAAAATTTTGTCCTGCGTCTCCCTCACCAGCTTTCACTGATCATCCAAGTTGGGATTAATGGAAAGAATATCCATTGAGAAGTCATGGAAGAGGGTGCATCTAGCTACGTCATGTCATCTGCTTGCTGGAAAGACATCAGTTCTCCAACTCTCAATTCATCTCCAAATTATTTATAAGCCTTTGATGGAAAATAGTTAACGTCGAGGTTGAAGTCATTGACACTAAGCTAAATTACAATCTTCTCCTTGGTCGCAGTTGGACTCACGCCATGTTGTGCATTCCATCCACTCTCTTTCATGTTCTTCGATTTCTGCACGAAGGAAAGATCATCACTGTCCATCAGTTGACCTTTTTTACTTCTTCGTCTTCTGAGAGAAATGTTCCATAAGTAGATCAAATTCCTATGCCTTATGAGAGCATAGGGCCGACTATTTTCAAAGATCTTGCTCTCATGGGCCTTTTTCCTCTTCCTCCACCCAACACTACTCAGGTGAACATGATCTCCTGGTCTTCTGATCCATGGATCATCCCTTCGCCCTAGCAAATTGATCCATTTGGTGATTTGATGTCGTTAATTCCCATCGAGATTGATTATTGTGAACTTATTTCAGCTTCAGATCCTCCACCTTATGATCATGCTCCTTTGAGTATGTCCCTTGACACTTATTCTCAATCCCCTTGGCACAACGATTTGGACTCGCCCGATCCCTTGAAAGAGATATTTCCCTCTGATGAGTCCGTTGTGGAAACTATTTCTCTTGAGGCTTCTCCTTGGGACGATAGTAATAATCGTTCCTTGTTCATGCCTGGCCTTGGGTCCATGTATACTTGTCTCGAGAGGTTCACTTCTCATGTTCCTTCTCTTCCACTTCAAACACCCATCCTGACACACGAAGTCTTTGCAGAAGGTAACTTGGGAAACATTACACAAACGATTCCTATCGACATCTCCGTCAAACTGGGGGTTGTCGAGAACATCCATATTGGGGTGACTTGTTCTCCTGATGAGATCGATGTATATACTAGTCTCTTCTGCGAGTTTCGTGACGTTTTTGATTGTTCTTACGAAGAAATGCCCGAAATTGATCCAAGTATAGTGGTGCATGATATTCCTACCTATCCTGGTGCGAAGCCTGTTCACCGGTGTCTTCGTCCTGTGCACCCTAGAAAGGCAGCCATTATTAAAGGAGAAGTTGAAAAAATTCTTAGAGATGGTTTTATTTATCCGATTCCCTTGACAAAACAGGTTTCCAATATTGTTCTTGTGGATAAAAAACAGGGTACTATTCGGGTCTATGTGTATTACTGTGACATTATCCTTGCTTGCCCTAAGGATAATTATCCCACTCCTTTTATTGATCAGATCATTTATGACTGTGTTGGGTGTGAGATATTTTCCCTTATGGATGGGTTTTCTGGGCACAACCAGATTAATATTCTTTCGGCTGATCAACACAAGACTGCCTTTATCTGTCCTTGGGGTACTTTCGCCTATAAGAAGCTCCCTTTTAGTGTTAAAAATGTTGGGGCTACATTTCAAAGAGCGATGTAATATGCTTTCCATGATATCAAGTGCATTGTTTAGCCTTATCTGAATGACCTTACGGCTCATTCGGCTAAGCGTAAAGTCCACCCTAATAATCTCCATCAAATATTTCTTCGCTGTCGATGCTATAAGATTTGGCTTAATCCGCACAAGTGCATGTTTTGTGTTGACTCCGATCGACTCTTAGGGTTTATCATATCTAAAGACGGAATTTGTCTCGATGCCCTCAAAGTTTGAGCTATCGTTAATCTCCCCTCTCCTTCCTCCTTACATCAGCTACAAAGTCTGCAAGGGAAAGCTAACTTCCTACGTCATTTTATACCTAAATACGCTGAAGTGGCCAAAGGATTTACATGATTAATTAAGCAAGGGATCCTGTTCCTCTAGGATGAGATCGCCCAAAAATCCTTCAATGCGCTGAATATGTTTCTGATCAATGCTCCTCTGTTGCGTTCTCCCAATTATCATCACAATTACTCCCTCTATTTGGTTGCCGCATTTAGCACAATTACCATGGTTCTGGTGCAAGACAATGATGATGGTGATGAGAACATCATTTACTATTTAAGTCACAATCTTCTCGATATCGAAATGCGTTATGCACATGTCGAGAAGTTGGTGTTGGTTGTTGTTCAGGCTGTTCAATGTTTTCGTCACTACATTCTGTTGCACACGGTGATCATGATTTCTGATTGTAACCCTATGACTTACATATTGAATTGTCAATTGCTAAGGGGAAAATACTCAAAGTGGATTGTTATCCTCCAAGAGTTTGATTTGGAGTTCATTACTGCCAAATCTAAGAAATCATTGGTTTTCGCCGATTTGATTTTATCTCTCCCTTCTGATTCTGATCCATCTGGTTCCGAGGAATACATTGCGGATGACACGCTTTTTCTTATTAGCACCCTCGATCCTTGGTATGGTGATATCATCATATATCATCAGACTTCCACCTTCTACTTTGAGTGGATGAAGGATTCTCGTCGATGCATATGCCATCATTCGCAACCTCATCGCATAGTTAGAGATACACTCTACCGCATCGGAGCTGATTCCGTTATTCGTCAGTGTTTGAATCTCGAGGAGGTTGAAAAGGTATTTCCACAATGGTGACTGTGGTGGTCACATGTCTGGATATGAAACTACACATAAGATCCTTCATGCTAGCTATTTCTGGCCCACCATATTTAAAGACTGCATTCTTGCTGTCCGTAAGTGTCATGATTGCCATATTTATTAGCGCAAGATGCATGTGTTGCCTTCCCATATTCATCCTGTCATTACCGTTGGTCCCTTTGCTAAGTGGGGCATCAATTTTATGTCATGTAACCCTCACTCGGTTGGGGGTCATGCTTATATCATCGTAGCCGTTGACTACTTCACAAAATGGGCTGAAGCAATACCTACACTTACAGCTGACGGTAAGACAGCTGCACAATTTCTATTCAATCATGTCATTACTAGGTTTGGTGTCCCTCAAGCCATTATTACCGATCATGGTTCTCATTTTCATCATTGCATGGTGTCTTAGTTGACTTCTAAGTTGGGTTTGCATCATGACAGCTCAACTCCATATTACCCTCAGGCCAATGGTCAGGTTGAAGCTGTGAACAAAGTTCTCGTCACTATGCTTCAACATATAACTGGGATGCACAAGTCAAATCATGTTGTTTTCAGCTCTCTAGGCTTACCGAATCTCAGTGAAGGATGCGACTGGATTCACTACATTCCAACTTGTCTATGGTCTGGAAGCTACCCTTATGATTGAATGTGAAATCCCTTCTCTCAAAATAGCTGTTGAATTGCTACCTAATACTTTTCCAGAAGAAGAGCGTCTTCTATATTTAGAGAGGCTTGATGAGACTCACCGCTTTGCTGCTCTTGTCATAGAAGCATAAAAAAAGCGGGTCAAAGCTCATTTTGACCAGTTAGTTTCCCCTCATTCGTTTATAGAAGGAGACCTCGTCCTCCTATACGACCAAGCTCACAATAAGCTAGGGACAGGTGTTGAGCCTTGAAATAGGTATGTATTTACTCTTCATTACTATCCTTTTTCCTATTTCTTATCCATTTTGTGCCATGATATAATAATATAACGAAAGGATTTTTATGAAGAATGAATGAAAAATGATCCTAATGCGATTTAACCGTCCAAACTAATTCTCATTGATTTTTATGCTGGAAATAAAAAAAGGAACAACAGGACTTAATCATGGCAAAGAGGACGCGTTAAATGTGGCTGAATCGAAGATAAACCAATAAGGATAGCGCAGAGATGAACGAACTATCCGAGGATAGAATTTTGTCATGGATCCCGAAGGATCTCCTGATCCTGAGGGATCACACTTATCTTTCCTTTTTAGCTATAAAGGGACAGGGAGAACTAGTTCTCGAATAATTGATATCATGTATCTTTCATTTTCTGCATAATTCGTAATTATAATGCACAGAACATAGTTCTGAATAGAGATCGGATTTTAATGTCTATTGACTACGATGATTGATATATAATCCGCGTTGCTGTTCATTCAAAGTATTCTGGAGTAGTTAAGCAGTAGTCGCCGGTGGGTAAGGGCCCGTCTCTGGTGAATCTCACTGCTGTTTCCTATGTTATACTTTTCTAGTTATTACAAGTATATTCTGCTTTTCCACTTTATAATTGCATTGCTTTCGATAATTCGGATTTCTGATGTTTATTCCTTTGAATACGCGCTTCCAATTTATTTCCTTAAAGAATTAGTTTCTAGCAAACAAAATTGGTTTTGATTACTTAAAGCATAGACAACTATTTATAATACTTGCCTTCTGTCCAATAGATTAGATCCAACCGAAAGAGCTCGGTTAATGTTCAATGCTCTTGGTTGATTATCATTTGAATTAGTTGAATTAGGAATGAATTACAGTTTTGTGTTCTAATGTGTAGATGAATCACTTCCTTTTAAATTTCAAGATTTATGATTGTATCTATATTAAACGATTGGTTTTCGCATTACTCTTTGTATGAATAGCTTGCACATATTGTGTACACACTTGAGATAAAAGGACTTACCCTGGTTGATAATTAATGTGAGGAAATTAGGAGTTTTTAAAGACACCTGTTAGCACCCAACATTTTGGCACCGTTGCCGGGGAGTGTGTTGCCACTCTGTAAAAAGAGTAATGTATGATTGATGTTTTTTTTGCTGAGGGAGAATTGGGTATTAAAATCGGAAGGTAAGAACCTGCGTAAAGAACGAGTAACATGCTCGCTCATCCGCCCGCTTTCTAGCAGAATTGAGTAAGAGTTTAAGGTAGGAAAGGATGTTTGTATTTCTGCATGAATGACTAAGAGTGAAAGACCTGAAAAAGACAAAATTGCTCCTTCTAAACCCGAAAAACCTAAGGGACCGGTGACCCTTGGATGATCAAATTTTATTGATGAAATCTTAAGAAAAGCTGAGTCTCAGTCACCAGTAGGACCCTAAATTGTTGCTGCTAGGCATCCTACTGAATTCCTTCAAGCCGCAGGATCACCATATGTAGCTAACACTAAGATTCACAGTAATACTAAAGGGATTGAGCAGAGTTTCCAAGATACTAATAATTCACAAACTCACCCTTTACAAGAAGGGAATATTGCAACCTCCGTGAAGGAGAAGGAGAAACAGGCAATCTTGAAATTAAATTATCAGAACCTAGATCTCCTGAAGTAGTGACTGAGAAGAGGACACCCTGTATTCCATATCAAGGTAGTGCTGTTAGAACTATTCCAACCTCTTGTAGACATCCTAGGAATAACTGTCCAGCTCCGGATATCCCTGAAGAATATTGGCATATTTTTGACCAAATGACTAATAACTAGCAACCTAAAACTCCTACATTGCAATACCCTATTGTTGACACAGCTGTCAATGCCCCCATTAAGGCTATCCCATTACAGAATATTCCTACCTTTCATGGGCTAACTACAGAAGATCCCGATGCATTCGTTTTCAAGTTTGATGTCTTACGCAGGGGTTATGATTACACTTCCAACCCTCAGAAGCTGAATGTATTCCCCTCTACTCTGAAGGGAGCAGCTCTGTGTTGGTTCATGAGACTTGGTGGAGGAACCATCAATGACTGGGACCAAATGAAAACATATTTCCTTAAAAAATACCAAGATTATTACAGAACTAGAGAATTACAAGATGAAAATTTTCAAATGATAGCTAAGCCTAGCGAGGCTCTGGAAGAATATGTAGAGCCTTTTCAATATAATCTGCAAATATCTCCTACAAAAATTTGCCTGATAATGTTCTAAAAACCACGATGATTAAAGGTATGAAAGACCAATGGGTAGAGACACTAAATATAATGGGAAAGGGTGAAATTTATCAAGAAAAATATAATGATATTATAGATTTGTGCATCAAGTGTTCCAGGGGTAGTACAAGGCTGAAACCATTCAGACGCAATGCAAGCCCTAGAGACAGCAAAGCCTCGGGAGGAAGCATTACACGAAGCGAAATCGACAATATGCTGGAGGATTTCAAGAATGATATTCTGGGGACCCTGGAGACACAATTAGATGTCATGCAAGCTAAGCAAAAGAAGGCTATAACAGAACAGAACTTGGCTATTTTCTGCCCCTGTCGTAGACAGAAACACAGTAATAAAGAATGCCCCCTAGATGCGATACAAACATGTGCCATATACACTAAAGAGCACGCCATGGAAAGCTGCCCATCACTCCCAGGATTAAAAGTAGTTTTCAGAGAAGCATAAGAAGAAGTGGAACCAATATATCTATTGAAACAACGTCGTCAATGGAAAGAACGTCAGACAAGTATGCCTACCTATCCATCTTCATTCTTTCCTCCCTCGCAATATAATTCTTAGCAATATTCAGGGGCAACATGGAAGAATCAACCACCTTTTTTGCCACCTCAAGCATTTTTTATGCCACCATGGCCCAATCAGTCAAATATAAGTAATCATAATTGGCCAAATTCCCTTTACTTGCCACCATTCTGACAGAACAACCCTTATTCCTCCCAATGGTCCCCTTCCACGTCACAAAATCATAACTGGAAATCAAATTGGCAAAGATCTACAAACCAGCCTATGGGGATAGCTCCTCTGCCCCAACCAACTTTACCAACACCTTACACGTTGCAGCAGTATCCTCAATCTAATATACGACCACAAATTCCAGCTCAACCCAACCCAAATCCTAACAATAGACCAGTTCAGTCAATACAAATCATTGAGGGTCTAGACCCTGAAGATGACTTGAAAGAATGTAACGAACTTAAGCTGAGATCTGAATGCATAATCATTGTAGATAAGGATAAATATTTGTAACTGGAAGAACCACACACAAATAGGCCTCTGATTGTAGATGATCAACAAATAAAACAAGTGGAAGATACAGCCAGACAAAAAAATCCTGAACAAATCATAACCACTTCCCCCCATTCCCAGAAAGATTGCTGATACCATGCCCAATTGAATATCCTGACTTTGATCTTCTGGGTGAACTTAAGAATATTTGTATAAAAATTCCCCTCCTCTAGGCTATCCAAGATATTCCAATATATGCCAAAACTATTAAAGAATTGTGTATAAAGAAGTTTGTGAGGAAAACAAAAACAACCCCTACTGTCCATGTTGTCGGGACTTTGTCAGATTTATTACTAGGCAAAGAGACTCTTGTGAAATATGAGGATCCCGAAAATCCCATTGTCACAGTCCAGATAAATGGCAATTCTTTTCCCAATGCTTTAGTTGACTTAGGGGCAGCCATTAATATTATCACAACTACAACTTGCAACATTCTTGGCATCACAGCCTTGGAACCAACAACTACCTTACTGGAACTAGCTGACTCCTCAGTCATTAGACTAGAAGGAGCATTACAAGATGTGATGGTCTATGTAGACACTTGGGAATACCCGGCGGATTTATTGATTATTAATCTTAGGAAATAACTAGATGGACATCCCCTAATATTAGAAAGGCCTTGGCTAGCGACTACTAATGCTTATATCAGCTGCCGGACATGCATTATGACTATAACCAGGGGAAATGATGTGAAAAATTTAGCTTTATACCCTCCTGCTCAGCCAAGCTTGACTATTATGAAAACTCGGAAGCAACCTACAACATACTTAACAGAAAATATTCGGTCACCATTAACTGTGGTAGATGCCCTTGAATTCAAAAACCAAACTAAAGACGATGTCATTAATACTTTTATCAATCACCCTACCACAGTATCAAGTTTGAAATGCCACATGATTAAAGCAATCCTTGACAATGAAATCGAAGAATATCCCTTGAGATACATCAATGATCAAACAATACCAACAACCACTATTTATAATAGCAAACCTATCGAAATTGAGCCGGGGAAGATCCTGAACATTAACAATAATCTGAGTAATGACCAGCAAGAGAAACTTATTCAAGTCCTTAGTAAAAATAAAGGGGCTTTCGGTTGGGATTACTCAGATATGAAAGGGATTGACCCTCAGCTATGGATGCATCACATCTACACTGAAAAGGATGTAAGAACCATTCGACAACCTCAGCGTAGATTAAATCCTCACCTAAAAGATATTGTTAAAGAATAACTTCAAAAACCGTTAGATGTGAATTTTATCTATCCTATATTTGACAGTAAATGGGTATCTCCATTAGTTGTGGTTCCCAAAAGAATGGGAAATGGAAAATATGCATTGACTATAAAGAACTCAACAAGGCAACGCAAAAATACCATTTTCCCCTTCCATTTATTGATCAAGTCCTAGATACTCTGGCAGGGAAGAATTTTTTTTCTTTCCTGGATGGCTTCAGTGGCTACAAAAAAATTTGGATTGCCCCTAAAGACTAGGATAAGACTACCTTTACCTGTCTGTGGGGAACATTTTCTTACAGGGTATTACCTTTTGGATTGTGTAATGCACCTGCCACATTCCAAAGAGCCATAATCAACATTTTTTCAGACTTGATAAATGAAGGATTGGAAGTATACATGGACAATTTCACACCCTATGGAGATGAATTCGAGCAAGCATTACAAACACTGGAAAAAGTTCTGGAACGGTGTATTACTACCAACCTATGTTTAAGTCATGAAAAGTGCCATATGATGATGACAGAAGGCCTGATCTTGGGTCATTACATTTCAGCAGCTGGAATTCAGGTAGATCCGGAAAAAATACAGGTAATTCTCTTAATAGCTACTCTGTGCACTCAAACAAAGGTACGTAGTTTTCTGGGATTTTCTGGATATTATCATAGATTTATCAAGAATTTTTCACAGATTTCTGCACCATTATATGCCTTAATAGGAAATAGTGATTTCATATGGACTGAAAAATGTGATACTGCCTTTACAAATTTAAAATGGCTAGTATCAACATCACCAGTATTACGAGGCCCGAACTGGGATATACCATTCTAGATTTCATCAGATGCATCAGACGCAACCATTGGAGCAGTTCTTGGCCAAGAAGAAGACAAGAAACCCTACGCTATATATTTCATTAGCAAAAACTTAACCCCTACTGAATTGAATTACACAGTAACAGAGAAGGAGTTTTAAGTTGTTATTTATGCTATTAACAAATTCAGACACTATATAAATGGATACCCTGTAATTCTATATACATATATCTCTAATATTAAATACTTAGCTAATAAACCCATTACGAATGGAAGAGTGACACGTTGGTTGTTACTTTTGTAGGAATTTGATATAACTATAAGGGATCGACTAGGGAAGGAAAACCTTGTGGCATATTTCCTCTCTCGAGTGCCAAGAATAGATGATGCAATAGTATTAGAGGATCAGTTTCCAGATGAACACCTGTTTGCTGTAACCGTGAAAACACCATGGTATGCAGATGTGGCGAATTATTTAGCAGTGGGAAAACTACCTAAATATCTGACACCCAGAGAAAGGAAATCAATAGTACAGTGCAACACTCGGTTCTCCTGGATTGGAGGATACCTTTTTCATACAGGGGCTGATATGCACATTCGTAGGTGTATCAGGGAAGATGAAACTTATGATATCTTAAAAGCCTGCCACAATGGACCTTGCGGTGGACATTTTTTAGACCGCAGAACTGGACATAAAATTTTACAAATGGGCTACTACTGGTCCACAATTTTTAAAGATGCTAAGAAATTTGTTCAGGCCTGCGATAGTTGTCAAAGGATGGGCCACCCTAGCTAATCTGATGAGATTCCTCTGCATCCACAACTGGTCATAGAACCTTTTGAGTGTTGGGCATTAGATTTTTTTGGGCCAATCAACCCATCATCCAACCAGAAATCATATATATTGGTTGCAACAGAATATGTAACTAAGTGGGTAGAAGTAGTAGCATTACCAAGAGCCACAAAATAAATTGTGATAAACGTTATTTTCGAAATTTTTGTACGATATGGTTACCTAGAGAAGTATTCACTGATGGAGGGTTGCAATTTGTAGGCCACAATACCGCTGCTACACTAAAAAATCATCATGTTATTCACAGAATTACCTCTCCATACCACCCGCAAGCGAATGGGCAGGTAGAAAGCACCAAGAAAGTAATTGAAGCTATTCTAACGAAGACAGTCTCATCGCACAGACGAGACTGGGCTACTTGACTGCCAAAATACTTGTGGGCATATTGCACAACTTGGAGGAATACTACTAGATACTCCGCATATCAGCTGGTATTTGGTAAGGAACCTATTTTTTCCATAGAGTTTGAAATAAAAACACTAAGGACAGCCTAGGAAGTGGGACTGGATTTAACTAAAGCCCATATTAATAGATTACAACAAATAAATGAGTTATACAAAATCCAGCTTTTGGCTCTGCAACATACTGCACTTATTCAACAACAAAGAGCCAAATGGCACAACTCTCTGATCAAGAAAAAGACATTTCATGAAGGCGACTGGGCACTTCTCTATGATTCCAGGTTTCAAGACTTCCCTATTAAATTGTAGTCTAGGTGGTTAGGTCCCTATGAAATAAAGGAAGTACATGACAATGGCACTCTTACGTTGACCACCATTTATGGGTCTGATTGTTCCTTTAAAGCAAATGGGCATCAGGTGCGCCTCTACCAAAGACAACTTACAAGAGAATATTTTTGTCAACAAATATGCAAGGAATCCACCATGCAAATTTTAGCTGCAGAAGATAATCCTTCGAACGCTTCATCTTTGTAAAATTCATTTCTTTTTCTATCTAAAAAAAAAAAAAAAAAAGATTTTTTTTTTTTTTTTTTTGTAAATAGGATTGCTGATTACAGTTGTTTTTTCTCACCGCTATTCTTGTTCCATCTTGAGAATGATGATTTTTGGTTTTCTTTGTTCCATCTTTGGAACAACACTTTTTAATTTTCTTTGTCCCATCTTCGAACTTGACACTTTTTGGTTTTCTTTGTTCCATCTCGAACAACACTTTTTTGGTTTTGTTCCATCTTCGGAACAACACTTTTGATTTTGCTATTCCATCTTGAGAACAACACTTTTTGGCTTTTCGCTATTCCATCTTCGGAACAACACTTTTTGGCTTTGCTGTTCCATCTTCGGAAAAACACTTTTTGGATTTGTTGTTCCATCTTCGGAACAAATTTTTTTGGTTTAAATGCTGTTCCATCTTCGGAACAACACTTTTTGGCTTTGCTGTTCCATCTTCGGAACAACACTTTTTGATTTTGCTGTTCCATCTTTGGAACAACACTCTCTCTTGTTTTTTTTTCTATTCCAATTTTGGTACAACAATTTTTGTTTCTTGTATAATTTTTATGTGTTCTAAACAACACCTTTCTTTTATATATTTTACAAACACCTCTTTCCTCTCATGGACTTATTCCTAGCTCATTTCAGCCTTATTTCTTTGATTTCTTTTATGGCCTGAAGTACAATACCTTCATGCAGATAAGAATTATGGATTTTATTAAAGCAGGTGAATATTTTTAACATTATGATCTTTGACAAAGAAAGCTTCTTGATGATAGACTTAAAAAAATTGAAAGGGACACAATTATTTATATTTCACTTTACTATACTGATATCTACTGTATATGATATTGATTGATCATCTTTACCATGCTGGTTCTACTTTTTCGGGTTATAATTCTCTCTGTCTATTATCAATGGGATTATGGGTGTAATTTTTCTTATTATTTACATGCTTCAACTTCTTACACCATCCCTACTCTGAAGGAATACTTAGCCTCCCTCTATTTATCATAAAAATATGTAATGATAGCTAATTTTTATCTATAGATAGAGGATAGGGGGTCTCATTAAGAGCCAGCCTACCATGTTCATAAGGAGGTAGCAATGTGAAATTCCCACCATGGCCACCACACTAGGGTTATGATCCATTAGATGGCTAAAACATCCTTGGAACAGGAGGTCTCATCACGAGCTAGCCTGCTCACTTTTGCTACTTCCTAGTTAATGGCAGTATGGTTATCTGGTTATCACGCCAGCACACTGGTCTCTTCTGTAGCAACAACAATGAAAATTTTCAATTATAAATTAAGGATCCTGGCTCACATGGTTTAAAAAGAAACTATGTCAAGGCTATGGATGCTTGCTAGCAGCAGAAGCTCTACTTATGGTATTCAAGTTCTATTTCCTTAATCAATAATTATTATAATACCCTCTTCCCATTTATATTTTTATCTGAGAGATTATTTCCTTTAAAAAAATTCCCTACTTTGAACCTTTATGCATGCGTTCATTTTTTTATGCAATCATATTGTGTACAGTTGGATTATCATCAGAAAAACTTCTTTTTGTACATATTGTTGTCCTCTTTCCTTATTATATAGCTTATTAGCAACCAAAGCGTCTTGTCTCTTATCATTTATTATGATTATACACCGTGCTTTCACCCTATCCATCTCTCTTATTGTCCCGTCCTTTATTTACATACTCTGTACTCTTCATCCTTATATCCTGCCGTCGAAACAACCATTCCACGTCTATTCGGTCGTAGGCGACCTTTCATTTCAAAAGGGGGAGAGAACTTCCATTACACGAGGCATGCATTGTCATTATTTTATTGGCTGACAAGATATTCCATGATCATGCGGTATGCGGCAATTTATAGCACAATTAATATCAACTGCACTTAGCTGTTACAACAAATCACTGTTCTATCGCTCTAATTATTACTGTGTTTTTTTTTAGTATTGCTATGTTTTTCAGTATTGCTGTGTTTTTTCAGTATTGCTACATTTTTCCATTTCACTCATCCTTTGCAAATTCAAGCATTATGGGTGGTAAGACAGTGCGCTGTGAACCTTTAGTGTTATATGTATTTGACAGAGCTAGGGAAATTATGATCTGTGCAGGGTGGATATCCTATCTCACAAGATTTCAACCCTTGAATGAAGAAATTGCCATTGAATTTCTACAACATCTACAGAATGGGGAATCCACGGTGAAAGGTAGAAGAATTACAGTCACAGACGCTGTAATAGATGAAGTATCTGGGCTGCCGACAGAAGGAACTATTGTTGAGGAGGTAAATCCCCTCTGCTGACAGAGGCGATATCACTAGCCCTAGATTGGTTCTAGCAATAATCGAATCACGCAATGACGTTGGTTCCTAGTTACAAGAAAGACAAATATTGCGATAAGTAGCCTACCTCGAATCCCATGTTGCTATTGTCGCTGAAGAAGCAGTGCTCCTCTTCCCTAGCTTGACAGATCACAATCCTTCCATTTGTCACGTCCGGACACATGTACACACATAGATATCAAATGAAGAAATACAACGTAATACTTAAAGCGTGTAACTATATATCAGTCAGAGAAGATATAATTCGTTGCATCACATAAAAGAGTAAAAACAAGAATGGAACCAAAATCAGAGTCACTTATATTATAAATGACAAAAGGGAGATTACAACCAATGCTATAATGCTATGATCTTCCTTCGGCAGGGCTTGCAGCGGAGCACATCTCAACAAAGCTCGTTATGGATTTGACAGAACTCTCTCTCTCACAGGGTTCTCCTCGGCTCTGCTCTTGATTATCATTTCCTTCCCAAAAGTTCATCTAGCTTGCAAATGGAGAGGGAAAGATTTTATAGGTGGAGGAAGGGAAGTTGGGATCCCTACAATCATGGGATAGGCCCTATCTCTTAGGAAGGTTCCATGAGAGGTGGAAAACCACTTCCTATACATGGAGATCCGCAGCGAAACCACTCAACTTCTTTTGATGATTCATTCTAGAGTTTGTTAGAGTCAAAATTTCACCATTTATTTTTAAAAAACGTCCCTTAATAATCTTGGCACGAGTGAAACACAGGGATAGAGCGCCAGTTGGCGCGCCCTTTAGTGTGGATTTCCCCCATTGGCGCGAGGGATGAACTGGCTAGTCGTGCGAAGGCTAAAAAATCTGTTTTAAGGGTTTTTCAGAGGAAATGTTCTTCAAGAGAATGCTTGTCCTTATGCAGGAGGATGCCACGAAGGTGTTTTCAGGACATTTTATTGTTCACAGGTCACAGGAATAGTCCTCCAAAGGGATTGCAGGGACGGTGAAAAAATGCCGTGTAACAACTATATGGTCACAAAAACATGTATCGCTGCAAGATAAGGTTGAAAAAGTAGTCAAGAAAGGAAAAGGAATCCAACCATATTCTCTGGTAGAACCATGGAAAGAATTAGCAAGCATTATACAAAGATACATTACCTATATGGACATCGAGATGTGGTAAGACCACCACAACTTAAACTATTAGTTGTCTTGAAACAAAAACTCACTGTTAATCTGCCATATCTTTTGAATTATTTTCTGCATGATACTGCTATTAGAATGAGATGGGCCAGACACCCGGAAACTGTAGTAAGTCACCATGGATTAATTAGATTAATCATCAGTCATAGCCTGGTTCAATATAGATTAACTTGGGATGATTTCATGATGTTTCTAGAGAGCATGCAAAGCCCTGTAATTCAAAATCCTGAAATTGCAGATACAAGCTAGCAGAACCCTATTCCGAAAAGAAAAAGGCCTTCTCATTCAATGCTTGAACCCCATAAACGTAGAAAGTCTGTAAGAATTGAACTACCCCAGAGGATGTCTACAAATATTTGGGATGAGAGTAATCAACCTGCGGAGACAACCGGTCCGGATTCGAGAAGAAGAAACCAAAGAAGAACTTAGAAGAGCTTGAGAAGAGCGAATCGAAATCGAGAACTTCGAAGAAGAGCAGAAGAAGAGGCCAATTCATAACAAGAACAAGATTATAATAATGAACTGGAAAGTGAAGCAGGACCAGACGATCCTTTGGAAGTTTTTGAGACAGGGATAGTCGAGGTCCTGGAAAATATTAATGTATATATGCAACCTGGAGGACCACTTGGTCCCAGCATAATGGAAACACAAGTCCCAGAGAATTCCGAGCATGTAGAAACACAAGAGGCTGTGGACACAGTAATTTTCAGGAATCTGACAACTAGTCCGGTGACACAATTCTGTTGGAACACAGTCATGAGGACTAGCAGCAGTCTGCAGACATAGAATTTAGTCACAATTCAGGCGATACGGTTATTTTAGAACACAACCTTGATGACTAACAAGCAGCTTTAGAAACAATTGATAAACCTGTTAGTGGAATAAACACTCCTCGAAAGAGCCAAGGAGCTAGAGCAAAACTTAAGAAGTTGCGACAAAAATACAGGAAGCTCCAAAAGACAGTTAGAAGGCTGCGACAAGAAGTTAAAAATGTAAAACTCAGAACACCACTCCAGAGATGACTTCTGTAGCTACACAAATGAGAATATGTGAGAACAGATCAATAGAAACTCAAAATGAACTCACTCCCACTTGAACAATAGCCACCCAAGTTAATTTGCATAAAAAATTGGTAAATGCTGCTGTTCAAACGGAGGGTTGGACTTCTCACAATAAGGAAATAAAGACTGAAAAGGTATTCTCTCACAACATCGACACACAGACAGAAGGGCAGTCAAAGGACTTATTGTCAAGGAATGACCCTATTATTTTAAAACTTCAAGAAGAGCTGATGCAAGCCCAGCGTGCTTTAGAACAACATCAACAACAGACAATCTCCCTGAAAAAATACCAGGAATTACAAAAAAAATTGAGGGAATTAGCTCTAGCAAAGAATGAGGCTTTTGATAAGGCTAGAAAGGAAGAAGAAAAGATGAGTAGAATGAAAACTAAGCTGAACAACGTCAGGAATCAGTTGGACACCATTTTTTCATTATATTAGGATATCTTGACTTGTTGATCTCCTGCTACAAACTATGCCTTGTTTTTATCAGAATGATATTTATTGTTAAAAATCAAGGCTATTAGAGCCGACAAGCCAATTGAGCTAAAGACGATGGAGGATTTTATAAATTGCTTTAAGACACATGGAGTAAAGGTCAAAAGGCTTCTATGTGAATTTTATTTTCATAATTTCATATTAGATAAAGAAGTGGATGTGAATCCTTATCCTTTTATTGGAGATGTTCAATTTTAGGCTTTTATCTCTTTTGCAATCAACCAGCTCAAGTGGTTGAAGGCTTATAATTCGTTCCAAAGACATGAACATAGCTTGGATCTTTGGGGAAGACGTGAACCTACTCACCCTCTGCAAGTGTTTACTAAGCATAAAACACTGATGACACAGGAGGGTGTGACTAAGAGTTTAGGGCCCATACATAAGGAAATTGTGCTGGAAGGAACAAAATATTTCCTCTCCATTCAAGAAAGATCCCTAGTTACATCCAAAATGAGATGGATGGTTTCAAGAAACATTGTTAAAGATAGAGAACCATTTAATTATGGAAATTTCAAAGTTGTTGCGAGATGGTTAGTCCCATACGACAACTTTATCTTAAGAGGAGGACCTTATTGGGTGGGATGTCGCTATAGAAGCCCCATTATTTGGTATCCTCCTGAAAGATATCATCTTGACTATGAGTTACTTGAAGGAAAAGAAGCGGCAGCCTTTGCACACTTGGCATGACATCATGGTCTCAAGCCTATTACAGACAGACCTTATCCAGCCTACTCTTTAACTTCTTTGCATCAGAATTATTTATTTTTCATGAGGACATGAAAAAAGGTAAGCAGGGGAGTATGTTGAGCCTTGCAATAAGTATGTATTTACTCTTGATTATTGTCCTTTTTCCTCTTTCTTATCCATTTTGTGCCATGATATAATAGCATAACGAAAGGATTTTGATGAAGAATGAATGAAAAATGATCCTAATGCGATTTAACCGTCCAAACTAATTCTCGTTGATTTTTATGCTGGAAATAACAAAAGGAACAACAAGACTTAATCATGGCAAAGAGGATGCGTTAAATGTGGTTGAATCGAAGATAAATCAGGATAGCGCGTTAGAATAGGCTTGTCCAAGGAGAGTGTTGAGCCTCAAAATTGTGCTTTCTTTCATCTTACTCTACCTCATTTTTTCTTGTCTATTGCTATCCTAGACCCAATTGATCAATGAATTTAGTTGAAATTACTTTTAGAATGATTAACATGACTGACTTGCTAAATTTTGTGATTTTTGTCATTGTAATGCATTTTGACCGGAACTAGCTGCAGAATGCAGACATTCCGTAGCTAACCGGCGATTCTGCAGTTGTCTTCACGTTTGGGTATGTTCCAGGTGGCCTCTCAAGAAAAACCACATATGGGCATAATCCACGTCATGTCTACATGGTTCGTTGCTCATCATGGAGGAAGAAACGAATTCTGGGTATGGTTTTGGTACGTGGGAACACATTTAGGAAGACAGACTTCTATTAGGACTGTCTCAGTCCAGATGTCTTTTTCCTCTTTACGCAGCCACTTCAAGAGTCCTAATGTGATTCCGATAAGGAAAGACAGTGTTCCTGAAATTGTTGCAAGTCTTGTTATTTACATTTGTTATATAAACACTTGGGAAACCGAGAGCTAGGCTAGATTTTGTTCTAGATTTTGCTTAGATTATGTGCTACATTTCTGAAGACGCAGAGTGCTATGTTCAAGTTATTTCACCTTTAATGAAGCAGACAGTGTTGTTTTGAAAGCGTTGATTTGATTTGGAGTTAGATTCCGTCAGGTGGTAGAGGGCCCCTGCCTCTTGCACGGATTTATTTGTGTAATTTAGATAAGTATTCTAGCTGCCTTTACGTTTTTGAAGTTGAATTTGTAGTTGTTTTCATTAGCTACTATAGTTATACTCATTCTAACTCTTCCAAAAGAAGAAGCTCTTCCAAAAGATTATAATGATGAATGGGAAATGGCTATAGTATTGTAGGATTTGAAGTTGAATTCGTAGTTGTTTTTATTAGCTACTGTAGTTATACTCATTCTAACTCTTCCAAAAGAAGAAGCTCTTCCAAAAGATTATAATGATGAATGGGATATGGCTATGGTATTGTAGGATTTAATTGTAATTTTTGTTGTTCACTATCACAGTTACACTTGTTCTAATCACTCTTCCACAAGAAGAAACTCTTCCAAGAAATCCTTAAGGTGTCCAAGGCATAGCCGTGATAATGAATATTTTAGTTGTGTGTTTGTACTAAGTACCATCGCTGTTCTTGCTCTTAAACGCTTGTCCAAGATATCATAATGATGAGTGAGAGATGGCTATGATATCTTAGTATTTCATTGCTTTCAGTCTTTATGTTTGCATTTGCACTCAATTACACAGTCAGGATTGTTCTAAAAACTCTTCCAAAAGAAGGAACTCTTCCAATATATCAATCATGATGGACAAACAGACTGTATAATTCCATAGAATAATGCATGATAGCTTAGTTAGGATGCTCCGGAGTTTAATTGCACTTAACTCATGTTCAGTTATTTTTTTTTGAGTTTGATGATGACTTGTAGTTCAGCATTGTTTTAGATTAGTAACATCTTAATTTCATTCTTAGCTTAACTCATTGCATTTGCATTCCATATTCAGTTGGCATTCACTACATATTAGACTACTTCAGTTGTTAAACTCAACAAAACAGCCTTCATTATTTACAAACATCTTCTTGTTCTAAAATCTACAATTGATCCATAACCATATGAACAGAAGACAACATCATTTTAAGGCCTGAAGTACCTCTGCAATTTCCTTATCATTTCATAAACAGAGCCCTCCCTCAAAAGAATACTTTGAAAAGAAATCAATAACTCTTGAGTAAGGTCTTGTGACATTCAATTAAATTGCAGAATAGATTTAGGAACTAGTCCTAGAATAGAAGATCTTAGGATGGTATCAATGTTTTTCCTCCAAATATGTTTCAAATCTCTAATCAAGGACAAAATGTTGCATCATTGTAAGATTAGTTGTTTAACTGTTTAGTTAGAGGATTTGCATACTTAGTGATCATTTCTCAAGTTGAGTTTATGTTTTGAATCATTTCCTTAGAAGTCATTATCAAGCTTTGTTTTTGCTTAGACATAGTTTAGATTTGATTCTGATTTTAGTATTGCATTTGCATTTACCATTTGACATTAACCAATTAGTTTTCACTCTATTTTTCTTAATCATTAGCCCCTTTCCATTAGTTTTCTTGTCATTTTTCTTGTGAATATAAAACCACCAAAAGACCAAAAACATCATAAATCATCACAAAAGACCAAAAACATCACAAAACACTACACACAGCGCATTAGGAAACAAGCACCTAGGTACATACAGTGCACTTCACTTCAGCAGTTTACCAACCCTGGTTGACAATTAAATGAGCTCAATTTAGGAGACTAGATTGAGACCAAACCGAATAGCATTTTTGTGGATCCCTAAGGATCTCCTGATCTGAGGGATCACCCTCTTTCATTTTTAGTATAAAGGACGGGGAGGACTATTTCTCGAATATTCGATAGCTTGTATCTTTCATTTTACGCAATTCGTAATTATAATGTATAGAACATAGTTTTGAGCAATCGGGTGTAATGTATATTGGCTTGTGATGATTGATATATAATTTGTGTTTCTATTCATTCAAAGTATTCTGGAGTAGTTAAGCAATAGTCGCCGGTGGCTAAGGGCCCAGTCTCTGGTGAATCTCACTGTTGTTTCCTGTGTTATACTTTTCTAGTTATTACAAGTATATTCTACTTTTCCGCTTTATAATTGCAGTTCTTTCGATAATTCGTATTTCTGATGTTTATTCCTTTGAATACGCGTTTCCATTTTATTTCCTTAAAGAATTAGTTGCTAGCAAACAGAATTGGTTTTGATTAGTTAAATCATAGACAATTATTTATAATACTTGCCTTCTGTCCAATAGTTTATATCCAGCTAAAAGAGCTCGGTGAATGCTTCAGTGCTCTCGGTTGATTATCATTTGAATTAGTTGAATTAGGATGAATTATAGTTTTGTGTTCTAATGTGTAGATGAATAACTTCCTTTTAAGTTTCAAGATTTATGATTGTATCTATATTAAACGATTAGTTTTCACATTACTCTTTGTATGAATAGCTTGCACATACTGTGTACACACTTGAGGTAAAAGGACTTACCCTGGTTGATAATTAATGTGAGGCAATTAGGAGTTTTTAAAGACACCTGTTAGCACCCAAAAACAGGAAAATTCCAACCCATGTGGCATGGGCCGTACATGATTAAGCACATTTTGCAAAACAAGGCTCATGAGCTAATTGATTATGAAGGTCATCCTCGGGATCAACCCATAAATGGTTTGTATCTCAAAAAGTACTATGAATGAGTCTTTCATGCATGTTTCTTTTGTACATAGGTGTTTTTTCATTTTTGTACATTTTTTGCTTGGTGTGCTTTGCGAGCGGTTTTCCTACTTATTGGATTGTTGCTTATTGTGCAGATGTCTATTACTCCTTATGTCAGTTTCGAGGATGGTGCTTCCTGCAGTGCCCGGAACCTGTCTTCTGCAGCCTGGGTGATTTATAATCCTGATGGTGAGTTGATAGACCTTCAAGGTATCTGTCTATGATGAACCACAAACAATGTTGCAGAATATAGTGCTGTTATTGAACTATTGACCGAGGCCATTACTCTCGACATTCATGCATTGATTGTTAACCTAGACTCGCAACTTGTTGTTCTTCAGCTTAATGGGCATTATTCTGTTAGAAATACTCACATATTAAGGATGTATTTGCGTGTTTTTTTACTAGAAAGAAATTTTGATTACATTACATATCAACATATTCCTAGACGAATGAATGCGTTAATCGATACAGTAGCCAATAACCGAGTGTTTGTATGTGCATGCATCATAAGTTCAAAAAATATGTATTTTTCGGTTACATCTTGAGACATCATGTATCTCAAAAAATATGTAGAAATAAAAGCCTAGGTGTCTAGTCAGCATGATGCTCATGATAGCATGTCACTGCCTGTACAAGCCGCCTCAATAAGCGGTGAACATGGTTCGACACCCCCGCAGTATGTTGCTGGTAGGAACATCGTCAAATCTCGCATAGTCAGGGATCCCACTAGAGAGTCCCTCTAGGTTACATACGATTTCCTCCTCCTCGCTTCCCTCACCATGAGGTGCCACATCAAAATCACGAGGAATCCTCCATGATATTGGAGACATTCCTGCAGGTCTTTCTAGGCTGACATCTGCAAATACATGGATTGACATCAGAACATACATAGTCAAAAAAATCATAATACTCATCAAAATAAAAAAATGAGTCTTACCCAACGCTTCATCCCAATCCTCTCCTACCAGGAGTGGTAGATCTGGATCAATTGTAAAGTTTGTGCTAGAATAAGGCCAATCCTCCATGACAATCAGTTGTCGTTGGAGCCACTCAAAGAACTCCAGTCTCTAGGACATCTGTTGACCGCCTCCTGATCTTGGCATCAAAGCGGCCCAACGAACCATTTGTGGCTCCTTGGCTGGTGGTGAAGGAAATATCACTTCCTCACATTGGAAAATTGGTAACTGTTCCAAGATGAATGGTACCAAGATGGACCCATAGCTGAACTATTTCAGCTTCCCATTATTGCATTTTTTCAACTGGCGTTTCATATTGATCATTACCACCTCTTCCCAGTTGTAGAGAGTTGGTGCGATACAATATACTGCAAGAAGTAATTGTGTTTTTGTGGCCTCATGCGAAGCCTAAACTCCAGCAGCTGGCATGATGGTGTGCAACAATACTTTTAGTGCAAAATATGGGATAGTTTGGATATCCAACTTCCTACTTTTGGATCATTTCCTTGCACCCCGACATACTCTGTCAATAACCATGCTCATGTTTTCCATTGTGGGTCGGGTACCTGTAAGGATTGGAACTGCCCCCTTCGTGACAATCCAGTTATGAAGTAAGCATCTGAGACCTAAATCTCTAGCTCATGGTCATGAATTATGAATCTTTCTTGATCAATGTCCCAAACACTGATCAAGTACTGTAATAGCTCTGGTTGATCTTGGAGACATGATGCCATGAAGAATTTATTAAGCTCTCAATCCCTGAGAAAGTCCATGCATCTTACATTGCCCAAGGCTTGCTCATCTTCTTCACTATGCTCTTTTTCCTTCCATTCAATCACCATTTTTCTCTTTCACACCTAAAAAAACATCAATGGGGTCATCATTAGTCAAATAATTTTCTTTTGAAGTGTTTAAAACGGGCTCACTTGTTGAATTTACAAGCTAAAAGTCATGTCCTTTGTTGGCGCAAATATTTTTAAAACAATCGCGCCAAGTGGCGTGCCCCCATTTGAATTCAAGGCAGGTTGGCACAAGTCTGTGCCCGAAACCCGTGCCAACCTCCACACCCTAATTTACACAAAAATCCCTCCACAAATCTAAAAAGTGAGTTGTAGACAATGAAATGTATATCAAAATGCAGGCAAGGACATGGTCGCTTACCTGGAAAAGATGGATTCACGATTGGCCTTCTGGATTGTACGCTATTAGCTCTGCAAAATCACAATGAAAAAGGGTAAACAATGCTCACAAGAGGTAAAAGTGACACGTAAAATTGTTTTTACCATTTTTGGCATTTTATAATTTTTTCAGAACCCTAATTAGTTTTTCGAGCATATTTTTTGATTATTTTTCTATTTTATTTCGAAAAATGGGTTTTACATGCATCTCTTATGCAGCAATAGGTTCTCAACGTGATGACGGTGAAGTGACTAGTTGTATTTCATACTTTTTCAGACTCGGTAAAAACACGAAAAAGTCATCCTTGGAGTCATCTTTCAGCTCTTTTTTGACTCTCGAAAATTGAAAATAATGCCGAGACTCTTATCGTTTTGAGTTTGTTAAAAGGCTGTGAAACAATATCTACCTAGTATATGTTTACCCCCTTTTCTGGCTAGGATAGATTATTTATGAAAAAGGAATACCTTAGCCTAGCACGACTAAGAGGTTCTCTCAGACATAGTTTTCTACTTTTTCGGATTTGTGAGACTACTTATGAAAAGGGACCTATTGGAGTTTTATTTTATGCTTCTTTTCAAACTCTCTAAACATGAAAATATGCCAAATTCTTCCTTTGTCAGACTCGTTAAAATTTAAATGACATCGAAAACCGTCACCATGAAGCAATTGAGTTCCTCCTTCCTAGGGCTCATAAAATGTACTAGGATGGATTTGTCCGAAGGAAAAAATTATATGACAATAATATGGTATCCCCTTCAAGCTTGTTTCCAAAAATAATTGGGGTACTTGCCAGCAATGGTGGGGGAAAATGGAACCAGTTCTCTATCGTGTCGACAATATGCCGCTCTTGAAAATGACACTCATCTGCATTCGTGTCAGATTGGGGACATCTCATTTTCTCATTTTTGCCTCCATGGGTTTTGGTAATCTCTTTTTGCCTCTCATCTACTCTTTTCCACGTTATCATGACCTCATATCCCTTGATGTCAAATACTTCCAAATTCCAGAGTCGTGTCGCCGATATGTTCAAGAGAAGTTTCCTTTTTCAGTTTTCAACCTCTGATCCTCTTTGTGGTTCTGATTCACTATCATATTACTCCTCTGTCTCGTGTCGATGATGTGGGAAACATCTTGGCCCTCCTTCGACCAGGTCACTTCCTATCAACTTCAGCTCATTATCCAGGAAGCTGATCTAGAGACTCATTTCCGGTACCTTGGAGCTTGCATGCCTCAATGGCAAGTTCTTCGAATTCGACGACAATTCCTCATCACGGGCCTTCGATCGAGTGATTCTGTGGATGTTCGACACCAGACCACTGTTCACATTTCGTGGATTGTACTTGTTGTACCTTGAGAGCCATTGTCATTATTGGTGGTTTCTCTCATGCCTGCTAAAAACTTTCATCATTGGCTGGTAATCAGGTGACTTTCTTGCATGTTCGACTTCAGCTCACTTATTCGCATGCTTGAATTTGTACTTGTTTGGGTTGAGATGGAGCGCAAGACCCTGTGTTTTTGTCTGATAAAATACAGGTTGTGAGATATATTGGTTTATCATGATTATCTGCATCACTCTCTTGATTGGATGGCTGCAACCATGCCTGAGTCTATTTCTTTTATCCTTCTTGCTAGATGGTTGCGTCCATACCCTGGATCTCATCTTGATATGTGCTCTATGATGGATGGCTATGCCCATGCCACATATTCATGTATCATAGATATCACTTGTACTTGTACTTGCAGGTCTTTTGATGGTGGTGTTTGGTTTGAACACGTTCTCGTAAAGCATTTCACTCCTCCCTCTCTCTCAGACCTCATGCTTTAGGGGGCATTTGTTACACAACATTTTGTCACCATCCTTGCAATCCCCATCCCGAACATTGGAGGACCATTCCAGTGACTTCTGTGTATTATCATACCTTGAAAAAAGTGTCATTTCATCCCTTTCCATGAGAAGAACATTTCCTCTGTTGACTATGCCTGGAACAGGCTCTCAAAAACACATGATTTTGGGTCGGCGATGGAAGGCAGTTATGGCCTCGCGCCCATAGAGAAATTAGCACTGGGCCTCGCACCCATTGGCTCTCTATCTCAGTGTACTAACTGCGTCAAGCTGTTTTTGGAAATTTTTTTAAAATAGAAGCAAAGTTTCCGTTCCCAACCACTTCGTGAGCGGAGTCAACATGGCATTAGGGGAATTTTGAGGTCTAAATTGGGCCTCCTAAGGAAATAACAAAATCATAGCTAAACCAATAAAATAATATTTATGAATTTGAAATTCACTTTTTGCACCACAATCCATGTAACCATAGTTAAGTTCAATTCAAAAGTTGTACCAAAATAAAATTAATAAAAAAATTCTATTGATGTGACTATAAATAAGAATGAGCTTTTCAAGAAAAAGTCATTATCATTGAACAACTAATGCATTTTTCCTAAATGACTTAAAATAAAATATAAATATAAATTTATAAATTCTTAATTATATTATATTTTATTAATTAAAATTTATATTATTTAAATTGTATAATAACATGTAATTAATATACTATATAACAATAATATAATATAATAAATGTATAGGGATATGCATTGTTTCTTTCAAGAAATATGAAATGACAATAATATATTTTTATTCAAAAATTGTGAAATGACATTTATTATGAGTACTTTACTTTGAATTTAAAAGTACTTAGAGCACTACCATGGGTAACCATGAGTTTTTATCCACTATTGAGAATGTGACAAGTAAGTACCTTTAACTAAAGCTATATCACCTCAACCATTAGGGATGATGTCATCCCCTAAAATGTGATTGGTTCTCATAAAGTGAATTTTGATTGTACATTTTCCTTAGGAGGCCCATGTTAGACCTCAAAATTCCCCTAATGTTTGTTTGACTGAATAAAGTCAAAGACCTTCCTTTGGCTTATTGTTTCCTACATTAGAGCAACCTCCCAAAGGATAAGGCCTCCATTCCACCTTATGAGGGATCCCAAACCACCTCCTCCCCTCCTATAAATACATCCTTCTCACATAGTTGCAGCTAGCTGAAATGCTTGAGTAGCTGAATAGTCTTACTATAGCCAGTGTGAGATAGAGTAGAAAGGAATCCATTGTCGAGAAAGAGTCTAGACCCATTTCTTCGCCAAGTATAATCCCCGACGAATGCTTGATACGCGTTTGACTAGACCTGTCGAAGGAGGCTGCAACATCAAGGCTCTTTTGGTTGTAAACTTCCTCTCTATACTTATTAATACATGATTGATGTTTTGGTTCCCGTTTTGTGTTTGATGTGTTTAATATTTTGCAATACATTTAGTTATCCTTGACCAATTAAATATTTATGAATGTGAATATGTTTTCATATGCTGTTTTCGTTCTCTGAACCTTGTGCATACACCTGATTATCACTGTTGAAGGGCCGCGATGTGTAAAGACGAAGAGCAGGAGATCGCTGCCACAACTATGATGACTGCGTTGGAACAAAGGTAGGTCATCTATCCCGACTCAGTTTCATTCATAAACTAGGAATTGAAGGATTAACATGTCCCCTTGCTGCTAGACCCACCCTAGGGCTAGAGGGATCACTACTGTCCGCAGAGGGGATTTACTTACATAACAAATTCCTCCAGGAATGTGTGAGAAAGGCAGGTAATTGGCTGATTTTTCCTAGATCAGAGTGAGACAGTTGGAAAAGTGCAATAATTTCTTTGAGAGAGAAAGCATTGTATTGTTTCATGGTCTTGAATTTATAAAATATAAAAATAGCGGGGTTTTAGGCAGTGTGATTTCCCTAGATATATCTTGTGTTGTGCGATTGATTGTCTCTTTCTCTTACTTGTTATGCGATTGTGTGATCGTGTTTTTTTTCTGAAATTTGTATAAGGATTCAATATCTTATTTTAGTACATTACAAGATCAAATTGAATCCCCTTGTTAGATTTTCTACAAGGTTATGGGTCAACTTTAACTTGAGAAAAAAAAGGAATTACATATATTATTGTAAAATGGACCATTTTTCTAAATAAAAATTACTTATATATAAATGAATGTTACAAATAATAATGGGGAACTTATCATGGAGGAACTTATTAGAATTGGAATAATTTCAAATACCTCGAAATTGGTGGGTGGGGAGCCACGTGGCACAAATATAATTTTTTAAATTTAGTAAAAGTAATGGACCATTTTTCTCAATAAAATTTCTTATATATAAGTGAATGTTATAAATAATAATGAGGAAATTATCATGGAATAACTTATTAGAATTGGAATAATCTCAAATCCCTAGGAAATTATGGGAGAGATGTTTTGGAAAATTATAGATTAATAATTTCACAGACATAAATCATCAACTAGGGGTAGGTAATATTATGAGATGTTGTGCAAAATATATGCAAGCTAATACTTTAAGTGTTTTTATAAAAAATACCATATACACTCAACTTCAATATCTCTTTTCCTCGTCAACACTTAGCAACAAAGGCTATGTAGCGGATTTAATCATCCCTCTACAACACCTAGAATTGTTGATGCTGATTAGAAAAAGATAAGGGATCAATAAAACAACAATTAAACCAATTAAACTGGTCAAAATGTAAATCAAATCCTGATCAAATAACTCCAAACATATTCATCAAATAATATTCACCATTTGACCATCATACATGTGCTGCTACAAATTAAAACACAAATCTGCAACTATTGGAGTTGTGAGTAAAGGGGGCCCTCCCTCACTCACAACCCCTTTAACTGCTAAAGGAGTTTACATAGTGAGATCAACAAAACATGAAGTTTTATATTAATCTGGAAAAATATTACAGTAGTGTAGAAGTCTGGTATATCCAGCCTCTTTTGCAAATGAAACATAAAATTATTTATACAAGTGCAGAGGCATAAACTTGCTCGAATTAGGAAAACTAACATACTGTAAGTATTTGATAACAATAACTGGAAAATACAATAAAAATAGACATGCAGAGTTTGATCCATGACTGAAAGAATGGATCAAAATGATTTCATTGAGTTTTTGGAGTTATTTCACAATACAAACATCTATGAGAGGACTAAAGATCTAGGAAGTTTCAGTGGCAGTTTTGAGGCAACCAATAGGACAAAATCCATGTAGGAAAATTTCTTAACAAAACCCATGTTTCCGTTCTTCTTGAGGATGAATGGAACATACAAAACCACCGAGATCAATGCAGGAAATCAGAGTAGTTATAATCAACGTCTACAGGAAATCACGACATGTCTGCAGGAAATCAACGAACCTACAGGAAATTGCGGGATGCATGCAGGAAATCATGGAACTGCTTTGGAAGATAATTGGTCTGCATAATATTCAATCAACGCCCTTGAAATTGTATATAATTGGATTAGGTAACATTTAAATTCAGAAATACTCAAGAATAAAGTGAAATGATACATTTTAAAATTATTTTCATACCTTAAAGCTCACAACACCCTTTTGGTGGAAAAAATAGTTATTAAGGGTCAAAAAGAGTTCAAAAGGGGGGAAGAAAGGCCTTAGAAACATTATAAAAAATTAACAAAATTGGGGCTCAACATCTCCCCCACACCTAACTTCTTGCATCTCCCCTATGCAAGCAAAAATGTTGCAACTCAGAAGGAAAATTCAGTCTTTTCCCTATGCTACAGCTACTGCAGCCAGTTGATCCAATTGTGCCCTGTTGGACTCAACTTCCTGAACCATACTATGATATTATTCATTCCTCTTCTACAGGTGATCGATCTGAGCTTGTTTTTTCTTCATGGTTCAACATTCCTTCTGATGCTTCACCTTCTAGTCATTCACTTCTTTCTGCAGGCATAGGGTGTTCTCCTTTAGAGTTTCTTTTTCCTTTCAAAGAACCCGTTCAGACATAGTGAGCACAATGATCATTTCCTCCATCTCCTTTCAAGAATAATTTTTCTTAGAAGTTTCCTCATCCCCATGCTGTACTTGAGAGGACTGAGGCAAACTTGGTTCCTCCCCGCTCTCGGCAATCTTCGGCTATTTTATCCCCACTTTCTTGTAGCTGTGGGTCTTGGAAAGACGCAACCTCCCATTCTTCTTTGTAAATGAATTCAACTAACCCAATATTCCCTTTCTTCCCCTTAGACAAGTCTTGGGGATTCTTATCATTATTATCAGTTTTAATTTGTTGTACCCCCTTCTCTGCAGTTTCCTTTATCACTAGTTTCATAGCCTGGCTTGTCATAAAGTGGGTAGAAGTACCCTTTGACAGCTTAGGCTTATTTCCTACAGTTTCCACGATTACTACCACCTCCTCATCTTTCTTAACCTCCTTTTTCAACCAACTATGGGTCCAGTGTTTCTTTCTTGGTTTCTCTGCTGGTTCTGCCTCTTTGGTTTCTGGTGAATCAGGCTCCTTCCCGTTATCCACAAAGTAATTCTCTACCAGAAATTCTTCCCACGTTTTGTTCTATTTATTCAAAACCTCCATCATGATAATTTTGACAAGACCGTGATGATAGAGGTTCTTCTCTATATGTGATGCCCTCTCCTTGGCAGAAGTAGACATATTCAACAAGTAAATTCTAATATAATATGGTAAATTTAGTGGTTTGTCTCGGAAATGGACAAGCAGACGAATATGAAACATAAAAGCTAACCCAAAATGACCTTCACAGGTGACATACTCTGCAGGAGAAATAAGAGACGCCGATACTTACTTCTAAGGTAATCCTGTGGAATTCCCTTGCTCTAGTCTTGGATTGCATGCTCTTTCTGAGGAAGGGTGCACACATTTCCTTGTTGAATCACTGCTTTTTAAACCAGTGCTCCCCTTCCTATGGAATTCCACAAGCTTGGGCTACAAGCTCCTTCGTCAATCTGAACTTAACATTACACACCTGCGCCCTGTCACCATTCAATTTCAAGGAAAAATAATTCGTCACCTCTGAGTTATGGCCGCTAAACTTTAGGAACAAAGGTAGGCATCCTGCCTTCTCTAACCTTCCCTTACTTCATGGGTCAACATCCAGTAATGTAGGACCCTATGGTTCGAACCTCATGATGGACCACATTTTCGACAATAGCTAGGAGTGGGAGAGAGAAGAGTTTTATTTAGTTCGCTGACATGCTTCTAAGAGCAAGCGAGATAATTTAAAACCCAATAAAAATAAGGATAGGTTAAATTAAGAAAAGTTCAGGGTAGTGAGGCAAATTCAAATGACGCAGAAAGTGATCATGATTGACATCATGATCTGTCCCGTGGGATAAATGTTGGGAAGATAACCGACGTACATATCAAAATAATAATAGGGAATGGGAACTCGTTGTTATGACACAAACGACTCATAGCTGCCTTATTCCATGAGGGTGGCAATGACTTTGTACTTATGCAAATCTGCAACTTTTTGTATCATTAGATTTTTACCTTAAGTATTCGACACAAACGTATCTTCGATCTTACCTTACAATGGCTCATACCTTGGGTGAAAATCGCACTTGCCTTGGAATAATAAACCACTTTGAAACCATATCATATGAAAATTCATTTGGAAGCATGGCCTCAAATAATGATGAAAATTATCAAGACTTTACCGATTATTTAAGATAATGTTATGCTCAAAATTTGTTCTTAAGGAAATAAAGCGGATTTTGTCAAGAAAATGCAATTGAAAAATTTTTCTGTGAGAAACTCAGATTATCTCCTTTTTTTTTTGCGCTCACCGTACATTAATATAGGCGTAAGGTTAAATTCTTCATTTATCTAATTGGATTACCAACCATTAAGGTCAGCTTTTAACCAACACGAGGTCCATCACCATTAATGAGAGAAAGGACCAAGGTAGACATCCAGATGACCCCATCGTGGTGTGAATGTATGAGATATTGTCGAACCCCTATATGATCCAATAGTCAAGGAGCCATGATGAATCTCCATTGGCATCGACGAGATAGCATGTCATACATATATGGGTTTGTTACATCAAAGTCTCTAATCTTGAACCCATATAATTTGTTTATGTAGATGGGCTAAGATTGTTGTAGGCTCTAAGAAGATCCCACACATTTGCATATGAGGAAACCAAAAATTAACTCGACATAAATAATTTATTTTGAGGATCTCAAGGATCTACCGTCCTATGATTTTAATGAGTCCAGCAGTAGTTCATGCTCATGATTTCAATTTCAGAGTATTCAACACCGGGAAAAAGAAGAATCCAAGGGGGCTCAAGTTTCATAATTAGTCCATTGGGTTCTAAAAGGAATAAAACTATACCCAATATAAATTTCTCTCATGGTTTTACCGAGTTAACGGTAATGAACAAAGAGCTCATTTTTATTATGGCAGAAAATAAAGAAAAGGTCAGGAAAGGATTTCACCTCTCGTCCCCACCATTTCAACCTTTCTCCTTCACAATCTCTTCCAAAAATTCCTCCTTGACCAAGGCTTCGATATGCCTTGAGTTTTTACCCATTCAAAAAGAAGGTAATATTTCCATCTTTAATTGCTTTAACTTCCGAGCATATCCATTATTAAAAACTTTCAATTTCATAGGGGCCAAGCCAATGTGTGTTAAATTTCCTTTAAAATTTTTAAATTTCGAATCAAACATCAATGCCTAGTCTCCTCTTTTGAATCGATTTTTATTAATGTATCTCGTCATTCCCATTTAACCAATTTTTGTTGGATCAGATCCATATGCTGAAAATAATCTTGCCTAATCTCATTCAATCATTAAGTCATAGGATCTCTTCCGTTGTCAAAAGGCTTCATTAAGGTATATGCCCAAATCTCTGCCATCTTAAAAGTTCGATATGAAATTCAATCGGCAAGTAATTTTTTTTTTCCAAAAACCAATTCATACAGAGAAGCGGTGGTGTTTCTCCATGATCTCGGTAGGCCCATAATACCTCGCAGTCGATCGCATCAAATTCCTTCTTATGTATTTGCAATCGGCTTGATAGGATTGTTTCCAACACCCGATTTGTTGATTCCAAATGAAAGGCAACACTTTTCCATCAAGTTCACCAAGCATACCATTCAATTCCTACTAATATAAACCACCCTCATGGCGGTGTGAGATTCCCTTGCCATCATAATGCAGATGCATTTGATCTGGAAATGGAATTTCAATTGAGAGAAAGGGATATTGAAACACCAAGCAATGTAGGACAATGCAATAAGTGTGGAGGCTATTTGCCGTCAAAAGGTCAAAGAAGCAAAAGAGAGATAAATAAAGAGAAGGGATCACTCGACATCTTCGTATTGAAGCTCGACATTTGGTAAGTAAAATAGAGTGAAAATGATGTAAAATATCACCATGAGAGATGAATTTTGTTCAAAAACACCATGTTCCTCTTAGTGCAAAAGAAGATGTTGTCGTCCTTAAACATTTTCCCCCGTTAATCCCTAACATTTAAGGAGTAAAAAAATGACGTTGTTTGTATTCATTTATGGAAAATCATGAAAATGATTTCTTAGATCAATCTAAGGAGCACATAATCAGCTGATCTAATGTGTATGTTCTAAGTAAATTACTATGATTAGATATACCCAAGTATGATCAAGAGTGATGATGACTATATTGTCGAAATCGAGTCCGACTCTTCAAGGAAATCACTGCATGTTTTCGGAGGAGGAAGACCACAAAACTCAAATATACACTCCAACCTATGCATATTAATCATGACAACAATGAAGAGAATGCATAAAATTCTCAAATTAAGTGAAAGCTATTTTCCTTTGAGTTTCGCTTCATTTCAATTTCCGAGAGAAAACTTTCACAAGACTAGAAATAAACAGCCTTTCAGCTTTTTATACGGAGTGTGGAGAAGAAAATGGAATTTTGACGGTGACTTTTTACGCTTATGTCTCTCCTCATTTGTGAAATAAGAGAAAACTATAAGAAAAAAACATATAAGTGAGTTGTCAACAGTATAAACATTCAACCTTCTAACGAATTAGTTGAGGATGTCACTTGTGATATTGAAGCTTCTTTCACTCTAGAATCACAACCATTGAAGTTACATTGGTGCCTGCATCACATATCAAAGCGTAGAACCCGAAACATATTATGAATTGATGCAGATACCCCCGTACCATTAAGTTTTGATGCATTTTGGGTTGTTTGAGGAATTTTTTTTGATAATATCTCTCAAGAAAAGGGATGACAAGCCTATAGAAAATCATGTAGTCTCATTGGAACCAATGTATAATAAGTTTCAACAATATTTTCGCTTTTCCATGATCCAATAGCCGATAATGGACAATATTTGTAGTCAAAGTCCTTCTCCATTAGCTAGCTATAATCATCAAAACAGAGAGGATAGAAAAAATTGATCAGTGCAACTGGGGGGTTTGATTGTTTTATTCAAGAAGAGTATACCTCATAAAGCACATTCAAGAATTTATAGTCATATTAGGAGATCAAATGATAAAGAAGAGGTTGTATTAGAGCTCTTGCATGATGATCTTCCTCCAGGATTAGAAAATGAAAGGAGTGCTTTATTTACCGAGTTTCAAGACAAGGTAACATTTCAGATTTGTGGAGATTATTTTACCGATTTGTTACAAATAACAAGGGAGATAAATTTTCTTGTATTTATGAACTAAGCACAATTTCACTGGATATTTGAGTTTTCTAGTTTTTTTCTTTTTTTGCCTACTCAAGAAATGTGTGAGTGGGGAGTCAAGTAAGTAGCCATTTTCTAGATTGGTTTCACTTCTTAGCTGGATCATTTCCCATGATTTTACATATGTCTTTTGCAAAGTGCGCTATCTCCTCGGATTTGAACCCCTCAAGTCTCGATGATATGATGTGATCAATAAGTTTAGGAAGTTTTGTTTTAGTCTAATTTAGTTTATTTGTCTATTAGATTTCGCATTGAGTTTGGTCTTTTAGTTTTTTACTCTATGTCCAATGGATTAGGCTACTTGGTCTATGGTGTCCTCGACACCTCCAAGGAGATGCCATCCCTAGCCGGGAGCTGGCCATTAGTGTCACCGCCCGCTCGTCAACAAAGTGATCAAATGTGCCTATAAGGTCGTTGTTAGGGTCCGTTGAAGCCCAGGTGGGACCGCTTTCAAACATCGGTGGGAAAACCAACGCCCCGCTGGGACCTTAAGACAGCCCTTTTCCGTTTGGTATGGTGGCTCCGACCGGATTTAAAGGACCGCCTTCTCGTAACTAAATGGATTGGATTGATGGGTGGAAATGGGACTAAATTAACCGAAGTAAAACTATCTAATTTAAGCTAAATATTGATAAAGAAATTCTAACACTAACTCCTAGTAATTATATGTGAATACAACTTAAGATTGTTCCAATTCAAAAAATAACCATGAAAATGTATTATTAATTAAATTGAAAATGTGCGTAAACAAATAAAGATAACTCCGTTTTTTAAGAAATTAAATGTAGTTATATTAAGATATCGTATCTATCATTGTATACCATTTACACAAATGTGAAAAATAACGTTTCAATTATACTCGTAAAATGATATATAAAAGGAAGCGTTGTGAAAACAAATATACATATAAATGATAGCAATTTTAAAACTAAATATCATAAGACAAAAGAGATCATGAAATACATAGAAATACCTCGTTCATCTTGAGGACTTTCAAATGCAACTGACACTTCATCCAAGAACTATGATGCAAAATCAAATTCAAGGTACGTAAATGCAACACTTCAAAGATAATTTCGTATGAAAAAATCACTCGTATGTGATCCTTTAAAAATATATAAGACAATGGAGTACAGTAAATGCAATCTCCAAGTCAAAAAAAATATTAAGATCCAAAGACCCCTCTCTAAATGCATGAGAGGGGTTTAAATACTACTTAGCTAACTCCTAAAATATTTTATTACAAAAATTAAGTGATCTTGGCTCAATAAACCGTCCTTTTCCTAGGCTAAAATACAAAGAAATTAAACTAAATCTATCTATCTATGAATTTGATCTTTAAACTGCAGCATCTAGCATAAGCTTTGAGAAGATGCGGTCAATCGATTTCCGTAATTCAACTGCCCCGAAAAGACAGAGTTTCCGAAAGCGTAGGAGCAATCTTCTCTTCGTAGCATTGATGATACAATTGAGCGCACCGTGCCGACCGGTGGCTCACCAAGCACATCCAAGATGAGTCCCAATTCAATCTTGTCACCCCTTGGATGGATTTTGCTCTTTCTTCCGCCTTCTCGCCTCCATTCTCGTTTGTGTGCTGATTTTCTCCCGTGGGAGATATCCCGGAACAGTCAGATCAAATTAGCTAGGTAAATTGTCATTTACACAATCGCTGAGAGTGTTCGCGCCGTAGCCGCCCGTCGCCTTTTCTCGCTCTTTCCGATCTCAGGCATCCTGCTTATTGAACATTTATTTATGGTTTTCATTAATGATGGGTGCACCAGCCTTTTCTCTGCCTTCTCTTTTCCGTCTTTTTCCATGCCGATAATCATTGATATTTTCATTAATCAAATCATAATCATTTCGCGTAAATCTACGACATGATTTGTGATTTTATCGCTTTCCTTTGGCACAAAGAATTCCATTGCAATATTTTCGTTAAAACTCCTCTTTGTTGCGTAGTTGATTGTTCAAAGAGATGGTTTCTGAAATGAATTCGGAAGCTTAGGATCATCTTTATGCCGATCTTGGATAACTGTACTTGTTTGTCTTTATCGCCCGTGCTTTGATGTCCTATTTGCATTTCTTGAAGTTGTTGTCAGAATCTCCTTCAAGTTTCAATTAGCCTTTATTGGTTCGTACCTATTGCACTGGCTGCGAGACTTTTAATTGCTCTTCTTTTTCATTCAACAAAAGTTGTATCTCAATCGCTTTATCGATTGTTTAAGCATAAGCTCCCGTTATTTGAGATAACTTAGCAGAGATTATGAGTAGGCTCACAAGTGTGGACTTTCCATAAAACATCTACTCGTTCGGGCTCAAGAGCAATTGCACTTTATATTTTTCTTTTTCTCTGTCTCTTCACTACTCGCTTAGAGTTTTGGGTCAGATGAATACATCTAGAGGAGGAATGTCTTCTACATTAAGTACAATTTCAAGAGGAGGGTGTGATTGCATGTGTTCGTCATCGCGGATTATGTCGCTTGTTCCCGTGTTCAAAACTTTGGTTGTCTAGATAGGGGTCTCAGACATTCCTTGCCCTTCTACATTAATCAATTGGTTAAAGGTTTCCATTCTTTGTCTAACTCAATGGTGATCGGTCATGGCCGTACATTGGTTGGAGGAGGATTTGTCCTGCTGAGAGTCAAAACTCATTGGTTGAGTAAGTTTTAGATTGTGCGGCATATTTAATGGATTCTTCCATTTTATCTCTTTTCTTTAGAATTATTGGAGTGTTCGTAACTTTCCGTCGATTTTGATTTAGATTTACTCCGTACTTGAACCGCCGTTAAGACTAACACTAGGAGTTTGAAAACGCTCGCCAGTTTTAAGCGTAGATTATCCAAAGGAATAGAATTAGTCTTTCTTTCTTCCGTAAAGCTTGAATTCCCGGGAATTCTCCGGAGATAGTCATGTTTGAGCCGAATTCAAACTTTTGAATGAATTTCTTGCTTGGAACATATCATCAAAAGATCATGTTCCCTAAACTTCTCTTTACTTTGATCATGACAGTAAAACTCTTTAACAATATCATTTGCCCCTCAAGAATTTGAAATCCACGTAGGCATGTAACGTTGCCTATCTCTTGAAAACAAGACCAATATCAAAACAGTTGGAATGTTCCATACTATCAGAAATTGTGGCCAAATGCCCTTTTCTTCTTTTAAATTCATGTACCCTCCGGCCACGGTGTCCGATAAGCACTCTCCTGTAGCCACAAGTCTATCCGGGAACATAGGGGTAACACATGGGGAGAAGCATAACTTCCAAACCATAATATAGGTGAACAATTTTTCTCCAAACCATCTCGCCACTGTGAGAATATCAACCTATGTTTCCGAGGATAACCTGGGGCATCCTTATTATACCACCAGATAATGGCGCATTATTCCATGACAAATTATAAAATGGGGGACAAAATTAGACTCCCATAGTTCTTTATGGTACACACATTAATGGGCAAAGGATCGTGGATAGTCCATTTCAAATTTCATCATGGAATTTGTATATACAATAGATGGCGCTCCATGACATAAGCAAAAGATAAATAAAAAGGCGATAAAACCCGCCGAGTAGAACATTTCGCGGACTGGTAGTAAAAATAAGAAAGTGGTGAGATTATCGTAGAGGATTTTGGCTCAGCCTACAATTGTAGAATGAACAATGATTCAACAAAGGAAGCCATTCTAGTAATATCATATTTATGTCGTTTTCCAAAAGCCCGGTATAACATAAAAACAGTGAAAAACAACAGGAGAGGTAAGAACCTATGATGTACATAATTTTGTTTGTTTTTCTTCAATGGTTCACTTATTTTGGTCCACTCCTTTGTAGTGCATTCCGCCAAATTTGCATGTTCTTTACAAAATCTTCCATGAATTGCTCAGTGAAAGTCGCTTGAGGTTCTCGGTAACTTATACATTAATCTCGCATCTTCTATGGTGAATGACCCGATTAAATTTTCTTCGATGGAGTTCGAATTGTCCGTCCGAAATATCCAGGTTATCCAAAGACCCATCTCACCATGTCTCGATATGGGAGAATCCTTGGCCTTGCCGCTATTCTATGCATAAATGAGCATGCCAAGTCTCTAAGGGTTAAGCTCGTACGTATTCTTTGGAACTCCGTAGCCGCAACTTTTATCACCGTGGTTTTCTCTATCGCATTATAAGGTATCCTTCCCAAGTGATATACGCATCCTTGTTACAAAGTGCTGTTTGCATATAGCGAAGCCATTTCTTTGTTTTCGTAATTTGAGCTCTTTCTCCTTCTTACCCATAGTGTTTTAGTCAAGCTAGATAGACGTTTCGCTCCTTCATGCCCGTTTTACGAGTAAATGAGAGTAATGATATAAGAAAGGTGATGAGACCGTTTTGAATGTGAAAGCGGATGAAATATAATATTGTAATGAAACGTACCTTCAATCTAAACACAATCTTATTTACCATTAGTAATCAATCCAATCATTTAATATAACCACAGCGCATAACGGATTCGACATATGGGAAGATTGTTTCGGGATAACGCGCCTATATGAATTTGCGATATTGCGATCCGCGATTTGCTACGAACATCGCAATATCGCAATGTCGCAATATCACAAAATGAAGTCATCGTAAAGAGGAAAATAGCGCAAAGGAAATTGCGCAATAGCAAAAGCGCATATCGCAAAATCGCAAAATCGCATTATCGTAAAACGCAAAAGCGCATATCGCAAAATTGCAAAAGCGCATAATCGCATATCGCAAATCGCAAAAGCGCATATCGCAAAATCGCAAAAGCGCATAATTGAAAAGAGCGCAAAATATATTCATTAATCATTTATGTTTTCTCGCGCTATGCGATCCGCGATCAATGCGTTTTATAAAAGATATATACCATTTTTGTTATGGATGTGCTATCTTGTTAAAGAGTAATTTTATTATAATCTATCATAAAATTAAGTGTTTTCGATATTCTTTCTAAGGGATTAGGTTTATGATAGAAAGTTTATTTGAAAAGGAAAACAAATCCTAATTGATTTTTTTGATTTTTAACTATGGGTCCTCATTTATTTAGTATTATTACTAATATTAAATAAAAGGGGGTTGTTGTCGGTCACAACAATCGCTTATTCACCGAAAGAAACAGCTATCTCTCGAAAAATAAACCGAATATCTCTATCTTTATTAAGTAAAGGTTTTTAAAGATAATGAAAATTATCTTAGGATAATTCAAATAAAAATGTAACTATGAAAATAAATAAAAATCATTTCATAATTTCTTTCTAATTCCTTAAGAAATAAAAAACATTTTGGGGTTATCTCAAGCTTTGATTGATGTTAATAATGAAGTAAGTGGATTCTAAGTTTTGGTTTTATAATATACTCTATTGCCATAGGTATTGCCTCGCCGCGCAAACGTTCATAATCTCGACAGTATACCTTTAAACCATTAACCATTCATTGTCCCATCCAACTAAAATTATGACTTTAAAAGATAAATTCATAAGACCTATTATCTCATGTTTTTGTCTTTTATTTATTTTTATTTTAAGAGCCATTGTTCAAGCCATGTACCAGCTTAATAACAATGCCATTCACTAGTTATAATTAAACCGAACAAGTCAAGCCATGATGAGACCCCTGCCTTATATTTATAAGCCATTACCTTGTTTTGGCATGATTGGTAATGTCAGTTTTATTACTCCTTATGAACATGGTAAGCTTCCGCCCGTAATGAGACCTCTTATCTCTTAAAATTTTCGTATAATTTCTTAGAATTACATTCTAAAAAATCACAACTTAAATGGATGGGGTGAAATAGTTTTATCCTTAAGAATCAATGGATGACAATTTTCGCAGTTGGAGGTTCCAAAACTTTGAAAAATCTTTTACTTTGATAGATAACCCCTTTCTCCGTTAATAAAATTATAATGATTTACATTTTTCTCAAGTTTTCAAAAGATCATGTAAATGATTGAAATAATCTTTCAAAGTTTAACATCTTATTTTAAACTATTCAAAACTGTGATCATTACTTTAAAAATTCTTATTTACACAAAATAAATATTTATAATATTTTTCCGAAGAAATTTTCTTAAATAGTAAGTCACCAATCAGAGACTCATAAACAACCTTATTTTCAAAAACAAAACAATCAAAAAACTTTGCGTAAAGAAATATGTACTGCTTAAGAAGGGTTACCTCATTATGAAAATAATTTCTTCAAGATAAGCCCATTTACAGAAGATACTCTCTTACCCGTTAGATCTTGAGTATGAATGTATTTGAGCTTATATCTTTCCGATCCGAAATGGTCCAAGCCACATTTTCTGAAATTTGGTATGTTTACCTTTTCTTCGTGTGTTTATCCCATTTAAAACAAGATCACCAATCGACAAAATTTTGAGCCTAGAACTTGCATCAAAAGAAGATTTTACAAACCGTTGATGTTTTTCAGAGTAATTCTTGCTTTTATCCCTATCTTCTTCTAATTCTAGGATTTGATCATATCTCAATTGAATGGATGAAGAGGATTTTCTTCAACAACCCACTAGGGCTAATGATGGAAGAGTTAAATTTGATGGTACTTGGCTGTACTTTTTCCATAAAACCGTATCAAAGGTGAAGTCCCTATTGAAGCTTTTTCAAATTGATACGATCACCCCATAACGCAAATATTAAATATTTGTGCCAAAATTTTGATTTTGATCAATCCGTCCTTTAATGATTTTGATAAGGTTTTTATTAGTGGATTCAAATTAAACCATTACCTTCGTGGACAATAATTTGGTCGAATATTTTAATTTTAAACCTCTTTGACCGCAAATTCAATTAAACTATTTCCGCAGAAGTAAGATGCATTATCAAAGACAAGAGCTTGAGGTACACCAAACCCGATTATGATGAATTGATATATGAAATCAATAATTGCACTGACTGGCTACCTTCAAGGATTGCCTTCACCACTTTGTAGTGCTAACTGGCAAGAAGGATGTGCTTGTGTCAGCTGGAAGAATGAGGTACTATCTCACCAATAATGTAAAAGCCCTCATTGTTCGAATGGTTGCTCAATAGTTAATGGGTTGCAAAGGAAAAGCCGGGTTTCCTTTGTCAATTTGTAGTTTGGAAAATTGCACTTCCTTACGTAATCATGCGTATCTTTGGGTAGGCCAAGAATAACCGCACGAATTATTTTAGAGTCAGGTATCTCCTCCAAATGACCTCCCGCTCGGTCCATCATAATTCCTTGTAAAACCTTTTGTACTTTCCGGCTCTTCCCGTACATCTTAATAAAATTGAATCATAATTTTTTCTAAATAACACATTATCAATGATCTCATATTTAATAGCCTTTTAACCTTAAAGTGCGTTTTCTCTTATAGCCGAGATTAGAAGGAGCATACCCATTTTTCAAGTAATAGATAAGATCAAAGATACCGAGATCCGGAATTTGTAACATTTATCTGATTTCATTTGAATATCTTGATTTAATCTTGATGTTCTCGTATGTTATGAGTCTTCTGCCAATAACTGGCAAAACTTTGTTCTCTAACAATCTTAGCTTCGGTTTAATATCAATATCATATTCTTGCAAGGTCACACTTCCGCTTACTCTTTTCCTACTTTTTGAATTAATAATTGGGTTTCACCGCAGAATGGGATGATTTTTGTATGTGTCTTCGAGAGAAAGGTCTAAAATGCTCGATTGATTTTAACACAAGAAAGGCTTGTTTTTCAACATCGGAATAATTAAGCTCACTCTCCTTGCGTATTTGAGCTAAAGAAAGAAATTGGTGTCGATTTCGATCATTGAGTTGTGTTAAAACGATTGCATAGATGTTTCATGGCCAAAGTATACAAAGTAAAATCTTTAGAAAATCCAGGGTATTCAATGCCGGTGCATTAATGATCAAGCCGTTTGATTGAATCAAAAGCTTTTCTTTATGCGTCCATTTGAATATTGAATTCTTCTTGGTCATATTTTGCATAGGTAAAATAATTAAAGAAAATTAGGAATAAATCTTTTAACAAAATTAATTCCTCCAAGAAATGATTTACGGATTTTCAAGCTATGTGGTAAAGAACATCGCAAATTTTCACTCTATCAGATCAATATATATACCATTCTTTGACATAACAAACCCTATGAGTTTCTCTTCATCTAAAGCAAAGAAAGATTTTGGATTTAAGGAGATACCAAACCTTCTACATCTTTCAAATATTTGTTTTAAATCATTTAGATGATTTGGCTCTCTTTTTTGAAAATACCGTTATGTCATCAAGATAAACAACAATCGATTTATTGATCGTACCTTGAATGCTATATCCATGGTTTCTTGAAAAGTCGCTTCCCGCATTTATTAAACCAAAAGGCATTTTCTAATAAGCATAAGTTCCCCATTTTGTTCGAAAGTTGTTAACTGTCATCCGGATGAACTAAAACTCGAATATAGCTCAAAATCCATCGAGAAAAGACAAGTTCCGGTAACCACTACCTTTTGAAGTATCTCAGTTCCACGGTTGGTAATGGGAAATTGTCTTTTAAACATGCCTCGTTTTAAATTTTTGAAATCAATACGATTTTTATATCACCACTCTTCTTCCATAAAAATTACATTGGAAACCCAATTAGAGTGCCTGATCGGAAAAATTATTTTGGCTTTAAAAAGTTTATTAAGTTCGATTAATTTGACTTTTCGAGATTTGGATGGATCTTTCTCAACTTCGTTAAAATGTGCTTAATATCGTGAAGCATTGAATCGTGTGTTGAATAATTCAAAGTATCATATGTTTTTAGATCATCATAATTCCAAGCTAAAAACATTTTTATACTTGTTCCGCAGTTTAATGAATGCATTCATTTCTCCGGTGTTAAATTGAGTCCTAAGTTAATGCTAGAGGGTTTAGAATCGTAATCCAAGATTACTAATTCAAACTTCAAAGTGGAACTTGAGCCAGATAACAACTTTCTGAATCTGCCTCTAATGCTGTATAAATCTCAATTTAACAAATGGGATTTTGGAATGGGGTTTTCATTATCTTTTGAAGCAATTTGTAAATCATGATCATCTTCGTCAATAATTTGCTCATCATATGATTTCTCCGAAGTCATGAAATTTAGAATATCTGATCATGATAGAATACTTCCAATTTGTAACATTATCCGGGGATGTATGGACGAAAATCAATTCTGCTGCAAAACCTAATGTGACTGCACCCTGTACAGTAGGAGCTAGGGATGTAACACACTGACAAGTCACCTCATGTATTCCGATTCCTAGGAATAGGAGAAATATTGAATGCTAAAAATTGAGTGGTGAGGTCTTGTACTAGGGTTTGATAGTGCTTAAGATGTCCTCGGAAGGCAACGAATAGTATTCCTAACCCGTTTAATGACAATTTTTAATCACCAAAGACTTTCAAGTATTTAACATCTAACCCTATGGCTTTATAAAGTCCTTGAACCAAGGCTTCATATTCTCATGTATTGTTAGTACACTCAAATTCTAATTCATACATACATATTTTTCCATTTGGACTCAAACAATATGCATCCACTCATCTATCACTAGACTTTGATCCATCAAAATATAATGACCAAAATAAAGACTTATCTATTGGCTTATCTACAATTATATTAGAAATATTTACAATTAGAAGTATCGTATTGTGAAAATTTTTCTATCCGAGAAACAAAAGCATTTACAAAAGGCATTTGAGGAGCTTTTGAAATTTCCAAGTAAATGATTCAAAGGTATCAACTCTCCAAGAATATTGTCGTTGAATGCTACGTTCATTAGGTTGTTCAAATTCAAAGGACAGCAGTGCGTCATATGTTTTTCTGCTCAATTTTGATTTGATTTGGTTTCCTTTGTGGTGGGCCATATGTGAATAATCGGCTGAGATATAACCGTTAAGTTTTGCATACCACTCCTACTCAAGATTAATCCATAGAATTCAGAATATCAAAGAATCGAATATCAATTTTTGGAGAATCCTAGGATCATGAGGCTAATCGATAGTAACTCTAATTGATTTCTCCTTACCACTTGGACTTTAGAGCGATCCAACTCGAACGATATGAACTCGCTGATTTCTCGTGGTCTAATATTCCACTGGCACAAGTTTAAGTAGGCATTATATTGGGAGGAAGCTCCGAATTAATCAAACAATCGTGCGTATTTTTATTGTACATCTCATAAGTCAAAGAAAAGGAGGAGTTTGAGAATTTGACTTTTTCCCAATGAGCACAGACGTAGCATCTACCTCTGTCCGGTGGCTTACTTCAGCTCCTCTTGCTTGCAACTACGTGTTCTTGGTAAAGGAGCAATTGGTGTAGCATTTAATTATTTCAATACAACTTTGCCGTGTTTTGCATTGCTTCTAGTTCATGTAAGGAAATGTTGGCTTTGATTTTTTTTCATGTCTTCGACAATATTGTATTCCATAGGATCCGACATCACTAAAGTTTTCATTGTTGATGAGAGGATTAGAAGAGGATGGCTGATTTTGAGTAGGTGATGAGGAAGTTTTCTTCATGTTGGGTTTGTCTTTGGTACTTGGAGTTGTAATTTTCTTTTTAGGAACCTGCTTGCACCGGTTCTAATTTGCATTTGCTCCTAGTACCTCATGTACAGCTTCTTCACTATCGAATTAGGGAATAAAATCCCACATTCCATTCCATAATTCAACTATTTCTTCATTTTCGTCTTTCTTGATCCACTATAGATGTATCTTCTTCTTCTTCCTCTTCTTCTCCGATTCGCATTAGAGATTGCATTAGGAGGTTTAGATTCAACTTGGTTTCTTCTCGAAATTTCTAATGGTTTCTTGGTAGAAGTTTCACCACTTGTTTTTTAATTTCTGAATCATTTCATTTGACATGGTTTTTTTAAGAACTTTTCTCAGGAACCTTCCATGTCATATGGATCTTTGGCCTTTTCTTCGAATCATTTTGAAGCTGACCTTCTTTGATTTCCTTTCCATAGCATTTTTTTCCGTAGAAGTAATTCATTTTTCCACCTAACAGCCTCTTTCATATTCGCCTAATGTAGGCTTTGGCAAATTTCCTGCCTATGAAAATTGCTATGTTTGAGGGTAAGGGTGCTTATATACCATTCAATTCCGACTCTGTCACTAGGTTGTGAATCCGTATGAATTTTGTTCAAGAGTTTTGTTGAATCTGTATCGAATTTTTTATAGGTCTGGGCTCTATCTTCAAATTTGAGAGATCATTGGAGTAAAGTTGCAATTGATCGGTCATCTCCAAATTTGGTTTCAAAAAATGATCCGCAAAATGTCCCAACTTGTTATATCCTGTAATGAAAATACCATGATCCTGCCATTCTCAAGAGTATAGGAATAATCTAACTACAACATCTTCGTGTATGACTCCATTCAAATTAATAGCCAACATAAAGTTATTGATATGTTCTTTCAAATTCTCGAATGTTAAGATCCGCTAAACTTTGGAAGCCATTTTCCAGATTGTCCGGTAACGGTAAAGGTGCAGCCATGTTGGATCAGCTTCCGGAGTGTACCATGGTCTCAAGCATTATTGGGACGTACTATTGGAGGAATAGTAGAAACTGTGGTATTTGAATAGAAGTGGTTGGAATAGATGATGGTTGAAGAGATGATGATGAAACAACTCGTACTTGTTGAGTTGTGGCTTTGGAAATTGTGATTGAATATGAGATGATGAACTTGTATCACTTTCTCGTTTCCGATTGAATCTTTTGTTTTTTCCTTACTAGTAAAGGAATGCCGAGGAATACTAAGTTTTTCACTTTGCAACCTAGTAAGAGGTTTCAAGGAATAAATTTTGAGCTTACACTACCTTCGTATATTTTAATTTTCAAGAGATAATGAGAATCCTTTCAATTTATGAATTAGATCTCAACTGTGAGACCAGGATGTTGTTTATTCTAATGTTTTAAGATTTTGCAGGGTGTTTCCGAATATTTTCCAATTTCTTCTAGGATTTGAATTTCCGTACAGTTCAGAAGGTTGAGGGTGTTTTGCTCTCATAATGGCTTGTGGATAAAGATTTACTTGCCATTCATAGGCTCAGTCCTCCTTCTAGCGCCAAAAATGTTGAAGCCTAGAAAATTTCGCTTCAAACATCTAGAAAAACCACCTTGTCAGACTCAAGACGTCTTCTCCTTTTCCGCTTGGTATGGTGGCTCCGATCGGATTTAAAAGGACCAAGCCGTAACTAAAAATGGATCGATTGGATGGTGGAAATGGACTAAATTAACTCAAGTAAAACTATCTAATTTAAGCTAAATATTGATAAAGAAATTCTAACACTAACTCCGGTAATTATATGAATACAACTTAAGATTGTTCCAATTCAACAATAACCATGAAAATGTATTATTAATTAAATTGAAATGTGCAGAATTGAATAAAGATAACTCGTTTAAGAAATTAAACAGATATATTAACATATTGCATTCATCATTGTATACCATTTACATGTAACTATGAAAAATGTTCTTCAATTATACTCAGAAATGATATATAAAAGGAAGCGTTTAGAAAACAAATATACATATAAATGATAGCAATTTTAAAACGAATATCATAAGACAAAGAGATCAAATAATGATAGAAATACCTTGTTCATCTTGAGGACTTTCAAATGCAATCCGATACTCTATCCAAAGAACTATGATGCAAAATCAAATTCCAAGGTAACAGAAATGCAACACTTCAAAGATAATTTTGCATAAAAACTTTCACCATATGTGATCCTTGGAAATATATAAGACAATGGAGCATGTAAATGCACCCAAGTCAAAAATATTAAGATCTAGGACCCCTCTAAAATGCATGAGAGGGGTTTAAATATCATTTAACTAACTCTAAAAATAGTTTATTACAAAAATTAAGGATTCGGTTCAATAACCGCTTTTTTCCTAGGCTAAAATACGTTGAAATTAAAACTAAATCTATCTATCTATGAATTTGATCTTTAAACTCACAGGCATCTAAGATAGTTTTGAGAAGATGCGTCGATCGATTCTGCATCTAACCGTCCGTAAAAGACAGTCGGGCAAGCGTAGGAGCAATATTTTCTATAGCATTGATGATACAATTGAGCGCACCGTGCCGACTGTGGCTTCATCTTCAAGTACATCCAAGAGAGTCCCAATTCAATCTTGCCGCCGCTTGGATGGATTTTCTCTTTCCTCGCCTTCTCGCTCCATTCTCGTCGGCAGTGGGGCTGATTTGCCTCCGTGGGAGATATCCTCGGGAACAGCTTCGGGATCAAATTAGCTTTGTGTAAATTGTCACTTACACAATCAAAGGAGAGTGTTTGCCGCCGTAGCCGCCTCTCGCTACCTTTTCTCGCCTTTCCTATCCGTGCATCCCAGCTTATTGAACAAACATTTATTTATGCTTTATTAACGATGGGTAAAATTGTATCTTTTCTTCGCTTTTCCTGCCTTTTGCCATGCCGCATAATCATCGATATTTTCATTAATCAAATCATAATCATTTCGTAAATCTACGACATGATTTGTGATTTTATCGTTTCTCTTTATGCCAAAGAATTCCATCGCAAGATTTTTGCGTAAAACTTCCTCTTGTTGCGTAGTTGATCGTTTAAAGAGATGGTTTCTAAATGAATTCTAGCTTTAGATCATCTTATGCTGATCTTGGGATAATCAGGATTGCTTGTCTTTATCAAATGCCCATGATTTTTTGATGTCCTATTTGCATTTCTTGAAGTTGCTTAAGTTGTAACTCTTCAAGTTTCAATTGTGCTTCCTTATTGGCCCTGTACCGTTGCAATTGTCATGGCAGTAGATTTTAATTGCTCTTCTTTTTCATTCAACAAAAGTTGTATTCCAACTACTTTATCGATTGTTGCGTACATGGCCTCGTTATTTGAGATAACTTAGTGAGATTATGAGTAGGCTCTCATAAGGCATCTTCCAAAACATCTACTTGTTCGTCCTCGTAGCAATCAGAATTTTCTACTTTTTTCTTTTTCTCCGTCTCTTCACCATTGCTTTGTATTTTGGGCTATAGAATACATCCAGGAGGAACGTTTCTACATTAAGTAATTTCAGAGGAGGTGTGATTGGCATGTGCCTCGTCAACGCGACCGGTGTCGCTTGTTCCCCGTGTTCAAAACTGGTTGTCCTGGACAAAAATCGACATTCGTCCTTCTACATTAATCAATTGGTTAAAGGTTTCAATTTCTTGTCTTAACTCAATGGTGACCGGTCGTTATTTATACTGGTTGGAGTAGGATTTGTCCGTTGAGGAGTCAAAATTCTGCTATCGAGTAAGTTCTTTAGATTTGCGGTAATCTTAATGATTCTTCCATTTTATCTTCCTTTTCAGACTTATCAAGGTTCAGACCCCCCGTCGCATTTTGATTTTAGATTTACCTGTACTTGAACTGCCATTAAGACTAACACTAGGAGTTTGTTCCCTCGCGGGCTCTAAGCGTAGTTTGTTCTTTATGGTACACATGAATGGGCAAAGGATCGTGGATAGTCCATTTCCATCCCATCACAGGGAATTTAGAGACATAGCAGATGGCGTCCATGACATAAGCAGATAAATAAAAAGGGCTGATAAACCCCGCCGAGAAACATTTCTGTTAACGGTAGTGAAAATAGCAAGCAGATTATCGTATAGGATTTTTGGCCTGGCCCACAATTGCACCACGCTGATTCATCAAAGGAAGCGACCAATATATTTATGTCAAAGCTTTCCAAAAAGCTCGCATAACATAGCATCAAGAAAAATAAGGAGAGGTAAGTGAACCTCGTCGTACATACCTTTTGTTTGTTTTTCTTCAATGGTTCACTTTGGTCCACCAGGTATTCTGGCCAAATTTGCATGTTCTTTGGAAAATCTTCCATGAATTGTTTGTTGAAAGTCGCTTTGAGGTTCGGTAACTTATACATTAATCTCGCATCTTCTATGGTGAATGACCCGATTAACTCTTCGCATGGAGTTCGAATTGTCTGTTTGAACATTCGTGCTATCCAAAGACTCATCTCACCAATCAGATATGGGAGAACTTCTTGGCTCTCGTCGCTATTCTATGCAAATGAGCAAGCCAAGTCTCTAAGGGTTGCTTCCGTACGTATTCTTTGAACCCGATAGCTTAACTTTTCATCACCATAGGTTTTTCTTCTAAACGATTATACATTCCTTCCCAAGTGGATACACAGCATCCTTGTTGCATAAAAGTAAGACCGTACATAGTGAAGCCATTTCTTTGTTTTCAGAATTTGAGCTCTTCTCCTTCTTACCCATAGTGTTTAGTTGAAGCTTGTATAGACGCTAGTTCCTTCGCCTCGCTTTTACGAGTAAATGAGAGTAATGATATAAGAAAGGTGATGAGACTATTTTGAAATGTGAAAGCGGATGAAATATAATATTTTAATTGTGAACGATTTCTTCAATCTAAACACAATCTTATTTACCATTAATAATCAATCCAATCATTTAATATAATCATTAAAAGTGTGCATAACGGGATTTGATATATGGGAAGATTGCTGATAACGCTACTTATATGAATTGCTGAGACAGGATCACATTGTCAGGTAATATCGCATTATCGCAATGTCGCAGTTATCAAAATGAAGTCATCGCAGTTTATGAAAATAGCGCAAAGCGAAATTGCGCATTAGCGCCAGTGCTTATTAATGCAAAATCACAAAATGCATTATCAAGAAAAATTTAAAGCAAGATATCGCGAAAATCGAAAAGCGATAATCGTGATATCGCAAAATCGAAAGCGATATCGCAAAATCGCAAAAGCGCATATAATTGAAAAGAGCGCAAAATATATTCATTAATTATTTCGCTTTCCGCGCTTATGATCTACGCATCAATGCTTTTATAAAAGATATATACCATTTTTGTTATGGATGCGCCTATCTTGTTTAAAGAGTAATATTATTATAATCTATCATAAACTTAAGTGTTTCTTGATATTCTTTCTAAGGGATTAGGTTTATGATAGAAAGTTTTATTTGAAAAGGCAAACAAATCTAATTGATTTTTTGGATTTTTTAACTAAGGGTCCTCATTTATTTAGTATTATTACTAATATTAAATAAAAAGGGGGGTTTTTGCTGGTCACAATAGGGTCTCAAGTCAAATTTTTATGGTTTCGGTAGGGATTCAAATAAAAATTTGGTCACTGGATAATGTGTCTAGGTCAGTACTAATCCCTTCAGTATTCATGGTTATCATTTTTCATCATTCTCATGTTATTTTTCAAGGGTAAAGGTTATGGATCAATCAAATTATCATATAGTTTTTGGTTTAGGTCATCACTTGTAATTGTCATCATCATGTTAGTTTCAAGTTAAAAAATACATGTTTATGGTCTTGAGTCCACATATAAAGGGAGTTAGAATTTTAGGAAAGAAAATAAAGGTAAATATACTACTTCAGTTCATAAATATATTGCTGCAAAAAACATCACTTTGGTTTTTGGTTTCAAATGAAGGATGATGTCATGCCATGACATATGCCAAAAAGTGTTTTTGAGTTTTAAAAGACCATTCAAACACTTCAATAACTATTTTCATTCATATTGAGCTCAAAACTGTTAGTGAGAGCCATCCAAGCACACTCATCATCAAAATTTCACTCTCAAAAGCATTTTTCCTCTCTCACGCTGCGTTTTTCAAGATCACACTGCATTTTCATTGGCTACACTGCAATTTCAATGTTTGAGGGCAAAGGATCATTTTAAAGAGTTTCCTTCAGCAATAAAGGGTTCCAACATCTTATTTTCAAGTAATTAATACCCTACAAACTTTTCTTTTCCTCATTTTCTTCAGCATTTCAGTGGTGAAGTCTCTCCCAGCCTCCACACTACGTTTTCATGGTTTGATACTTGTGGTTGACTTCCAACAGAAAAAAACTTGTTTTACTACTCATACTACCCTTGGGCCTACACCCTACTCACCTCCCCAAAGCTTTCCCTATTCCTGCTCCCTCATTTCCCTAATCCCTATGCTTAACCCTGGTTCCTACACTACGTTTTTGGCAGTTTTATGGTTAGGATGATGTTTTAATTCCTACAACCTTTCCCTACATTATTTTTTTCATCCTCCACTTCCATAAGATTCCCAATACCCCTATGTACCTCCAAAAATTTTCTCTATCTACATATATCCTCCCTAACCCTACATATATCCTCCCTAACCCCTACATTCCATCAACTAAAGCAAGTAACCCTAATTCCTTGTTTTCCAAGTAAAACCCTGTTTTTCTCTTTCATCCCACTAGGGTTTGCTGTGCAATATCAAACATGGAGGGAAAAAAGAAGCCATAAAA